>OX381614.1:15020973-16270973 GCA_947459985.1 Diloba caeruleocephala | reverse complement strand
GAAATCCACTGCTGGACACAGGCCTCCCCCAAAGATCACCACAGCGACCGATATGGTGTGTTGTGTGCTCATTGGGGGGTCTTGCCATAATCGCCACGTTTGGCAGATGGGTTGGCGATCGCAGTTGAGTTGTTAATGTACTCGAAGAACGCTGCTGCCCATCCTCTGGTTAATCCCGTAGTCGACTTTTACGACACCCTCGGGATGAAATGGGGTGGTGGCATTCTGAGCCGGCACCACACGGCATACTGTGTATTAAATCAAAATTTACGGTTCATATAATAGGCATTATGATAGACTTATACTGTAGCCTTAGGCACCCCAGAAGTAATCTGTACTTATATATTGCAGCCGTAGCATGACCTCGACTTCTCCTATTACATGATAGATAAAATAAAAAATATAGAAAGCATCTGCGTGTTTCATCCGGTGTCCTGCCATTTCGCCGACAGTTAAATTACAAATTTTGACTTGGCCAGTAACGATTGGCAAAAACATGATTTGTCATTTCATCATTTTGCAACAAAAAGTTTGCCAAATAAATCACTTAAGAAAATAATTACTCGACAACCGTTTTCTAATAATTTATTATTTGTCAAACAATTCATTTTTATTCATGTTATCTTGTAAACAACTTTTGGAAAAAAAACTGCTTTACATATTGCAGTATTACGAAAGGTTAATTAAATATGCGAAACATTTGTAGCGAGAAGCATTTGCCAAATTAATGTTAGTAAAATGAGTGGTTATGAAACAAAACATTTGTAGAATAAATTATTTATAAAATAAAAAGTTTAAGAAACGTTAATTCTAAATGTATAAAAACCCGCACTCCTTACTTTTGATGAATTCCCCCGAAAGAAATAAATTGGATTAATCAAAAGACTTTCAACTTGGTTTTACACTGCTGTCTAACGACATCAACTGGGACCGAAGATTTTACGCGCCCTCCGAAGCACGGAGATGCTCAGTTGAAACACCACTATGCGGTCATATACATAGACAGACCACGCCAAGCATTGCTTAACCTCGTCGATCGTTTACCGATCAGTGCAACTGGCTATGAGCGCTTAAATATTTTCTGCTAAATATTCCAACGTAATCATAGGATTACGTGCCTACTATTAGAAAGGTCTTAAATGCGTCAGTGATTTTTGGTACTCTGTCGCTTTATATATACTACTCGTATTCCATTGTGTACTTAGCGGCAAACAGGTATTTTACTCAGAAAATCCTTCCCATAGATTTCCATAACGACCGGATTCATGCCGCTCGCATCCAACTACTCCCAGCGACCAAGTTGTCTGTCCACCTCATTGAAGGTCGTACCATGCTGCGTTTTCCAGTGCGCGGTCTCCACTCGAGATTTTTTTTTTACCGATGGCCATCAGTTCTACGAGCAATGTGCCCCGCCCATTGCCACTTCAGTGTACTAATTCTTTCATTTATGTCAGCAACTTTAGTTCTTCTACGGATTTCATCATTCTTTCATTCTTGATTCGATCTCGTAGAAAAATACGAAGCATAGATCTCCGTAGCTTTCTGAGTGACCTTGAGATTTCTTATTGCTCTGCGAGATATAAATTTGGTAGAAAGTAAGTAATGCCAAATATCGTTTAGAATTCGTTGAGGCCTCTTAAAATATAAAAAAACAAAAAATATATGAATACATAAAATTATTTATTTACTACAAACAATTTTTAGCAGATATGAAAATTTAAATATTAGTTCCCAAATTAGTCAGTCCAAGCCAATGCACACAGAACTGTAATAATATACCAATCTCAATGTAAATTGTATATACGCGACACATTGTTGTAACGTATTTGCACGTCTTGATTTTCGTACATACGGCGAACGAATTTGAATCAGTGGTTCGACGCAATACTTTTTATGAAAAATTTGACCAGTGGCAAGTCAAATTTTTACATTCAAATATAATACATAATATAAGTTGCTTTGTTATCACTTTTTACTTCAGTCTACTAACAAAATTATGTTAGAGCAAAATCCTTGCAAGTACATTTACAAATTTATTTAATTGTATTATCAAATAATAAGGAACTTTTGGACAGTATTGTCTGTCATTATCATTAACTAAGGGGAGCAGGGCAAGTAGCTACAGTATGTGACTGCGCGAGAGTGTGTAAAATATTGATATCACTTAAAATTCTTCATGAGATATGAGTAGTTTTATCACAGATAGGCTGACTTATGCTTTGTCACGGAAGGAAATAGTGTATCGGACTCCACTTCCATGCCTCATATTTCAACCGCATTCCCGCACTGTCGGGTACTGTGTCAATTTGGATTTTTATATTATAGTTAACCGTAAACACTACTGAGAGCACTAGCATACCCACCACCGCCAGCATATCTATTTGCATTACCGCTAGCATAAGTATTACTAATAGCATTAGCATACCCGCCAGCGGTGGCATAGCTGTTAGCATCGGCATAACTACTAGCACTACCACTACCATTCGCATAACCATTAGCATTAGAGAAACCAGAAGCATCGGCGTAACCAGAAGCATCGGCGTAACCAGAAGCATCGGCATAACCAGAAGCATCAGCGTAACCAGAAGTATCGGCGTAACCAGAAGCATCGACATAACCAGAAGCGTCAGCGCAACCAGAAGCATCGGCGTAACCAGAAGCATCAGCGTAACCAGAAGCATCGGCGTAACCAGAAGTATCGGCGTAACCAGAAGCATCGGCATAACCAGAAGCATCGGCGTAACCAGAAGCGTCGGCGTAATCAGAAGCTTCGGCGTATCCAGAAGCATCGGCGTAACCGGAAGCATCGGCGTAACCAGAAGCGTCGGCGTAACCAGAAGCCTCAGCGTAACCAGAAGCATCGGCGTAACCAGAAGCATCGGCGTAACCAGAAGCATCGGCGTAACCAGAAGCATCGGCGTAACCAGAAGCATCGGCGTAACCAGCAGTGTTGGCATAATTACTAGCACTGCCAGAACCGTCCGCATAACTGCTACCTTTAGCGTACCCTCCACCCTGTTGGAGTGGGCAAAGGTTGCTGTCAGTAAATTGAAGATAGCTATCGTCGTTACCACAAGCAATAGGGAGATAGCTAGAATCGACGTGGTCAAGGTTGCCACCACCATCAACGTGACTGTTAGCATTAGCATAACTTCCTCCACCATTCATGTAGGTATCAGCATTAGCTTGATTAATAACACTGCCACCGCTGTTAATATAGCTATCAGCATTAGAATAGCTATAAGCGCTTCCACTACCATTTATGAAGGCATCAGCATCAGCCTGACTGTAAGCATTTCCCCAACTATCAACAGTGGTATCAGCATCAGCCTGACTGCTGCCTTTTCCCCAAGTATTTACGTTACTATTAGTATTCATATGACTGATAACATTGCCACCACCATGTACAAAGGTATCAGCATTAGCATGACTGCTGCCTTTCCCCCAACCACCAACTATGATATCAGCATTTGTATGACTGCTGCCTTTGCCCCAACTATCAACGATGCTCTCAGCATTTGTATGACTACTGCCTTTTCCCCAACCATTAACGATGCTTTCAGCACTAGAATTACTGCTTTCCTTTCCCCAACCATTAACGATGCTTTCAGCACTAGAATTACTGCTTTCCTTTCCCCAACCATTAACAATTCTGTCAGCATTAGCATGACTGATAGCATTGCCACCACCATAAATGAAGCTATCAGCATTTGCACGACTGCTACCTTTTCCCCAACCAACAACAATGGTGTCGTCATTAGCGTGGCTGCTGCCTTTTTGCCAAACATCAACAATGGTGTCAGCTTTAGCATGACTTCTGTCTTTTCCCCAACCATGAACGTTGCTGATAGTGTTAGCATGACTGATCGCGTTGCCACCACTAGGGGTGTAAGTATTAGTATCTGCATGTCTGTGAGCATTACCACCACCATGACCGTAAGTATCAGCAGCAGCGTAACTGCCGTCCTTTTGCCAACCATGAACGTTGCTGTCAGTGTTAGAATGACTGATCACGTTGTCACTACCATGGATCATGGATGAATGGTAGGTGTCAGGATCTGCATGACTGTGGGCATTACCAACATCATGAATAAAGTTATCAGCATTAGCGTGACTGCTGCCTTTTCCCCAACCATTGACGTTGCTGTTAGTGGCATGACCACTGACACTGACCTCTTGGATAAACCCGTTGGTACTGCCTCCAACTTTGGTTTTACCACTGGCACTGCTACTACCATGTACATAACCACTGGCACTTCTTTCTCCTTGAACATGTCCGCTCACACTTCTATCACCTTTAACATGACTGCTGATACTGTCATCATCTTGGACATAACCACTGGCGCTGCCACTACCGTGCACGTAACCTTTGATACTGCCTCCATTTTGGGTTGTACCGCTGGCACTGCCACTACCTTGGACATAACTACTGGAACTGCCACCACCATAGATATAACCACTGGCAGAATTAGCGGTCGTGCCGAAGGTGAAGGTAGTGTCACCTTCGGCACGACCGCTAATTCTGCCATCACCTTGTGCATAGGAAACACCGCTTATAAGACCGTTAATGCCACCACTGACAGTACCACCACCGTCGATATGAAGTCCACCGCCACCTTCGATGAGTCCGCTAGCGCCACCATGAAGGAAACTATTTAATCCACCACTAGTTAGACCTCCAGCTCCTCCACTAACAGAACCACTTAAGCTACCAGCAGTACCAATGACGTACCCATTAGTGCCACCATAACCCCCAGTGTATCCCGTTGCTCTGGTAAGGCCTTTCTTGACACCTTGATAGGATGATATGAAACTTCCACTTGAAATACTGTCAGAGTTCTCCCAGCCATTTCGCAGATAGCTTTCACCAGACTCATCTTCAAGATTGCTACTGGCTAGTCGTCGACTAACTGACACCACACTAGCTTCACATGAGATAATTACACAGAAGAGGAATATCTGAAAAATTATATGGTCATCATTAACTAGAAGAAATTATTATATTTGTTGAGAATTACTTTTAGGACCTACAAAGGGTTAAATATAAACGATTAACACATATAACACATAACACAATTATTTCCAAAGAGATATAATCTATAAATCTTATGAGTGGAGCTATCCCAAACACAAACAGTGTAATTACGTCATCATCAGAACATGTGAACCCAATCCTTGCCTCTATTTAAGACTACCCAAAGAACATTATTTATCACCATAATACGTGTCTACAGACTGCCTTATTGGTATTTAGTATACACATTCTAATATGGTGGCAATGACAATGCGATACTAGATAAACCCCCGTATTAGACAATGAGTTATAAATACAAAATAAAAGTGTGTCCAAGTCTCCGAGTCTCCGAGTCACGACTGGAGTCTACCCCTTACGAACGATAATTATGATATATATATCGAATAGAAAAACAGGGTAAATGAACGCATCTTCTAAAATGATAAGAGAAACAGACACATATCTGTAATTATTCGGATTATTTATATTACTTCAATAAAAGCGTATTACATAAAGTGTGTTACGAAATAATAATATGATTTGTTTAATAGGACATAAAAATACACGTATCAATACAAACATATATCTGTAATTATTCGGATTATTTATATTACTTCAATAAAAGCGTATTACATAAAGTGTGTTACGAAATAATAATATGATTTGTTTAATAGGATATAAAAATACACGTATCAATGAGAGGGTCATCATAGTCATTTCGGCCGAATGAAGTCCACTGCTGGACACAGGCCTCCCCCAAAGATCACCACAACGACCGATATGGATGTGTTGTGGGCTCATTGGGGGGTTTTGCCATAATCGCCACGCTTGGCAGACGGGTTGGCGATCGCAGTTGAGTTGTTAATGTACTCGAAGGACGCTGCTGCCCATCCTTCGGCTAATCCCTTAGTCGACTTTTACGACACCCACGGGAGGAAATGGGGTGGTGGTATTCTGAGCCGGCACCGGCACCACACGGCTATGAGAGGGTAAATGAACGCATCTTCTAAAATGATAAGAGAAACAAACATATATCTGTAATTATTCGGATTATTTATATTGCTTCAATAAAAGCGTATTACATAAAGTGTGTTACGAAATAATAATATGATTTGTTTAATAGGACATAAAAATACACGTATCAATACAAACATGTATCTGTAATTATTCGGATTATTTATATTACTTCAATAAAAGCGTATTACATAAAGTGAGTTACGAAATAATAATATGATTTGTTTAATAGGACATAAAAATACACGTATCAATACATTAATAAAAAGAAAAAGAAGTACAAGAAAACTTTAAAATCAAAACATTAAAAGTTGATGGTTAGGTTGCTGTTTCTGTACGTTGTATAGTTACAATAAATGCTACTATATGTATATATTATACAGCATGCATACCCTGTACTCGGCAGCAGTATACAAGTTGCGGCAGAACTTCATAGTACGCAGGCACACAACACATACGCACACATTCAACTCTCAGACCAGAGGTAGTGAACTATACAGTGAGACTACGAAGCATCGCACAAAGAGGAGGCCCCGAGAGTAAGATACGCTGTGTAATGTATTCCATCGCATTCTTTCTACGTACTACCTCAACTTTCCGAGTGTTATAATTGATTTTACTCCTCATAAAATTTCCGTAACCGCCCGGCATTATAACTCAAATCTTTTCTTAAGGAGTAAACTCCAAAATTCTAATTCACTCGCACATTCACACGCCGTCACACAAGCCGAGATAGAAGAGGCCATCATAACTGCTACGGCATGTTTGCTCGAGGATGTAAGAGAGCGCCATATTCGCCGCTCCTTAGGCACGGTCTGGGTCCGGATCCCACTGGAGGTGGCCAAGAAGCTAGCGTCCACCTGCCGCATTTGCGTGGGTTGGACGTCGGCTAGGGTCGAGGTATTTACGTGCAAAAGCGCGTTGTCGAGGCTATCTTACCGCTCTTCGGAGCCAGGCTCCAAAGGAGCGAGCACGTCACATTCCGCCTGACGCAGGTATTCACTGGACACGGTTGTTTCGGTGCGTACTTTCACAGGATAGGACCCGAGGTCACGGCACAGTGCCACTACTATGGAGATGATCACACAGCACACGCTCGGAGAGTGCCCTGCGTGGACTGCCGAGCGGATCCTGGTCGATCGGATCGGGCAACATCTCTCTTTGCCAGCAGCAGTGTCAGCTATGCTGGCAGAGCATGAAAATTGGAGTGCTGTGGTCTCCTTCTGTGAGAACGTAAGGCTCCAGAAGGAAGTCGCAGAGCGGGATCGGGAGAGGGCTGGTCCCGCTCGGAGGAAGAGGACATGGAGCCGGGGTAACAACCACCGCGGTGTCCGTGTCCAACACTGAGTCCCCTGTCGTCTTTATAAGGCAGGCAGGAAGACAGCGGTGAGCATGTGGTGACGTACCGCTGTGTGCGCACAGCGCATAGTGAGGCTTTGGGGGAATCTTTTACAATCCCCTCGAGAGATGCCTGGGGGGTGGTCTCTGTACAGTCGCCTCCCCTCCGAGATGTGCCTAAAGGCGTAGCACCAATGGGTGGCTCTAGTGTGATCTTACGAGGACTTACAGCCCCCGTCGGTGACGAAGATGACCGCTCCAATGTTTTTAGCCGGTAGGAGCATACCCCTTCGCCCTTCCCCGGGGCGAAGGAAGTTCATGAAGAATTTCCACTGGGCACCAATAAAATAATGAGTCCGGCATACCCCTTCCCGGGGCGAAGGAAGTTCCACTGCACACCAATAAAAAAAAGGTCAATATTTCCAGAATGAAAACGTTGGAACCAAAAATGTACTGTATTTTCTATTGCAGTAGCTCGGGCCTGTACACATAATATATCCTTCGAACTGTATCTGCAGCGCTGGTGCCACGGGGGATGCCTCGTATTCGTAAATAAAGCAATATTTTAAGTTTTCCATATTGTGAACAGACCGATGTCTAAGAAAAATTAAATTACGCGAAAACAAATGATAACTAAAGATACCCAAACTATGATAAAAATTTCGAAACAGATATACGAGCTTAAATTTAAAATAAATTTGAATTTGGAATTCCTAACCAAACGCCAGATATTTGAGACCAAAGTGGCCAGTTCGACAAAATGCCAATTACATATATATACGTAAGAACCTAATAGTAATTCCCGTTTTAACTATTTAAGCCGCCCGGCTTTGTAGCGAAAATAGGTTTCTCAAATGGTTAAAGCGGGATTTAATATTAACTGGTGTTTCAGTATTCGGCCGTTAAGCTCGTATTATAAGTTCGTAACTCATATATATATGTAAGTATATATAAGTACGTATAATTACATATAAGTACGTTTAGATTCACATTTTACCCATTATATCGATATATTTTAAATACTTAGCTTAAGTTTCACCAGCTGAAGAACACAGCTGGATTTAGGCATAGTTCTCATTGACAAAGTAGTCGGGTTTTGGTCCACCTACATAAACATTTTAAACAATCTATTTCTATGCAATAACAAATTACACCTTACTTACCAGAAAGTATAGTTTCATATTTTTTTGTTCCAATATTATGTCGGGCTTTAACATTTCTATGTATGGTAGTCGAAATCCGAATGGCTGTGGTAATGTGGCATTACAGCAGATTGAAACTCTAGAAATAAATCACAATTAGACACAGTCCCCCAAACAATTGTTACCTAATTTGTGAGACGATAAGGCTGATTATCCGACTGTTTTCACTGAGACATTTTTTTTATATACAGTACAATAAATGTTATACCTATATGATTATTTGTTTTTTATAATTTTGTTCCTATGTGACACTAAGCGTTAAATACATTTTTATATAATACTTTACATGATATTTATACTAACAATAAAAAATCTATTTAAAAACTGAAACCAAGGGATAATAAACTTAAAATTAAAAATGTGGTTTGTCTGTAAAATTAATGTTATTTTTTATATACTCACTAAGATTTAAAAAATTTACATGGCTGAACATGCCATTTTGATACCATAACCTGCGAATAGCACGACGCTTCCAACAATACCTCATTTGTGAAAATACGATGAGTAAACAGATGAACATACTAATACACAAACATACTAATAAACAATTATACATACATAATCCTCCTTAAGGCTGCACCGTAGTCGGATGTAAACTGAAGTACTTTTTAGTAATTAATAATAACTAAACAAAAAAAGAATACACTTTTGGTAAAACAAAGTTCTCGCTTTTTGGAAATAAACCTTGCCAAAACAATAAAAAAAAAATGGAATCTTAGGTGTTAATAAAAGAGATATTAAACGTACCAGTGATGAAATATGATACAAAAACGTGGTCACACACTATGGGCCTCATAAGAAAGCTCAAGGTCAATCAGCAAGCCATGGAGCGAGCTATGCTTGATATTATATATATAACTGAAGTGGCAATGGAAGAGGCACATTGCTCGTAGAACTGATGGCTGACGGGGCAAAAAGATTTTCGAGACCGCGCACCGTTAAACGCAGCGTGGGACGACTTCCAACGAGGTGGACAGACGAACTGGTGAAGTCGCTGGCAGTCGTTGGATGCGGGGGGCATGTAACCGGTCGTTGTGGAAATCTGTGGGAGAGGGGTCCTTGGGCTGATATGATGATGATGATTTGATTTGGATGCGGGTGGCAGTTACATCCACTCGTTGTGGAAATCTATGGCCTTTGTACAGCAGTGAAAGTCCGTTAGCTAAAATGACGATGACTAAATTTATTGGTTTGATTGTTTAAGAACTTCGTCTTAATATAGTTTACTCTTTTTCAACACTAAATCATTATCCAGACGAACATCAATGAATTCTATGTATTAATTATATTGATACGTATTTGCGCTTACGCTTAAAATTATTACTGTTTTATTACTAAAACCGTAATAATCTTAAAATTAGTCGTATATGATGTATACTTTGGAACCACTATATCTTTTCAAAATCCATACTCAGAAATATTAAATTAAACCTTAGGATAGGATCTAAGTATAATCTATATGGAGAATTTTTTAAACTGTCCATTTTACACAAACATATAATATGTAATGCCCCGATTTTTTTTACATTTGGTCCATACGTCGGTTCGTTTGGCGCAGTGACTAAGCAATTGGGTTTCTGCGCTACTTGTCGTGGGTTCGATCCCCGCATGGAACAAATATTCGTTCGATCTACAGATAATTGTTTCGGGTCTGGGTGTTTGTGCATGTGATATTTATGTATGTTAACTGTTCCCACGACACAGTAGAAATCCTAGTGAGGGACAACGTTTTTATAAAAATGAGAAAACAAAGGTTAAAATAAAGAAAATGACTAATTTCACATACATTTTCAAAGCAACTTTAGCCAATTTAGTTACATTCTGTCAATTTTTGTAATTCGCCTAAATTATATACCTATCAAAGAAAGAATTAGATTGAAAAGTGAGCAGCTGTCAATAAACCAACCTACAAGCATTGATGTATATATGTTACTATCGTAACTAGATCGGTAGCTGTCACGCAAAGACGTTGCCACTCAACATATGGCCACAGGCATATGTCCAGCCTTATGTCACTTAGTGGCTAGCCTGACGTCAAAGGAGTAACACATAAAACTATTTTCACAAAAATGGCTAAATGTGCGGTGAAAGAGTGCGGTTCTAGATCGCAAAAACATAACAAAGCAAGCGGGATTACGTTTCACACATAAGTTTACTGTTTTAATTGTGCATATCTCTGTGATTATCATAATAGTTTGCTAACATTATTTTACGTTCAGTGTTGTCAGTAAAAAAGCTTTCAGGTTTTCCCAGATTTATGGGAGTTTTGTCAATTAATAAATGAACTTGTTTGTCACCTCTGTTATAAAAATGATCATTTTGTTATTCATTTTGTAGTATTCCTAAAGATCCAGAGGGTCGTGAGAAGTTGGTAAAAATAATTAGATTCTTACGAAAGGGAACAGACTGGTTACCTATAAAGGAAACTGTTATTTGCTCAAGGCAATTCTGAGGTCAAGACAATATTGGCTAAAAAAGGAGAACGGCCGTGTTTATTTATCGGATGAAGCAGTTCCTATGCTTGGTAACACCTAAAAGTGTACAATAAAGAGTATTTTATACAATACAATAATCATTGTTGTACACCAGAAATAAATAAAATACACGTATAAAGGTTGTTAAATATGCCTGTATTTTTCATATTCGTTGCCTGAATTTTATGAGAGGTAGCATAGTTCACTAGCAATCATTAGCAATCATCATCTTTTTGCTTGTTTAGTTCCTTACTAATGTTGGGTTAATCAAAAGTGACCATCAATACGAACAAGAACAAATGTTCTAAGACAAATTTAGATATATTATGAGAAAGAAATATTAACTTCAACTATTCTTAGACCTTGTATGTTCCTACAACTTGGCCAGCACACTAGTTATGTATTCTGATTGAAATTATATGTTTTTTAGGTTTTTATATGCATTTTTCAGGATTTCAATTTAGTTGGTCATGTAGAGCTTCTACCAGCAGAAAATATGAATTTCGATGAAAAGGTGGCAACAGATCAAGAAATTGATGAAATAACTGAGACACCTAGAAAGCGTAATATGATGAAAATTATCCGTCGGTTAAAGTTTACGTCCACAAAGAGGATTTTGTTTAAATATCACAAAACAACAGAAGTTTGAAAATAAAGAACAAAACGTTAAAAGATATAAAATAACTAAAACAGCGTATCTTGAGCGAAGAGGGAGAAATGCAGCTAAGTTTAAATGAGGAAACGTTTGAACTAGCCATAATCGCTTGGCAGGCGGGTTGGCGATCGCAGTTGAATTGTTAATGTATTCGAAGGACGCTGTTGCCTATCCTCCGGCTAATCCCTTAGTCGCCTTTTACGATACGCACGGGATGAGATGGGTTGGTGATATTCGTAGCCGGCACCATACTGCTATATATATGTATATAATATTTGAATATCGTATGCAGTGTGAATGGTAACGGTATTCTATTATTACTAATTTAGGATACTTTGGGTACATAATAATACAGTGTCAATTTCATGAAATGTATTTATTCAACAATTCGTTTTAGATCTCAAGATATAAAAAAACTGGTAATCACTCTTATTTATTTAACGTACATATACATCTATAAAAGTGCTGTTATTAGTATACAGGTGGACGCTGCTGCCCATGTTCTGGGAGAATTCCCTTTGTGGTAATGGTGTTTAATTTGGAACCACGTGGCCTAAGACACATAGAAATAACTTTAATAACTCTCTTTGATTAAATGTCATCTACAGATCAGCCTGAACATGAACCTCCCAATGACTTGTTAACATAATCATAAATAAAGAAAGATATAGGAATCATTTCCACAAATGTTAAAATTATTGTAACACAATTATTTCAATATGTTGTGTACATTCGACAGCACGGTTGGTGCAGTGGCTGATACAGTTGGCTGCTGCGCACCGGGTCTTGGGTTCGATTCCCGCACGGAATAAATATTTGATCGATCTGCAGGTAGTTGTTCCGGGTCTGGGTGTATTGTGTGGAATTTGTGTTTGTAAACGCACCCACGACACAGGAGAAATCCTAGTGTGGGGCAACGTTTTTCAAAAGGTATAAGATAGGTACATTATTTTTCTGACAACGGATGCGTTAAGGAGCAAGTTAATAGTAAGTAATAGTAAGACACTTATCACCAGGCGAATGACTTACTAGTTTCGTCGCCAGGTAATATAAAAAAAAACAGCTGAAGAAAATCTCTTATTATTAATGACGTTAGTGTTGCATTATTTATGGCATGGAATGACAGTGTCTTCATGCCGTATTGGGCAGTTCAAAAGAAGAAAAGTAGTTTTTTATAATTTTCATTTATCTATTTCAAATTAATTTCTTATTACTATAATCCAGTAGTAATTAGTGCGAATGAGGATGACTCGATGGCTGGTGAATTGGCACCTAGCTTGGCACTCAGCAGATGAAGTTCAGCGGGTCGTCACGCAGCAACGCTACAAGCTAAGCAACTTACAACACGACTGATTAACAAAATACTGTTCTTTCAAATACTTTTATTATTTTCATTATTTGCCTCCCACTCGCGCACACGCTCCATGAGCAAAAGGTGGAATAGTGAGGCCACCATATATAATCCTATTATTCGATTGACTATATTGCATATACTGCTCCAGTCACGTACTCCGTAGAGAATGTCATTAGTGTCAAAGTTTCTATTGTCACATTAATTGTTATTTTTACATATTCTGTACATTTAACGTGTATTTCAGATTAAATCTTTACCAGTTTAGCTATTTTGTAATAGTAGGTAGGTTTATTATAGCTCTAATTTAGAATATATTTTTACTTTTATCAGTACAAGCTTATTTTAATTTAATACGATATATTGTATAAATTACAGTATTCAAATTTATTTTGCATCATATAATATAATAATATTATAATAATAATTCTTGTAATATAGCAAAACAAGCAAAAATGAAGCGGATTGTAACTGCACTGAAGATAAGTTGGTAATAGTAGATAAGTTGAAAGGAGCGAAGTATTTATTATTACACGAGGGTAGTTTGGCAACTCAATGACTTTAAGGTGGAATAAAAACTTTTTTACTATTATTTTTTTGTCACATATTTGGAAACTCACTACGAAGCGCATGCATTCTTTTTTCAAATTTGGCGCGAAAACAAGCTTTTTAGAAACAAAAAAGTTAGGCGACTTCTAAGTATTCTTTGAAAATGGAGAAAAGCGAGTTTCGAGTGCTAGTTAAACACTATTTTTTACGTGGTAAAACTATTAAGCAGACCGAAGACAAATTGAAAAAGTATTATGGTGATTCTGCGCCTTCTCATGGGATGGTACATAAGTGGTTCACTGAATTTCGTTCTGGACGTACTACCACTAATGACGCGGAGCGCCCAGGAAGGCCGATTTAGGTCACTACGGAGGGCATGGTTAATAAAATACATGATATTGTTTTGGCACACCGTCGAATGAAGATACGCAAAATAAGTGATGCTGTGCACATCTCGACTGAACAAGTTTTTTATATTTTGCATGATATTCTGGGCATGAAAAAGCTTTCTGCAAGATGGGTGCCGCGTTTACTAACAGTCGACCAGAAACGAAATCGTGTAACAGCTTCTGAGGAATGCCTAGCCATGTATAACCGCAATCCGAGTGAGTTTATGCGTCGGTACATAACAATTGACGAAACGTGGGTCCATCATTATACACCAGAGACTAAGCAACAGTCGAAGCAATAGACTTCTACCGGAGAACGTGCCCCAAGGAAGGCAAAAAAAGTTTGCTCGGCTGGTAAAGTGATGGCCACAGTCTTTTGGGACAGCCAAGGGATTATTTACATCGATTTTTTTGGATAAAGGCAAGACAATAACCGAAGCTTACTATGCTGCATTGTTAGATAGATTCCATAAAAAGTTGATCAAGAAACGACCGCCTTTGGAAAAAAAAAACCTATTTCATCAGGATAATGCACCGGCCCACTCATCTGCAATCGCGACATAAAAAGTTGTCGAATTAAGATACGAATTATTGCCACACCCTCCGTATTCGCCAGATTTAGCCCCCTGTGACTTTTTCCTCTTCCCAAACATGAAGAAATGGCTTGGCGGGCAAAGATTTTCGTCAAACAAAGAGGTGGTAGCCGAAACTGAGGCCTATTTTTCAGGGTTTGACAAAAAATATTTTTTTGATGGGTTGAAGAGGTGGAACGTCGCTGGACTAAGTGCGTAGAGTTGAAAGGAGATTATGTAGAAAAATAAAAAATGTATATGTAAAAAGAGTGTTTCTTCTTTCCAAAGTCATGGACTTATCAAACGTATTATGCATAGCATGCATTGCAGTATTCGTACCTGCTAAACAGCAATAATTAATTTATAAGGTAAAAACTAAATAATTGGATCAGCTTCGTCAAATCGCTTAAAGTTCAAGCCCATCACGGATTCAATGATCGAATCTGAACTTCTATGCACATTCATCGAAATGAGAGCTTCTGGGCGCATTCCTGTTGTTGACTGGGTTTCGCATCAACTCTATTTAACAGCGATGTTGATTAAATTACTGACAAGCAATCTACCATAACATTATCGTGTTTTCAATATTAATAAGTTTTTACACAGTGTTAATCAAGTCTAGTATCATTGTGCTCTACTGTACTCCACTCTACTTTAATATAAATCACTAAATACCGGGTAAAAAAATTGCTGAAAACGTCACATAAAATAAAAAGTCAGTTTTGTTATAATATTCAACATAGGTTATGAAGAAGTGTAACTAAGCCAGTTGCACTGACTGTTTACTGAGCTGAAAAAAGCAACTGGAGTAGACCGTATATGGAGGACTGAGTAATAAGCCGAATTTCGAGCTTGTTTTCGATAACCAAAGATGCAGCGCTTTCTATATGTCAATATTAGAAACAGGAAGTGGCACAAGATACTTAATACAGCAACGCCAACATCATACAGCATCTTATTCTTTGCTTAATTACATCATGATTACGTGACTTTTATTTATTTATTTATTATATTTTTTATTGTACACCATTTATTAAAAAGTACAATAAAAAGTAACACTTTGAATATAGAGTACAATGGGCGGCCTTATCGCATACTGCGATTTCTTCCAGGCAACCTTAGGATAGAAAAAAAAATACTAGACAAGATATGGGGTAATCTATGGCGCACACAAATAAATATTCATAAACTTAAATAATACTATACTAAATATGTAAATAATGAAGATTATAAATACACTACATACATATATGGTAATATATACACATATTATATATATAAATATACAAGTATAAAAAAAATTAGGACAACTGATATCAAATATGTAACAAAAGGCAGAGTAAAAGCAAGAAAAATAATACTAATAATAATAATTACAGTGACAAGTAATGTTCTCTCACTAGTCTTTTGAATACCGGTAGTGACTGAGCCCGTCTAATTGAGATCAGTAATGCATTCCACAAACGAGCGGCCTGAACCGTGAAGGATTTATCAATAATATTAGTAGAATGCATAGGCATTTTAAGCCTTAGGTTTTCTGATGATCTTAGGATTCGCGAATGAGTACCACAAAGGAATTCGAAACGTTTTTTTAAGGTAGCAGGGAGTAGAAGGAATGAATAGTACTTTTGTACATAATTTCCCAATTTTAAATCATTTGATAATTAAGAATCTTAGTCTAATTATTAATCTGTCCCCCTCTCTGCTACGTCTTTCTTTAATTTACATTTAAATATCAACTTTCACTATGCTAGATAAAGTTATAGAAAAAAACCGGACAACTGCGAGTAAAACCCTCTCGATTTCGTAGGATGAATGCTTGTCATATTTTGCTATATTATTTCTACAGGAAATGATGCAAAATAAATTTAAATACTGTAATATATACAATATATCGTATTAAATAAAAATAAGCTAGTACTGATAAAAGGAAAAAATATATTCTTAATTGTAAGCTCAAATGAATATGTTGTCTACCATGTTTTTTTAGTCTGACCCAAGTTTGTATCTGGTAACTAAATAAAGTAGATATATATGGTACCAGGTTACTCTGTAATTTGGGATATAATGGAAGAGAATGAAGATGAAGGTTAATTTTCATTAAAAAAATCGATAACTTTAAAACTCTTTATTTTAACATTTTAAAATCAATATATTTGAGACCCTCACAATAAGTCCTTTCATTTCAATACATATGTATAGTACAGTTTGCAAAACTTTATTCTGAAATTTTCTAATTTGCCCCCAAATAGTGACCCCCAAATTCATATGTGTACGGAATTTCAATTTAATCGGTGTAGTAGATTCGAAGCAAATTATAACAGACGGACAGACAAACAGACATACGAGTGGTCCTACAAAGATTCCGCCGTTTTTTCATTCGGTCCTTCGGAACGCTAAAAATGATACTAAGGTATGTTGGTAAGTTGTTTATAAATTATTTTGGTCTTTAGGTACTTTTTATACAGCGTACTACAAACCTGCCGACTACTAGAGCTATTATAATAAGCTGAAGTTATCAAGTACGTAAAGTTGGTAGCTGTTCTGAACGTAAGTGCTACTGGTCAACGCTCCACTAGTTTTGCTAGCTCTGGCCATGTCAGCGGTTTTGGTAATTTCAAGTTTTAGTTTATAGTATCTTAGATCTATAGACGCAAAACAAAATAGTATTAAGGCTCGGTTTTTAATAGTAACCTTACAGTACTTTTATACCTAGTTAAGTGCAGTTTCATACACTACTTTATCTAATCTTAAATCGTTAAAAGAGTAAGAAATAGTAAAGCGGGCGCTGCCACAGATAAATAATTAGTATTTTAATTATAATAGGAATCTTTTTTTTTTTTGTAATGCTATAAAAATGGCGCCTCCTAAAAATTATGGTATCTCCTTGGTGAGATTACCTTACTGGATGTGCCCTGTATCCTAATGGAAAAATAAAGTATTATAACATCTTGGTCAAGTCAATGATATTATATATTAAAATATCATTGGGTCATGTAAATATTTTTGAAAAAAGTTTTTTGCATTTTTGTTTCCTACCCGTTTGCACTAAGCGATAAGATGCCTGTCTAGGAAAGTCTTCGAACAAAGTCGCAGTAATAAAAACAATAAGCTTAGCTATCTAGCTAATATACTAATATATATTATGTAGGAAACAAAGCCCGTGTCATGTGAGTATTTATTTGTAAGAAAATAGCGAGTGTTGTGGCCACGTCTCGGCTTAACAAACTGTACAGTACCTACCAGTATTAAGTGTATAGTCTATGGTACCTACATACTAAAGTGGCGTATGAATATTTATTTTTCATACCTACCTTCCTTATTGATATGCAACAGCAGTGCAGCTGCAGTATACTACCCTCATACGATTACCATGTTGTAATAAATCCACATTTTGATGCACAACTTGACTCACACTTTAACTGCAACACAGTACCTAAATAGAGCCGTATCCGGCGAGCATAAAACGGGTACGTTATGAAAAGCTCGGGACAAAAACGCCCGGGCATATTTAACCTACGCTCGCGATGCGTCAATGATGTTTACTCTCCCTAAAAGCCTTTACGTCGAACGAGTTTATACAGCGTATAACTATATGCGTAAAGCAGAAAGGGTTTTAATATAAAAGTCAGATGGAATCAATTGGTATGAATGTGCAAATTTGAATGTAGATAAGCGTAAGCAAACAATGCCAAAGGCAATTAGTTCAAAATTCACAGCATGGTGTTCATTATCCCCTATGGAATACAGACAAAAAGTCGTGAATTGATTGCATGGTACACGTAAATGTAAAGCAAACGGATTGTTAGGTAAACAGCCAAAACAATTTAGCTAGACCAATGTGGATTCGATTTTTATTATCTTCATATGACAGTGATAGCCCAGTGGTTGAACGCTTGCCTTCCATATAGGAGGGTCTGTCCTGTCTCAGGCTGCACCTCTGACTTTTCGGATTCATGTGCGGATCAGAATTTGATTATCACGTGCGTAAAGGTGAAGGAAAACATCGTGAGGTAACATACACAACTGAGGGGGCTCCAAATATTCTCAGTGGTATGTGTAGTCTTCCAACCCGTTCTAGGCTTAAATGGTGGTCTAAGACCTAACCTTTCTCATCGCGAGAAAAGACCCGTGCCCAGCAGTGGGACAGTAATGAGCTGATTATGTATGTTCTTATATCATCCCATTTTACTGAAAGGGGCATAATTTCTACCCATTGCCCTGCTTTACAGGAGAAACATTTTTATGATTTGATTTAAGAACTTTTTTTATTTTGAATTCCAATTTTAAGCAATTCTTTACCATTTCTCTCGATATTGTGCAGTAGGCACGATAAACGTTTGCATTTCACGGCACAATAGAGGAACGAAACGGGCTCGAAACTAACTGGATACTTATGTCTGTAATAATCGTTACAGGCAGTTTTAATGAAGTCCACAAGTCTGTAATCGATATCTAGGTATGTACCGATGTCCTCCAAAATAATTGGATTGTGGAAGTCAGAGGAGGCAGAGGAAGAAAAAATAAAATAAAAAGAGGCAGGACCTGCCTGCCTGCTGCGTGTGAAATAGAAAATAAAAACACTTTGTATACACACAATAAAAAATAAGAGGAAAAATATTACCTTTTATAAAAAATCTGTTCCTTATTTAATTCATAATTCTAAATAAATAATTTAAAATATTTAAACGTTTCATGTTACGTCCGGATTAAGAACAAAGCACCATTCCATCTTCACCCATGGATGTCGTCAATGTGAATCCGAATTATGAATTACTGTTTTTTGTATTAATTGTGATCGTAACACAACCACGGATACATTTCAAAAACTTAAATCCGTAGATTTTGGATTAAATTGATTATGAATTTCAGCCGTAAGGGATTCTAAGCCGTCTAGGACAGCAGCGTCCTTTTTGGGGAAATTGCAGCTGTTCTACGCTCACCAACCCGCCTGACAAGCGTTCACCACGCTTGTATACGGAAAATTTATTTATTTATTTATATACTCTTTATTGTACACCACATAATACATACATAGAGATAAAAATTTAAAAAGATACATGTACAATGGGCGGTCTTATCGCACAGGGCGATCTCTTCCAGACAACCTTTGGATGGACAGGAAGAAAGGAGAGAGATATTGGGCTGTCAAGTGTACAATATATCATACACAATATTACTTAGACATAAAAATATAAAATACATAACAATATATACAATAAATATTATATATAAAACGATGATAAAATATACTAATAAACATCAAATATAACTAGGATAGGAGAAGAAAAATTAGAGAGAAAGGTAATGCTCCTTCACCATTTTCTTAAAAATAGCTAGTGTTTGAGCACGTCTTACTTCAATAGGTAATGCATTCCACAAGCGAGCCGCTTGAATAGTAAATGAATTATCGAAGAAGGAAGTGGAATGCATACGTATACTTAATTTTAGATTTTCTGATGATCTCAAGAAACTAGAATGTGTCTCACAAATAAACTGAAAGCGTTCTTTAAGATAAAAAGGGGTAGAAGGTTTAAAGAGCACATTATAAAGCAAAGAAAGAATATGAGCGTTCCGGCGAAAGCGGATGGGAAGCCATTTGAGCTTAGTTCGAAATTCAGAAACGTGATCATATTTGCGTAGGCCAAATATAAATCTGATACAAAGATTTTGAAGTCGCTCAAGCTTGTCAAATTGGTCTTGCGTGAGATCGAGATAGCTGGCATCAGCATAGTCAAGGATCGAGAGTAGAAGAGATTGTGCTAACGCAATTTTGGTATTAATAGGGAGAAAATTACGAAGACGTCTCAAGGAGCCTGCTGCAGCAAATAATTTACGACTGACTTCCTGAAGTTGTTTAGTCCAGGAAAGAGTACTGTCGATATAAATCCCCAAGTTCTTAACGTTGTTGGATATAGGAATAACAGAGTTACCAAGAGAAACTTGGGGAAGTGTCGACCAGACAATTTTAGAGACAGTTCGAGAGCCACCAACAGCTGTCACTTGAGTTTTTGTTGGATTGATCTTTAGTCCAAACTTCGTGGTCCATTTATCTATACGAGCCAAGTCAATATTGATAGTTTCAATAGCGTTAGACAGCTCTCCGAGAGTGGCCTGAGTGTAAATTTGGAGATCATCTGCATAAAGGTGGAAGGAAGAAGACAGTCGAAGAGTGATAGAATTAATAAAAATTGCGAAAAGTAGTGGGGATAAAACGCCACCCTGCGGCACACCAGTAGAGGTGTAGCACCAAGAAGAGAAAGATTCTTGGATACAAATACGCTGCCGGCGGCCAAACAGGTAACTATGAAACCAGTCAAGTACCGATGGAGATATGTTAAAAGAGCAGAGTATTCCAAGCAAAATATCGTGATCGACGGTATTAAAAGCGTTGCTAAAGTCAAGCAGTGCAAGTACAGTTAACTTACCCATTTCCATGCCTGACCTGATATCGTCTGTAATATTCACAAGGGCTGAGGTAGTGCTATGTCCAGGCCGAAAACCAGACTGAAAGCGATTAAGCAGATTGTGTTTGAAAAGGAACATACTAAGTTGATGGTGGATAAGCTTTTCAAGAACTTTGGATAGGAATGGAAGAATGGATATGGGTCGGTAGTCAGAAAAGGAAGCAGGATTAGATTTTTTGGGTAAAGGAATAACTTGAGCATCTTTCCACGCTTGTGGAAAGACACTACTAGTAACTGAGAAATTGAGGATGTAAACAATGACAGGAAGAATGACTTCAAGTATAGGAATTATCATTTTACGGCCAAAACAGTCACAACCAACAGCGTTGGATGTAATCGATACAATGCTCTTTTTAACATCACATGCGGAGAATTGACTAATGACAAAAGGGGAAAAATCTGGTATCGGAAGGTTTGAAAGATAACTTAATGTAGCAGCTTTGGTGGCCCTGTCCAACATGGGCGAAGAAGAGAAATGATTATTAAGTAAGTTTAAGTCCAAATTTTTAGGAAACGTTTCATCAGATGATTTTCCGATACCCATTGATTTAAGAAATTTCCAAACTTTAGCTGGATCACCATTTTGAACAGATTTATGGATGTGCTGGCGTTTTGCATTCCTACACACCTTGCTGCAGTGATTTCTGATCGAGACGTAATTTTTCCTGTTAATATCGTTGGGCCGTATTTTGTACTTAAATTTTGCAGCTGCTTTTCTAGTTAATAATTTTTTTATATCATCAGTCAACCAAGGTGCTGGAAGATGTTTTACTTTTACAGCTCGAATAGGTGCATGTTTGTCGTATAGCTGGATTAAACGTGTAGTAAAAATTTCAACCTGTTCGTCAACAGATGAAGATGTAACCAGAGCTGTCCAGTCAATATTTGTAGCATCCTGACGAAGATGATCAATATTCATACCCTCAAAATTGCGTAGCAGAAGAGTTTTGGCCTTATACTTAGGCGGTCGGATTTTATAGGAAGTAAAAATTAAGTCATGACAGGAAAAAGCATCAGCCGAACATTGACCATGTTTAGCGACATGATTGGAAGATGAGACAAAAATAAGATCAAGAAGTGAAGGAACGCAGTTAGAAAAACGATGAGTGGCAGCAAGGTCAAGAATAGAAAGATTAGCAGACTCAATAATATGACGAAGAGAAGAGGAACGGGAGTCATTTTTAAGGAGACAGGTGTTAAAGTCGCCCATTATGATACTGTGACTGTAAGAGGGTAGTAAAGTTTCCAATAAATGTTCAAAGGAAGAGAAGAAATTTATTCGAAGAGATGGACAGTAGTAGACACCAAGGAGAACCTTAGAATGATACAGTTCAACTTCTAGGAAAAGATGTTCACCAGCGTTTGGCGGAGGTGGCTGAGTCGACATATTAATAACAGAAAAGGATATGAAATTACGAAGATATATGGCAACCCCACCACCACCACCAACGGAGCGATCATTTCTTATGAGTTGAAAACCTGGAAGGGAGTAAGAGGAAGAAGGAAGACAAGGTTTTAACCATGATTCTGAAACAAGAATCGCATGAATATTCTTACAGTCAAAACTTGCCAGCATATCGGGGTAGTGAGCCGGAATACTCTGGGCGTTAATGTGGACTACATTAAAGTTCTCAGAAACATCAGAAAATTGTGAAACAAGGATGTCGGATAATGTCTCCTAAAAAGACACAATTGACAAAATATATTAGTGAGGCCTTTGTTTTACAATGGACATCTTTTGGATGATATAATGATGAGGATAACGTGTTAAATACTGATCCACAAACATAACTTGTTAGAGTAGAAGCTAACACTTACTTAGTTGGGAGAAGGCTGGGCTGCAATTTTGGATCGTTAGATTTTGCACTCATGAAATAACCATTTCCATTTTTCTATTGAGTTGCTAGGGTCAACTATGTGATAAAACATTTTCTACTTAATTCACAAACGACCAAGGAAAGTAATTTCTCCAGGAAATTGTTTACAAAAACCTTATATGCAGCTGTATGATATCATAAGAAGGACATAGTAGGTAGGCAAATTTTCGGCCGAGCGGCAGATCCTGGTCGATCGGATCGGGCAAGATCTCTCTCTGCCGGCAGTAGTGTCGGCTATGTTGGCAGAGCATGAAAATTGGAGTGCAGTGGTCTCCTTCTGCGAGAGCGTCATGCTCCAGAAGGAGACTGCAGAGCGGGATCGGGAGAGGGCTGATCCCGCACGGAGAAGGACTAGACGGCGCCGGGGCAACAACCGTCCCGGCTCCCAAGTCCAACACGCCTGAGCCCCCTGCCGTCACTTCATGGTGGGGGGCCTCGGGGGTCGCGGGCGCGCAGATTAGGGAATCTACGTGCTCACACCGAGCGACCCCCGGGAAGACGGTGGCGCGCACGTGGTCACGTGCCGCCGTGTGCGCAGCACAGCGCAAAGCGAGGCTTGGGGGGATCCTTTACAATCCTCCCCGAGAAGTGCCTGGGGGGGTGACCTTTTTACAGTCGCCTTCCCTCCGCTAGAGGGGGTGACCGCTTTACAGTCATCCCTTCCGAGATGTGCCTAAAGGCGTGGCACCAATGGGCGGCTCTAGTGTGATCTTACGAGGACCTGGAGCCCCCCTTCGGTGCCGAAAATGACCGCTCCAGTGGTTTTAGCCGGTAGGAGTCCGGCATACCCCTTCACCCTTCCCCGGGGTGAAGGAAGTTCTAAAAAAAAAAAAAAAAGGTAGGCAAATTTTAATAAACTTGAGTTAAATAACACGACTGCAGTTAACACGTGTAATACCGCTCAATAACAAGAATCTAAAATAGAAGAACTTCCCTTTTGTTGAAAGTTGGTTAGTTGGAAGCGTCTCAAAGCGGTAATAGTGACAGCACACGCGGGTTTAAAGTTTCCATCGTATTCTAAAACACGACCAGACTTGTTTAGCTCACCTAAACTTGTAACTCAGACGAGTTTCAGACTTGGGGTTTACTTAAAACTGTTAAATGCCCTGCTATGAATTTATAAGTGAAATAAAGTGTTTCAAGGCAGATTTATCTAGGTACGTATACATTAATGCTATACAAAGCACTAAAAAGTTTACTTAAGCTCTAAAAATATGGTTTATGCTTATAAAGATTGTCACAAACATGTTAGGAACTGTACTAACTGGTTTAATCCTGCAACTTGGGCAACTTAAATTGCTTAATTGAGGTCTAAACTACTATTATCTTGCTATACCAGGAATAAACCTTACTATACACCAAAATTTAAACCTAAATGAATGTATAGCATTCTCTTAAATTCTTCTACGATAATAAAATTACAGTCAACCAAAATAAAATATGTTTTTGTCAGGACAAAGATAAAAGGCCTTGACCCACAACAGCATATCAAAAGTTAATATCCTTATTTATCATACGACTATAATGACCATATAAAACAGTAAAGAAAATTATTTTAAAAAATCTGGTAATCGATAGACCACAAATTATGACTCAACAAAACTGCGCAAATCTTCTCATCCAAAATATCACAGTGTCTCAAGATTAAGTGATCAGTGTGTTGCCATTGACTTATGGTACTGAGACGTGGTCCATCACCATTGGCCTCATAACGAGGTTCGAGGTCACCCAAAGTATCCCTGCTAGATGAAAAATGAAGAGATCCGCAAAGTAACCTAGATAACTGACATAGCCCGAAGAATTGCTAAACATGTCACAGTGGACGGGGCACATTGCTCATAGAACGGATGGTCGATGGGTCTGAAAAGTTCTCGAGTGGCGACCGCAAACCGGAAGATAGGCAGACGCCCAGGAGGTGCACCTGGTAAAGGTTGCAAGAATCCGCGTTGTGGGAGTAGCACAGGACCGGTCGTTATGGCGATTTTTAGGGAGCCCTATGTCCAGCAGAAGTCGTCTTTCGGCTGAGATGATGATGATTAAGTTTACATAAAGTCACCAGCATAAAAAAAATTATCTGTATCTTAAATATGTACTTATACTGCAGTCAAAATAATATAATAAAATAGTAACCCGTTTAACAGCTACACATATCACTCATTATTCTGTTACCAACCGTGACAATTTATAATCGGATACATAGTCACAAAAATGCTTACCACGATGCCACATACAATCTGGTATATAAGTATAACTCGTCAGATTTATGATGCGACCCAATGTTTTGACTTTGGTCATTATAACACAACACCTGACGGCACGGTTGGTGCAGTGGCATTCGACTGCTGCGCCGGGGGTCGTGGGTTCGATTCCCACACGGAACAAATATTTGTATGATCTGCAGATAGTTGTATGTGGAATTCATGTCTGCACCCACGACACAGGAGAAATACTAGTGAGGGGCAACGTTTTAAAAAAAAAACCTCGTCGTAAAATGCAAACCAACAACTATCAAGCTGCAGGCTATAAATCCATAAATGTATGCACTATCAGAATAACGTGTTATTCATCTTGGAGCACTGCCATGTTGTTTTGAAAAATTAGAGAGGCCAGAGAGGAAGCAATGCGCGACAGCCGAGTCTTGGTTCGGAGCCAAGTACCACGTTACAACTCTGCCTTGTGACAGCGCCCGATAAAGGCTACCCCACAGTTTGAAATATCTGCTACCAGCTCCTAATTTATATGAAAGGAAATTGGCTTTTCTACTATGAGCTAGTTCGTTAACTCGATATAAAGCGTGGAAAGCGGAACTGTATTTACTAAAAGTTATGCAGATGTTCTAGTTTTGCAAGATATTACTTGAATTTGGAAAAATGATCTTTCGCATGAAATTAAATGAGACTTTATTTAACAGTTGGTTTTTATAATGAAACAACTTAAAGATTGTCAAGCTTAATAAATTAATACATACCCTCAGAAATGAACTTTGATGATTTATTGATTATTACTCTAGAACGACTTTAACGTTAGAGATAATAAAATATTAGCAACAACGCTTATATTTACGTAATCATATAAGAATTGGTCAAGCACACTATGTTTAAATATACCAATTTATTATATTATGTAGAAACAATTGAATTGCATCATGTGTAAAGACCGTGGTAAAGCAAACATATAAAATAAAATCAATTTAACTTCGCATCTCGACAAAATTCTTGTACAAATCGGCCCTATAGAAAATTATTATTCTTGCCTATTTTTTCATTTCCCTACAGAAACGAACCTTTTACGAAATATCCGGCAGAGTAAAAGCAATAAAAGTCGAATTACTGTTCGAGTCATGCATCACAAAAGTTTTGGGTCCGTGAGTTACAAATTGAATAAAATTAAGGTCAGTATTTCGCCTTGTGTCGGTGTACGCGGTGTGCGCCGACTTCAAACGAAACTATTGGTACGAATGTAACTTTTTAACCAGTTTAACTTCGAGGTCTGTAGCGATTCTAGGTTTCCTCGCATTTCCAAATTCACTCGCTTAATCACAACGAAAACATTGTCATCCTATTTCCTGCCGTGTAAGTCAAAAAATCAACTCCAGAGTGGTTGTGTAGATTTACCATCCTCCTGTATGTGCTAATAAAAATCATACCGCGATGGTATTTAATATACGTGGCGATAATGGCAATATTCTCGAATATGAGTGTTACTGTAGCAATCTTTAATCGATTACAAAATTGACTGCAACGAATCATGTGCAGTGGACGTTTACAACTTTGTCAAGATGGCGTGAAATAGGCGAGTACCGACATGCAACTTGAGACGCGTATTGGAGAGATACTAGCAGGCAATACCTTCGCTGCGCATGCAACCTACGTATACATACATCACTTGCCTGTTTTCGTAGCACCTCGAGCGAGCAATGCACGCGCGTATTTCGCGCCGTCGGGACAAAGTCGCAAACTCGCAAGGTTGCAAAGATCGCCACAGCGACCGGTCCTGCGCTACTTGCATCCAGCGATATTATTACTCGCCACTCCATAAATATAATTATAGCATAAATATTTTTGTAACGAGCCGAGGCTCCTTCTTTTTATTGGTCCCTAGTGGAAATTCATCATGAACTTCCTCCGCCCCTGGGAAGGGTGAAGGGGCATGCCCAATGGCGATTGTAAAAGGCCGCCCCCCAGGCACAGCCTCGCTGTGCACTGTGCTACGCACACGGTAACGCGTGGTCGCCACGTGCGTGCCACCGTCTTCCCAGGGGTCGCTCGGTATGGGCACACAGACTCCCCAATCTGCGCGCCCTCAACCCCTGAGACCCCACGCCATAGTGACGGCAAGGGCTCAGGCGTATTGGACGTGGGCACGGAGTGGTTGTTTCCGCGGTGCCGTCTCATCCTCCCGTGTGGAATAGGCCCTCTCGCGATCCCACTCTAGAGACCACAGAGTTATTCTGGAGCATGACGCTCTCGCAGTCGAATGGCACTAAGTTCAATGAACCTACGCTTCAATCTTTAATATATGCGAGGTATACCTTTAAAACGATGATCACTTTACGATAATTGATAAATTCCAAAAGCATAATCGTCCTTCTCATTATTTTAATTAAATTACTAATTAAATGATTTTAAGTTAGGCGATGCAAAACACGTAGTGCTCGGGCGCGATGTGAACGTTTAGTGCCCCGTCGCAGATTGATGGCCGTTTATTATTAACTAACAACTACCCTCACTATGGCCACTTGATAATAAGAAGAGTGACATAAATTGGGTGATGTCATCGGTCCAGAATGGCCCCGTGCTCTGCTCTGTTTTTACTTAGTATGGGCTCCTGTCTCCCATCATTAAACGATTTGTAAACAAAAAACTGCATGAATCCTGTAACTTGTGGGAGAAAACAATAAAAAAAAAAAAAAAAAAAAAAAAACATCACATTCATAAATGACGCGCCATAATATTTATACTTGGTATTTAAACGGGTAATATAAGTATCTATCTTGGGACTTAACAAACCTAAGAAGACTTAAACCTCGCTAATACTCCGTTCGCAGCGTATTGTTCGAGTATGCAGTAAATCTGCTTAGTTCACCTGTGACCGCTGGAATCCGCTCAGCGCCACGTCTAGGTACAGCAGATTACAGTAGAATTTCAGTATAGAAAGCATATTTACGTCGTTGTAAACACTTGACTTTTGTTAGTAACAGTACTAGCCACACATTGTCTTTATATTTACACAAAGATAATCGTGTTTAAACGACAAATATTAGGTAGATATCGCTGTAACTAGTGTTCTTATTTTCTTCTCTCTATGGTACATACGTTTTTTTAGATTAGGGTTAAACATGTTTTGGTGGTTCCGTACTAGTACAAGGAACCTCTGAAATTTCATGTCTTCAGAAATGTGTCTCCTAAAAACGTACCCCTGTTACTTTCAACCCGCATGGTTTAAAAATCTGATGAAATAATTGGCATTATTTTATTGGGATTATTATTAGTCGGCGCTGTACAATATGACCCTAGGCGGATAAATCATGTTAGATGTCTAATATTATAACCTCAAAATTAGAAAAGTATTTATATGCTATACAATTCTTAGGAGTGTCCGTTACTTTAATTTAATTTCAGTCGAATATAGTCATCATTTAGAACACAGAAAGTAATTTTACGTGCCTGTTGGTTCTTAGGCTAACAATGTATGGCCGCAGAACAATGTCAATTTGTGACATGATTTATGAAAATATTATGTTATATAACTAGCTTATAAATGGGAAGGAGTTGAGCCTTGCGGACACCACTATGTTTTTGGGTATTACTTTAGATTCAAAGCTACAGTGGGGTCCACATATACACTAATTGTCGAATAGAATCATCTCTGCAGCTTACGTATTCTTTAAAATACGACAGTTATTTGATGAAGAAGTAGCGAAATTAATATATTTTAGTTATTTTCATAGTGTAATGTCGCATGACATTTTACTGTGAAGAAATGCTACCGACATTCGAATTATCTTTGTCTTGCAAAAGAGAGCTTATTCGAGCAATTTATAACCTAAGTTTTAGACATTCACTGAGGGATGAATTTAAAGAAATCAATATATTGACTATCGAATCTGAATATATACCGCGTTAGTCGGAAAAACTGCTAAGTACTAAGCTGAAAGGATGGGTGGTAATGAGCTACTTTTGTTTAACAACTTTCTCCACAAAGTCAATAGTTACAGAGTTGCTGCTCAATTTTTTGTTGAACATGACGGTAGCCACACTGCGCTCACCAACCCGCCTGCCAAGCGTGGTGAAGCAAACAGCTGCTTTAATCTGCCCTCCAGGATTACCTTACCCCTTGGTGAGATAACGACTGCCTAGAGGGGTTTATTATTATTATTATTCTGTTGGATGTCTCTTTTGGCTTCGCCAGAAGCGACCTGTTAAGCAACCACATTTCTCGGAAATGTCTGCGAGAAGCCCAACAAAAAAAACAAAATAAATAAGTGTATTTTTACACGTGGAAGAACGGAATTATAAAAGTTATAACAGCCCTTACATAATTACAATATAACCAGCCCTGAGCCTCAGACCCACAATGACTAAGTTTCGGAGAGCCAATTTCCATGAAAACTTTAGGATCACTTAAACTTAGATCGACTTTACCAAGTCCTAACTTAGATTGATATTAGATTCAGTTATTACGTAATGAGGTAAAAAATACTAAAGTTAGAAGCCTTATGGTCTATCATCAGCATATATTATCACCTTGTATCTTGCAATCTATAAAAGCCATCCAACATGTAGTATGTTACAATAAACGATCATGAAAGAATATCACCGCAATCACCAGGCCCGGCAATTGCATTGTTTTTTCTTGTTAAAAATACGATGTACCCACAGTACATCATGGTTGCAATTTACATCACACATATTACATTTATTATCACACGCACGAACATCTAGTCCCGACCCCTGATAAAATAGTAACAGCAAAGACACGTTAACAGAAATCGGAAATATGTAATAAAACTTATTGAGGTAATTTTTTATTTTATTTACCATGCTTTTATAACAAAGTAAAAAGTATAAAATCTCTTCAATGGAATATGAACTAAAAAGGTCAAAATAATGTTAATTTTACATTTAAATATTATTTTGCTTGTTCTTTTTAGTTCATATTGCGGTAAAGATAAATAGTTATTGTTTTCAAAGCTTTTTCTATTGATGAAAAATAATAAAAAATAAAACAACATTTTCTTGCATTGTTATCTAATTTTGAAATGTTCGAAATTTCAAGTCTCAACAAGAAGTTATTTTAATATCGGTTACAAAATTCCCCGGAATAGATAACTGTACAAGAAAGGGACGTGATCAAAAAGATTTCGTTGAAAAATCGGCGATCATTGAACGAACGGCGCGTCTGCAGGGGTTCTCGATAGGCCAAGGCGGCTAGCTTGGCGGCGTGCAATCGAGAAGCGGCGAGACCGCCTTAGGTTACACTTTGCACGTGGTTGAGGTGGTCCTGCCACTCTTCGGAGCCTGGCACAAAAGAAGCAAGCGCGTCACCTACCGCCTCAAGCAGGTATTCACCGGACACGGTTGTTGCGGTGTGTACCTGCACAAGATTGGAAGTGAGGTCACGGCGCAGTGCCACCACTATGGCAGCTGCCAGGATACCACACAGTACACACTCAAGGAGTGCCCTACGTGGACTGGTGAGCGACGGATCCTGGTCGTTCAGCGTCCATATTAGCTAAAAACAGCGACAGCAGACGCGACAGCAGCTATCGCGCATCTAAGGATTCCCAGTAGAAAAGAGCCTGAAATTGAAAGCCGAGGATGCAATTTTTAGTCCATTGATCGTCCAACAGACTGTGCGTCAGTGATCTTCGCCTGCTTAATCGGTGTCGGCAAATACGTAATACCAAAATTACGTTTAAGAACGGAGTCTGCGTGATTTACGCCTGTCGCAAAGCGTCTGCGACTTACGTAATCAGCCTGCGGATCGGACAAGATCTCTCACTGGCGGCAGTAGTGTCAGCTTTAGTGCTCGTCGCGAGTGTACTGATTGTGGTGTGTTTGCGTGCTCATACCAACCTACCCTTGGGAAGACGGCGGTGCGCACGTTTTCATGTGCCACTGTGTGCGCAACACAGTGCACAGCGAAGCTTCGGGGGATCCTTTACAATCCCCCCGATAAGTGCCTGAGGGGGTGGCCTTTTTATAGTCGCCTCCTCCGCACTAGAGGGGATGACCGCCTTACAGCCATCCTCTCCGAGATGTGCCAACAGGCGTGGCTCAAATGGGCGGCTCTAGTGTAATCGTACGAGGACCTGGAGCTCACCTTCAGTGCCGAAGGTGATCGCTCCGGTGGTTTTAGCCGATAGGACTCCGGTATAACGTTCTTTCCCGGGACGGTAGAAGTACATGAAGTATTTCCATCGGGTTATATTAAATGTTTATTAAATTTGCCGTGTGGTGAATTTTAATTTTTGGCCGGCTCAGAATACCAGCACCCCATCTCCTCCCGTGGGTGTCGTAAGAGTCGACTAAGGGATTAGCCGGAGGATGGGCAGCAGCGTCCTTAGAATACATTAACAACTCAACTGCGATCGCCAACGCGTTTGCCAAGCATGGCTATTATGGCAAAACCCCCCAAGGCTACACACACCATTTCAGTCGTTGTGGTGATTTTTGGGGGAGGCCTGTGTCCAGCAGTGGACTTTATTCGGCCGAAATGATGAAATGATATTAAAATCGGGTTAAAAAAGGATTCGCGTATTAGGATCACCAAGGAACTCGAACAGTTGTTTAAGGTAGAAATGAGGAGAAAGAATGAATAGTTTACTGTAAAGTAGCGAAAGAATATTAATATTCCGATAAAGGCGGATTGGTAATCACTTGAGCTTAGTGCGGAATTTTGAAACATGATAATTTTTTCTTAATTAAACCAAATATGAATCTTAAAAAAGTTCCTGAAGCTTAACAAGTTGTTCCTGTGTAAGATTAAGATAGCTGTACATGCCGTTTCCCTGAGGTCCCCCGGGATTGGGCAGCGCCCGGTCTAATGCACCCACTACCCTCTCGACTCGGGAGATGAGGCGCGCGAAGTGCTCTTCGAAGCCCCAACGACTGTCCAGGGTGAGCCCCAGGTACTTCATGTACTGGCCCACCTTGATTTGCACGTCACCAACGCGGATCCACGAACTGGATGCTCGCGGCAGTTTGTGGAACCATAGCGCCTCGGTTTTGTGAGACGCTATCTGCAGACCCAGAGCGTTAATTTTTGCCACGACAATTGCCACCGCTTGCTCAGCAACAAGGACCAGGCCTAGGTAACGCATCTGCATTCGAACCACTATTCTTACATCACCAAAGTAATTTGAGCACCCGCTGGTGACCGTTGACGTGGCCCATAGAAAACCAGGGTCTCCGTCTTTTCGAGTGCCACCCGGAGTCCTTGCGCTTAAATACGGTCAATAACCAGGGACGCGCCCACGGTGGCTGATCGTGCCGCCTCCTCAAAGTTGATTCCCCGAGCTGTAACGAGGGTGTCATCAGCGTAGCAAATTATATTCTGCCCGGAGAGGAGGGCAACTCACAGGGCCCAGTCATTTCCAACGTTCCACAGGAGTGGTCCTAAAACGGACCCCTGTGGAACCCCACATGTAGTAGGTATAGACCGTCGCGTCCCTGCTAACTGATGCACCGCCCCGGCAAATGGTCTGCCGCCAGCTGCCTCAGGTATAAGGGCACCCCGTGGAAATGGAGCGCCTCCCCAAAGATATAATATGGTTGAGCGCAAGTGACTTTAAGTTAAAATGTAAAGTAACATGATCGCATCGATCGATTACAAGAGCTGATTAAACATAAATTTGTAAATCATAATGTATGTTTGATAATTTATAATCAAACACATTAAAGTTTAAAATAAGCCTTTATATATGTAAGAAGTAGTTCAGGCAAACTAACTTTTAAGTAATTTGTGGCGCTGGAAACATGTCGGTAAGTCCATGAAAAAATCAATAGTTATCAGTTTCTTGAGTCTGACATCTTACAGTACACTTACACGTTAGAAAAACAGTAATTCTCTTTATGGATCCGTTTGGTGCAGTAGCTTAATCGATTGGCTTTCTGAGCTGTGTGTCGTAGGTCGGCGGCCTACAGATCGTTGTTATGGGTCTGAATGCTTGTACATGTGAAATTTATGTCTGTGAACTGTTCCCACGACACAATAACAAATCAGTGTGCGGCACTGTAAAAAAAATGGTCTTGGACTGCACATTGTCAAGCGCGATAATCCAAAAGGGAAGAGGCCAGCTCGGCAAGCCTTCACGTTTGGCACGTTAATTCCACGGGCAGAAGACTGGATCATCAATTCTGGAGCGTCGACACACATGACGAATCGCAAATCTTGGTTTCAGAACTTAAAGGATACTGCTAAGTCTTTGAGAGTAACTTGTGCAGATGGTAATGAGGTGTTCGTGGCAGGTGCGGGTACGATAGCATGTGAGTCAAGATTGATAGTCAGCAACGTTACATATGTACCTCAGTTCAGTACCAAGTACCAAGTTCAGCTTCTAACTTATTGAGTGTGATTACAATTGCGAAAAAAGGTAACGGTTTAGTATTTAAATATAAATGTTGTGCCATCTACAAGAGAAATGAGTGTGAGGTGCGAAGTAGGCCTGTTGTGAAAGGTGTGGCACAAGGTTCTACGCTAGCAACAACATAGCATGACTAGCAGATGTTACGGCATCGAAGTATGGGACATCTGGGTGTGCATAACCTCAATCTACTGAGAGATAAGATGGTAACAGGGGTTAGTTTTCCTAATATTTCTTCTAAACTGGAGTGTATACCTTCATCATTTCGGCCGAATGAAGTCCACTGCTGGACACAGGCCTCCCACAAAGATGTCCACAACGACCGATATGGATGTGTTGTGGGCTCATTGGGGGGTTTTGCCATAATCGCCACGCTTGGCAGACGGGTTGGCGATCGCAGTTGAGTTGGTAATGTACTCGAAGGACGCTGCTGCCCATCCTCCGGCTAATCCCTTAGTCGACTTTTACGACACCCATGGGAGGACATGGGGTGGTGGCATTCTGAGCCGGCACCACACCTTGCATTATGGGAAAAAAAACTAAATAGCCGTTTCGTAAAACTAATGTGACGAGAGCTACGAAGCATTAGGTTTAGTGCACTCAGACGTATGTGGACCTATGGGTATACCTTCTATTACCAAGTTTAAATGGTTTTTGACGTTTATTGACGATTGCACGAAAAAATCTTTAATAATTTTTTTTAAATGAAACATTCAAGATTAAAAAAAAAGGATTTTCAGGCGTTTACTGAATATCAATGTGGCAAGAAAATGGAGATCCTGTGCACTCTTAAGGGGGCCGAGTACGTCAATAAGCGGATGGATGACTTGCTGAAGAATTGCGGAATCCAGCATGAACTGACTCCGGATTAGAAAAACGTTTTTGGGCTGAAGCTGTCTATCACACCGTGTTCCTAAAGAACAAATCACCAACGATTGCGGTGAAGAAATTACTCCGGATGAGAAATGGTCAGGGAGGAAGTGTGACCTAAGCATGCTAAAAACTTCTGTGTTCGCAATTCTGATCAAAAAAGGACTACAGGACTAAAGGATTTAAAAATCAGAGAGCATCAGCAACACAGACTTCGATGATAGCGCGAAAGCGTATCGCCTTGCGTATCCTACTCCCAGAAAAATATATAAGACCAAAAATGTTGTGTTTTTGGAGAATCAAAAATACAAATAACTACAAGAAGAATTGCAAGCGGAACTAGAAATAACACTTCTACAAGATGAACCAGTTATCAGGCATACAGTAGAACCGAATGTTTTGCAAACTCAATGCTAGCAATGTTCCTGAAAATCCTGTTCAACATGAAGTATTTATTTATGAACCAGAGGATGTGGAGTTTCAAGATTGTGAGTCGGCCGTATCTGTGGATTGACCAAAAGATGTGAAACGGTGGTACCTACTTAGATACAGGAAATCCAAAGAATTCCTGGATGATTTTCTATCCACCCTACTACGGTTCAAGATGTACTGTCAAGGCCTGACAGTAGAAAATGGATAGCTGTGATTCTTATCCAGAAAAATGGAACTTGAACTTTAGTAAAACCTGGACAAGCGAGCAAAGTTGTAGATTCGAAATGTGTTTATCGAATTAAGGAAGAGGCGAGAAATAGGCGAAGATACAAAGCTCGGCTTGTTGCCAGAGGTTTAAGCCAAACATGGAGCATCGATTAGGGCGAGACGTTGTCTCTAGTGGTGAGACATAGCTCTGTAAGAGGCCTCCTGGCGATGGTAGCTAAGAGTGGTCTAAATGTTGACCAGGAGGACGTAAAAACAGCGTTCTTAAATGGAGACTTGCCTGAGACGGTCTACATGAAACAGCCGGAAGGTTACGAAGAAAAAGGAAAGTAAGATTACGTGTCTCTCCTTAAACGTTCGCTATACGGTTTAAAGCAATCCCCTGAGCTTGGAAAAATAAACTGAACAATGAGTATATTCTCTAAAATAAATATACTATATCACTTCTTAATGATGATGATGATGAATTCAATCAATCAATTCATCCTATCGCTATCCACTGCTAGACATAAGTCACTTCCAAGTGAGGCCAAAACAACCGGATTTTTACCATCCAAATCCAGTCTACCCCAGATTCATCATCATCATCATATCAGCCACAGGACGTCCACTGCTGAACAAAGGCCTCCCCCTTAGATTTCCACAACGAGCGGTTACATGCCACCCTCATCCAACGACTCCCAGCGACCTTCACCAGGTCGTCTGTCCACCTCGATGGAGGTCGTCCCACGCTGCGTTTTCCGATGTGCGGTCTCCATTCTAGAACCTTTGTGCCCCAGCGGCCATCAGCTAGCTAGATGATCTCAACAGAGTTTCCCAACAGGTGGGCCTTGTGATGAACATGGGCATGTCAAATGCCCATGTCGTGCCCATCCCAATATCCGTTGGGAGCTCGGTTCTCGAAGTTGTTGACGAGTATGTCTACCTGGGATAAACTGTCCAGTTTTGTAGGTCCAACTTCGAGACGACTAGAGAGTGTATGACTTCGAGAGTGACTAACTCAAACATGCACAAAAAATGTCATCAAAATCGGCCCCGCCATTTCGAAGAATTTTATATGTATAAGATATGTAAATTGATTTGTCATTAAAGTCATTTTTCAAAAAATACGTCACTAATAAATACGAGAGATATAAAAGACCTGCCACGAAAATATGTCGGAGACACCATTTTACTATTTCTCAGTATTATTTTCCATAATTTGTGCCGCGTACCTTTTGTCATAACTTTGCAGGTATTTCTTACAGGGCAGAAGTTATTTTTTTGTAGAAGTATGTTCACCCTTATCTGAATGTAAATCGTTCTGGTTGCATGCAAATTGTTCGTTTATTAAAATCAGCAAGACATTAGAGTTTAGAGCAAAAAGTTATGATACAAGAGTGCCAGCGATAAAGAATTTGTATTAATATGTATTTCAGTTTATGTGCAGAGGGTATTTTGAAGATAGCTGCAAGCACAGTTGCTTATTCGGTTCTATTTTTGTCACTATTTCACTCCTCGTTTCTTCTAAATTGTGTGGGTGAGCGTTTACAATGACAAATTCTTACATACACTAACACCTAGACCCCAAACAAAGCTCTCGGTGCACAAATTTGGTTCTAGAGAATCAAACACGCAATCCGTCACGCAGCAAGTCAATCCCTCAGTCACTGTAGCACAGAAATATATTTCTGTGCGCCTGTACCAATTAATTAAATTAGTTTACTTTGTTAAGTATATTAATTAATTACGATTCTCCTGTATCATGCACGAACACTGGGTCTGCACCCGGAACAAATATCCGAAAAATAATTGATTCAGATTGATCAGAAAAATAACTGTCCTGTGCGCGTATCGAATTCGTGACACTTAGCGTAAGTAGGCAATCGTTTAGCCACTGCGCCAAGCCAACCATGCATTCTATTATAAATCTGTGATACCCTATTACAGATCACAGCTGTACATAATTATTTCACTCATTTTAATACCTGTAGTCATATCGGAGAGCAAGAAAGTTTATGACCAGCCATGTTTCAAAAGTCCAATGGTCTTCTACAAGCTGGGGTTCATTTTGAAGATGACTTCTAAACATATGGGTTGGGTATTACCAGTAATTTCTGTTAATCCCTCCAACTAAGCAAAAATGCTTATGGTAGAAAAGGGTTTTTGTCATTAGTCTCGTTCCACGATTATGCAGGCTCGTAAGTAAGCACAGCAACAAAAAAGATATTCAGTTAGACAGTTTTAAAAAATCGCTCGGATATAGCATAAACATAGTCAGCCCATTGCTGCCCCACTGCTTGGCACGGGACTTTTGTCACGATGAGAGGTTTGTAAACTGTATCACGATAAAGGTGAAATGGTATGGTTCGCTATTACAGCTCTTGGGAAACATAAATAAATAGATGTTGTAACGATAAAATGAACGGGTAAGAACTTAAGAGTTCTCAATCGACAGACTAAAGCTTTCGCTGTTTGGCCCCCACTTAATTATGCTGGCAATTTAGTTTTCCCGCTATCTTTACATTTGGGTACGTGCAACGGAACCCCTGGGGAGCAAGGCTGGCCGACTATTTGGAAAAGCAGGATGATGAACTCCTTTTCCATAACCTGCCTCACAGGAAGTTGATCTGGATACATCCCCATGATTTCACAAAGAATGAATTAGACTTCATCATGATCTATAAAAGACAAATATTCAATTGGCTCCCTGATCCATAGGGTGAAAACCTGTAATGATCACCGTATGGTAAAAGGACATTACTTTTACCATAATAATAATCTCAAAGGTAAGACCTTGGCTTTGAAATAGCTTCAAAATAACAAGGCGACGGTGGTAACGCAATTAAGACAGAGCTTCTGAAAGCAGGTGGAACACCGATTCATAAAATCTTTCTTATTCAGGGCACAAATCCGGAAGCATGGAACAGAGGTGAATATGCTCTTCTTCAAAAAGGTGATAACACATATTGAATGTTTATAAGCTGTTGAAAGGTTCATCACGAATCCTCTCAAGCGCAGGTTTGAAGAAGTGAAGTAACCCATTTCAGAAACTGTTTTAACCATAGACCACATCCATAAGCTGCGGCAGGCTATACAGAAGACCAAGGAGTATAATTTGTGTGATTCGATCGAAACCTGGGCGTTGCTGTAATCTCTTCAGCGGTGCTACATGGATTGTCGGTACACCGAAGTGTTTAATTAGTTATACAGAAACGTTACCATTTCGGTTCAAGTACAGGCACAGACTACGGGGGCAATTCTATTGCAAATATGTGTGAAAAAGGGGGACGTCATTTCCCCGAAACTGTTCACCACAGCAATACTGGATGCCTTCAAGCTACTAGAGTGGATAAGGATTCGGCAATAACATCAATGGCGAGTATATCACTCACCTTCAGTTGGTCGATGACATCGTAATTATGGCAGAATTGCTGCAAGAGCTCAGCACAATGTTCAATGATCTGAAAGTAATTTCCCAATAGGTGGGCCCTATAATGAACATGGGCTAAACGAAAGTAATGTCAAAAGCCCATGTCATGCTCAACCCAATGTCCTTTGGGAACTCTGTTCTGGAATTTGTTGACGAGTCTCCCTGGGATGAACCATTTCGTTAGGTATGTCCAACTTCGAGAAAGGTCAATCGTTGAATCCGACATGGAATTTTTCTAACGCTGCCCGCGTTAGCTGCCCCTTTTGGTCAACAATACCACAATGCTTCAAGACAAAAGTATTTAACCTATGTTTTACCAGTGATGACATATGCCACAGAGAAGTGGTCATACTCTGGGCCTCATAAAAAAAGTTCTAGGTCACTCAGCGAGCTATGGAGAGACATGTGCTTTGGATTTCTCTATGATATCTGATGAAGATCGCTGGGAGACATTGGATGAGGGCAGCATGTAACCGATCGTTTTGGAAATCTATGGGGGAGGCCTTCCTTCATCAGTCAACGTCCTTTAGTTAATATGATGATGTTATCTTCACCGTCATCATCGTGGGGTTTCCCAAAAAAGAATAGGTTGCCCCTGTCCTTGCACGGACGAAGTAATAGGCGAATATTGGCCGAAATTCTTTGGCTTTGGGGTTCTGGATTTGTCTGTTTTTGTTTTTGATAAATGTGATCTTAACACAATAACAGATTAAGTTCATAATTTTAATTCCTGGATTTTGGATTAGATTGTTTATTAATTTTGGTCGTAAGATGATAAGAGACGACTATTAATATCACCTATCCATCTTCCAACAATAGCAATGCGATACGATAGCTTTACGATATAGAAACATAATTTGTTTTAAACATTTTTACTGAACAGTATTAAATTTGAAGTGTTGTGTTAGTTAATTCCGACAAATATGCATTGTTTTTATAATTCCATGTTTTATGATAACCATTTACGAGGCAGTCGAGGGTGCTTAAATACTCGAATAGTATCGTACTCAAATTATTTTATATATTCACATTTATTAATTTTCACAGTGCAACGCACGCAACAAAAACGCATGACTTAATTTATATTTTCGTAGACATTGCGACCGCATTCGTACACTCATATATTATTTAAACTACTTATCGTTATTATTATTTTATTTAAGCGCCGGATTTTTCACTTGTTCGTATTAAACTAACAATAACAATATTCTTTAATAGCTGCTAATGTAACGATTGAGTAGCTGCTACGTAGAATTTAGGACTGGTCATGATTTTTAATACGCATTTATTAGCTTGGTATGTATCAATGAATCTATGTATCTATATATCTATGTATCTATGTATCTATGTATCTATGTATCTATGTATCTATGTATCTATATATCTATGTATCTATATATCTATGAATCTATGTATCTAGGAAACAGAATATTTGCACTTGAATATTTTCATCCTCTTCAAAACGTCGGATTGATTTGATACTTCGCACACTTATCAAGGACTGATGACAATGCAATAGTTTTAATAGTTTGTCCCATTATCTTTGCCAGGATCTTACGATAAGCGATTTTTTCATCACTAATACCCGGAAAAATGATAAATTCATCGACATACACAAACTTGCACAAAAAAGAATACCTCCACAAGATGTCGATTCAATTTTCCGGGGCAAGAGTCCGATGAGACCCGAATAGTGTCTCATTCTTCAGATGATTTTATCAGTAATGGAGGGAGATTTTTTTTTACTTAAAAGTCGAAACTATGGATAGTCACCATGGACATTCAGCCATGCGCAGAACAAAAAGAAACATGTTTGATGCCAATTGTTGTAAAATAATTGTAAGAGTAGCGTCATCATGAAAATATCTGATAAAGCACCCCACGCTTTTTTAAAATATTTTTTTTTTTTTTTGACAGTCACTATTGTATTTCAAATTTATTTTCTACTTTTTAGTTCGGTTATCTACAAAAGCGTGTTTTTTAAAACTAGTTTTTATACGAAGAGACATTTTGTTCAAGCTATATTTATTTCTATTCTGGTGCCGATAATCTCTTTTGTCTGTCAAATTCGATATCCAAGCGGCGAAAAAGTATTGTAATAATCATTAGAGACATTTAATTGGGATTCGAATCAGGAATTTGTTCGTAAACAACGAGTGCAAAGTTGATATTTTTATTTAATATAATATAACAAGAATTGTTATGATACATTTCGGTCACTTTCGATTGAGATTTTACTATAAAAGCCACTAAGTACCTAATTATTTAAATTGAACATAAGCTGGACAAAACAAATTATAATTTTCAAAACTTACGTAAGTTGTTGACACAACTCAAAGACGACCTCGTTTGTAAAACCGCTCGCACCGTAGCTTGAAGAACAAAATGTTAAGTACCGAAATTAGAAGGCTTCATGTTCATAATAATTATACATAAAAATTTAATAAAAGAATTTTAAACGGATTAAATCGCGTGTATTATTGATTTTTGTTTTTCCTGACGTTTTGAACACTTTGCTGATTAAGGTGACAAGCGTCGTTACAGATTTAAAAAGTTATTTTATACACCGTACAAAACTAATCAAAATTGTTTCGATGCACGCAGTAATCACTCACAGTGTCTTGATGTTTTTTAGTGTGGTGTGTTGTTTGGGATTTTAGTAATTTAATAACCGGATTCCTAACAGGTGGTACCTGCCAACCATCTTCTCTATTAAAATTAGGATGTTTTTTAATTTCAATAGCCTCACGAAACATTCTTGGTACATAGCGGTTCTCTTTCCTGAGGACTTGAGGATGATCAAATCGAAGAAAATGGTTGGCTTTTCCTAAGGCATGTTCACACACTGCGGACTTTGTGGTGTGTCTATTTACATAAACTACTTTTTTAAATAAAATCCAGACTTTAAATCGTATAGTCGTATAGTTGTATATCATACGTATATGTGTATAGTTGTATATACGAGAGCCCCACATATTTAGTATATACGTATTTAAATTAACATGTTATTACATACATTATTTATAGATGAACAAAACATGTTTCAAACAATGTACCTACTGTATATACTTTTATTAAGCAAAATACCACGTTACAGGCTTTAATATTAAAAATTTAATAAGGCGAGCGAATTTAAATTTATCGGTGAAAGAAAATCTAATATAATACGTTAGACTAAACGATACATTGCCGTGTGGTGCCGGCTCAAAATGCCACCACCCCATCTCCTCCCGTGGGTGTCGTAAAAGTCGACTAAGGGATTGGCCGGAGGATGGGCAGCAGCGTCCTTCGAGTACATTAACAACTCATCTGCGATCGCCAACCCGTCTACCAAGCGTGGCGATTATGGCAAAACCCCCCAATGAGTTCGCAACACACCCATATCGATCGTTGTGGTGATCTTTGGGGGAGGCCTGTGTCCAGTAGTGGACTTCATTCGGCCGAAATGATGAAACGATACATCATATAATATTAAGAATGTATTGGTTTTATTCTTACAATGAACTAAGTTGTGTTACATTTCAGTTAATACAAAGACGACAAAAATTTATGTTTGTGTAAGTAAATTAGACCGGTTTTTTTGGTTGTAACGAAATAAGTTTAAAATAACAAAATAAATGTATTTATTTCTATTCATATTCAGCTACTTTTGACAATCTGTTGTTTAAAAAACTAAACAGCCGAAACAATTTAAGATTGTTCATTTTTAGGATTGTTTTTATTTTTATTTTATGCATAATAATGTTTACCTTTTCTCACGGTTTGGTTTGCAGATAATTTTGACATTAGTTTTACGATGTTCATCCAACTCTGGCGCTAGTTTTGTTGAGCGACTTATATATGCTACGGCGTATAGTGGTTTTGGAATTATGGATGTGCTCATCGACGTTAGGTGCTGACATTGCTTGGTGAATTTACCTACATGTAACATTTGTATTGCATACGAGTTCCATTCATTTGCGCAAGTCTGGTATTCTGTTTGGAATGATCTGAAAACTTGGTCAGGGTACTCTCTGATAGTGTTATCAGTCCTATCGGTGCACTATGCTTCCACGTTGAATACTTGGTCGAGGCTACTCTTCGTCAGTGTTTTTGTAGAGTGTACCGTACTTGAATATCAAACTTGTTCATGGTATCTTACTGAAATGATTTGACACGTGAACAGGGTACATAGATAGTGTCCTTATCTTTCAACGTGCATTGTATTTCCACTTTGAATAGTTGGTTGAGGCTATTTCCCAACAGTGTTTGATTGCGTTATGATATACTGCAAATGTACTCGAAAGACGCTGCTGCCCATCCCCCAGCCAATCCTATAGTCGCTTTTTACGATACCCACGGGATGAAATGGGGTAGTGGTATTCTTAGCCGGCACCACACGGTAAAAGTAAATGTTTAAAAAGCATAATTAAAATAATAATTTGCAAGTATCGGAGTTGCCGTTACGTATGTACTTATTGCCTAGAAACAAGAATTAAAATTAAAATACGAAATCATTAGCTAGTACTGATATAAATTTTGTGTATTGATTTAGTACATGTGCGATAATTATCTTGTCATAACTTTTCATAAATATGTTATAATAATAAGACTGAAATATGTCTATGAATTTTAAGCTTGCCGATTCTTCTTCATAGGACCAATGACTTGGAACCGTGCAAATAACAATTAAATTCAGATTATTCGTCAGTGCCTCTAAAAGGCTACATGAACTTAATTTGTTACTTGGTCAGCTGCCCGGTGCAGGGTTAATATTATTTTCTCCATTTACAACTCGGATAGGTGATTGGCCTCGAAATTTAACAAAAGAAGTGTGAAATGAGAGCGCACGCCTGAGTTGGTAACATTGTGAGATTCTTCGTGCTTGGTCGCCTTTGCTACCTACTAAATGCTCGTAGTAAAGTATTCGTTCGGAATAAGGTGAGAATTTACACCACGTGCATCCGGTCCATCATGACCTATGACAAGCACAGCGTTCGCATACGTTGAATCCGCCACACTCCGTAGATTCTAAACCCTCCAAAACCGTTTCATGCGATATGCCACCGGAGCGGCTTGCTACTTGCGCAACGATCAACTCCACTTCGATCTAAACTTGCCGACCATCAGGCAATTTATGAAATAAGCCGATAATTAGCAACCCCTTCCATATCAGTAAAGTACTAAAATCACCGTAGATTACATAAAACGATTCGCGTTGTCTCTTTCACTAATTTTCACGGCCAGGTGGGCCGTTTTACCGCCCTCGCTGCCGAGGGGCTCACCGACGTCGCGGAAGTCTATCGCCACGACATCATCCCGTTCAAGTAAATTAATACATATTAAATAACACCGATCTAGCTGTCCCCAAAACAATAGCTTAGCTAATATAATATTAATTTTAAGCTGGATGCCTCTTTTGGTTTCGCCAGAAATGACCGGTTAAGCCACATTTCCAGGTTTGTTCGCGAGAAGGCCAAAAATAATTATTTGTTAGTAAACATTGTGTGTTTAGACTTCGTACCGGTAACATCATTTTATGGTCAAATTGATTGATTTAAAGATAATTTGTTGATATTCTGCTAATATGTTTTTGGAAGGTAATAAGGCAAACCTTCAAATGTTAATAGTTGATTAGATTCGTCTGAAATCTCGTTTTTTCAGAAATGGTTTTAGATAACTCTGGTACCAGGATTACGATTAAGATATTTTATACAGATCGAAGCAATCGTCATAAGATACGGATAGGTAGGTACGGTAGACAAGATAGTAATCTCAATCGTTGGATAGGTTATTAGTACACTTCAAACAAAAACTGATCAAATTTTCAACCTTAAATCTAACGATTTTGGATTGAATCGATTATGAATTTCAGTTGTAAGTATTTATTTCCATATAAAATAAAAATCATATTATACTCGCCTAAACATACCTTTCGAACACAAAATGAAATTTCCAACCCGTAAAAGGAACATTATGAGAAGTGATTACGTAAATTGTAATCATGATTTAGGTGTCTCGCAAAATAGACCTGCACAATGCATTCACAATGTAATATAAAAGAGAACGAATATCGTCGAGAAAAAATTAAATTATAATTTCATGAGAGCGGTTTTACTTTTAATCTGACTGCCTCAGGGGCAAACTTTGTCGATATCCATATGAATTTCCATTACCATAAATTCAAAGGAAATGCTTCTTTTCAAGCAAAAAATTACGCTTCACTTCGCTTTATTTCTCTTGTTGCAGACCTTTTGCAAGATCAAGTGTGCTTAACTGGATACTTTAGGTTACTATTCTTCTAAAAACAAGCGAAGAAATGTTCTTTATTCTAGAATAGAACTGAAACTATAAGAGCTCTGAGTTGAAACATTATAACAAAAGTTATTTCGAAGTATTTTATGATTACGAGTCCCGTCGACGCCAACGCCTCGATTTTAGAGTTATATCGCCCTTACACTGGGCCTATTTACTGTGAAATGTCTACGTCGTATTTTTATGTTTATTCAATAAAGTATTGAACATATGTAAAAGTGTACAATACAAAGAACATAACGTACTTATTTACTATGCTTTCTGTGGCAATGTTTTGATAAATCGAACTCTTTTCATCATCATTTCAGCCGAAAGACGTCCACTGCTGAACATAGGCCTCCCCCTAAGATCGCCACAACGACCGGTTCTTCGCTACTGGCATCCAGCGGATTCCCGCAACCTTCACCAGGTCGTCGGGCCATCTCGTGGGGGGTCTACCCACGCTGCGTCTTCCGGTACGCGGTCGCCACTCAAAAACTTTTCGGCCCCATCAGCCATCCGTTCTACGAGCAATGTACCCCGCCCACTGCCACTGTCTTAAGTTTAACAATTTTTCGGACTATGTCGGTTACCTTGGTCCTTTTGCGGATCTCCTCATTTTTTATTCGATCTCGCAGGGAAACTGAGCATAGACCTCTCCATTGTCCTTTGGAAACTCTTTTAATGATAAGTATACTCTTATAATAATGTAGTGTCTTATAATAATGTACCTCTCGACATCCCGAGCCGCTCACATGGGGTTGCTCCCTATCGTCTGTAGTTGTGGTACTATAGGGTATGGTCTTGCGAGTGGCGCGTCATCGCCTACCACAGAAATCAATTTAAACGCAGCCGCCGTTTTTTCAATTTTTCCCGTTTTCACTCAATGTAACACCCAATACAATAGATAGATAAGATAGATAAAGACATTTTATTACCATACACACATAATTATAAAATAATAATAAAAAAAAAATACAGAAGATACATAAAATATTGTGTAGTATGGTAAAAGGAACGGACTCAGCAATGTTGGCAGTGCCCAGTGATTAAACCACGCACTGGTCAACGCTGGTTTTCAGTCCGTCCCCTTTACTACGAATAATTATTAACAATAAGACTGCAGGTCCTACAAAAAACAAAAACACATAGAAATTCGAAAATAAAATCAAAACAAAAAGAAAAAGAAAGAGGTGTAACAAAATAAGCAAATAATACATAAGTAAAATATGTCTTGCTTATTTTGTGCAGTAGTTTGCCTGCGCATTATAATTACAAGATAAGGTAACAAACTGATTGCATAAAACCGGTCGGCCGCTCGCCGCACACCTGCATGTAAACAAAAGAAAGGTGTGGGGGGTCGCGAGGAGACGGTGTCATACGCGTCGTCAATCTCAATGTTTCTATTATCGGAATAACAGGTATGCCACTTCGATCGGATCTGCTATCACCGCAAGACCGAGTGAATTTTATTGGTTTATGCTCTTAAACCCAAACTGTGCTGCTCACGGCTACTTTAATAGTAAGTAAGTAGTTACATTGATATTTATATAGTAAATACCCAATACTTTAAAACACTCGTATAAGTTATCGGTTGTATTTAGACCTCTTAATTGTAGTTTCCATCCAATGTAATAGTTTAACACATCGTGTGGTGCCGGCTACGAAACCGTGTGGTGCCGGCTACGAATAGCACCAACCCATCTCATCCCGTGGGTGTCGTAAAAGGCGACTAAGGGATTAGCCGGAGGATGGGCAGCAGCGTCCTTCGAATACATTAACAACTCAACTGCGGTCGCCAACCCGCCTGCCAAGCGTGGCGATTATGGCAAAACCCCCCAATGAGCACACAACACACCGATATCGGTCGTTGTAGTGATCTTTGAGGGAGGCTTGTGTCCAGCAGTGGGCTTCATTCGGCCGAAATGAACACATCGGGGCACAATCTGGGACTGCATTTTTATAGAGTAGCCATGAAAAGACTGCGGTGAGTGTCCCATTACATTTTAGATTAAAAATCTCTAAAGGGCCTCTGCGTCTTGAACTCATGTCTTCGCGTAATGGCTATGAAAAGATAATCCGTGAATGAAGATACAGTATAATAATAACATAAGAGAAACGAAATCCCGGAGGGCAGATAAGGCCAAATCCTTAAATTTTGATACAAAATGTATATATCAAACGTAGATCTATTAAGAAGCATACAAACCACAGGCAGCTTGCGGTGAGCTGTATGTGAGTAGCAACACTGCGTCCCCGAATGCCATAGAGAGTCGTTCAGGCCAGTGTTTACCGGGCACGGTTGTTTCAATGCGTACCTGTACAGAATAACGCGATTTCACGATACAGTGCCATCATTGCAGAAGCGACCAGGATACCGTACAGCACACGCTCAATGAATGCCCTGCTGCCTCCTGCTGCGAAGTGGCGCATTCTGGTCGATCGGATCGGGCAAGAACTCTCTCTGCTGGCAGCAGTGTCGGCTATGTTGGCAGAGCATGAAAATTGGAGCTCAGTGTTCTGCGTGCTCATAGCCGACTGTATCAGCCACGGAACGGTTGGTGCAGTGGCTGATACAGTCGTCTGCTGCAGTCCGGGTCGTGAGTTCGATTCCCGCACGGAACAAATATTTGTATGATCTGCAGGTAGTTGTTCCGGGTCTGGGTGTATCCAAGCGACCCCTGGGAAGAAGGTGGCGAGTATGTGTTTACGTGCCACCGTAAACGCAGCATACCACACAATAAGGCTTCGGGGGAATCCTTTACAATCCTCTCCGAGATGTGCCTAAAGGCGTAGCACCATGGGTGGCTCTCATGTGATCTTGTGAGGACCTGGAGGTCCCCTGCGATACCAAAGATGACCGCTGCAGTGTTTTTAGCCGGTAGGAGTCCGGTATGCCCCTTCGCCCTTCCCCGGGGCAAAGAAAGTTCATGATGAATTTCCACTGGAGATCAATAAAAAAAGGTCTCGTCTCCGGCTTGACTGTATTCGTTGGCTGGAGTAGAACTCCATGAATGACCGTAAGACTGGCCGTCTGACTTGCCTTAGTTGGCCGATCAGAGTGAGATCGCCAGAGTATAGCTCTGGTGTGGAAATGTCTAACGCCATAATAGTGGGGAAACACAATCCGAGTACTCGATCGCGCGATGGTTAAATCCCGAACCGTTCATGCCTGGCGCCTGTAGTGATGACTTTAGGAACCCGTAACGAGAGTGGCGAGTCACTGTCTGCCATTAAATTGAAATTAAAGTTTGAAACCCAGGCGCCGTCGTTTCTGTTTATTCCATATACCTAACAACCGTTGTTTTTTTTTTTATTTGTTTCTAAAAAATCTAAAGCTAAACATACAGGTGTAACAATAATAAAGGTAAGGATACAGAAAGCCATTTACAGTTTTTCACATAATATAGCAGCCACATAAATAATTGTTGGTGTTTACAGAAATTACAACAAATTGACTATATAAAATTAAACATAAACATTAATATGATAAGTTTCATGCTTATGATCTATATAAGTACTTATTAATATTCATTATATTTGTTAAAAAGATCTAATAATTATTTATGAAACATGAATGAGAACGACAACTTTGTATATTTGTGTAACAGTTTTTACTAGAAAAAATTAAGGGTCTTTGAGAATTCGAATGGGAGAATTAAGCCGTGTACATCGATCATATCGGCCTATAGACGTCCACTGCTGAACAAAGGCCTCCCCCGTAGATTGTGTCGTCATTTTGGGGGGAATTTGCCAATACTCACCACGCTTGGCAGGCGGGTTGGTGAGCGCAGAAGGACTGCTGTTTCACAGAAGAGACGCTAATGCCCATCCCTCTGGTTTCACGTCCCTTAGTCGCCTCTTACGACGTCCACGGGAGGAGATGGAGTGGTGCTATATTCTTAATCCGGACACCACACGGATCATAGCCGTGTACATGTACAGATAGTATTTTTCATAAGTACAGACAGTCCGTAACTTTTCGGCGTTTTACAAGAGGTAAAAGATGAAATTTCTTCCACAGTTCGAGATAGTTCGTAGATTGATATGACACCTTAAGACGAAAACACAAGTGCCTAATAAAGCGTCTTTGTAAGCCTTAAATTCGATCTATGTATGTATTGGATTCCAGACATGTGAAACATATTCAAGATAACTCCTGACAAAGGTGCAGTATCAGATTTTAAGAGTTTTAATATCGGTGAAGTTTTTAGAAAGTCTCATGATAAAACCCAGAGACTTCGAAGCTTTTGTCAGAATGCAGTCAATATGAGTGTTAAATATCAATTTAGAATCATGATCGACTCCTAAATCACGAATACAAGTATCCTTAGGAAGCAACTGGCCATTCAAGGAATAAGAAGTATGTAAAATATTTTGCTTGCGGGTATAAGTTATTACTGAGCATTTAGAAGGGTTAAGGTCCAGTTTTTTAACTCTACAGTAGATTTCTATCGTCCCAGGAGGAGGAGAGCTTTCATGTCGTCCAACGACGAAACAATACGATATATCTTCATGTCGTCAGCAAAACACAGTACTTTCGAAGAGTGAAGGGACAAATTCATGCCATTTACATATATTACAAAAAATAGAGGAACAGTAACGATCCCTGAGGTACTCCACTAGGGACATGGACCCAGCTAGAAATAAATTTATTAATAACAACAGCTTGTGATCTATTATCTATAAAATATTTGAACCATCTGAGCAGGTCTCCACATGTGCCTATCGTTTCTAGCTTGGATTATAATGGGCAGTGGTCAATACGATCAAACGCTTTACTGTAATCCGTGTAGATCAACAACCATCAACCTGCATTCCTCTATCCATTGCATCTGAAATAAATTCGTTCAGAAGTACAAGGTTCGACGCCGTTGACCAACCCCTCAAAAAGCCATGTTGAAATGATCTGAAAGAATTCTTTATTGCAGAATATACTTGATTGTATACGACACGTTCGAATATTTTCGCAATGGTGCAAGTTTGGAAATGGGTCTATAATTGCTAACTTCACCTTTGGATCCTTTTTGGGATTAGTTGTGAGAAGTGCTGACTTCCAGATTTTGGGGACGGTACATGATGACAGGGACTTTTCAAATAGAAGCGATATAGGCTTCGAGATAGAAGAGCTGCATTGTTTGAGAAATTTCACTTATATATTGTCACCTTTCGAGGAGTCTAATTTTTCCAATAACTTTTTTATTTCGGCAGTATTTACGGTGACTTGGTTGATATCCAAGAGTTGATTAGGCAACGTTAAGCAAATAGAAGAGTTATAACAAGATGTTTTCGAATGGTTGAGAAAGGTTGAATGAAAGTAAGATGAAAATGACCTGCAGATTGATACCCCGGTGTGAAAGATCTCCCTATTGCATTTTAGAGCACTAGGGTTTGAATTTGACGAGGAACGGCTCTTTACAAATGTCCAATAATATTTGGGATTATTCAATAGTCTTCTGTCAGGCTCTAGAATTTTTATAACTAACTGATTCTAAAATTTTTACTGTTTCTTGCAATAATTTATAGTTCATTTCATCGGATATGTTTCCATAGATTTTATATTTCTTATGGTATTTGTATTTTTCTTTTATCAATGTTATTAATGGGCGGTTATACCAAGCTGGTTTTTTTTTTTTTTTTTCAATCTTTTTTTTATTTCATTACAAGGGATTTTTGTACATAGGAATGACGATGATAATCCCATCGTAACTTATTCGAATAATAACGGTGATTGTAAATTGACTCCTGTGTTTACTGTGTATCAACATTAATTAAATTTAAAAGAATATAGCATTCTAGCCGCAACCGAGTTTGGTTCTGCTAGAATGCTATGAAAAGCACCGACATCTAAAACATTTAATTCAATAAGCATTATCATTTGTTCTCTTTTATTAGCATTACGGACACATTCCGTTAGCATGTGTTGCACGTCATCTAATTTTCCACATAACTCACAATTAGGTGAGTTAACTTTTTTCATTAAGAAGGCAAAACTTCTACTAGGGATGTGTCCGGAACGCAACCTACATGCGGTAACAATTTGCTGCCTATTTAACTGAGCACTAAAAAACCATGGGACATGAGGAGGTTCGCATTGGATACTTTTATACCATATACCCTTGGTTTTAGATCTTGCATCGAAGTATTCTTTAAAGTTTTTGTAACATATCGATTTATATCTATTAAGGACTTCAGAATAGTTCGGCAAAATATTTATTTCAATACCATCAGATGCGGCTTTCTTAGCAAAATTGTCAGCCTCCTCATTTCCTCCTAGACCGATATGAGACGGAACCCATTGCAGCGTCACAGATACATTCTTACCATTAGCTAAATTTATTTGATCCAAAATTTTATATGCTATCGATACACCTCTGATGCCTGAGGCGAACCGACCAATATGCAGTAGAGCACTTTGACTGTCTGTTAATATCACTATTTTATGTACATCTAAGTTGGAAGCGTAAGATAAAGCCCGTGACACCGCAAATAGTTCCGCCGTCATTATAGAGATATAATTATTCAATTTATACATATTATGATATTTCGTGACAGGGTCATAATACGCAGCACCAAGACCAGCAGGCGATTTAGACCCATCAGTGTAGATACTATAATGTCCATGATATTTTTCATGTAACTCCTGTGACACGTCGAGTTTTAGAGAATGGCACAAGTATTGCGATTTTGACCCCTTAATGCTGTCTAAACCACAGTTAATTATATGATCTAAATTTATATTAGATACCCAAGTATTTAACGTAAACATTTCAAGTGGATAAGAAGAAGCTAACTCATATTGTTCAATTTCTCTATAACTTAATGCTAACAAAGGTTTTTTTTTATTTGACCAATATCTATTGTTGCATAAACTATTAAGTTCAAGTAAAAGTTTTGTATTAGTATTATCAGTCCACGACTTAGTTTTAAGCAAAATTTAAAGGATAAATATAGCCTTCTTATGTACAAAGGAGGTATACCCATCTCACCCATATCAAGCTGGCTTTTGACTACGACAAGTTTCAAGTGGTAAATATTTATTATGTAGCTCTAAACTAATAAAAAACTAAACGATTGAAAAAGTCTACGGATTCTTCCATTGAAAGGGATGCAAATTCACGAATCCAGTCTATAGCAGACATTTCCTTATTTATTAAATCATAGTTGCCTTTGTCATATAAGTACCTAGAGCGAGGTGCAGAGTACAATAATGAGGTATCTTCTAGAGTAGTGCGGACAAGAAGAGCTGAGTGGTACAGATCGGCAGCCACTAACGGATCTGTGCATTCCCATACAGATACGTCCCGATTTGAGAGAATAAAATCAAGCAATTTACCATATTTATTTAAAACCCCGTAAACTGATGCAAGTCCAATACCGAAAGTTTGTCAGTAAGTGTATATTCGTCGCTACTGTTCATGTTTGCCTTTTTAGTAATAAGTTATCTTCAACCAAGTGAAGTAAGCTCCGTTGTATCCACAATACACCAGTGCGAGCGAGGCAGAGATTCTTAGTGTTGAATCTTTAACAGTAACAGCGCGATAACGAGTATGATAGAAGTATTTGAGCGAACATTACTTTAAAGGGCCTCTACGTGTTGGACCAAGGACGTAACCCTATCGAAAGACCACGTTCCTCTCTGCAGTGGATTAACTCTTGACGAGAAAGAGGTATAATAATTTTACAGTCTGTTCTAAAATTGCCATGAATTATTTTATAAAATATAAAATAATTTGATAGCAAGTGGACGTATAATGTTAACCACTAATTTTGTTTAAAATAAATTATGAGCACTATAATAAGAAACCTTTCGGTTATGGCATGGTAAAAATATTGCATAAAGGGAAACATAGCCGAACCATGTCATACAATGGTATAATTACCGTCACAGCCCATACCATACATTCGTGTAGAATTTGACGGAAGAGAACACCCTCAGTCGCGGTTCGGTAAATGCTTCCGATTACAATTGTTCACTGTCTACTCGTCTTATGTCCCACTGAGCTACCGAATGTACCGAATCTGAGAGAGGCTCATTCATGTGCACGAAACGACGTCTTGCTCCATACGACACGACCAATAAGCAGATACTACAGTAGTAAATTCCAATTATACATATTATTTAATTTGTAGTAAATTATACACGCCAAGTTCAGCATTCAATACTAGGCAGAAAATTAAATCAAGTGAGTAATTTCTAAAGGGATTTATATTTCATTCATGATAACTTGGTTTTAACGGCACGGTTTACGGCTACGGGTCATAGGTTCGATTCCCGCACGTGTGCCTGTGAGCACACCCACGACACAGGAGATGTGGCAGGGTGGGGCAACGGTTTATAAAAATAAAGTAAAGTGTTTTTCAGAGGACGGATAACAATAGTTGGATTGGAATATTTTGTGCGATCTACTGCTAAACATTATTTAATAAACAATGGGCTACATGTGTTTTTTTAAAAACAAGAACGTGGTTATATTGTGTATCACAAAGTTCGATCTGACACTGTATTAATATTGAAGTTCGTATCAGTAGCGTCCGTAGAACTTGACTTATTGACTTATCGGCGATCATAAAAAGAAGACTTATAATGACGCGCATTAAAAGGATGCCAAAAATTCTGTTTATTCTGTTGAAAATGTTGTGAGAAATATTTTTATATATTTTTTATATTTATAGTGGCAGCTGGAGACCGCGCACTGGAAAACGCAGCGTGGGACGACATCCAACGAGGAGGACAGATGACCACGTGAACTCGCGATTTACGGACTCGCTTCTTAAGTACAAGTTTGCGGATTTAAAACTTGGCATATACCAATGGGATTTTTTGGTTGTGCATATTGTATGTCCTGAGTAAATTGAAGACACTATAACAGTAAGGGAAAACATCGTGAGAAAACCAGGATGTTATGGTTTGAAATCTCCAACACGCTCACAATCACTGAATACCAGAGTGAAGTAGCAGCATTGATGTTAGCAACAGTGTCGCTGCGTTTCGTACGGTGACAAATATCGTAGCCCAAGCCCCAAAAATATGACAGAGATGTCTTAGAGGTTATCTAACATAAAGTTTTTTTGGCCTAAAGTTCGAAAGCACATCAGCGGCTCCCCTTTTTTGCTGTGGGGCAATCCTTAAATACTTCTTCGGCCTTGGGAGGGGCGGAAATAGTATTAGGCGGAGGGGAATGCTGGACTCACGAAATTCAAAGTGGTCTTCATAACAATTTAGGCTATCCTGAATCATTCTTACAGATGGGAACAAAACACTTTCTATATTCTACATCGCAATATTTTTATAATACAAACTAGAAATAAGCATTGTTAGATTTGAAAATAAAACTCATTATTTGTAGGTCAATGCGCACAGAGTGGTTTTGTTATTGATTATATTTATACTGAAATTTGCGCTTGGCTGACAACTCCTGACAAAGTTTGTTTTTTCCATTTTACTTCTAAGTTATACAAATTCATTTTATCATAATTCCTCTGATAGAAGTTACAATAACAGTCAAAAGTATAACTACAAAAACATTAGAATTTTTTTAAATCTAAATTTAAATCTAACCAGATAAACATCAAACCAACTTTATTCCTCGCAAAGGTTTTTCAACCAGAACTGTTGTTGTTGAATAAATAAAGTCCCCATTGTACTCTGTCCATTCATGGGGAGGTGGCTGTAAATAGACCACCGCCCAAGGCACATCTCCGGGGGGAATTGTAAAGGATCTCCCAAAGCCTTACCGTGCGTTTTGATGCTCACACTGCAGCACTTGACCACGTGCGCGCCGCCGTCTTCCCGGGGGTCACTCAGTATAAGCACGCAGACTCTCCAATTTGCGAACCCGAATGCAGTGATACCTAGCTTGCCAAACTCCTGCAATAAGAGACCCACCACCAGTACCTGTGTAATACTAACCACGATAGAAAAATTAATTCAAAACAAAGTTGCACTATTCTTTTACCTGTATTATGTCAAACGTAACAACTCGGGAACAATGGTGGTAATAATTGTGGCGCACATTTTCCACTGCGCTGGGCCAAACCCCCACGAACTGTAGCAACTTGCTTAATTGTTATTGCAGTCTTGGTTATTCGTATATTCTCACTACATATACCTATGGCACAGGGAACTATGGAGACCAAGTATTGCACTCTGTACATGTTTAAGCAAAAAAAAAAAAATGTGACAGAATTGCAAGGCTATAAGAATGTGTTAAAAAACATTTGTAGATGACAAAAGGTTTCCTTTGAGTAAAACGAGGTTTAAAAAGGATAAATTACTTTAAATAATTAAAGTTTAAAATCACGATTACGAAAGGACAAAAATGTGTGTGCGCCGCGGAGGTCGGTTCGGAACACAGTATGGTAGACATTCACTTTTTGCATCCAAGAAATCAACCAATCAGCTACGAGGGCCCCCTGCCCCACCAGTTTCATCTTTTATGCTACATACAATATATATAAGTTATAGTATTAAGTATACGGACCTAATACTATAACTTATAATATAATCTATATATATATATAGGTCCGTATACTTAATACTATAACTTCTATTCTATTAAAAGTAAGTGTAACAAATATTTTTATTTTGTGTCGCCTACAACATTGTTATAGAAATGTTTTAGCTTTTCGCGATTATTACTCATTATAGTAAAACACTTATAAAGGGATTTCATCGCGTATATTATACATTTCTGTTTTTCATGACGTTTAAACACCAAAATTCAAAACAAAGTAAAATTCAGTTACTATGGAATTTGAGAATAACAAATCGTTAGCCTTTCTTGACATACTTCTCTTCCATAATCCTGATCATATTGTTAGTCACACCGTGTATAGAAAGCCTACGCATATAGACATGTACCGTTAACGGTGAATCTCACCAGTTTCGTTGTCAGCTAACTACCGTGACTAATTCTTTGTTACAGAGAACACATGGCATCTGCGACCCCAATCATCTGGCACCTTCACCATTTGAAGGAAGTTCTCCAACGTAACAATTTGAGAGCACCACATTCCCGTCACAGAAGTCGCCTGAAATCCACCACAGTTGATCGATGCCCTTTTCCTATCTTAAAGCGTGCTTCCATTAAAACTTACTTCAAGCCACATAAGAAAGTCAGTCAACTCCTCAAACTGGTGAAGTGTCACATTTCTTTACAAAATGCAGGGTCTACAGACTGTGAATGTGGGTTGCCATACGTAGGGCAAACAAAGCGTAGAACAACCACCAGAATAAAAGAACACATAGCTGACGTCAAACATAGACGCTATGCGCGTATGGCTACTGTTCCACAGAAGAGACACTGTTGCCCATCCCTCTGGTTTAGAGTCCCTTAATCACCTTTCACAGGAGTGTTGCTATAATAATCTTAATCCAGACACCACACGGACATACTGAAGTGAAAACTATTCACGATGTATTGGGAGAGGTGATCTGTACTTGGCCAACAAGATCTCCTGACTTAACGTCTCTAGATTTTTACTTCTGGGGCTTAATGAAACAAAAAGTTTACACTGTGCGCCCGTTTAAATACAAAGCCACGACCAATTAATTGTTCCGAAGAATTTATATTGTATATACAGAAATTTAATTTCGCAGAAGGACTACGCAGAGTGTTAGTAAAAACTCCTAGTGTGCATGCAAATGAAGGGCACTTGAAGAACATAATAAACTAATATATAAACGAAATCTAAACGATGTTTTTTACAGAACTATCGTTACGGCAGTCATATTTGCTCATAAATGATTAAAATTAAGCATAAATAAAGTTCTCTAAGATTGTGTAAGGATTTGTCGTAGTGTGATAATAACAAGTATCGGAAAAACATACACAAATCGAAGATGTTCAAACGGTACGTAGATGACACTTTTACCATCTTGCCTCACAATATTGCCACCAAATTGCACCAAATTACCTCTGCATTCTTAAAACACCTAAATTCAATTCATAACATTAAATTTACTATTGAATCGGAGGATAACAAGTCCTTGGCCTTTGTTGACATACTTCTCATCCATAATCCAGATCATTCTGTTAGTCACACTGTGTATAGATAGTGTACCCATACAGACAGGTACCTTAACGTTGAACCTCATCGCCATCCTTGTCAGTTAGCTACCATGGCCAAATCATTGTTACAGAGAGCACACGGCATCTGCGACGCCGACCATCTGGCAGGGGAGCTTAACCATGTGAAGCAAGTTCTTCAAAATGACAATTTGAAAGCTCCACACCCCCGTCGCAGAAGCCGCCCGAAACCCACCACGATTGATCGACGACCCACTGTTTTACCATTTATTAAGGGAGTCACGGACAGAATTGGTCATATCTTGAAGCGTGCTTCTATTAAAACCTATTTCAAGCCGCATAAGAAGATCAGCCAACTTTTCAAACCAGTGAAATGTCACGTACCTTTACAAGATGCAGGGGTCTACAAGATTGACTGTGATTATGGTTTGTCATACATAGGGCAAACAAAGCGTAGTATAGCCACTAGAAATAAAATAACACATAGCTGACTGTCAAGCACAGACGCTCCACAAAGTCTGCAGTGTATGAACATTTCTTAGGCAAACCTAACCATTTTCTTCGATTTGATCAACCTCAAGTCCTCGCGAAAGAGAACCGATATGTACCTAGAATGTTTTGTGAGGCTATTGAAATTAAAAAACACACTAATTTTAATAGAGAAGATGGTTGGCAGGTACCAACTGTTTTGAATCCAGTTATTAAAATAATAAAGTCCCAAACAACATACCGCACTAAGTAACATCAAGACATTGTGAGTGATTACTGAGCGCATGGAAACTAATTTCTGATTAAAATTATACGGTAGATATCTAAAATATACGACATAGAATCCATTTAAAAGTGTTTTATAATTAAACATTCCATCTCTTATAGCATCATTTATTTTTGAAATTAAATAATATTCTATGCCAATATCCTAGTACTTAGTATTTAATCACAACAAAAATCAGTCAATTTTGTTAGGTATTCATTTCTCAAAATCCAACCAAAAGCCGTGTGGTGCCGGCTCAGAATGCCACCACCCCATCTCCTCCCATGGGTGTCGTAAAAGTCGACTAAGGGATTAGCCATAGGATGGGCAGCAGCGTCCTTCGAGTACATTAACAACGCAACTGCGATCGCCAACCCGTCTGCCAAGCTTGGCGATTATGGCAACACCCTCCAATGAGCCCACAACACACCCATATCGGTCATTATGGGGATCTTTGGGGGAGGCCTGTATCCAGCAGTGGACCTCGTTCGGCCGAAATGATGATGATGATGATGAACCAAAATCCAACCAGAAAATATTGCTGGTTGGATTTTTATACAATAACAATCGAGAACAATAAAAAATATACACTTCATTTCCATTTATATATTGTTTAACATACCATATTTAAACCTCCGTTCCTTGCTTTTTAGTACCTTTTACAACACACAACGTCAAATTAACGTTTAAGTTGTGGTTTACGCAACTTTGGCTTAATTAGGTTTACTATACACATAAAAAGATACGCACAATAATTGAAATCGTAAACCTTTCTGTGTACAAATAGTTAGCTATACAGATGGGAATTTGCCAGCCGTGAAACTGCCGCAGTACCAGCAATAGGACGCTGAACCAGCCTAATTAGCGACAACGTAGTTGTCGAACAGTTCCATCTAAATAGAGGCGGATTAAGCACCTCCTCACTGACGCGTTAATTTTTAATTACCTGGTAACGTAAATGGTTGTAACTACTTTTGTTTTGTGATTGGAACTTTTGGAGTTCTCTTTATATATAAGGTATGAAAAATGTATGAGAAATGAAATTTTATCGAACGTTAACTAAAATGCGTTACGTTTTTCTGCGCACCCACCTTGCACACCTTCTGCGTTAAAGTCATGTATACATTGAGTTAAACAACTAGAGATGCAAGCCAGAAGAGTGGCGAGCTGAATGTGAGTGGCGACACTGCGAACCCGAATGCTCCAGAGAGTCGGTCAGGGCCTCGTCTCCGGCTTGCCTTTATTGGTTGGTTGGAGTGGTACCCCATGAGTGCCCGTATGGATTTTCAACTCTGGCTTGCCTTAGTTGGCCGATCAGAGGAGGGCCGCCAGAACTATATGTTCGGGGGTGGAAGTGTCTAATGGCGTAATAACGGGGAAACCCGCTCCGAGTCTTCGAGACGCGCGATGGTGAAACCGGTGCCGCGCCTCTCTACACCCCTAGCCACTCACACCGGTGTTGCTCCTTGTCATAATCTGTATATAATTTGTTAGGATTATTACCATAATATGATAAATATGGTGATTTATTAGCTAGTTTATTTCTAAATTTTTCCAAGCGACCTGCGGTTTTTGGATAAACAGTAATATCCTTCTTGGCCACATTCTTTCTTTGCTCCGCAACAATAGTAATCTGCTGTCCACAGTGATCAGAGTCCAACAAGTTAATAACTTATATAACATCGGTATAAATATTATCTAAGCATGTGGCCGTAGTAGTGGGAGTAACTCTGGTAGGCTCCAGAAACAAATTAACTAGATTGAAAGGCATTGAATTCTTACACTCAAACTTGTTTTTTCAAATAGTTTTTGTCTTAGGTTTTCGCGATTATTACACATTATAATAAAACAATTTTAAACGGATTAAATCGCGTGTATTATTGATTTATGTTCTTCTTGACGTTTCAAACACTTTGCAGGGTTCGTGGTCGCAGGATGACTAAGGTGACAAGCATCGTTACAGATTTAAAAAGTTATTTTATCTACCGTACAAAACTAATCAAAAATTGTTTCGATGCACGCAGTAATCACTCACAGTGTCTTGATGTTTTTTAAGTGTGGTGGACGACCGTCTGGCTTAACCATGTGAAGCAAGTTCTTCAAAATAACAATTTAAGAGCGCCACATCCCCGTCGCAGAAGCCGCCCAAAACCTAGAATCCTCCAAACCCCAGCCAACGTCCTTGGCGCATGGTACAGGAAATGGAGGATCGAAGTTAATACCACAAAAGCAAAAGCACAAGCAAAGCTGTCCTCTTTTGTAGAAATGGCGACGAGCATGCCCGTTTAATTCAGATCACCATGTTCGGCCAATCGCTTCCCACGTTACGACACGTAGCCCACAATACAAAACTCACCGCAATAACCGGTTCAATCTAATTTCGTAAGTGCCTGGTAATATGAATACATTATCTAAGTCTTTGTTCAAATTTCAGTTTTGCATTAATGCTTCATAATTCATTTTAGTTCTCAAAACAGAAATTTTGTCTATTGTTCTACGAATTTAAATGTAATGATATAAATAATTTCAAATTAAAAGCAAATAATTAATTACATGGATTTGTGAAAGAATCTTAATGTAAGGATAGAACATTATGAAAATCATATGTTCTCTTTGTGCACTATCATCACACAGTCATTATTCACTGTAAATCCAATTAACATTAGCCGTAGACGTATCTGTCTAGGTACACGTAGACAAATTTCATTATACTTTAATACATATTCTAAGTGCTAGCAATTACAAGTACTACAGTAAAAACGAATAGTAGGTACTAGAACACATGAGTGTACCTATGTAGAATGAATGTAATCATCATTAGTGCTTCAAAAGTACATTACGACTTTTGAAATAACATTTTACTGTATACAGACCAACTCTAGCTGAATGAATACGAAACTATCATTTCGTTTCAAGGAAACAAGAATGCAAATTAACTACGGTTGTTAGAAAAACGACGTCATTTGTTATCCACGATTCACGTCAAGCATCGTCAGTCATTCCTCTCAATCACTGAACTTTTAAATCCCTAAATAATATAGCAATCACGTAAAATGCTACGAAAAGATAGAGAGACAGCAAGTATAACATAGGTACCGCAACGTAACAATTGAAAAAAAAAACCATTGCAATAAAATATATCTTGGCGACAACGTCCAAAATGTTATTGTAACATTCTAATAATTAATCAAATCTGGAAAGGGCCGTAACTGTTTGTGATATTAGTAGTATTGTATGGATTAAGTTGTATTCCTTCAGAATTATTGACTGCAATCTAAAATACAATTTATTTAACTCCGACAAAGTAATTTAGGTTCCAAGAAAATAATGCAATTATTTACACACTATTCGTTGCTGACATGCTATAATTTGTAGGTCACGCGAATATTTGCCGTCAACATGGTCAGTTTAACAACGTACATTTCACAGATTATTAACTAGGGTTCTACAGTCTGTATTTTTTATTTTATTGCCTTGTTTCCTTTGGCTATATCTACACTACTCTCACATATAGATTGCCAAAACAATAATGTATTCATTGCGATTGTTAAAACATAAATAACATTTTAAAAAAGACTACCCTGAGTTTCTTTTGGCATTTCTTCTCAGAGGCCGCCCTCCGTGGTTTCAGTATGACGTGTAAAAGAGTCTGCTATGACCCAATCACTGAATAAACGATTCTATTATATTCTGAGAATATGCGAAATTGATCTTTAACTATTGTTTACTGCAGCTAATGTTCCATCAACATGTTATCGTTTTTTTTATACTATAGGAGGGCAAACGAGCATTTGGGTCGCCTTAGCGATCACCACTGCCCATAAACTTCCCCAACATCAGAGGAGTTGCTGATGTGTTTCCAACCTTTAGGGCAGACATACGCTTCCTTGAAGATCCCCATTTCGTATGTTTGCCATATTTTTGGAGGTATTGGGCAGCTGGCGTGAAATATTAAAATGCAGCAATTTTAATATTTCACGCCAGCATTATGTGACGGTGTGGTACTACCCCGATCGAACCAGCTCATTTAGCTCTAGTCAACCGATGGCCAAAGTTAGGTTCCTCCACACACAAAATATGCATTTTTTTTGACAGTAATTATAATTAATCGAACTTGTTGGAGGTTTGTTGTAAATGATGGTAAACAGTTGAATACGAATTTCCTTTTAATGATTAGATAAAGAAAATACAAAGAAATAAAAGCGGTGTGCGTATTGAGTACAATTTTGTGCGTCCATTGCCATTTTTTGATCGCAACGTATGCAGTTTCGTAGCCGCGAAGAGGTCCTCCCATTGGCCGCCGCAGTAGCATCGCGTCATCTTGTACCAATAAGGTGCGTGCATTATACGCAATCCTACAGCCACTGTGACGTCTGGTGATGGTGGTGGTATTAAGGGGAATCTATGCTATGAAGCCTGGACAGAACTTTATCTCATAACCTGCCGCAAAACGAGGCACAATGAAAAATTTCTTGTGTCTACACGGCTGCCGATGCCAAATGATATTTTAGGAACCTTACTTTAAAAATCTTATCGGTCAATTTTCAAATATTACTTTAAAAAGTATTACGTTTTAAAAATAATGGCATTTTTATTTCAATAATTTATTTCACTGGAATACTACTTTTTATAGGAAAACTTACTCTCTTCTTATATAAAGGTTATAAAAATAAAGCATTGATAATCACTGGTACTGTACTATACTATTACAAAGCACTCATGTTGATATATAATTAAAGCAATTCGTCTTGTCTGCGTAGTTGCCGACTGAAAGTTGTCGGTGATTTTCCCCACGGTTGATTATCGTCAAAGTTAGTTCAAACTTCGGGTTTTGTTCAGTTTACATTTCGCATGGTGAATACTAAAATGCAGTCGTTGAAAACTTCGTAAATTAAGGAATCGTTTGGGAAAAAACTAGCGAATCTCCAATTTGAAAGACCTATTGAGTTCAACGTTGGAATGAATACGAAGTGGAGGGTAATTAAAAACTATATGTCTTACTGGTTGCAGTGCGATTTTTATTCCGTATTTATTAGATCGTTGTTATTTGAAATGTCTACGAATAAATATATATCTTTCATTGCTTTTAAAATACACGCAGGGCCATTTGAGTGTTGGCGATTTAATTCTTCAATTTCTCGGAAACGCGGGGCGCGGGGCTGCAGGGTTATACATAGGCTGCACTAAAAGTATCGGGAATGGAATATTTCCACTGTTCCTGTCATATTAAAATCTTTTTAATTGAAAACTCCTTGGTTTTACAAATCGAATACCATTTATTTATTTAAAAACGATTCACGGTCTTGTCACAAGGTTTTGTCAAACTTGTTTAGTCGTTGAGAAAATGGAATTAAGAGCGATGATTTATTATGACTTTCGAAGTGGTTTAACACAAAAACAGTGTGTTGACCGGATGATTTCTGCATTTGGTGATGAAGCCCCATCCAAAACCACAATTTATCGCTGGTTTGCTGAATTTCAACGTGGACGTGTCAAGCTCAGTGATGATCCTCGTCAAGGTCGTCCAAAAACTGCAGTCACCCAAGAAAACGGTGATGCTGTGCGTAAGCTGATTGAGGAAGATCGACATGTGACATACCGCGAAATTCAGGCAACTTTAGACATTGGCATGAGTCAAATACAAGTTGAGTCGGTTCGGACCGGTTTGAGTGTTTGTTGATGTGAGATTTATGTCCGTAAACACGATACAGGAAAAATAGTTAAGGGTACATTCACCTTAGGACATCCAAAGCAACACATATTATAGCGATACACACGCGGCCGCAGCATCCCCGTGCGTATCGCTACCTGTGTTTCTATACTAAATCCAAGTTGTTATGGGCCGCAATAGGCCGCATGCTGCCAGCCGAGTTGTTGCTGTGGCCGAGGTCACATCACTACGCTTTTGCTTTACCCAGTAATTGAGTTGCTGTAGTGACATGGCAGTTGCTCTGTGTAAAATACGGATAGCGTCGGCTTGTAGGGACAAATAAATAACAGAGCTTTTTTTCAATATTAAATATGTTTTATTTCTTTATATAGCAGAGCATTCTGCACTATTTAGTCTAAAACTAGTGTATGGGTCAGGACTTCTTGTGATAAATAAGAACCAGGTATCAAGACTATTTGTAGGATTTAATGCAAGTTGAGAATGTTACAATAAAAATTATGACAAGAGAAAAACGTGCCGATCGCAGCGGCGGTGACAGGACGACTCCTTTTTAAAAATCTATGTACCATAAACTAATATATTAACAATAAAAAGGTTCGTTCATATTTGCGTCGCTTACATAGCCCCACCCTAGTGCTGCTAACACAGCACTTATTAATCTATTGGAATTCTAGCGACGCGAGCAACAGATCTTTTCAGACTACCTAATTGCGTTTGCACTTGTACCACTCGCACTCTGCCGTCCTTCCCAGAAAAAACTTCCTCTATGATACCTCGCGGCCACATATTCCGCGGAGCATTAGGGTCGGCAATAAACACTAAGTCCCCAACTTGTAGGGACCTCTTACTATCTTCAGCCCACTTTTGGCGTGGTATCATCTCTGGTAGCACTTCGATGACCCATCTCTTCCAAAACATATCCGTCAGCCTCTGTGCTATGCGCCATTGCCGTCGCCGGAACAGATCAGAATCGTCAAAGCTGCCCATATGCGGTGAAGTGGATGACGAGCCGAGCAAGAAATGATTTGGTGTCAACGACTCCTTGCTGTTGACATCGACCGACACGTGACTCAGCGGACGTCCATTCACAATGGCTTCCACTTCAGCCAGCAGCGTATTGAGCACCTCCTCTCTGGGCGCTCTTTCCTTTAGAACGACCTTCAGTGCAACCTTGACACTACGAATTAAGCGCTCCCATGCCCCACCCCAGTGTGGGCTGGCTGGTGGTATGAAGGTCCAGCGGGTACCCTGGATGACGGCAGTGGTCTGCAGTAACTGTTCATCAAGTTCTGCGGCGGACCTTTTAAGCTCTGTGTCTGCACCTCTTAAATTTGTCCCGTTGTCGGAGTACAGATTAGCAGGCCACCCACGCCTTGAAGCCATCCTGCGAAGAGCCATAATCAGTGAATCAGTACTGAGCGATGACACTGTCTCCAAATGAATTGCCCTAACAGTGAGACAGGTAAAAATTACTCCGTACCGTTTCTCTCTTCTCCTTCCTATTGTGACCTCCATGGGCCCAAACAGATCAACACCGCAATGAGTGAAAGGCCGTTGGTGATGAGCTACTCTGGCAGTAGGTAAGTCACCCATTTTCGGCATTTGAGGCTTCACCTTTCTTAACCTACATAGCATGCATTTTGTTGTTATTTCTTTAACAATAGGTCTCAATCTTATTATCCAATATTTCTGTTTCAGGTTATTTATTACCATCTCCTGGTTGCCGTGGCCTGCCTTCACGTGGTAATGCCTGACGATGAGCTTGGCCACCTGACTTCTTCCGTCTAAAATTGCCGGATGCTTCGCTTCGAAGGAAACATCAGCGGCGTCTATGCGCCCGCCCACACGGAGTACATCCCGCTCATCTAGGAAAGGCGTTAAGGTAAGTAATTTACTATTTTTTACTAAGCATGTTCCGTTCTTTATTACAAGTATATCAGTGTTAAATGACTTTTTCTGAGCGTACCGTAAAAGCAGAGTCTCCGCGCGTTTCATAGTAGTGCATTCATCCATTTCAATCTTTTGGCATTTATTTATAAATTTCAGCACAACAAACATACTCCTCAGCAGGCGTATCCAAGAGGAAAACCGCATCGGATCCGGTACACCTGCATGCTCAGGTAAGTATTCTGTCTGTACAATGTTTGTTACATATTCCAAGTCACACTCTTTGAAACAAGGTATAACTGTACTCGTAGGCCACGAAGCTTCTGTCTCATGCAAAAATAAAGGGCCACTAAACCATTCACCATCCAACTGAAGGCTATCAAAGTTTTCCCGAGTGGCCATATCTGCAACATTCAAAGACGTAGGTATGTATCTCCATTCTTTAATTATTGATAATTCGTCAATTTCACCCAAGCGGTGAGCTACATAAGGTTTATAATACCGCGTGTTGTTACGTATCCATTGTAACACCGTTGTGGAATCGCACCAAAAGAATCGGTCAGCTGTTTTTATTCGATGTGTGGACTGTATTGTGTTCGCCAACCTGGCGGCTATTATCGCTGCCTGCAATTCCAGTCTGGGTATTGTTACAGGTTTTACAGGAGTAACTCGACATTTACTCGCTACGAAACTAAACCGTATCCGTTTATTACTATCCAACCAACGCCAATAAGCAACCGCGCACATAGCTTGTACCGACGCATCACAAAATACGTGAAGTTGTAAACAATCATAACCGGTTTCGCTGACAAAGCTCCATCGATCCTTACGTAATGCTTTGCGGAATTTCTTACAATCCTGTAATTTATGTTTAGATATACGACAGTACTGACATTTTTCATTATTATCGCATTTTTTATTAAATAACACTGTGTGTTGACCTTCTGGGTATTTTTTCTTGTTGTGGTAACTATCAGTAGTATTTTTTATGTTCAACAAAGCCATAGTAGACACTTTAGCAGCTTCTTCATGTAAAAATTCGGAAATGTCGAACCATGTCGGTCTTTTACCTTGCTTGATGAATATATAAGTATAATCCGCCCACTTTGAGAGCAAAACTGGTGGTAACTTTGACAATATGCATGTAGTTATGCTTATTCCATTGAGATATTCATCTAGACCGATAACTTTCACAGCGGCTACACAATTTCTCACTTTTATTGAAAACGGCACAATATCTTTGTAATATTCTTGTGACACTGGATGTAATTTCTTTAAATCAACCATGATGCGTGACAGTATAACGTCAGGATTCCCAAACTGCAGCTCAAGTGTGGACATTACAGTCTCAGGCGAGGTAGCACTTATTAGCAGGGCCGAGACAGCTTCGCGAGCTGATCCTTTTAGACACTTTCTTAGGCGCCACAGGTTTTCATTATCTTTGAAATTACAGACTTTTGACGATTCTTCATACGCCTGTTTAAAGTGAAGCCACTCCATAGCGTCACCAGAAAACAATGGTAAGTCTTTTGGTGTGCAAATTCTACTTAACAGATTGGCGTTCAATCCGTTGCTGGTAGAAGTGGCTGCAAGATCCTTAAGTGCGCTGGCCAGAAGATGAACTGTTCCATCAGTGCCGACATTCTGCGTGGCCGGCGAGCACGGCGCGTCCTTAATATGACCTCTGTCGTGGACGGGCTGAGCTTCCAGTTCTCGATGGCTGCGCTCCAACCACTCTTCTACCTCCTTGTTAGTGTGGTCTGACTGCACACTACACTCGTCGTCAATCTCCGCTAGGTCCGCCGCTAAACGTTTATTTATCAAGTCCATCTCAATTTTGGCCCGTGCTTCTGCAGCTGCTAATTCTAGCTTTTTCTTACGTGCTAGCACTGAGGAAGATGTAGACCTCTTACAAGTGGATTTTGAGACTTGATGAGACGTTGAAGGCATAATTTGAACCGCGGGTAACGGCCGTTCCATTTTTACCACACTACCTTCATGTTTATTTTTGAAAAGAACGGTTTTATCTTTTCGCAAATTATCCTCAATAACTTGTTTCTCCTCGCTTGCTGGTAGTGCTGATACCTCTTGTGTCGAAGACTTTACCTCCTGTTGTTCTTCATACTTTTTCATCATTCTCCGAGTATTCACCATACTTTTCGGTGTGTGGAACATTGGTTATAGATCGATATGATCCGGTTCGAAGGACCAGCTGTATGGGTCAGGACTTCTTGTGATAAATAAGAACCAGGTATCAAGACTATTTGTAGGATTTAATGCAAGTTGAGAATGTTACAATAAAAATTATGACAAGAGAAAAAACGTGCCGATCGCAGCGGCGGTGACAGGACGACTCCTTTTTAAAAATCTATGTACCATAAACTAATATATTAACAATAAAAAGGTTCGTTCATATTTGCGTCGCTTACAACTAGTTTTATTATAGCAAAATTACCTAATTTGTTTTTATTTTAATCACGGGAGTATTGTTCTTTTTACTTCCAAAAGATAATAACATAATTATAAAAGGTCGGACAGGGTACTTATTATTTAGTAAATAAATATTTCCATATGTTTAAAAACAAAAAATTTGGGTTATTTCGAATGCCGAATTTTCTCTAAACTTCGACGACGATATTTATTTAAAAGTCTGGTCAAATGATGATGATTTCAGCATTCCTAAAGTCAGTCAATCAACATCGAGCTCAATTATTATTGTTGCCATGTAATACTAGTAACCAAGCAAGCGTTGACGTGAAGTGTCTATAGGCAATTCCAAAGCAGGAGCTGCATTTTTGTTTTTAATTTTTTTGTCTCGTGCAACAACAACGATGTTATTATAAGGTCTAGTCGAAGATTTTAGTAAGAGTTCCAATAGTGAAAAACATATATTTTTGAAGTGAAAACTTCATTTAGCACGGTTCCCATATTTTTAGATGAGATAAAATCTCTGGACTCGCGACACCATTATGAGACGCAGCTATAGTGTGTGCATATATACATGTACATATAGCAGACCGCGAACGCGCGTAGATAAATAAAATAAAAAAAGTCTTCACTTCTGTCGGCACTCCCGGAGTGCAACGCGTATTTTTTCTTTTAAACTCTGCCCCTCACTAGGATTTCTCCTGTGCCGTGGGTGCGTTTACAGACATGAATTCCACTTACAATACACCTAGACCCGGAACAACTACCTGCCGATCATACAAATATTTGATCCGTGTGGGAATCGAAGCCACAACCCGGAGCGCAGCAGCCGACTGTATCAGCCACTGCACCAACCATGCCGTCAAATGTCCTGTCAATATAGCCCAGATTTTACTTCGATTCCAGTAAGGAATAAAGTAGTCTTCTGTTAGACATGCAATACCACCCTTCCTGACGTTTTACAGTCAAGTCACGTTCATTCGTTTTTTATTGAAGAAGAGCTGTATTTTAAACCTTCACTAAAACTACTATTCGCAACGAGCATAGACCGACCTTGTGCTCTAATAGACTGAAGCGTGTAAATTATCCATAACATTAAGATGATTCTGCTAGAAAGAAAGAAAAAGAGTTATTTTTACTCATACCGATATCAAATGCAGAACATATAAAGAAGATAACAGAACTGGGTACTAGAGCTTAAAGCTTCGCGAAACCAAAAAGGTGATGAGATGAGTGATGTACATGTTGTGTCAGGATTAACAATAGTTGAGAGAAGAGTTGAGAGTTTGTCTTAAATTTTGCATCGCCAATGGAATTTCGTGTTCGGAGTCACTGAAAATGTTACAGAAGGCTTACGGTGAATCGACTTTATCAAAAACACGTGCTTATGAGTGGTACAAAGCGTTCAAAAGCGGTCGAGATGTGATGGAAGATTTGCCTCGCTCTGGTAGGCCATCAACGTCTGCAACTGAACATCGCAAAAGTGAAGGAAATAGTGACTGAATATCCTCATTCAACTTTGAGAGAGATAGCCGCCGAACTTTCTGTATCTCACGAGTCGATCCGTACCATTTTAACTAATCATTTGGGTATGAAACATGTTACTGCTCGGTTAGTCCCAAAAGACCTGAGGGCCAATTCTCGTAATTAATTGACACTGTGACTGAAACTTGACCGAACTGAGATTAAATTTTGAATTGACCGAAAAAATGGTATTCTGCTACTCATAAAGTTCAGTCGGATTTCGGTATAATCTCGGTCTAGTCTCATTTCGATCTCAATTTTGACGTTTATCTAATGACCATTTAGTACATGTGACAGTTCGAAATGTTAGCAGAATACCGTTTTGACTTCGATCAACTTTCGATCCATTTTCGATCTCATCACAGTGTAAATTCACGTTTGACGTTGTTTGTTAGTTTAGGAGAATACCATTTGTGACATTTATGACACTGAGACTAGAGCGGAACTATATTTTGAACATTTTTAAATTACGAGAATTGGCCTCGCATCGCAATGCAATCGCATGAGAGTCGCTGAGGACATGCTAGAACGAGTCAATTCCGACCCAACATTCATGAAACGCATTGTTACTGGTGACGAGACGTGAGTTTACGAGTTTGATATGCAAACTAGTCGACAAGCTTCGGAGTGGCGCCTTCCAACTGAACCGAAACCGAAAAAACAACGCCAAAGTCGATCAAAAGTCAAATTCATGTTGACTGTTTTCTTTGACTATCGCAGTGTTGTGCACTCGGAATTCTTGCCGGAAGGTCAAACGGTAAATAAAGAATACTATTCGAGCGTTATGCGGCTTTTAAGAGAGCAAATTCGATGAAAAAGGCCAGATTTGTGGCAAGAAAATTCTTGGATTTTGTACCACGATAATGCGCCTTCACACACGGCCATCGTTGTGAACGAATTTTTGACCAAACACTCAACAAATACCATTGAGCAACTACCATATTCACCAGATATGGCTCCAGCCGACTTCTTTCCTTTTCCTAAACTCAAATTACCACCCGTTTTCAATCGGAAGAAGACATAAAGGAGAATTCGCGGCGAGAACAGAACTCAATTCCGGAAATAACGTTTAAAAAATGTTTTGATGGTTGGATTATTCGTTGGCGTAAGTGTATCGTTTCTGAAGGAGCATACTTTGAAGGTGATAAAATAAATTTGGATGAATAACAAACATTTTGTGTATTATTGATCTTTTCCCGTTACTTTCTTGACAGAGTAGTATTTTACGTAAAATCCACTTTGTTTTCACATACCTGATATGTTAAAATGTAATAAACAAAATTGTTCTATCAATTTTTTTAAAGAGTTTGTAAGTTTGTGCCTGCTTTTCTCCTTAAGATCGACGTTTCCGAATCGTACACCTTAACTGGTGACTTTTCTTAAGGGTCTATTAGGGCCTATATGAAATAAAAACTGAGTTTGAGTTCAGCAGTCGACTTCCTTTGACTGACATGATGATGAGTAATTTTGTACGGGCAAGTCACCTTGTTTTAATTTGTTCTTGTTTCCCCTCAAACTTGAACTTATTTATTTAATTAGACATTTGAATTATCAAGCCTTAGGTGCCTTTGCCAGTAGGTCTCAGAAAGTAAGTGCAGATAAATAGGAAAACAGAAACTATTTTACCTCTGTACATTCTGCAGCGCAATGTTGCACAGTTTCCTCTTGCCTGTCAATTGCCGGCAGCCGGCGAGACACAATAGATTTTTAATTATTGTCTGGCTTTGTAACTGATAAGGCAGGTGTTAACTGATGACGAGAATTGTCACCACATAAACTCAAAAAACAATTCTACAGACCAAGATATAAATAAAACAACTTTTGTTTGGTCCCTAGTGGAAATTCATCATGAACTTCCTCCGCCCCGGGGAAGGGTGAAGGGACATCCCGCGCTCCTACCCTGGCTTAAACCACTGGAGCGCTCATCCTCGTCTTCGTAAGCCACACGAAGGCCTGTCATTTGTGCCACGCATTTAGGCACATCTCGGAAGGAATGGCGTTCACCCCCTCTAGCGAGAGAAGACGACTGCAAAAAGGCCGCCCCCCAGGCACCTGTCGGGGAGGATTGTAAAGGATCCACCCAAGCGCGTAAGCGGCAGCATGTGACCACGTCCGCACCGCCATCTTCTCGGGGGTCACGTGCTATGAGCACGCAGACCAATCTGCGCGCCCGTGACCTCTGTGGCCGCCCGCCATATAGCGACGGCAGCTCAGACTTGTTGGACCTGGGCGCCGGGGTTGTTGTTACCCCGGCGCCGTCTCGTCCATCTCCACTAACCCTCTTCCGATATCGCTCTGCAGTGTCCTTCAGGAGCATGACGCTCTCGCAGAAGGAAACCACTGCACTCCAATTTTCATGCTCATACTGCCAGAGAGAGATCTACCGATTGACCAGGATCCGCCGCTCAGCAGCCCATGCAGGGCATTCCTCGATGGGGGAGACCCTATCGTATGGTCGTGGGAAAATTGCGCCCGTGGGTCCCCCCGGTGACCGAAACTTTGGCCCCGGATTTGCTGGAGGGAGTACTTTCAACGCTCTTTCCAGCGGTCCGGGACCGTCCTGGTCCCTCTCCACCCCCGATTGCCCCGGAATGGACCGAGGAGTTAGGGGTTTCGGAAGGGGAGCTGGACCGAGCCATTGGCCGCCTGAAGAGTCGCAACACCGCTCCGGGTCCGGACGGCATTCCGGGCCGCGCGTGGGTGTATGCACTGCAGTCTCTTGGGGACCGCTTGAGGCGGCTGTTCACCAACTGCCTCCGTCGAAGCGTGTTCCCGTCCAGCTGGAAGGAAGCCGGATTGGTTCTGTTGAGGAAGGAAGGAAGGCCTGCGGAGTCTCCTTCTGCATATCGTCCAATTTGCCTGCTCGACGAGGCTTCGAAGCTATTCGAGAGAATAATTACCCGAAGACTCGTTGAGCACCTGTCGCGAGTGGGTCCCGACCTGGCCGAAAGTCAGTATGGCTTCCGGCAGCGGCGGTCCACAATCGACGCGATTCTTCGCGTCCGCTCGCTGTCGGAACAGGCAGTGTCCCAGCGGGGTGGGGTGGCGTTGGCTGTCAGTCTAAACATCGTCAACGCCTTCAACTCCATCCCGTGGGGTGCGATTAGGGGGGCACTAGTCCATCATCGATGCCCCCCTTACCTGCAGGGCATCATAGGGGCCTACCTGCGCGATAGGCACATTCGCTACGTGGGCAGGGACGGTAGCGTAAAGCGGAGGGAGATTACGTGCGGGGTTCCGCAGGGGTCGGTTCTCGGCCCCTTTTCATGGAACCTCGCCTACGACGCGGTCCTGCGTGTCGTTCTCCCCGCTGGCGTCAGCTTGGTCTGTTACGCTGACGACACTCTTGTGTTGGCCAGCGGGGAGTCCTTCGAGGGAACCATCCGGCTTGCCGAGCAAGCGGTGGCAATTGTCGTGGCCAAAATCCACGCTCTGGGTCTGCAGATAGCGCCCCACAAAACCGAGGCGCTATGGTTCCACAAACTGCCGCGGAGCAGAGAACCACCCAGTTCGTGGATACGCGTTGGTGACGCGCAAATCAGGGTGGGCCAGTACATGAAGTACCTGGGGCTCACTCTGGACAGTCGTTGGGGCTTCGAAGAGCACTTCATGCGCCTCGTCCCCCGAGTCGAGAGGGTAGTGGGTGCATTGCACCGGGTGCTGCCCAATCTCGGGGGACCGAGCGAGGAAGTTCGCCGTCTCTACGGGGGCGTCGTGCGGTCTGTGGCCCTCTACGGGGCGCCTATATGGTCATCCCGGCTGTCTGGCGTCCAGCGCTGCAGAACCAAACTTCATAGTCTGCAGCGCAGAGTGGCTATACGGATCGCACGGGGATACAGGACAGTGTCCTACGAGGCGGCAACTCTCCTGGCACGCTTTCCGCCTTTCGACATCCAGGCGGAGATGGATGCGTGGGTCTATGACCGGACACGTTCCCTCCGCCAAAGTGGGGAAAGCGTGCCATCAGGGGCGTTTGACAGAATGAGGCGGCTGGCTAGACGGCGCGCACTCGAGATATGGCGACAACGCCTACGGTTGCAGTTCGCGACCAAGCGCGTCGTCGAGGCCATCCTGCCACTCTTCGGAGCCTGGCTCAGAAGGAGCGAGCGCGTCACCTACCGTCTGACGCAGGTATTCACCGGTCACGGTTGTTTCGGTGCGTACCTGCACAGAATAGGACGCGAGGTTACGGCACAGTGCCACCATTGTGGAAGCGACCAGGATACCGCACAGCACACGCTCGAGGAGTGCCCTGCGTTTGCGGCCGAGCGGCGGATCCTGGTCGATCGGATCGGGCAAGATCTCTCTCTGCCGGCAGTAGTGTCGGCTATGTTGGCAGAGCATGAAAATTGGAGTGCAGTGGTCTCCTTCTGCGAGAGCGTCATGCTCCAGAAGGAGACTGCAGAGCGGGATCGGGAGAGGGCTGATCCCGCACGGAGAAGGACTAGACGGCGCCGGGGCAACAACCGTCCCGGCTCCCAAGTCCAACACGCCTGAGCCCCCTGCCGTCACTTCATGGTGGGGGGCCTCGGGGGTCGCGGGCGCGCAGATTGGGGAATCTACGTGCTCACACCGATCGACCCCCGGGAAGACGGTGGCGCGCACGTGGTCACGTGCCGCCGTGTGCGCAGCACAGCGCAAAGCGAGGCTTGGGGGGATCCTTTACAATCCTCCCCGAGAAGTGCCTGGGGGGGTGACCTTTTTACAGTCGCCTTCCCTCCGCTAGAGGGGGTGACCGCTTTACAGTCATCCCTTCCGAGATGTGCCTAAAGGCGTGGCACCAATGGGCGGCTCTAGCGTGATCTTACGAGGACCTGGAGCCCCCCTTCGGTGCCGAAGATGACCGCTCCAGTGGTTTTAGCCGGTAGGAGTCCGGCATACCCCTTCGCCCTTCCCCGGGGTGAAGGAAGTTCCATGTAGAATTTCCACTGGACATCAATAAAAAAATAAAAAAAAATAAAAAAAAAGGGCATTCCTCGAGCGTGTGCTGTGCGGTATCCTGGTCGCTACCACAATGGTGGCACTGTGCCTTGACCTCGCATTTTAGTCTGTGCAGAAACACTGAAACAGGTATTTCTTTATTTTTAACCAGTAAGACAAATACCAATTTTCATACGTCTTACTTCAATAATGGCTGAGCTTCATACAAGCTTTCGACCCCTATTTTACACCTTTAGGAGTGGAATTAATAAAAATCCTTTCTTAGTAGATGCCTACGTCATAATAGGTACCTACTGTCTACCAGTGGTTTAGGCTGTGCGTTGGTATGTCAGTCAGTCAGTCAGTTACTCCTTTTATATACAGGGTGTCCAGTAAATAGCACGACATACTGCAGGGGGCTTGGGTCAATACCGACCAAAAAAACACAGTATATGTTCAGCAAAATCTTACGGATTTACAGTAGTACAAAATGTTCCGAAATATCTAAAAATCTCTACCTTGACAAAGATTTTTAAGCATCTCGTAATGAAAAATTCCTTTTCTAGTTCTTTTTTAGCTCAAATTATTTGTGAATACTGTTACTGTTACTTTACTCATCGATAAGTTTTTATTCTATTAAAAACTAAAATGTTTTCAAGAAATACAATTTTTATTTAAATTTTCACAGTACAATTTTCTTACCTTAAAATTTTGTGCTACTGTAAATCCGTAAGATTTTGCTGAACATATGTTGTGTTTTTTTGGTAGGTATTGACCCAAGCTCTCACCCCCTGCAGTATGTCGTACTATTTACTGGACAACCTGTATACAGATCAAGGAGAATAACTGCGTAACGTAAATAAACGTGTAATTTTGGTAATATTTTTATCTAGAAACCCGGCTCATAACAGTAATATTCTATACCTTTCACTTTCCAACAATTTAACAATAAATAGCTTGAATATCTAAGTAACTTAAGTTTGAACAAATTTTGCAAGCGCCCTGGGGAGTGTAGAAGCTTTAGTTTAAAGTTAAGATAAAGCCTTTCAGATAGGCTATTTAAGAATGATAATACAGAAAGGGAAAATTTGTGATAGCAGGAATTTTGATAATTACTTTAATTTTTTCCAACCCGATGTAGAATACGGTCCGTCACGCTTATTGTCGCAAGAACTAAGAGCACACATGCAACCATGTTTTTAAATACCTATAGCTATACCTATACAAAGATCAGCAAACAACTTTAACAAAAGTGGCGTTGAAAGTTCGGATATAAACACACTATGCATATAGTGTATACATAAATATGATGTATATATACATGTAGGTATTTATATTCATATATAAGATATATAAACAACATACATAATTATATCGATACTTCGAGGTAGAAAGACCGTTAAAGCTATTTTTGAACTAAAACTACTTAAAAACTAGTTTTGTACGGTAGATAAAATAACTTTTTAAATCTGAAACGACGCTTGACACCTTAGTCATCCTGCGACCACGAACCCTGCAAAGTTTTCGAAACGTCAGGAAAAACATAAATCAATAATAGACGCGATTTAATCCGTTTAAAATTGTTTTATTATAAAATATGATTTATTGAACCAGGTTTTTAGTAAATCCTAAATCATTTTCTGCAATGGAAAACCACGTAAAAGATAAAAAAATATCTGATTAATTAAGTCTGGCTTATCACAATCGTATTCAACAATATTTATAGCGATAAGACCGCCCATTGTCAATTACTGTTCATATAATTATTACTAGTAGTTGTTTTTAAAATAATGAAAATTCTATTCCATTTTGGTCGGACAAAAACGACTGCCATCGGATTCTCTTAAAAAAATTGAATAAAGCGTTTATCGATTAAACCAACTAAATATAGGATTAAAATACATGTGAATAACTGCTTACGTCACGTAATTAGCCGAAATAAGTGGCCATGTAGGACTGAACGACAAATAATAATCTCATTATACCGTCACTATTAAGTAGGTTATCATCAGCCTATTACCATCACACTGTTGGCACACGGGCTTTCCTCTGAGATACCATTTTACTAACAAATCTACAAAAAGACGTGACGACTCTGGTAACAGATCGCACCATCAATGCAAAAAACAAATAATATTGAACGGTGTTTGCCTGTTTTCGTTCTTTTCATAATGAAGAACAGGGTCTGTGATTAAAATAAACACCGAATGCCAGACTATTATAACCATATTATGTATATATTTTTTCTTTTTTAAGAAGATGGAAACGGCTATCAATCATTTTTGTTCTCCTGTAAAATTGACATAAACAAATTTATCCTTTATTCCCTGAAGGTACGAGTTATCGTATTTTATTGGTACTATACCTACTTACTACAAATTGTTTCATGAATTATAATAAAACACTTTTAAACGGACTATATGTAATCTGTGTAAAGCTTAAAAGTATTTCTGAGTTAAAAAAAAAGAACAAAAAAGTATCCTTGAAGGATTCTTTACAAGGATACTTTCTTTTAGCAGTTCTTCTCAGAGGTTATCATGTCACGAAATTGCCCTCCGTTGTTTCATTATGACGTGTAAAAGTGTCTGTTAGAACCTAATTACTGAATAAATGATTGAATTGAATTGAATGGATAATAATCGTAAAAACATGTTTTATGAATTACTTAATATTTACTTAATATTAACTTGAAGTTATACACTAATATTAATTGATGATGCTCAGGATAATTGTGTCAAATAAGTTTCATGACGCATGACAAAAATCCCCGATCCATTTACATATTTCACACTTAGTTAATTGAATTTGTTGCGACGCATCCAGACTGGCACGCTGGACATCCATGTTAAAAAACCTCCAAATTGCCTTTAACTGGCCCTTAAAGGGAAATCAAGCGTAACTTCAAAGCTTAAGGTTTAAATTAGATTCTAATGGTAATGGACACAGCAGTTTTGTTTCAATTACCATACAGAGCCCGGCAGTTTTTTCTTTCTCCTATTACTAGTGGATTTGCATGCTATTTGTTCAGATGCGTGAAGTCTTTTGATTCTGCGAGAGAAGCATTTTTTCTGCGACTTTATTGTCAAGGTATGGAGTTTGATGTCTGTTAAATTTTGTAATCCTCTCTCCTATTAATGTCAAAATTGAATACTGTTAATGCGATTGTATTCCTTGAAAGAATCGAATTTGATAAGAAAAGGCAAGGTGTTGTTCTAGCTGCCTCCTATAGGCACATCTCACATCATCATATCAGATCATCGCACAATTTCCACTGGGGACCTATAGAAAAGGTAAATAAAAATATGGAAATTAATTTGGAAAGTAAATATATAGGTTGATCTTTGCTCGGTGAATGATTTTCAGGTTTGGTCGTCTCCCGTGGCGCTGCAAGCAGTACACTTGGGTGGATAATAATAATCCAACACTTTCGTGGTAACACATGACTATGTCAAGGTACTCCTGGTTTGTGCACCTGCAGTTCGGCATCATAACTAAGCGTAAACTTTCGCCAGTTCCCGTATATTGCGCGCGAAATCAGTAACTAGCAAGACGCCAGGCAGCCACCCTTTGCCTAGCGAACTGCGGCAACAGCGTGCTTGATTTTCAGCTACGATCATAGATAAATATCGGAACGCCCCGCGCAGGCGCCCTGCCGCCGCCGCGCCAATGGTGCCTGTATCAATATACGCAATACTACTACTACCTACGTAGTAACCGGCTTGGATGGATGTTGAAAATAATACAGAGTCAGTAAATCTTTCGCTAGTCGAGTATTTTTTTTATCAGTGTAACCGATACTTTATATTTGAAATTAACTCTATACCATTCATAGAGCGTAGCATTAAAATGTTTTCCATTATTAAAGTAAGACCCTATATAGTTAACCATGAACGTATAGTGGAACTGCTTACGGGCCTCCCAATTCTTTAGAAAGTTAAAGGTAACTAGACTGGCTAACACCACCACGGTGCATCGCCTACCATTCACTAGGAGTACGAAATTCTCTCGGGTATTCACCGCATCTCTGTCAAATCTTGGCCCGCTACTTGCTTTGACGGGTCCCGTTACCCTATATATCTAGCACAAAAACCCACAAACACAGTAAATGTACCTACAGCAAAACCGGTATGTTCTAAAAACACGAAATGTTAATATTATGTGACGTCAAACAGGAAAACTGAATAATAATGTCTCGGAAACACAATGCATTCTACTAGACCGCACTAGGAGCTCCATAGCTGTGATTTATTGTTTCATAATATACATTTATTCTGTTATCCTACACGCCATAAACAAATATCCGACAGCAGCAAACCGCAAATAAATCTTACATAAAACCAAACGAAAGGAAATAAGGAAACTGCCATGAAGTTTTACGCGTGATACATATGCTGTTGCGATGCATAACAACACTTAGAAACCAACTTTGTATTTAGTGATTAATAAAATGAATCATCTTAAGGGAAAACTTAGACCAGACTAGTGTAGACATAGAGTGGAGTGGAGAAACTTGTAGGAGGCCTATGCTAAACACGGAAACTGAATAATTTGTATATGTCGACTAAACGTAAGATGAGTTATTAATTATTGTTGTCTTTATAGAGAACATAAATTGTTTCTTGTTTTATAAGATTAAATAGTAGATTCGTTTGGGAGGTCGGACGGAATGTATTACCAGTATAAGTGTATAATCTATGGAATGTATATGCAAAGTCTGTAACAAAAGATTATACATAAAACAAAAATCAAGATACATACATATGTATTATGTAGATCAATACTGAAAACCAGCATTGAGTTGCTGCTCACACTACACCACATTAGCATGCTGCGTGAGAACCTCGTCGATACTACAACGTGCAATTGCCGAACTTGTCACAAGTTCTTCCAGCGAGGGGTGCGAGGTTCAGTTCCTGGACCTATAGGTACGCGCCTGAAGTATGAACTCTGCGGTTGGCACAACGGCCAACGGGCGTCGGGTTGCCATATAGGGCGAAACCTGGGACAATATTATATATGTGTTACGGCAGACCCCATAACTGCCGCACACAAACAGTAACTGTTTTTGTTTTATAGTCGATGCGCCGGGTGATGATGGAATTACGACAGAGCTTCTGAAAGCGGGTGTAACACCGGTACTTAAAGTCCTTCAGAGGCTATTCGATTCCATCATGAAATCATCTCGAGAGCAGGTTTCATGACATTCAGCCTCCGAACAAGCCGGTTTCTGAATAGGCTTTAGTACCATGACCACATTCATACGCTGCGGTTGATTATACAGAATACCGAGCAATATAATCAGCCACTATACTTAGCGTTGGTGGACTATGAGAAAGCATTCGATTTGATCGAAACCTGGGCGGTGCTGCAGCCCCGCAGCGGTACCACATTGATTATCGGTACATCGAGGTATTAGTGCTTACACAGAAACGCCACCTTGTCGGTCTGAGTACATGAAGAGAGCACGTGGTCAATTCCATTACAGAGAGGTGCGAGACAAGGGGACGTTATATCCCCAAACCACCGCTTCACTGGAGGATGCCTTCAAGCTACCTACTGGGGTGGAAAAAATTTGGCATTAACATTGATAGCGAGTATATCACTCACCTTCGATTTGCCGACGACATCGTAGTCATGGCAGAATCACTGCAAGAGCTCAGCAAAATGCTCGATGATCTCCACAGAGATTCGCAAGAGATGGGCTTTCAAATGAACATGGCAAGATGAAGTCAAACGCCCATGTCGTGCCCATCCTAATATCCGTTGGGAACTCTGTTCTCGAATTTGCTGACGAGTATTTCTACCTGGGACAAACCGTCTAATTAGGAAGGTCCGACTTCGAGAAAGAGGTCAATCATCGAATCCGACTTGGCTGGGCAGCATTCGATCCAAAATTCACTCATATTAACGTTACGATTTCGATACTATACGTCAAAATATTCGTGCTAGGCCCTCAGGTCTGGGCGCGCTTTCCGCCTTTTGATAACTTGGCGGATATGTTGTTGTAGTTTGTTGTATGTTGTTGTCTAGTTGTTTCGGGTCTGTGTGTACTGTGTGTGGAATTTATGTCGTCGCCGGAGAAATCCTAGTGTTGTGCAAAGTTTTTAAAATAAATAAGAAAGTAATACTATACTGATTCAGTTACTTTTACTTTTTCAGGCGTCATTTTTTACTAGCAAGTAATGACAAAACATTAGGGACCTTTTATTATCAAGTTAGTCCGGCCCTTTGGGGTGTCTGTGATGTCCCTACACAGAATTTTATTGAATTAGGATAATTTACTGTTTGTTTGATGTCCCAACGTTTTTTTTACTAGCTCTTAGGTTGAATTTTAAGCGACATACCAAAAGGTTTTATTTTGGCCGAAATGTGAAAGGAATATTTGCCAGAGTGGGCCGGGTTCATTAATATGGGACGGTATTACTTTGATATGGATAAAGGCTTAGTTTTCTGCTACCAATGATTACATAATAACAAGCATTTTGTGTCGTATAATATTTTGGTATTTAGAGCTAAAAATAACGGTATCTTTACCTTGAACATCAATGTATAATTAAGTAGAATAAGTGTTTTACGTACACATTTTCAGTAACTAATCTGGGCGTTCAAACACGTAGCGGATCTAAATATACTTCGTACGGTCTACTATGCATTAGCACAGTCAGTATTGGGGTACTGTATCACGGTCTGGGGAGGAGCTTGCAAAACGGCCATGATTAATTTGGAAAGAGCTCAAAGATCACTTCTTAAAGTCATGACCTTTAAACCATATCGGTTCCCAACAGTAACCCTATATGAAAACTGTCACGTGTTAACAGTAAGACAGTTATATATATTCGTATTACACGCGCACGTACCATCAACAATATATGTCCACCTGTGTGGTGCAAATCTGCATCAGCACGGCGACAACATATTTTCTTAGCAATGTACATCTATAATAAAGTAAATAAGGTCTTAAACATAAACCCACTCACACAAAATCAATTGAAACATAAAATAAAGAATTGGCTTCAATATCTAGACTACGCACAAACAGAAAAAATCGTTCAGAAAGCAACACAAACAAACATTACTGACATATCACGCTTCCCACCCATAACCACACACAGACTCACATCACACAAACACACCCACCCACAGACACCTCTATACCCAAATACTCACCTCCACACACACACACACACACATGTAGAAAGCTTGTACGCATGCTTTGTTTTGTAGTTTTTATTGCATATTAGCATCATAAACGGAGAAGGCACTGACTCCTGTAACACAGGTTATTATTTACCTAGCTCAGAAGTCAGGGTTTACAAAGTAAGGGCACGCCGCGGTAGCGGCGGTAAGACCAGTAATGGAGGAATGGCTGGAGAGGCGGCATGGCGCCCTCACCTACCGGATGACGCAGGTACTCTCGAACCATGGGTGTTTCGGGAAGTACCTGTGTCGAATAGGCCGAGAAGAGACGCCTGGTTGTCATCACTGCGGAGACTGCCCGGAGGACACGGCGCAGCACACGTTGGAGGAGTGCCCAGCCTGGGCAGCGCAGCGCCGTGACCTCGTCGTGGCGGTCGAAGGGGGTGACCTCTCGCTTCCGGCCGTGGTTCGGTCCATCGTCCGGAGCGAGAGCGCGTGGGATGCCGTCGCCTCCTTTTGCGAGGAAGTGATGCAAACAAAGGAGGCGGCAGAGCGGGTATGGAGGGATATCTCCGATCCCCTCCGCAGAAGACACACCGGGCGTCGGCGCCAGGGTGGGGCGCTGGACGATCTCCGGCCACCATGAGGAGCGGCCTGCGGACGACGAACCAGGGGCGTTCCGTCGCCCGAACAGAAACAGGCCCGAGATGGCGGCGCGCGTGTTCCGCGCGCGCCTCTCTGAAGGATAGGTGCGGCCAATAAGGCCGCACACAGAAGGGGCCCGTCAATCATTGACGGGCCGATACCTGCCGGGGGAGCGGGAGCGGAGGGGGGAGCGGTCCAATGCAGAAAAGCGTACAACTCACCCCCGGCTAGAGGTAAGAAGAAGGACACCGTGGGGTTTTAGCCGGTTTGATCCCGGCATGCCCCTCCGCCCTTCCCAAGGCGGAGGAAGTCCAAGAGGATTTCCCAACGTTAAAAAAAAAAAAAAAGGTTTACAATGTATCTGTATCATTTATTTAATGTCAATAAAAAACAATGTATTTATTATAAGTGTATTTGGAGTTTCATGCCTGCTCTCCTCCATAGGACCAACTAATTGAAACCGTGCAACTTAAATTCTGACGTTTCATAAGTGCCAGTACTTAATTGGTTTACATGAGAAAAAAAAAATGACAATTGACTGGATTCAAAATCATAAACTTAAAATACTAACCATATCTCTATCTAATCTGTGATACTAATGTAATAGACACAGTGACAGTCACAGAGAGTGAAAAACTGATCGTTATGAAAAAACCGTAGACTGAGTATCTACGTGCGAGAAAGAGACATTCTAAAATGTCCGTAGAACTGGTTTCAATTAATTTAGCATCTATTACCCTCCTGTCAAAAAAGAACCACGTATTAATTTATGATAATTTTCACAAAGATTCTATGTTTTAGCGGATAAGGATTATTAACCATAATGGTGTCCTATTCAGTATTAAACTGCTATAAGATTTATAGCAATAACCCAAATAAAGAGACATCTCACAGGTCAATAGCGATGCGATAGTACGATACTTCTTTGAGAAGCTTATTTTCATGGAAGGTAGTCTTAAAATTATTTAGTAATACATTAATAACATGCAATAAATTCACTGTTTTCTAAATAATATATTATTTTAAATAATTAAGTGTTAGATAAACAATATAGTTTAAGTGGAAATGAACTCGTTTGGATTGCTGAAAATCTATCGTTATGTCGATATCTTTAATGTTTTTTTGTACTACCTAGCTTCGTCGATGTCGCAACTTGTGAGATTATATTATTGCTTTTGAATTATGGTTTATATGAATAAAAATCTTTTGAATTTGAATTTGAATAGGTATCTTGAAATATCAAAATAACTCGGCCGCACATTGTTAGTAAAATTCTAGATCCGTTGCCATTAGTATTGAATTCTGCGGTAATTCTTTCAAAATTCCCTCAATTTTAAAATTCGGAAGCTACCGAATTGTTTCTTAATTATGACAATGACATTTTTGATATATTTAATTCCAGAAATTTTCTTTCATTTGGGTATAAAAACATAGATGACATTTTTCAAAAAATTGATCAAATCTATTTTATTTTTTATCTTAAGTTTCAAGATGGCGCTTTGATTATCGACTCATCTAGGTGCTTAGGTTTAGCCGGCTTTTTGATGAACATTATAAGCTTCAAATGGCTCTTCATAGAATACGTAGGCGCGGGCCGTTTGCTATTTTCACAATACATACAAGCTATTACAGGACTATCTAGACACATGTTTTAGTGACGTGAGATCTATCTATATCTATATTGGCTTATAAAAGATTGCTATGCCATACGGGGGTCAAGATAAGCGAAAGTGACGACTTTACAACTTGAAAATATTACCACCATTTCTGGTGAACCTCTTTGAAAAATCAATTGTTGTTTAATACCAAAAAAACTATTAAAAATAACATAAATAAGAAAATACTAAGGATTTAATGCGAAAACACATTGTAAAAAGATGTAAGTTTTTCCTAACGTACATTATATTTTCATAAATATATAGAGACGTCATGTTGGGCCGGAGGTTTACAGACTTTATTTTTAAGCACAAGCTTGAGCGTTCATAACTTGGCATTTACACACGGCTAGATACCAAGCTGTACATATCGAGTTTACGCTGATCTCTCATAGTCCGGAAAGCCTATACAATGCACGATCTTGTACTGGAAATGTATAGCTTGATATGTAGCTGTGCGTACCAAAGAAAGTACATATTACAGTTCTCAGTTAATAAATAACTCCACTGACATTAACGTTGAAAGTAAATATCGTAAGGAAACTTAAATCTATAATCGTTTGAAATCGCCACTCCACAGTGAGCAAGCGTGGTGACTATTATATAGATGTCACCATATTAACCCTTTCGGTGTGCTACGGTACACTAAGGATGCTTAAAAACAAGAAAGAAAACAAAACGGCATGCTGGGCACAGTCGCCAAGCGATTGGCTTTCTTCTTTCTGTGTTGTGCGTTCGTTGCCCGCACAGATCAAATGATTGTATGCGCTACAGATAGTTGTTTCGGGTCTGGGTGTCTGGGACACATGAGATTTATATCTGTAAACTGTACCCACAATACAGAAGAAATCTTACGCGGCAATGATAAAAAATACATAAAACTAAACAACAATACGTTAATAAACATTATTTTGTAACGTACATTCATAGCACACGTTAGGCAAATAAAAAGTAAGAAAATCACAGGAATCTGGACCATATTGCTGTGATTTTACTAGCGGCCACTAAAGAAATCAAATCAGCAATGATGAGAGACGTAGAAGAACCAAAGTTGCTGACATAACTCAAAGGGTTAGTAAGTTGAAGTAGTAATGGACATGACACGTAGAATTGATAGCCGTAGATTCCAGTTGGCATCCGAATTAAGAATATAGCACCACGCTATGTCCTCTCGTGGATGTCGTAAAAGGCGACTTAGCGACTTTCAACCAGAGGAATGGGTAGCAGCTTCCCTTCTGTGGAACAGTAGCTGCGCTCTCCAACCCGCCTGCCAAGCCTGGTGACTAGAAGTACTGGCAAATTTCCCTCGAAAATGAGGACACAATTGGGGAAATCTATGGGGAAGGATGGCTGATAAGATGAAGGGGCATAAAATTTTTCGAGTAGAGTACAGCGGTAAACGCAGCGTGGAAACGTAGGACGGCGGCGTCAAACGAGATGGACGGATGATCTGCTGAAGACGCTGGGAGTCGTTGGATGCGGGCGGCATGTAACCGGTCACTGTGGTAATCTGTAGGGGAGGCTTTTATGCAGCAGTAGACGTCTTTCAGCTGATGTGATGTAGAAATATGTTTAATAATGTATGTATAAAAAGACGAAAATAAATAGTTTATGAGAACCTAAACTCATTTCTACCTGCAAAGGAAAATTCCTTTATATGTTCATATGGAAAAGTATTTTTATCAGATTGTGGGATCCCTTTGATACATTTATCCCAAATTATAGAGGGTAATACGGGTAGATGTTATCACGTAATTGATTAGGACTTTTGTTTGTATCTAATACTCGTATTGGAATCTCTTAATGCCCATGGAGAATTAATATTCCTAAGTTTATATTAATTATCGTGTTCGGTATAACGAAATGATTTAATATAGATATTTTGTTTTATTCTAGCCTAAATAAAATTGAAAAATGAAATAAAAAGTTATATTAATATGAAGTTAGATAATCCGTGTTGTGTCCAGATTAAGAATATACAGCCACTCCGACTCCTCCCGTGGATATCATAGAAAGCGACTAAGGGATTCAATACGAGAGGAATGGGCAGCAGCGTCCTTTCTATGGGACGGTAGCCATACTGCGTCCACCAAACCGCCTGCCAAGCGCGGTGAGTACTAGTAAATTGCCCCCAAAATTATGAAACCATTGTAGAAATCTATGGGGGAGGCATTTGTTCAGAGTGTAGTTAGATATTAAACAATTACTTTCATTTAAATCACGCTAATGATTAAGTCACTGACTGACTCTGTAACGCTGTTGAAATTGTGTATAGCTACAATTATGTTTATATTAAGTTATAGTGTTTGTTATAACGAGCGCCTTAGACGCTTTACAACCACTAGTTCAGTATAAGGAAACAATTTTATATCGATATTATGTTTTAATATAAGGATTTATTCCTTTAACTTTTAACTTCCTTAAAACTACTGTTACAGGTAAATTTATCATCACATCAGCCAAAGGACATCCACTACTAAACAAAGGCCTCCTTAGACTTCTACAATCAATTGTGTCGTCGTATTGGGTGGAATTTGACAATACTCACCACACTTGGCAGACGGGTTGGTGAGCGCAGTATCACTACTGTTCCACAGAAGGGGTGCTCCTGTCCATCCCTCTGGCTTAGAGTACCTTAGTCGCCTTTTACGACATCCACGGCAGGAGATGGAGTGGTGCTATATTCTTAGTCCGGACACCACACAGAATAACTGTCTTCAAAATTAACACAATTAATTTATTTGTCCAACAGCTTTCTTATCTATTTCACTATTAAAACAACATCCATTGCAGAAAGGGTGAAAGCTTTGTAGTTAAGCCTTGAAATCATTATTCAGCTGAATCGTTCGCACAATAAACTTCCCGCCTATATTGTATTCAGAGAAGAAAAATCTATCGAGACAAAGAATTGCAGCAGTCCGACAATAAGTTATGGGTGTTCGCCTGAGCCGATGAGTTAGGGCCGGGTTCGTAAGAATAAAAAATGTTGGATTCGTGTCTTTGTGATGGTAAAAATTCCACACACGCGCTATACGTTACTAACATTGAATATTATTTGCATCGATGATCGAATTTTAGTAGTGTTCAAACTTTAAACATTACCATGTACCAGTTTGAAGGGCACTAGCTAGTGATATGACCTGAGGATAAGAGACTAAATAACTAATATCTTGTGGTAACGAACACAGTGTGGTGCCACGTAGGACTAGTCCTGAGTAGCATTATAATTGTTATGGGCACGAGTGGCGCTTACCACCAAGCGAATGACTTGCTCAGAGCTACTGGTTTTTTTTTTAAAATACGACATGCTGATTGGTGTGTTGCCACATAATTATAACGATAATTTGCTTGCGTCAATATAAGCTTGACTAGTAGAAAATGCCACATAGCATTAAGGCCACCTCTGTTAAATTTTATGTGCATAAATAAAGTATTAAATAAATAAGTATGTATATTATAATAGAAAAACACTTATAAACGGATTCTATCGCGTATATTTTAGATTTTTGAAAAGCATTCGAAACGTCAGGAAAACGTTAATCGAAATCTAAAATATACGCGATAGAATCCGTTTAAAAGTGATTTTTTATTATAATGTCTAATACTCGCGAAAACCTAAGACATTATTAAGTATGTATAAGTATTTTTAAGAGCCTCTACATAATAATTGGTTACTCAAAACCATATTACTTTCAAACGACATAACAACAAGACCGTCTTTAGTAAATTAAGTGCAAATTTCACAATATCGTAAACAAAACAACCTAGAATAAAATTATTGTATTAAATTATAGCGTGGCAATATTTTAGATATATATATATAATAAAAAGATAACCATATATATATATATAGTTATCTTTTTTTGCTAGCCCTTCTCGCAGCCATTTCAGATATTACTGCTGCACCGGGCATTCTGGCGAAGTGGAAAGCGCCTCCAGCTAGGTGTAAATATCCTTACTAACTACGCAATTGTAGCTAAGGGCATCCCCTGTGGAGCTTCAACCTCGGCTTAGGGCGTTGCTGGGGGAGCCAAACCACTGGACCGGTGTTATTTATATATTTTTAGGGCAAAAAGCTCGACACGAGCAACGTTTGGCAGGAAAATAAATTATCTAAACTTACATAGAAACTTATATACTCAAACGCCTGCGAGTAAACTGATTCCGAATAACTGGAGCGCAGGTACAACGAAACTATTTCCGTACTGGGTCATCTGAACGTACATTGAGAACATACTAAAAATTCAAATAGCACTGAGTAAAATCCGCAGATATTGCTACACGATCTTGAAACATGTTGAGCAAGTATTTGCGTCTAGAAGGCTCTTACAAGGGATTTATAAAAGTAGGGTGCTTCCATCGAATCTGAGGATAATGATCACAATCCGACCCAAAATCCCCGGCAATCCGGGCGGCTCGTACTCGTGTTAGCGAAGAGGTTGAACAGTAGGGCTGCCTGATATTGGTGTGCTTTAAATGTAAGTGGTTTGCGGAATAATTAGTTTCTTTATTAAATCCATACTTGCCCTAAAACCGATCATTATCGGCTTTGAATCGAACTGGATGCGACTAAAAGCTCTGTATGGAGGGACTCAATCGATTTATTTTTATTTCAAGGAAGTTTTTTAGGCACTTATAAATTGGGTAAACATTTTGCAATATCGTTACGATATGTCGATTCTGTGGAGAAGAGCTCATAAGTATTATATTGTCTTTTAAAATAGATATTAATTTTTAATTGTAACGTTATAACAACCCCGCAAAATTACGACACAAATGTGGAAATCTATGGGAGAGACCTTTGTTTAGTGGGCGTCCTCTGGCTGATATGGTGATGAATAAGAGTTATGTTAAGCGACTGATAATTCACATATTTACGTTTTATAATAAGAATCCTAGCTGGTTGAAATTACCAAATGATACCTGATCATAAGCGTAACCATTTAATATGGAATGCCATGTAGCCTTCGTGGAACCTAATTATTGGGAGATACCTTAATATCTAAGGTTACACCGATTTTCAGATTTTCAGATTTCAGGCTTCCGGCCCCCCGAAATCACTATCGTAAGTAATCGTATGATAACATAGACCGAAGCTAGCCTATTTATACACTGTGATGCACAGAACCGTAAGCGTATAAAGGACAGTCACTCATTGTATGTCCAAAATTAATCATCAATCTAATTCAAAAACTTTAGATATAAGAAAGGACGGCACGGTTGGTGCAGTGGCTGATGCAGTCGGCTGCTGCATCCCGGGTCGTGGGTTCGATTCCCGCACGGAACAAATATTTGTATGATCTGCAGGTAGTTGTTGGTCTGGGTGTATTGTGTGTGAAATTTGTGTCTGTAAACGCACCCACGACACAGGAGAAATCCTAGAGAGGGGCAAAACAAAAACAAAACTTGCACTCATGGAGTGCCGACAGAAGTAAAAACTTATTTTGGCGCGTTAGACATTTTTTAGATGGGTACTAGGGTTATTGGGTTATGAATTGCATTTTATTTATGAACTGTATTTTATTAAATATTAGAAACTTTAAAATACATTTAATATTCTTTTATGAATCATCGTTAACAACTTCTACAACTCTTGTATCATCATCATTACATCACACACTATAGCTGCGTCTCGTAACGGTGTCGCGAGTCCAGAGATTTTATCTCATCTAGAAATATGCGTACCGCGCTAAAAGAAGTGTTCACTTCAAAAAAGTTCAAGGTCACTTAGCGAGCTCTGCTTGGTATTTCAGAAATGAGGAAATCCGTAGAAGAACTGAAGTTGCCGACATAGCTGAAAAAATTAGGAAACTATAGTCGCAATGGGCGGTGCACATTGCTCGTAGAACTGATGGCCGTTGGGGTATAAAGGTTCTCGAGTGGAGACCGCGCATCGCAAAACGCAGCGGGGGATGACCTCCAACGAGGTAGACAGACAGACACTTGGTGAAAGTCACTGGGAGCTATTAGATGCGGGCAGCATGTAACCGCTCATTGTGGAAATCTATAGGGAGGCCTTTGTTCAGCAGTGGACGTATTTTGACTGATATGATGATGATGATGAGATTTAATGAAATTAATCTGTTTTTTTTTGTTAAGATCACATTTAATACAAGAACACAAATCCTCAATCCCAAATCTTTTGATTTAGATTGATTATTAATTTCGGCCGTTAAGCATTCACAATAAGCGCAACTCAATCGGCAGATCAATTTTGTTTGTCTTTTTTTAGAAGGGGCTTGCGTTTAGCCTCTATCTCGCCTGATGTTAACCAACAATTCGGTGAACGATTGAACTCACTTGCCTTGAAGTAACCTATTCACTCGTGCCTTAAAGGCTCCTAGGATGTACCTATCTGGAAACACTGATCCCGGCAAGCAGTTTCACTCCTTAGCGGTACGTATGTAAAAAGTAGAAACTTATCGATTTGTAAAGTAAGTATTGGTAGAAAACCCAAGTGATTCTCTTCTGGTTAATATTCTCTGAATAAAGGAACCGACTCTCTTTATAGGCTTACACGGGTCCAACACGCAGAAGTACTTTAGAGAATTTTAATCTAAAATGAAATGGGATACTTACCGGGGACTCAATGGCTGCACTATAAAAATACAGTCATGTGTGGTTTCCGGAATTGTAGGACGATTGGATGAAATGGAACTGCAACTTTTTATATTATATCTATTATTTTTTAAATTTTTCTTTGCCATTACATTTACACATTACATTGTAATGGGTATAATACAAAGTAAAATAAATAAATAGGGGAAATAACGGTATCTGTCTGTCGAATATAATATTTACTTAATTTTTTTTGTGTAAAATTACACATTAGTAAGCACATTACCTATTATGCTGTATTGTGCGTACAGTTTACAGACATAAATCTCACATGCACAAACACAGACCTGAGCCAACTATCAGTAGATAATACAAATATTTGTTCCATGCGGCGATCGAACCCGCGACACTTAGCGTAGAAACCCAGTCGCTCACCCACTGCCACTTATACAGACGGCACGGTTGGTGTATTGGCTGATCAAGCTGGAGGCTATTCAATCTTCGCCAAATTGTTCGGTTATCAGCCACTGGTTTTTTTAATGATGGGCTTCTCGCACACATTTCGAGAGAAATGTAGTTGCTTAAAGTCCTCTCCGTGCGCTCCGGGTCGTGGGTTCGATTATCACACGGAACAAATATCTGTATGATCTGCAGGTAGTTGTCTCGGGTCTGGTGTATTGTGTGTGGAATTTATGTCTGTAAACGAACCTACGACACAGGAGAAATCCTAGTGTGGGGCAAAGTATAAAAAACGGATTGTTGTCTCTTTTTAAAAATGTATTTATTTGAATTAAAATTTGATTTATGATAGTAAAAATGGTGCGTGCCAGCTCACATGTAGTAAATATTTTACATGTTCAATAATGACTAACTTATATTCTATACTCATTCGAAAACTGACCATACTTAAACAAATGAAAGCGTTTGGATATTAGTATAATTAAACTAAAATACAACCCGTAACTATGTTTAAAACCACTCTATTAAATTTTAAGCCTGTTCCCCAATGTAACAGTTAAAATAACTTACTATTTGACTAGTCATTAAAAGGGTTAAACGCGGAATATAGACGGGAATATTGAAAATGAAACTTTGTTAACGACCTTAGAATATTAATTAACTCCCATATTATTGTTTCAATAACATTTTGTTTTAGCTTTTACTATTCAAATTGGCATTAACATCAATGGCGAGTATATCACTCACCTTCGATCTGCCGATGACATCGTAGTCATGGCAGAATCGCTGCAAGAGCTCAGCACAATGCTCGATGATCTCAACAGAGTTTCCCAACAGGTGGGCCTTAAAATGAACATGGGCAATACAAAAGTCATGTCAAATGCCCATGTCGTGTCCATCCCAATATCCGTTGGGAGCTCTGTTCTCGAAGTTGTTGACGAGTATGTCTACCTGGGACAAACTGTCCAGTTAGGTAGGTCCAACTTCGAGAAAGAGATCAATCGTCGAATCCGACTCGGCTGGGCAGCGTTTGGGAAACTTCGCAACATCTTTTCGTCAACAATACCGCAATGCCTCAAGACGCAAGTCTTTAACCAGTGTGTGTTACCAGTGATGACATATGGAACAGAGACGTGGTCACTCACTGTTCGGAACATTCCCGAACGTCGGCGGTGGAGGCGGCAGCGCGGGACGCGGGGAACGACGAGTTCGCTCCGGCCGGCCACGCCGCCGCACGGCGCACACACAGCACCATCGACCACAGCGAGCGACACCCGCGACCGTAAACAATTATAATACGCGCGCCGCCAGTCATTCCTTATCTTTGTAAATTCATAATTATATTATTTTAACCAGCCTATTAGTTTTCATTAGTAAATAACATACAGTCCCCTACAAATTGGTCCTTCGCAAGAAAAATAATACCAAGAACAAGAACAAAGAAAATTGCAGACAACACGTGGCACATCGGTAATTCCGTGAAGAGGAGACTCATCCACGAAAACGGACAACGAGACTGCGATGCCTGCGGCGTCTACAGATCGGTAATTAGTGTGTCGTTCCAATTAAATATTCCCATCCGCCTAATATTTTTTTTAAAAACTTAGCCTCGCTTTTCTCATTTGGTCATTAAATCTGTTCCATTATCCATTTAAATCATTATTGCCATAAATATGGCATGGTTGCAAAAATATCATCATTACAAAAGTTATAACTTGATAACGTAGGTACATTTTTTTCTCAGAAACCTGTTCTAGTCACGCACGATCGCTAACGAGCCGAGATCACTAACGCTCGCTTACCTGCATTCTCGGTGCATTTATCACCGGTCTTAACAGTGATTTACTTTGCCTATTCAATTAGCGTGCTCAAGCTTATACGATTTTATTTGCAATGGAGGCCAAAATTAAAGAGTTGAGTAAGAAACGTGGCAGTTGCAAAGCCAAACTCACGCTTTTCAGCAATTATATAAATGTAGCTGTGTCTTGTGCCTCGCTTAGCGACCTACAGGTAGCTGAACTAGGAATTAGGCTTGAAAAAATTGATTTACTATATAATGACTATGATAAAATACAGGAAGGGATCGAGATGCTGGTGGAAGACCCCGACGAGGCAACCAAAGAGCGCGAGTCTTTTGTGAAAGATCGGGTCAGGTCTGCATCAATTAAATGTGGATTGCATAGAAATTTATAGATTTAATCCTTTCAGTTCGGTAGTTCAACAACAAGTGCCTAATTGGCATACCTCACTCACATAATTCTCCAACTGTCATATTGATGTCAGTCACATCAATATGGCTGCGTTCTGATATTAATAGTAAAATTACAATCGATTGAAAAAGTTATCGATATGATTATTATACTAGGCTTACAGCTCGGCCATCCTTACAAGTGTGAGTCCTCTCACTTAGTGTATACAATACAGAACAATTAAAAAGAAAAACAGGATTAATAAAACTTAATTACTAAAGGAATAAATAAAAAATAAACAAATACAATAGTAGTAGTTCACTAATACTCAATTTACGCTCTTCACTTCACTGTAATCATATTCACTATCTTTCACTTCACTATTTTTTTGTGGTCACCTGTTTTGATCTGCGGTCGTCGGTGCGATGTCAATTGCTTGACACCATTCGCTATCGACACTAACCACTGCAGCCATGCGTTATCAGCCGAGTTCGCACAGTCTGCATGATCTACGGCCATCTGTGCGATATCGATACCCGATACCATTCGCTCCTCTCCTGTTCTATCTCATCAAGTTGCATAGTCTGCTATGATCGGCAACCATCTGTGCAATGACGATTTCTCGTCATCTTTCACGCTCTGCACTGGATGCTCATAGCCTATGCCTAGATCCAAGTCATACATAGTCTGCAATGATCTGCAATCATCTGTGCGATATCAGTCTCCGATACCATTCGCTATCTGCACTGACTGCTCATTGCCCTGTTCTACCTCATCTAGTTGCATAGTCTGCTATGATCAGCATCCATCTGTGCGATGACGATTTCTCGTCATCTTTCACGCTCTGCACTGGATACTCATAGCCTATGCCTAGATCCAGCTAATACACAGTCTGCAATGATCTGCAGTCATCTGTGCGATATCAGGCTCCGATACCATTCACTTTCTGCACTGATTGCTCATTGCCTATGCATTGTTGTCTCGTCTACTATCAAGTCTAGTCTGATCAATCATTTAGTCAAATCATATTCGTATAATCGTTTATTAGTCATTCAATTTATACACAATATATACAATAGCTTGTCATTACATATCCCTGACGTAACCAATAATTTAAGTGTTGTCCCTTTTTATTAATCTCACAAATGATATAATCATCGACCATGAACTTGTATTAACCACAGCAAAATTATTGTCTAACCTAATTCGTCACCACTATTGTCGCTTTCGCTACCTTCACTGGAAATATTTTTATAATTGAGCCAAGGATGTATCTTATCCACTGCCACAACATTTTCATACTTTTTATTTCCCTTCCTAGTTAGGGGAGTATCTTCAATAAGAAACCTATCGTTTTCTAAAATCTTGATAATACGATATGGACCATGAAACTTAGGTATAAGTTTCTTAGATTTACCCGCGTGGTCTTTATCTGTTATTGTTCTTTCAACCCTGATAAGGTCACCAATATTATAGGGCGGCGCCTTTTTCCTATGCCTATCAAATACCTTCTTAGAATTAAATTGCTGTTTCTCGATCCTAACCTTAGCTTCATTTCTCATTTCCTTTAAATCATTATCACTAACACGACATATGACTTCTTCTAAAACTTCATTTATTATATTTTCCGATGAATTTAAAACCTTAAATCCAAATAGAAGTTCGGAGGGACTTTTTCCCGTGGCTTTATTCATGGTAGTGTTCATGCCTAGTTGGATGTCACCGACATATTCATCCCAAGCATGATCACTTTTACCGTGACTTATTGTGCTTAAAGCTTCCAATATTGTTCTGTTATACCGTTCTATTTGGCCGTTCGCTCTAGGGGTGGCCACTGCATTAAGTATATGTTTAATATTCATGTTCTCCATGAATGATTTGAATTTTGAGCTAGTAAAACAAGTGCCTCGATCAGATATTAGGCGTGACGGAGTTCCGAAAACACTAAAATGATCTTTAAAAATCCTAATTGCCGTTGCACTTTTTGTATCTCGTACAGGTCTAATGCTTATAAATTTTGTAAAGGAATCAATAATCGCAAGAATATATGTATTACCTCTCCTAGAGCGAATGAACGGACCCAAGTGATCGACATGAATCGTGTGGAATGGAATATCTGGCTTTGGTATGGGATGAAGCATACCTTCCCTAGGACCACCCGGTGCCTTATGGTGTGCACACTCGAGACAAGCTGACACATACTTCTTGGTTAAGCGTCGCATCTTGGGAAACCAGAATGTTTCACGTATCCGACTTAGGGTTTTGTCATAACCAAAGTGGCCTACGTCATCGTGGTTCATTCTTAGAACTTGCCACCTCACAGCCCTTGGAACTACCCATTTTATTTTATCACCTACTCTTCTGTACACGTGACTACCCTTCAACTGATAATTTTTGCAGACGTCTGCTATAAAATTAGAATTTTCATCATGTAATATGTCTCTTAATTTTCGTATTTCCTCATCATTACTTTGTACCGTCGAAATCCAGTTCTTTATGTCAACACTTAAAACATCAAGGACATGCGTTTCATCATCACCCGTTACTGGTTCAGTCACAGGGGCACGACTTAGAGCATCTACATGAGTCATGCGAGTTCCAGCTCTATATTCAATCTCGCAGTCGTACTCCTGAAACTGCACCCACCACCGGGATATTCGTGGTATAAGATCGCGTTTCGTCAGCGTTGTACGCAGCGCATTACAATCTGTTACGATCCGAAATTTTAAACCTAACAAGTAAACACGAAAACGTTTTAATGATGCTATCACCGCTAAAGTTTCTAATTCGAATGAGTGTAAATTTTGTTCATCTTTTGTTGTTTTCCTACTGTAATACGCTACAGGCCTAAGCATTCTATCACTATGTCTCTGCATTAAAATACCGGCAACTCCCAACTTTGAAGCATCGGTATGTAACTCGGTTTCCAGTTTCGCGTCATACAAAGCTAGGATGGGGCGTAGAACAAGATTTTGTTTTAAGGTTTCAAAAGCTTTTAAATGTTCTTTGTTCCACTTCCATGCAAAATTGGACTTGAGTAGGTCGGTGAGTGGACGTGCAATCAGCGCAAAATCTTTCACAAATCGTCTAAAAAAACTTGCAAGCCCAATGAAACGTCTTACGTCATGCACGTTTCTGGGTACTGGGAAACTAGATACAGCTAGGGTCTTATGCGACCCTGGTCTAATGCCCTGCCCACTAACTTGAAACCCCAAAAAGTCAATTTCTTTAAAGAAAAAGTTACACTTCTTAAGTTTTAAAGTCAGTCCCGCTTCAGAAAGTAATCCGAGAACCTTCTCTAGACGCTCAAGTCCCTCTTCAAACGACCTAGCAGGAATAAGTACGTCATCCATGAAGACAATTGCAAAATCAACCTTTGACTTTGACAAGATCCTATTCATAGCTCTTTGAAAAACCGACGGGGCATTCGCTAATCCAAACGGCATTCGTTTAAATTGGTACTGGCCGTCAGGCGTGACGAATGCTGTTTTATCCTGAGAGGCCGCTGCTATCGGCAATTGGTAGTACCCTGATGCGCAATCAAGTGTGATAAATAAAGAATTTCCAGCCAACATATCCAATTGGTCGTCAATCAGTGGTAAGGGATAATGTTCTTTCTTTGTTTTATTGTTAAGGGCTCTATAGTCTATACATAACCGCTTTTCACCAGTTTTCTTCTTAACAAGCAGTATAGGACTAGCGTACTGAGAATTTGATTCGCAAACTATATCTGCTTCGATCATTTCCTGCACCATTGATCGCACCAACTCCCGCTCTGGATATGAAAGCCTATATGGGCGGTAAACTACTGGTTTATTATCAGTTAATTCGATTTCCATCTGTACTATATTAGTGAATCCCAAATCCTTTAAATTATTTGAAAAACACTCCTTAAATCTAAGCAATAAGCTCTTCAATTGTTCTAATTGATTGCTGGTTAAACTTGGGTCATAATTAAGTTCTGAGCAAAAGTCTACATTATTAACATTCAAAATATTAATATTTGCACAGCTATCAGTCCTAAAGGCACGCGTTATTAAGAAATCTTGTTTTAATGTAACTATATTTTCAGATATGTTTTGAATTATTAAACAACCGTGACCTTTATCCAATTCATACTCGCCTGGTAGAAGGTAAAACTCATAATCAGGTTTTCCACAAAGATACCCTCGAACGTACACCATTCCCGAATAATCAACTGAACAATCAACTTGAGCTAAGCACATATCCTTGGGGCTTATACGAATGTCTGAGACTAACTTAAGATATAATTTATTCCCTACGTCACGTGTAAATATCAGAGAATCAAATGTTTTGGTTATTATAATACCAGGTTTTTCCGTAAAACTGTGTCCAATCAGTATAGGGTACTTAATTACATCATCCTCTACAATCAATACATCTACCTTTTCTATGATATTTTGTATTTGTATAGTCACCATAGCCAATCCAATAGGTAACACAATATTGTTACCTATACCTCTCATTGTGGGTAGATACGAGTCACTTGACCACGTAATCCCCAAGTTTTTAGCGTCACTACAACGAATTAAAGTGCATTGGCTACCCAGATCTACATATCCTAGTATTGATTTTCCATTAACTGTCAATTGCATTATAAATTTATTATTGTCATTGGCAAGGTTCTCAGCATCTATGCGTAATATTGCTTTCTGACTCGTTTTGTCAGCCTGGCTACTATTATTATCAGGGGGTAGTTTCGTGCAATTTACAGTAGTATGACCTAGTCTATTACAAATGTTACACTTGAGTATTTTCTTCGTACATGCATAACTATAATGACCTGGTTCATTGCAGTTGTAACAAACTATAGAATTACTTTTAACCCTGCCGTTATTGCTAGAAAATTTAATATTAGAGTTAATTAATCCATTATTTGGTCTTCTATCATGATTAATTCGTGACTTATCAGTCTCGCGCGGTTGTTGCCGAATAGATTGGAAATATTCTAGGATTTGTTCGGGTTCCTGACACTTCAATGCTTTGGCGCCCAATCTTATTGAACGATCATCAATTCCGTACAGTATACAATCAACCGCCCGTTTACCCCTAATGTCGCAACGATGCAGCAAGTTAATCTTTTCGTAGTAATACATTTCTAATGATTCATTGTATTTCACACGTTTGGATAACATTTCTGTTAGCAACTCAGCATAATCATCACTACTAGGGAAAGATTCTAATAATTTATTTTTCCATTCGGGCCACGAAAACGACATAGTGGGTAACGCTTGATACCAGGTTTTAGCAACACCCATCAACTTAGGTAAGGCATAGTGTATAATCTGATCATCACCCCACTTGTACAACTTCGCACATTCGTCAACTTTGCTTAGCCACATCTGTATAGTTTGACCCTTTATCATTGGGTCAAAATCAGGTATGACATTACCTAACATTGGGAATTTGTTACCCTCGGAACGATTATTTACTAAACTATTTACTAACTTAGTCAAAAGTAAGTGTGTCATGTCGTCAGTACTATAATTGGAACGTCTTACTGGTGATTTTGGGCGCTGGCATGGCGATCTTGACCCGCTGCTGCTGTGTACGTCAATCCGGCTAGGACGTCTGTGCTCACGGTGCCTGCTTCCGCTCTTGCGATGCCGCCGATGATATTCGCGACGCTCCCGAGTACGACTTCGTCGCGACGATACTTCCGTGCTCGTACTGTCGCTCCTCGAACAGTTCTCGCGCCGTTTTCTTTTGTCTTCTCTGCGATGCGCATTAGTCCTTTTGTCCTCACGACCACGGTGTTTCCTCTTCCTTGAATGCGAACCACGACAATTATTTCCATTGTCGGGTGTTTTACTACCATCTTCCATTTGCAAATAAATTCAGAAATACTTGTTAATTTTAACGAAAATCTTCAAAAATGCGGACGATTTCGCCAGAAATATATAGTTAGCTTGTTCAATCCCACTTCTGAGATGAAAGATCGGGTCAGGTCTGCATCAATTAAATGTGGATTGCATAGAAATTTATAGATTTAATCCTTTCAGTTCGGTAGTTCAACAACAAGTGCCTAATTGGCATACCTCACTCACATAATTCTCCAACTGTCATATTGATGTCAGTCACATCAATATGGCTGCGTTCTGATATTAATAGTAAAATTACAATCGATTGAAAAAGTTATCGATATGATTATTATACTAGGCTTACATTTGAAACCCAGTACTTCACCTTGGTGTCTTCAGCACGTGATTTGTTGCGACGTCATAACGAGCGAAAAGCCAGCATTCCGGTGAGTTCCGTGCTAGCCACAGATGACATCACACATTCTAAACATAGTATTGTTAAATTACCGCAAATCAGTCTACCACATTTTGATGGTAGTTATCAGCATTGGCTTGAGTTTAGAGACACGTTTGATTCACTAATACATAAAAATAAGTTATTAGACGACATAAGTAAATTTCATTACCTTAGGGCCTCATTGAAAGGTGCTGCTGCATTAATTATTCGTAGTTTAGACTTTAATACAGACAACTATAGTTCCGCGTGGGATTTATTATCAAAACGCTATAATAATAATCGTCTATTAGTGAACAACCATGTGCAAAATTTATTTAATATTGAACAGGTACAAAAGGAATCCAGCAAAGCAGTGCGTTATTTAGTTGACGTAACCACAAAAAATCTTAGATCTTTAACAATTTTAGATCAACCTACACAACACTGGGACACCTTGATTATCTATATAATGGCACAAAAGTTAGATTCTAATACGTACTTCTACTGGGAAGAACATAGAACCACATTATCAGAGGCACCGACGCTATCACAATTTTTAATTTTTTTAAATAATAGAGCGGACTTGTTGGAGTCAGTTGAGGAATCGGATAAGAATAAAAATAAAAATTGTAATAATAAAACTAATAAACAAAAAAGTTTTGCCGTAACCTCAAATGATTCCAATTATTCAAATAAGTATTCATACTTGAATATTAGTTGTCCAATGTGTAAGCAAAATCATAGTTTACATAAGTGTGACAGCTTTCGAACACTGTCCACTGAAATTCGTAATCTAAAGGCAAAGGAGTTCAGTGTTTGTCTCAATTGTTTACGATCGGGACATGTTGAGCAAAGATGTAAACTACTAGCGCGTTGCAAGTACTGCAAGGCTAAGCATAATACGCTTCTACACATGGATAAAAATACAGAACCTGACTGTACTCCTATGGTAGATAGTATCGCTCTATCGACTGATGCTATACAGTCTCCTACTTCTTCCACCGTCTTGCTTTCCACAGCGCGGGTGAAGGTGCGAGACAGCAGGGGCGACTATCACACCGCACGGGTACTGCTGGACAACGGCAGTACCGCTAATTTCATCACAGAGAAGCTGTGTGGTAAGCTGGGTTCAATTAAACGTTACGTACATTCAACAATAACGGGTATTAACCAGCATACATCTAGAAGCACACAGTCTTGTTCCTTAACTTTGGAGTCTTTTTCCGGTAATTATAAGGTAAACATAGACTGTTTAATCTTGCCAGAAATTACCAAATCATTGCCTACAACATATATAGATATTAGTAATATTTCACTGCCATCGGGTATATGTCTAGCTGATCCTTCTTATTATCAGCCATCAACTGTGGACATATTACTTGGTGCTGAACAGTTTTGGAATATCTTAGGTACTAATTCTATCAACTTAGGCAAACACAAACCTCGATTATATGAATCCAAACTAGGTTGGCTTATTTCTGGGTACATTGTTCAACCTAGATCATCCTGCCAACCATTTTGTCATTTGGTTCAGGATATGCCAACTGAACTGACTCGTTTCTGGGAATTGGATTCGATCGAAAGTAAATTTTCCTTGTCAGCAGAGGAACAGGCATGCGAGGAACATTTTTTAAGTACAACAACTCGTGGTAAAGACGGTCACTTTATTGTAAAAATGCCTCTTAAACAATCACCTGAGACATTAGGCGATTCATTTACCATGGCAAAGATACGATTTCTTTCATTAGAACGTAGGTTCAAACGTGATCAATTATATAAACATAGGTATATGTGTTTCATGCGCGAGTACCTAGATCTAGGCCATATGTCTGAAGACGTCAATTCAGAAAATGCAAATAATTATTTTTTACCCCATCATGGTGTCTTACGGGAGCAAAGCTCCACGACAAAATTGCGAGTTGTCTTCGACGCATCAGCCGTCACAACTTCGGGGATTTCTTTGAATAACTTGCAGATGATCGGTCCCACAGTTCAGGACGATCTTTATTCTATTTTATTACGCTTCAGACAGCATAGAATCGTAGTATCGGCTGACGTCGAAAAGATGTACCGCGCGGTAAAACTTGACAAATCTCAACGTTCCTTACAAAAAATCATATTTAGATTTGATGAATCTGAACCTCTTAAGACGTACGTGCTAAATACAGTTACGTATGGCACCGCTTCAGCTCCATATTTAGCAACAAAGTCTCTTGTTAGTCTTGCGACCCAAGCCTCAGCCGACGATGTAAAGCGTGCCATTCAACATGATATGTATGTCGACGATTATTTGGGAGGTTCTGATTGCGAATCCAGCGCTATCCAGCTTTGTAAGGAAGTAAGTTCGATTCTCGCATCGGCACAATTTAAATTAAGAAAATGGCAATCTAATACTCCACAGGTTTTAAAAGAAATTGGCGGTCTAGAGATAAGCAACAATAACATAATAGATCTAAACCGAAGTCAGTCTATAAATACATCCCATAAAACATTAGGTATAAACTGGAGTTGCGACTCGGACGTATTAAAATTTTCAATAAATATATCTTTAAGTAACAAAATTACTAAACGGCATATTTTGTCAATTATCAGCCAAATTTTCGACCCTTTAGGCCTCGTTGGGCCATGCGTCGTGCAGGCAAAGGTAATTATGCAAAAATTATGGTTGGAAAAATGTTCATGGGATGACCCAGTCTCACGTGATATACAAGACCGTTGGTCATCTTTCGTTACAATGCTGCCGTGTCTTAATTATTTAAATATACCGCGGCATGCAATAAATCCTAACTATAAATTAATTGAAATGCATATTTTCACAGATGCGTCAGAATGCGCGTATGGAGCATGTGTCTATATACGTTGTTTAAACAATGATGGCACAACAACCGTTACTCTTTTAACCTCGAAAAATAAAATAGCTCCCATTAAAAGCACAACCATACCCCGACTCGAACTTTGTGGGGCTCTGTTGGGAGCAAGACTGTGTGCAAAGGTAGCAGCCTCACTGACGATTAAAATAAATACATTCCAATATTGGTGTGATTCTACCATAGTTCTGTGTTGGTTATGCACATCACCCAATAAATTAAAGCCTTTCGTTCGTAATCGTGTAAGTGAGATACAAGAGAGCACTGGCGAGAACTCTTGGAGGTACGTCACGTCGAAAGAGAACCCGGCAGACCTCGTTTCTCGTGGGCTCAGGGCCGATCAGATCGGCACTAATTCACTGTGGTGGTCGGGCCCAGAGTTTTTAAAACTAAGTGATGATTATTGGCCAAAAATGCCAAGTACAACCACAATTTCTAACATACCAGAGGTAAAAGTTCATTTAGTTAACAATAATCAACAAACTCAATCCATATTAAGCAAGTTAATATGTAGTACATCAGATATTATTGCATTAAAACGTCGCTTTGCATATATACTTCGATATATGCATAACTTGAAAAACCCTCATAATAAAGTAACAGGATATTTATCAGTTAAAGAGTTACAAAAGGCATTAATAGTTATTATACGCGTCTGTCAAATGGAAATGTTTGCACTTGAGTACACAATAATGGCTTTAAACCAGCACTTATCTAAAAAAAATAGATTAATTTCATTATCTCCATTTTTGGATGATCAAGGTGTCATCCGTGTGGGTGGTAGGTTGCAAAGCTCCACTTACTATAGTTATGATGTCAAACATCCCATACTGTTAGACAGTAAACATCACATCACACAGATTATTTTCCGTTATGAACATATTCAGCTTATGCATGCTGGGCCACAACTTCTTTTGTCTCACATTCGGCAAACTTATTGGCCTTTAGGAGGCAGACCTTTGGCAAAACGCATATTTAGATCATGTGTTAAATGTTTCAGATTTAGGGCACAAACGGTGCAACCAATCATGGGTCAGTTACCATGTACGAGAACACAGCTTGACTTTCCTTTTTACAATTGTAGTGTGGACTATGCTGGGCCAATGCTGATAGCCGACCGTAAAGGTAGAGGTAGTAGATTAATAAAATCATATATATGTGTGTTTGTATGTCTAGCTGTAAAGGCTATTCATCTGGAGCTTGTAACGGACCTTACCAAGGATGCTTACCTGGCCTCTTTGAAGAGATTCGTTGCTCGGCGGGGTAAGCCACATAGCATCCACTCCGATAATGGCACAGCGTTTGTGGGAACCTTTAATGAACTTGCTCGTTTCTTATCCAAGTCAAATTTGGAAGCCGACCTTGCTAAAGATGGTATAAGGTTTACTTTCACACCTCCTTATAGCCCCCATTTTAATGGTATAACAGAGGCCGCTGTCCGTTCAACAAAAAAACATTTGAAAACCATTACTTGTTCTCCTCATTTAACTTATGAAGAAATGGTTACATATTTAGTGCAAATAGAGGCAATTTTAAATTCGCGTCCTCTTGTCCCCTTTTTTTCGTCACCTTCAGACTTGACCGCTCTTACGCCATCCCATTTCTTAATTGGACGACCGCTAATATCGATTCCTCAGCCGCAGGTACACTCTATCAACATCAATCAACTGGATCGCTACAAGAGGATTGAGCATCTCCGACAACATTTTTGGAATCGATTCAGCTACGAATATGTCGTCATGTTGCAGCAGAGAAATCGATGGCAGGCATCTACTGGTGAACTAAAACTTGACCAATTAGTTCTGGTCAGAGAGAAGGCGCAACCACCACTGCTTTGGCTACTGGGCCGTATTGTCAAGGTGTTTCCTGGCCCAGATGGTGTCACGAGGGTGGCTCAAATCAAGACGAAGAGGGGCATGATTACGAGGGCCTTCAATAACATATGTCCTCTACCTATTGAAGACAACACTTCAACCCGGGCAGTCTGTTCGGAACATTCCCGAACGTCGGCGGTGGAGGCGGCAGCGCGGGACGCGGGGAACGACGAGTTCGCTCCGGCCGGCCACGCCGCCGCACGGCGCAACACAGCACCATCGACCACAGCGAGCGACACCCGCGACCGTAAACAATTATAATACGCGCGCCGCCAGTCATTCCTTATCTTTGTAAATTCATAATTGTTTACGGTCGCGGGTGTCGCTCGCTGTGGTCGATGGTGCTGTGTGTGCGCCGTGCGGCGGCGTGGCCGGCCGGAGCGAACTCGTCGTTCCCCGCGTCCCGCGCTGCCGCCTCCACCGCCGACGTTCGGGAATGTTCCGAACACTCACAATAGGCCTCATAAGAAAGCTCAAGGTCACTCAGCGAGCTATGGAGAGAGCTATGCTTGGTATTTCTCTACGAGATCGAATCAGAAATGAGGAGATCCGTAGAAGAACTAAAGTTGTCGACATAGCTGAAAGGATTAGTAAACTGAAGTGGCAATGGGCAGAGCACATTGCTCGTAAAACTGATGGCCGCTGGGGCACAAAGGTTCTAGAATGGAGACCGCGCACCGGAAAACGCAGTGTGGTACGATCTCCAACGAGGTGGACAGACGACCTGGTGAAGGTCGCTGGGAGTCGTTGGATGAGGGCGGCATGTAACCGCTCGTTGTGGAAATCTAAGGGGGAGGCCTTTGTTCAGCAGTGGACGTCCTGTGGCTGATATGATGATGATGATTCAAATTGAATTGAATTTGTTAAATTTAATAACAGCTTACTTTTTTCACATGTAGATAAAAAATAAGGGTGAAGGCACACTGTAACCCTTGGAAACTGTCTCAATTACAATTCGAAAGTAAATAGAATACTGCCATCAGAGGTGCACAGTGTTGTTTAGTTGAACTAAAACTTGCTTTCAAATTACGAACAGTTTTCGTAAATATAAGTTACAAGCTGGGCACTTCCCCAACGTGCGCTGCGCCGTGTCCTCCGAGCAGTCTCCGCAATGATGACATCCGGGCGTCCTTTCTCGACCTATTTGACGCAGATACTTCCAAAACACCCATGGTTATATAATAATAGTAGTTCATTTGCATAAAATGTAGGTACATTACAGATAGTGTAAATAAAAATAGAGCCAGATACATTTACAGATACACGCCACAGCGCGACATGCAAATTTTTTGCGCGTTTTACATACGCTTGACTAAAACTAATGTCAACAATAATCAAATGAAACATTAAATGTCAACCTTACAATTAAACAGTAGTTCGAGTGTACCGAGTGGTTCGAGAGTACCTGCGTCACCCGGTAGGCTAGAACGCCATGCCGCCTCTCCAGCCATCCCTCCATGACGGGTCTTATCACCGCTATCGTGGCATGTCCTGCAGTGGGCTGCTCCAGTCGTTCCTTTCACTCTGCCACCAGGATGCGCCGATGCTCGGACCGTTGTAACTCGATCTCACGAGGTACTGGTCGTTCGCTCTGACTTAGTGCCTCCCCGCGCCACTGATATAGTGACACGAGGGCTCTCGCTTCTAGATCCCAGGGCGATGATCCAGCAAGGAGGCTCCCCGCCTCGTAGGAGACCGTGCGATGGCCCTCAGGGTACTAAGATGATACCCTTATCACCATGAGGGCCATCGCTCGCTACGGCCTTCGCAGCACGGCGACGCTGGCTGTCCTCGGGGAGTTCGCCCACACTGGGACCCCGTAAAGGGCCATGGACCGCATGACCCCCATGTAGAGATTAGACCACACCCCTGGCAGGTAGAGTTTTTTATTTTATTGATGTCCAGTAGAAATTCTACATGGAACTTCCTTCACCCCGGGGAAGGGCTAAGGGGTATGCGGGACTCCTACCGGCTAAAACCACGGGAGCGGTCATCTTCTGCACCTAAGGGAGGCTCCAGGTCCTCGTAAGATCACACTAGAGTCGCCCATTGGTGCCACGCCTTTAGGCACATCACGGAGGGGATGACTGTAAAGGGGTCACCCCCTCTAGCGGAGGGAAGGCGACTGTAAAAAGGTCACCCCCCAGGCACTTCTCGGGATTGTAAAGGATCCCCCCAAGCCTCGCTTTGCGCTGTCCTGCGCACACGGCGGCACGTGTCCACATGCGCACCACTGTCTTCCCGAGGGTCGCTCGATGCGAGCACGCAGACTCCCCAATCTGCGCACCCGCGACTCCCGAAATTAGCTATACCTGCTGCTGCTGCAGCCTATATGCTTCATGTTAGCATGAGGCATGCATGCATGCTAACATGCAACATGTAGGTATACAAATTGAGGGAGGCCTCTGGGTTCGCGGGTGCGTAGATTGGGAAATCTGCGTGCCCACACCGACCGACCCACGAGAAGACGGTGGCGCGCACGCATTTGATAGGTTCTCAAGTGGATACCGTGCACCGGAAATCGCAGTGTAGGATGGCTTCCAACGAGATGGGCCGATGACCTGTGAAGGTTGGGGGTGTCGTTGGATGCAGTCGTTGTGGAAATCTCTAGGGGAGGCATTTGTTTAGCAGTGGACTAACTTCGGCTGAAATGATGATGATAATGATGACATTTCATTACAAATTACTGATAAGCATTGTTCTCTTGTAACTATTTCGTATTTTTTGAGAGAAAATCTATTAAAACCTAAACCTATATAAAATGAAATCCAACAGAAATATAACAAGTTGGGACTTACCTACTGACAGAAATACATCTCAATAGAAGTCCTTGTATCCCTGTATCCTGGATGGATAGCGAGATATGCCAACTTACGGCCGCTTAACGAGTTTTACAATTTCACAAACAATTCCCCACCTACTAGACTCCAAATTCGACTACAACGGTCCCAGATAGGGATTAAAACCAAACGATAACATAATAAAAATATTTTTCCACCGTGTCCCGAAGCTCTACGTAATATGATAATTCTGTGCGTTTTCTGGGGGATAATATTTAATTGTAATTTAGTAGAATTGTCAGAAGTTCGCGCGGCGTCGAGGGACTCGGTCGGCCTACGAACAGCATGTTTGTGTTGTTTGCGATAATTGGACAAATATTTTGTTTAGCAATAAATTGTTCAAGCTAAACCTGTCAAGTTGAACTTAATTATTTGCGAAAAGTTAATTAACCGTCTCGTCAGCGCGGTGATTACAATACGCCGATCTCACCGTCGGCCTCTCTTTGGTTTGATTTCCAGGTCAGGCAACTGTTAAGAGATTTTGGCTTAGGAAATTGTCAATAACTTCACGATATCTATAGAGCTTAAAAAATACAATTACTACATATAAACTTATAACTAAGTAACTAATAGTCTGAAATGACATTTCAGGTTTTCCCTCCAGTAGGAAACCCTATTATACAAAGTACATAGACTCTAACTTTAATTTTAAATGTAGTAGCAAGACGTTTGAAATTGAAATAATTAGGACCTAATTCCGCTATCGTTGAGACGTGAATTTACACACTCACGCACGCACATAGGCACGCATCACTCGCATGCACGCACGCACGCCCTCGTGTACACACGCATACATGCATAGACGTGCGCGCACATAGACCAGCCTGTAAACATAGGCAAAACATACTGGTTGTACACGTATTTTTATCGCATCCGTATTTATTACATATTTAAATTAGTTCTATCGTCTTTTGTATCATATAAATTGATTAAATGTGTGCGAAACTCACCTAGACACGTATGCAAGAGTATGAAGATAAGCTACTGAAGGCTACATCTGGAGCTGTTCCAACACATATAGATCTTGCCTCACTGTCCCACGATTTTTCTGACTTTAAGTAATTTGTCTGCCTGACGCTGACTCAGTTATAAACACAGACCGAGCTTTTGTCACTGGGTTTAGGCAGACATGAAACCGTAATGAAAAGGAAGATTACACCCTTATCTTGATTTCAGCTGAAACAATGGCGAATTATGTTTCCACGAAATGAGTATAAGGCAGCATGTAAACACTGAGGCTCAAAACAAATATGGACTGTCAAACCTACTAGGAGCAATTAATAAAGTCAAAGTCAAAGTCAAAGTCAAAGTTTTTTATTTCAAATAAACCAAATATTGGCACTTATGAAACGTCAGAATTTAAGTTGTTTAATTACACTCATGTTCATTTGTTCCCACCACCAATACCACAACAACTATTGAGTCAGTCAGTGTTAATGCCAAATATCCAAGCCGCATCCATGACCAATTCATAAATACATAAAATCAGTCGAAACTATGCAGGCTATAATTCAAGGATTGGTGAATTTGGTAAGGTTTTTGCTGAACCATTAAAACAAACAAGTAAATATTTTGTAATTATTCTACTATTAATTAATTAAATAATTTAAAATGAAACATTTAATAACTACACATCTACTATACAAAATAAATATGTTTTACAGGTAGAGAATGTTTGAGGCGATATCGCCTTTGGTGGTGATGCAGCTTTAGGTGTTTGAATTGGTATCTCAGTTGGTGGTAGCGGTAGGTTCAAGAAGAAATCAGCCTCCGTTTCAATGAATTCATCTGAAAAGCAAAGGAAAGTTTGAAGAAAAGAATGCTGTGAATCTTACTAAATTGTGTGACAAGAAATATACAAAAAATGTACACAAACTGTACTTTTGTTCCGTTACCTCTCCTAACCGTCTCTTTTGAGCCTATTTCATAGGCACTCGCTTCTCCAATTATGGGAAGTATTTTTTACTTGTTCTCTTATAATTTTTTGCAATGACCTCCTTCACCCATGCACCATCAACGGGCCAAAATGATTTTTTAAGGTCCCTCCAAGTCTGTAAGAAGCAATAAATTCAAATAATAGTTTGAAGTCATTGGTCACAATCTTTACAGACCTCAACTATGCTTTGCGTATGACGCACTGAGCACGTTGTCTATGTTCGGAAGAGAAGACTTTGAATGGTCATGTTACGCCTACAGCTCTCCATTTTTATTAATTAAACAAAGTATCACGTTTACCCAACCAAGGCTTTTCGTGAATCCGAACCTTCAGAGTGTTTCAACTTTTTACTACTCTCATTACTATGTAGACGCGAAGCCTGGAGACAATATGCTAAATTAAACCTCCGCACCAAATTGTCAAGCCCATTAATTACATGCTAACGAAGTTAATTCCGTTCCCACTGCATAATTGGAGTCATGCACTGAATAAATTAGAGGAGGGACAAAAATTGTGCCCCAACATTCTATATGCAATGAGCAGTTCTAAAAAGCAACTTATCTATTTTATCAAACTCAGAAAATAAAGGGAGATTTATTTTATCATATTCGTGTAGCTGCGTTTCGTACGGTAAGTGATGAATACCGGAAAGGAAGCCAAACCCCCAAAAATATGGCAGTCCCGCGACCACGACTGGGGACTTTCAAGGAAAAACGTATGTCAATACTAAAGGTCAGCAACACATCAGTGACTACTCGGGAGTTGTGAAAGCCACATAAGCGACTTGCACGCTAGCAAAAACTTGGTTGGTGGCAGTATGGGTACTGTTGCACAAAAGTGACGCTGCCACCCATCCCTCGCGATAAGAGGAACATCCACAGAATGCGATAGAGTGGTGCTATATTCTTAATCCGGATACTACACGAAATAATAATAAGTTAAAGATATTAAAAATAAAAAATACTTACTAAATAACATCAGGCTGTATTCGAGAAGACTTAAACAGTAGCGTACAATCACAATCGGACAATTTCAGTATTTGGTCTTGTTACAGGGTTCGAGTCAACTGGAATTTTCAGTAAAGAATTTCAAAATTCGAACTGCTATAAAGAACTTTCTTACAAAGAAACAAATTAAGCTTTTCCCGACTGGGGAATCTAACCATAGACCAAGCTCGGAAACTTCGCTTCCAACAACGACTTAATAAGACCAAAAGACAGTTTAAAAAATTGCAGTATCTCTTCTCTAAAAAGTATATAACAATGTCGCTATCTGCCTATGTCTGTTTCTCCGCTCACTTCTTCTAAACCACGTAACGTATTTTGATACGGTTTTCATTAATAGATAGAGCGATGGATTAGGAAGGTTTGTGTATATAATTTGTTAGTATTGGATTAGCGGTGTTTCGTCAAAAAAACGTCGTTTTCGTACGCTTACATGGCTAATGCTGGCAAAATCTTAGCTGGCAAAATATACATCAAAATAATGCTTATGAACACTAGGTTTTAAAAGGGCCTACAAAAAACTTCACAATAGCATGTGTCTGTCTCCTAAGGTATACTCATAACAATTATTTTTATCTATTCATCATTTCAGCCAAAGTACGTCCACAGCTGAACAAAGGCCTCCCTCATAGATTTCCACAATTATGTCGTAAATTTGGGGGTAATTTGCCAGTACTCAGCACGCTTGGCAGGCAGGCAGGCACCAACCCGGCGAGTGCAGAATGGCTGCTGTTCTACAAAAGGGATGCTGCTGCCCATCCCTCTGGTTTAGAGTAATAAGTAGGTTTTGCTTTTGCATTTAATATAGATTAAAATTGTCTGTTACACTATCGGCCGAATACTGAAGGGCTAGTTAATATTAAATTCTGCTTTAAACTAAAACTTTTAAAACTATTCGACAAAACCGGTTTTAGATACAAAACTGGGCGGCTCAAATGGTAGAAGCGGGGACTTAGTATTAACTAGCCCTTCAGTATATCAGCCGTATATCATTCAAATGTATACTTTAAGAGATATCATCGATTCAGAATTACCTATATGCAACCTAAGATGTTTTTATAAGTGTAGATGCGTTGCCCACGCTCTACAATGGTCGCATTAAAGCAAGGTAATTGCCCGGACTTCACTTAGTCACGCTCCGTCCAGTGTCCAGAGTTCGCGACTCGAAGTGAATCTTATGCGCGATTCAGCAATATATTGCGATAAATTATTTTATTGCCATCCTGTGTTTAGAGACGACACACGAAGTATACTGCAACTGTGTGAGAAAAAGACGTTTAATTTCATCGTAAATAAATAAATACACAACGTAAATCGATTCTGTAAATAAAAAGTAGTAATTTGTTTTATGTTTTAGTTTTATTACGCGGCCTAATAGCGGCCAGCGCACCATTCTGTAGTGCAATAATGTTCGTGTACGGCACGTCTATTTGTAAAATGTCGTTGCGTGCAACCAAAAAAAATCGCTGGCAGCGTAATAAGCGGACGGCCGCTGGCACGCCGCCGCCGCCACGCCGCGCCGTTGCCATCCTCGCCACGACCTATAAAATAAATGTTATAAAATAAATACGGCGACGACACGGTTGGTGCAGTGGCTGACACAGTCAGCTGCTGCGCTCCGGGTCGTGGATTTGATTCCCGCACGGGACAAATATTCGTATGATCTGCAGGTAGTTGTTCCGGGTCTGGATGTATTGTATGTGGAATTCATGTCTGTAAACGCACCCACGACACAGGAGAAATCCTGGTGTTGGGCAACGTTTTTAAAAGTAAAAAAAATATACGTACTACTTTCTTGCTAAGCGTACTCCTCATTTTCTTTATTAGTAAATGCACCAGTGCAAATCCGCCCGGTCGCTAGTGTAATATAAGTCAGAATACTAAAAAGATGTCGCAAGCGTTGACATCTAGTTCCCCCAAAAACCCCTCTATGATGAGACCCATTATGATGATAAGTGAGTAAAGTTCTAATTAGTAGCAACGCTTCAGCACCCCAAAGCCCATCCCTCCTCCCACGTAGAGACAGCGTACAAGGTTCAGCTCTATCGCAAGTGGAAAATGTAACATAAAATTTAGCTTAAAATCGAATACGTTATTCATATTTTCTCATAGCCCTTGTTTCAATAACATTTACTAATATTGCAACGTATATTGATTATTTCCTTATAACTCTATACATCCCTTCGAATGGCTACTTAAAATAAATACGTGTACATTTTGAGATGAAAAACATAAAATAATTCTGGCCAACATTATTTATATAGCATGAGCGATGACGCGAGTAGAAGCTAATGAAGTACTAAAACTAAGTAATGAATTGCACACACCGAAGTTTTATATTAGATTTCTGAAAATATTTGTTTAACTCGTTTGCTTCTGTGTAACCTAATGGTTTGTTTATTTTTCATTAATACGAGAGTAGATAAGCTCCCTCATTAAAAAAAAACAAATAATTCTTGACTAAATATAATATATTGTGTGATGAACAGAAGGGATTTCGAAAAAATAAAGGTATAAATACGGCTATTTTCGACTTACTAAAGGTAATCATGAAAAACGTAGACAGGCGAATACCTATATGTGCCATTTACACTGATATGACCAAAGCATTTGACTGTGTTAATCATGAAACCCTTCTTAGTAAACTCAATGTCTATGGTGTTAGAGGAAATGTTCTAGGTCTCATAAAATCTTACCTGAGCAACCGTAAACAATGCACGGAAATTACTAGAATTTGTTTTAAAACGAAGCGCGAAAACAAGTACTTATCTGAAGATAGAGTTATCACATATGGTATACCACAGGGTAGTGTGCTAGGCCCTCTCTTATTCCTGCTGTTTATAAATGACTTGCCACGTCATCTTCAGCACCCAATGGTCTTATTTGCTGATGATACCACCGCAATAGTAAAATGCACAGACGTTAAAACATATGAATATGACATAAATCACACACTTAAGGACATAGTACATTGGCTTGACATTAACAATTTAATAATTAATTTATCAAAGACGAATATAATGCATTTTTATCAACGCACATCTGTAAAAAACTTAATAATAGAATATAATAGACAAGAAATTGATCAAATAAAAGTAGCAAAATTTTTAGGAATACTCATAGACAGCCAGTTAACATGGAAACCTCAAGCAGAACACGTGTGCAAAAGATTGTGCACTTCTGCGTACGTACTATTCAACTTATCCAAAAAAGTGAATACAGCCACAATATTAGTAGCTTACCATGGCTTAGTGGCTTCGATTTTGCGATTTGGGATTATATTTTGGGGTAATTCTAGTTTAAGGGAACAAGTATTCAAGGCGCAAAAGCGTTGTATAAGGGCAATGTGTAGTCTAAAAATTACTGATAGTTGTGTTGTGTTTAAGTCCCTAAAAGTGTTGACATTTCCAGCATTGTATATTTTTGAAATGTCAGTATTTGTAAAAGTAAACAAGCATTATTTTATAGGAATATCTGAAACTAGAAAAGGACCTATCAGAAGTCAATATACAAACCTATTGCATGTTGGTGGTTACAATACAGCATTGCTTAAGAAAAATGTATTGAGCATGGGCCCTATTATATATAACAAAATACCGGACATTATAAAAAACGACACAATCCGAATCTTTAAAAAGAAATATTATTCAATTAATGATTTTTTAAACGATAGATTCTAGATTATGACATTATTTTTGTATTTGACATTTAACTATTTCCTATTTTAATAATGTTATTTAATTAATTTAATTAATTCTTGTTATTGTTCATAATTCGATTTTATTTAGTTTATCCAAATATTTGCATGCCTAATTAAGGTAGAGTGTACAAGGATCAGAAACATTTGTTAACACCTTTATTTTGTGTACCTACATTCTACGCAAATAAACATATTTTGATTTGATTTGATTTGACAGTAGGTATGTGGTGTGTTCTCTGAATGCCTAATCTACATACATGCTTATACTTTTCGAAATCGGTATAATATAAGGTGTACGTCGTATATAACGAACTTTATCCGCTTATTGGCTCGAAAAGGATACAGTTTATTCCTCAGAATTCTGTTTGAAATGGAATAGGTGTTCGGCCGTCCATCAGGGCTGACGCGTCGGCTTCGGCCCACACATCACTATCATCAATCAAATCGACTTATCGCGTCCAGGCGGCGCCCACATGTATAGACCCGGCCCTATAAATCCATTTCTTTTCCTTTTTTCGTGTCATAGTTTTGCACACTTCGGTTAATTGCAGTTACCACCCCAATTTCAGATGGTTTTAAGGCAATGGATATTAATAAATGATAGAAGATTAAAATTTTCGTAAGTTTATATGTCAATTATTCCCGGTGCTTCAAAGGTAATTTTTAGATGAAAATATGGCCTTAAAATAGATGTAGAAGAATAAATGTTCGTGTTTCTTGAATAAAAAGAAGGATTCTCCAAGCAGTCGGGGTAAAGCCGGGCGGTGGAATTATCGCACAGCCTTGCGTTTCAATATTTTGTGACAACGTCATCGTTCTACGAATACTTGTTTTTTTTAACTTTGCCCCTCACTAGGATTTCTCTTGTGTTATATATAACTTATAATATAATACAAACTGTAGTACTAAATTATAATGATTCTATCAATTTTAAATGTACTATCTATGTTATCATGATTCTTTCTTCTGAAAGATTTTGACAAATGAGCTTCACGTCGATTTATTCTATATTACTAATGCGCTTCATAGGGTCACATCCGTCATCTAATATTAATTGTCTTTATTGGTTATTATACGTTTATTGTAACATACTTAAAAGTTATGAATTTTTTGAAGATTTATTGAAACACTACCTCTTAATTTATCAATAACAGAGTGCTCATGTTGCTGACGTTAGTAGGAAGGTGCGTTCACCTTTCACTCACTAAAATGTCTTGCCTTTTAAGAACTTTTTGCCCTTGCAAACCAAAATTTATCTCGCTCAATCTCTGATTCAGCCCATTATAGACTACGCTGACGCCTGTTATTTGGATGCCACAGAGGAGCTATTAAATAAACTTGAGAGACTGCAAAATTTATGTATTCGTTTCATTTTCAATCTAAAAAAATACGACCATGTCTCTTTTTTCCGCAAGATTCTCAAGTGGCTCCCAATTCGTCTTCGCAGGAATACTCGGATAGTGTGTCTCCTTTTTTAATATCCTACATAACCCGACATCCCCATCCTACCTGCGGGAACGTTTTTCTTACACCCGTCCGCCGTATGCACCCTGCAGATCACATCTTAAGACCCTTCTCAAATTCCCATCCCAACTTCCGTTTCGGAATAGTGACCGAACTTGTAAGGATGGTGATTCTAGATTAATCGCTGAAAAAAGATTAAAAGGTTTGGAATATAAACTGTCAAGGGACAATAAACTAAAGCGAGAATATACGGATGTTATGCAGGAGTATTTAGAACTTAACCATATGTTAAAGGTAACTAACGAAGATAAGAATAAAGGGCTGTACTTACCTCACCATGCAGTCATCCGAGAAGATAAGCAGACAACAAAGGTTCGCGTAGTGTTTGATGCTTCCTGTAAGGGGAGGAATGGAGTGTCCTTAAACGATAACTTGATGGTGGGTCCTACATTACAAGCAGAACTTCGGCATACAGTCATGCGTTGGAGAAGACATCCAATTTGTTTGAGTGGTTATATAATTAAAATGTACAGGCAAGTTTTAGTAGACCGAGAGGACAGCATATATCAGCGCATTCTCTGGAGGGATAATCCTGAAAAGGACATTGAGGAATTTGAGTTAGTTACAGTCACATTTGGTACTGCATCAGCACCGTTTCTGGCAGTGCGTGCTCTACATCAGGTAGCTTACGATGAAGCGCAGGGTCATCCAATAGTGTCAAAAATCATTCTCAATGATTTCTACATGGATGATTTGATGACAGGGGCTGAAACTGTAGAAGAAACATATAAAATTTATAGTGAAATAAAAAATATTTTAGCTAAAGGTGGGTTCCAGTTACAAAAATGGATTAGTAATAGCGAGGAATTGCTACATAAAATAGGAAAAGGGAAGAGGGAAAAGGAAGGGGACATAAAAATACAAATAGATAATATCACCAAAATACTCGGACTTACTTGGGATCCACGTGCAGACGTCTTCCAGTACTCCGTAGAACTGCCTCTTCCAATAGAACCTGTAAGTAAAAGAAAAATTATTTCAGATATTTCTAGACTTTTCGACCCGTTGGGGTGGTTGGCGCCTAGTATAATTTTAGCCAAAATATTGATACAGAAGCTATGGTTAGCAGGTATAAGTTGGGATGAAGAAGTTCCAGATATTATATTAAAAGAGTGGATAACTTACCGAAAGGATTTGCCTTCTTTAGTAAATATTAAAATCCCGCGTTGGATTAACATGAAATCCAGTAATGTAAAGGTACAGCTGCATGGCTTTTCCGATGCCTCCAAAATGGCTTATGCTGCAGTGGTGTATATTAGAGTCGTTGATACTGATAACATACGTGTAGCATTAGTCACATCGAAAACAAAGGTATCGCCCATAAGGCAGGTATCGATACCTAGATTGGAACTCTGTGGAGCTGTTCTTTTAGCTAAGTTGATGGTGGACGTTGCGAAAGCGCTTGAAATAAACGGGGTTGAATTACGCGCATGGACTCATTCAGAAGTGGTTCTCGCTTGGCTTAACAGTCACCCAAGCCGTTGGAAAACTTTCATAGCGAATCGCGTCGCAGAAATATTGAACACGTTAGATACGCAACATTGGTCATACGTTCCATCTAAGCAAAATCCAGCGGACTGCGCTTCTCGTGGTGTAGCGCCAGGGGAACTCGGAAATACGTCATTGTGGTTTAACGGGCCCGAGTTCTTAAGACAACCAGTGATCGAATATTGCAAACCTAAGCACTTGGTTACAAAATTAGAAGAAGTGAGAGTTCACACAGGTATTTTCAATCTTTCTTTTTGGGATCAATATTCTTCTCTTAAGAGGTTAGTTCGGGTGGTAGCCTTTTGCAGGAGGTTCTTAAACCTCAGGAGAAAAGCTGCTTATAGGCACTGTAATAGATATTTATCCAAGAGAGAAATTGAAGAAGCAATGGAAGTTTGTATAAAAGGATGCCAAGAAGAAGGGTTGTCAGAAGAGTTGGAAGAATTAAAGAAGACGGGACGGTTAGACACAAAAGGAAAGAAGTTTAAATCTTTAAATTTGTTTTTAGATTCAAATGGAGTACTTAGAGTAGGAGGGAGATTGGAAATGTCTCAGTTGAAATATGATCGCAAGCACCCAGTAATTATACCTAAGGATTCCTTTCTTACGAAGCTTCTCATAACAGACGCACACGACCAAACGATGCATGGAGGCCCTCAAGCTATGATCACTTACTTAAGATCAAAGTACTGGATAGTAGGAGTAAAGCCGTTGGTCAAGGCTTGTTTTAGGAAATGCGTCACTTGTATTAGGTATTCCAGCACAACAAGAGCTCAATTAATGGGGCAACTACCTTCTCCACGTGTTACACCAAGTAAGGCTTTTCTTCACAGTGGAGTGGATTATGCTGGTCCCATATCTGTTCGGGTGTCTAAAGGACGAGGCAATAAATCCTACAAGGGATATATTGTTTTATTTATATGTATGGCAACGCGTGCTATTCATTTGGAAGTAGTTAGCGATATGACCTCAAAGGGCTTTTTAGCTGCGTTTAAGAGATTCGTGGCGAGGCGTGGTCGCTGTGCAGAATTGCACAGTGACAACGGCACAAATTTTATAGGTGCGGCACGTGAGTTACTCGATCTTTTTAATGAAGAAAAGTCCAATTTTATACCTGAGTTAGCCGAGTATCTGGCAACTAATGGTACTCAGTGGAACTTTATTCCCCCTCACGCTCCAAATTTTGGCGGATTGTGGGAGGCGGGAATAAAGTCAACTAAGCATCACCTTAAAAGGGTTATAGGTAACACAACGTTAACCTTTGAAGAGTTAACGACGGTATTAGCTCAAATTGAGGCGTGCCTCAACTCGAGACCACTCTATTACGTTGAGGATCAAAATGAGTTAACGGTATTAACTCCTGGCCATTTTCTGGTAGGAGAGCCACTTGTCTTAGTACCTGACTCCAATTTCGAAACGGCGAACGTTTCTGCTCTCAGACGTTGGCAACTCACCCAGAGAATGGTACAGGATTTTTGGCGACGTTGGTCACAAGACTATTTAAACCAGTCTTTACAGCGACACAAGTGGGCTTACCGAAACCCGGAACCAGCCGTTGGTGATTTAGTTTTGGTGAAGGAGGATGATTTGCCTCCCGGCAGGTGGTTATTGGGCAAAGTAGAACGTAAACATCCGGGCCCTGATGGAGTCACACGAGTGGTTACTCTTCGCACAAAAAACTCTCTGATTAAGAGACCAACCTCAAAATTGTGTGTACTCCCTGTAACAAATTAAACTGGTCTGTTTTTGTACAAGTTAGTGGTAAGCATTTCTTGTTAGCAATTGTATACATTTAGTCAGTAAAAAACTCCAAACTGTTTCTAATAATAACAACCAACCAATGACATATTTACGTATATATATATATTTGCGTCACCTGCCACACTCGGATTATCAGACCTGTGCATGGTGGGCGGCATATGTTTAAGTAAAGGACATTCGTCATTATGTCCTTGGTGGGCGGTATGTTTAATACATTAGTATTTGTTTAATTTCCGTTCGCTAGATGGCGTTGGTCAGTAATACTGAATCGCGTTATGGTTTCGTTACCTTGCAAAAGGTAACCAATTGTGATTTTGTATTAAAAATTGATTCCTTCCGTAACATACAGTTATTTACACGTGTGTTTTATTGGGTTTTGCCTGCGGATTCTTGGAATTCTATTCAAGTTTAACGATCACTATTATTTGATTTTTATAAATCGTGTATGAGGAAACGTCGCATAACACAAAATATGAGTGCAGACAACAGAAAACTTTTCCAATCTCGCATTGCATCTCGGGGTAAATATTTATACATACGATACATCGTGTCACTCTTCTATGAGATGCCACTTCGAAGCTTGTGGTTTCGAATATAGTGTATTCGTGTGAGCAGCGTTGTTCACATTTTATTAGCTTAGTTCATTCTGTACAACGAAAACTGTTGCCGTGTAATTTAATTCTTGTTTCGTGAATATTAGAATGGTTTTTTATGACAGGGTAGCTCAGATGTACGAAATCTAAAGTCAAAATCAATCTATGAGGCTGCCATACTTCATTGTAACGGCATTCATGAGATATGCTTCCGAAATGAATTAAATTGAATTGAATATTGCCGTGTGGTGCCGGCTCAGAATGCCACCACCCCATCTCCTCCCATGGGTGTCGTAAAAGTCGACTAAGGGATTAGTCGGAGGATGGGCAGCAGCGTCCTTCGAGTACATTAACAACTCAACTGCGATCGCCAACCCGCCTGCCAAGCATGGCGATTATGGCAAAACCCCCCAATGAGCTCAAAACACATCCATATCGGTGGTTGTGATGATCTTTGGGGGAGGCCTGTGTCCAACAGTGGACTTCATTAGGCCGAAATGATGAATATCGAAGATAATTTTGTAGAGATAATATAAAGTTACACGACATAATATAAATAATAAATTAAAAAATTGGAGAGAGAATGAAGCTATTGTTTACTTTAGAACCTAATACAAATTCTCTAGACAACTGAAATTCTAGAAACTTTAATACCACGCTAATCGCCAACCGATCTGTGCGTAAAGCAGCAGCAGGCGTAGCTTTACGATTGGCTTTCTGCTCTTCGGGGCGCAGGTTCGACTCCCGTATGGAAAAAATGTTTCTATGGCTTACAAGTAGGTAGTTGTACCGGGTCTGGGGCCAGAGCATGTGGAATTAATGTCTATAAACTCTATTTAAATTGTGTATAACGTTGAATAAACCTCTAAACCGTCCGTCTACTCGTGATCACGGTCAATGCAACATGATCGAAATTTCGAAGTTAGTCAAAATATTATTTTGATATTAATCTGAGTGCGAATATTCTCGATAGTATCTTAAAATTATGTAATCCTCTGAACTCTGCTTATCTAACTTTAACGTATAAATAAAGTAATTAAAGACAAATAATTCAGCTTAAAATTAAAATAAACACAAATATTCTTATCTCTTTTAACATACATTAAAGCATAGGACAATATGTTAGCATTAATTTGACTAACGACACTAAAATAATAAATCATTAAAAATAATTGCGACTGATAAGGTTGGAACTCACAACCTGCGACTCCACGGTCTTACGTTATACCACATTACCGTCTGTGCTTAGTTACACTAACGGCCGAATACTCAAACGCCATTTAACGTGAAGTCCCCGCTTGAACAATTTGAGGCGCCCGGTTTTGTACCTAAAACAGGTTTCTCGAATAGATAAGCAGGGACTTAACGTTAAATGGCGTTCGAGTATTCGGCCGTTAGTGTAAGTCGCTATTATTTTTAATTATTTATTATTTTATTGTCAATTCTTTAGACCCAACTACGAGAATACCAAACCTATATTGCTGGTGACATCGCAACATACAAAAGGGTGTTCTTATAGAAATTAAAACAGTTTTCAACATAAATGTTATGTGTACAAAATAATTTGACTCTAATGTAACAAGATGCTATTATTATTTGGAAATGAATAAATCAAGAAAAGATCTAATTTATTGGAAAATGACGATAAATTATTTAATTCCACTACCTTAGACAATATGTCTGGGTCAAGTTTACCGAATGTATAAATAAATAGTACATCCAAACTTATAGATTTAAATCAACAAATTGTCGAATTAAAAATGCAATTAGAGATAGCTCATGCAGAAGTAATGAAGCTTAAAGAAGAAAAACTCGTCCTTAAAAATGAAAATATACGAGTACGATAAAGTCAATAGCTTCTATAAAAAAGTTACTACCTCAGATATATTATACGTGAGCTTTCTATGACACCTAAAAAGAAGGGCAATAAAATGCCTACCCAGAAATAAACTCCAAAGCCAGCATAAAATGAGTACCCCCACATACGTCCCCTATTCAATTGGCCGTTTGTGCGTGTCAGAATTTGGACGAAAAATAACACCAAGAATAGCATCAACAATCGCATTACCTACATGTATGTACAGAACAATTTTAAATAGATTTATGAATAACTTCGTGTCAGCACCAACAAAACACCTATCGAACTCTAATATCAGCAATAATAAAAAAGTAATGGGACAGATTATACTCAACACTTTCAATGAACTCCAAATTGCTTGCAACAGTTTCATATGGACAAATGTGAGAGAGAATTGAAAACTTGTATACAGCGTAAAGGGAGATGCCCACTTCCTATAGATACTTCGGCCCAGAGTGCACACATTTAAAAGTATGAGGAAATTAATATATGCAATGACAATAATGAATTGGTTAAAGAGTTGGTTTAACAAAAAGTTTGGATTTTAAGTTACAATAGTTTTTTAATTTTACAATCACCTTTTACAAATTCAATAAATGCACACCAATATTTTTGAAGTGAAAACTTCTTTTAGCGCGGTATGCATCTTTTTAGATGAGATAAAATCTCTGGACTCGCGACACCGTTACGAGACGCAGCTATAGTGTGTGCATATATGCATGTACCTATAGCAGACCGCGAACGCGTCTAGATAAATTTAAAAAAAAGATTTCACTACTGTCGGCACTCCCGGAGTGCCGACCCGTATTTTTAATTAATTATTGTTGTGCTGATTCTTATTAGTTAGTAACAACAGTTTTTATTTTTCACAATCATTAGTTTTTACAATAATTTTACAAATGCAGTTCATGCATACTAATGTTTTTAGTTAATTATTGTTGTGCTCGTTATTTTATATGCTATGTAAATTATATCCTATGATCTTATTCATCATTTGTATCATATACATACAGTCCCTCAACACTTATATGATATATAGTTAGAAATTGAATTTACCTGCCTACGCACTATTTTGAAAGCAATTCTCAGTCTTGAGCCATGGTTTAAGTAAGTTAAGAATGAATTTATTTACCTGCTGTGGACGAATCCATCGATGTATAAGATTTCATACTTCTGCAAGAAATGTCTACCAATTCTTGTGATTATTATTGGAACTGAAAACGGGATATTTATCATGTTTTTTATTTCTTTCGAGTTATTTCGATATTTTGGCGCTGTTGCAAGCGCCATGTTCACGGATAAACAGTTTAGATTAGTCGGAGGATCCGCAGCAGCGTCCTTCGAGTTTATTTACAACTCAATTACTGTAATCGCCAACCCACCTTCCAAGTGTGGCGACCCTTCAATGAGCACACAAAACAGGGGGTGTGTGTCCTTTATTGGATGTTTCTCGACTGAGATGATGATGATGATGTAGGTAAGCCTACCAATGTGACATTAAAATATCCTTATCAGTAAAAAAAAGCTTAGCTAAGCTAAGCTAGTAGCAAAAAAAGTAGCTACTAGAATGGGATGGTGTCGCGGCGATAGCCCTCCACGACGTCGATGAAACGAAAACGCAGCTATGCTACTACTGTTTTAATACGCAAACTACTTTATACAAAATAACAAAGTAAAATAAATGACATTCATTTTTGTGATCTCCTCAGACAGGGATACGCTGAAAACGTAGCATGTACTAATGCTTTCGTTATCAAAAAGTCGGCATTTATTTTGGAATATTGGGTGTTACTGTCAATACCAAATAAACATAAGTGAATTATCGTGTATAATTGTTTGTTTTCCCTAATAAATAAATTAAAACAAAAATTATCGTATTTCTTGTGGTATCGGAGTCCTCAATCTCTTTTACACAAAATACTAATTATTCTACACAGTTCCTACTTTTTCTTTCTACCAGTTTTGTATTATTTCTGTGCTTGTTATAATTATGAAGCCTACTTTCAATATTTTGCAAGGCAGTTAAAATTTTGTAAAGTTATTTATCGATTCCTATGACATAAGGGCATAGTTTTATACGGTAGTTTAAAATTTTCTTCTTACATTAAATAATAATGTCAAAGGTGCTAAAGCATCTTTACTTTTAAGTTTTGAATAAAAATGTTTGGGCAATTATACGTGTAATAGCTAGACTTTCTATTTGCTAATGGACTAGACTTTCATCAAAGCAGAATCAACAAATATTATCTACGCTTTTTTTTACCTCCTCGTACAATATTTGACATAATTTTAAATAAAATAAGGAAACTAATCAACTCGCATACAAGAGCGCGGGTCCGTTGTACCAATTACGAATTTCAAAAAACAACTGGCTAACTTAATTCTATAAATATGAAATGGTTATAGACTTGTCTTGACATCGAGGGCCCTCCGACTTGTTGTTTTGAACCTTGAACTTATGTTTGTTCTGTCACCGTTGACACAGGTTATCAAATCTATTAATCTATTTATTCAGAGACATAGACAGTATCGTTCTCTAGACGGAAGCGCCAGTTTCTTCCCCGTCAGTCAGCAGATAAGACCTAAACTCCGTTCAAAATGATCTCTCCGAAAGCGAAATTCAGCGTGGTCATATACGCTGTGCTTTTATTTACGGAAATTGTTGACGGAAATAAAACAAATTTGGGAGACTCTCTTACTCTGGATACGACAATAAGGGATATGTGCAATAGATCTTTGTTAAGATTGATATTCCGGATTTGCACGAGAAATGTGCAAATTCGTGATTTACCATCTGATGGACTCTTAAAAGTGCGTGGAAAAAGAGCCTCCCTGTTGTTTAAAGAGATATTGAAGACGCAGGTTGCCGGCGAGTGCTGTCTATATCCATGTTCTGTTTCACAAATTATCCAATATTGTCCGGATATATGGTGAGCATGCGTGTCCATGTGGAGTGAAGTAATAGACAGCAGAATCAACAACTTACGATGTGAACTCAATCGATGACTCCATTTTGTGGTAATTTTCTTTTATGGATAATTTGTAGTCTTCACGGCAATGTGACTGTATAATGTCGTGTTTTTGCATAGAGAGGTCTTAACCCTTTGAATATTAAGTTGGAAAGCTTCTGTACAAAAGCGATGATTCTTTGAAAAAGCTTGTTAAGAGATTTAAGGCCATATTACAGATCGAGAATCAAAACTCAAGTAGAACTTGAGTCGAGATTGTGTTAATCAAATATGATCCCTGTGTCCAGTCCAGCATTCATATTCAATTGATGCGATCTCGACTCAAGTTATGCTTGAGTTTTGATTCTCGATCTTGTAATACGGGCCTTAGGCGGTATGCGGAAATCGAGCTATTTGGAACACGCGACTCATTTAGCCTGAAGAGGATTGTTTGTACGTTGTTAATCTAAAACAGGTATTAATTTTCTTTATTTTTTCACAATCTATCTCCGTCCATAAACCAACATAAAAGGTTTGTTTAATAATAATTATATTATTCAATTAATATTCTACTATTTAATCTGAAAATAGACTTGTGTTGTGATATTGTAGTAGGTGCATTATAATTTTCTAAAGCCAAATACACTCTTCGAAGGTCCAAAACCTTCTTATTTTAAGTTTTTATTTTACGAGCTTTTAGAATATTTTGTATGAGGAGGTCCAATGTCTGTTACTCCTTTTTGAGACGTAAAGTGCTGTCCATAATGTAAGAAAACAACTTTAAATCGTCACATCAATCATTTCAATGTACTTGTGTGTAATATAAAGTAATATGTCTTCTATTATGTTTGTCTGATGTTTTTTATCAATGTACTACTCGTATGTTTCCTATTAGCAGACACGGAAAACAAAATGAGTACCTATACAAAAATAACATTTATAGCTGCATGTTTAATTTTTTAATTAAGAATACCATTTTAGTTAAAGTAAATTAAAGCTTTAATACAAACTTTGTAAGTATGTGTATGTAATGCGGGAAAGATCTTGCGTTAATCTAATATGAACCCTATGTAATAGTAATGTCTTAGGTTTTCGCGATTATTACACATTATAATAAAACAATTTTTAAACGGATTAGATCGCGTATATTATAGATTTTGTTTTTCCTGACGTTTCAAATACTTTGCAGCATTCGTGGTCGCAGGATGACTAAGGTGACAGGCGTCGTTACAGATTTTTAAAAAGTTATTTTATTTTATCTACCGTACAATTTTAATCAAAAATGCTATCTGGCAGCGGAACTTAACCATGTGAATCAAGTTCTTAAAAATAACAATTTGAAAGCTCCCCGTCGCAGAAGCCGCCCGAAACCCACCACGGTTGATCGACGACCCGCTGTTTTACCATATATTAAGGGAGTCACCGACAAAATTGGTCACATCTTGAAGCGTGCTTCTATAAAAACCTACTTCAAGCCGCATAAGAAGATCAGCCAACTTTTAAAACCGGTGAAATGTCACATACCTTTACAAGATGCAGGGGTCTACAAGATTGACTGTGATTGTGGCTTGTCATACATAGGGCAAACAAAGCGTAGCATAGCCACCCGAATAAAAAAACATATAGCTGACGTCAAGCATAGACGCTCCACAAAGTCTGCAGTGTGTGAACATGCCTTAGGCAAACCCAACCACTATCTTCGTTTTGATCAACCTCAAGTCCTCGCGAAAGAGAACCGATATGTACCAAGAATGTTTCGTGAGGCTATTGAAATTAAAAAACATCCTAATTTTAATAGAGAAGATGGTTGGCAGGTACCACCTGTTTGGAATCCAGTTATTAAAATAATAAAGTCCCAAACAACATACCGCACTAAAAAACATCAAGACACTGTGAGTGATTACTGCGTGCATCGAAACTAATTTTTTGATTAAAATTGTACGGTAGATAAAATAAAATAACTTTTTAAAAATCTGTAACGACGCCTGTCACCTTAGTCATCCTGCGACCACGAATGCTGCAAAGTATTCGAAACGTCAGGAAAAACAAAATCTATAATATACGCGATCTAATCCGTTTAAAAATTGTCCTATGTAATAGTCCTAATGTAATAGTAATAAGTCAAATATTTATATTCAATTGATGTAATCTCGACTCAAGTTATGCTTGAGTTTTGATTATCGATCTGTACGGGCCTTAGACAGCGCTATGTCTAAATCGCCCTATTTGGAGCACGCGACTCGTGTGGATTTAGCCTGAAGAGGATTTTGGTACAATATGAATTTTAGTACAAAAGGTATACCATTTGTGTATTTAATCATGAAACAGGTATACATGTATTAAATTGTTTGTAACCTATCTCCGTCCATGAACCAACATAAAAGGTTTGTTTAGTAATGATTCTACTCGTATTAATAAAATAATATTCCACTATTTAATGTGAAAACAGACGTGTTGTACTATTGTGTAGGTGCATTATAATTTTCTATAGCCAAATATGTTTCTTCGAAGGTCCAAAACCTTCTTTTTTTTTGTTTTTATTTTATGAGCTTTCAGAATACATTGTAAGAGGATCTCCAACGTCTGTTACTCGTTTTTGAGACGTTAAGTGGTGTCCATAATATATTGAAACAAATTTAAATCGTCACATCAATAGTTTAAATGTACTTGTGTGAGTAGATCTTCTGTATGTTTGCCTGGTGTTTTTATCAATGTACCGATATTTTTCCTTTTAACAGACACAGAAAACAAAATTAGTACCCATACAAAAAGAACATCTAAACTGCGTGTTTAATTTTTAAATTACAAATACTAATTTATTTAAAGTAAATTACCGCTTTAATGTATGTAAATATGTGTATGTAATGAGGAAAAGATCTCAAAAAGATTCCACGACAGTATCTCAAAGCTATTAATTTACTACTAAAACTTGTATAATTCCGATAACAATATTACGACTGAATAAATTAGTAATTAATCATTATTTATGACATAAATAATTGTATAGTACATAAGCCACTTACACTTGGTTGTACATTCACCCCACATTTTATATTTGTAATATTTACGTTTAATAATAGCTATTGACCGAATTTCACAAAACCGTTCCATCATAATTAATAAATCATGATGGAACAGTTTATTTAATTATTTTTATTTAATTCGTTTATTTAACAGTTTATTCGGTTTAGTTTAACAGTTAATAGTTTAACATTACTTTGATAATATAATTACATTTCGTGTGGTATCCGGAATAAGAATATAGCACCAATCCATCTCTTCTTGTAGATGTCGTAAAAGGTGACTAAGAGACTCTTAAACAGAGGGATCACAGTAGCGTCTCTTCCTTGGAACAGCAGCTATTCTGCACTCACTATCCCATCTTCCAAGCGTGGTGAGTACTGGCAAATTCCTCACAAAATGACGACACACGGAATGTAACCGGTCGTTGTGGAAGGCCTTCGTTCAGCAGTAGCGTTTATTTAGCTGATATACGGATGATAATTATTATATATTACTGTATATTAATACAGTACAGTTCATTGCAGAATTAAAATTATGATATGCGGCACATTTAAATATCAATACATTGTGATATTTTTTTAGGTATTGGAATTACGCTTTGGTTTAAATTTAGAAATTCTATTTTGAAGCTGTAGTAATATAGAGTTTTGGAATATTTATTAAATGAATTCTATGCGACGACTGGAATATTACGAATTTAGTGACTAATGTACTGGATACGTATAAGGTTATTTTTGAGAAATATGTATGGATTTATTATAAATAATACGAGTAACCTCTAACTCAAATGATGTATATTGCAGAAGTGACATATTCAAAATATATATCGGACTACCTACTACTTATTGACTAATTTATTAATAACATATTATCAAATACCTTACACCTCCACCCTTAAATTAAAACTTAAGTTTTTCCACTTTCCTTAACACTATATATCCTAAACAACAAAAAGGCACACAATCATTCGACCTGAAATCTTATTACAGGCTTGCGGACTCTTGTGGGACGCGACACTGATGGCGAAGGTTTATAATCGGATATAGCCTGTGCTGGTGACATGGACCGTGGAGGCGTACTGAAATGCTCGTCTATTTCCTGCGCCTCAGGGTGCTTACTCCTATCGGTTCCTCCTCCTCTCTTAATTTCATCCTCTTCCTTACTTTTTGAACCATGTTCAATAGTAGGGATATTTCTAGAATGACCACTCTCCTGATCGTCAGGTCCCACCCTTGCGTCAATATCCGGACAGGGAACATTAGACATGCGTGACCTACGACGAACCTGATCTATGTGCCTAGTATGTTGTCGACCGTTACTTTCATTGACACAAATACGTGTTCGTTCGGTATGTACTACAGTCCCTTTTTCCCATTTTTGTTGACCTCTGTAGTCCCTGAACCAAACTGGTTCACCTGCCTCGAGTTCGCGCATCCTACCACCAGCGTAATCAGTCTGGCGACGCTGTGCGTCACTTACACGATCGACAACGGTTCTATCCCGTCGTAACAGATCTAATCGCGAACGTAGCGGTCGTTTTTGCAAAATTTGAGCTGGTGATTCTCCCGTCGTACTATGTCTCGTATTCCTATAAGCTAATAAAAATGTCTGTAATGCTCCATCGATATCGACCCCACTTGTGAAAGCCTTTTTGATCGCATTTTTACATGTCTTCACGGCATTTTCTGCTGCGCCATTTGACGCGGGATGATATGCTGGAGAAAACGTTTGTCTTATACCATTAGCCCTTAGAAAGCCTTGGAACTCACCACTCGTAAATGGTGGGCCTTGATCTGATACTACTTCTATGGCGAGCCCAAACCTAGCAAACAAACTCCTTAATACTTTAACTACTGCACTACCTGTGGTGCGTGTCATATTAAATACTTCTAACCATTTCGATGTCGAATCTATAATAACAAAAAATTTCATTCCATGTAAAGGACCCAGGAAATCGATATGTAACCTTGACCATGGTTGTGTTATGTACGGCCATGGATGCGGCGGCGCGCGAGGTGGCGCCGGCAGCTCGGCCCCGCATGTAGCACAGCTTCGACACAGTTCCTCAATATCAGCATCAATTTTCGGCCACCATACGTAGCTACGAGCGCATGACTTTGTTTTTACTATGCCCATGTGGCTACTATGCAACTGTTTGAGAATTTGGGAACGTAATGACAAGGGAATAATTATTCTATAACCCCACATCAAACAATTACCTTCAGTATAAATTTCATGACGTCTAGTAAAATACGGCCTTAATGTCTCGTTGGTACACTGAGTCGGCCATCCAGATTGAGTGTATAAAAGGACTCTACTCAATACTGTATCAGTAGCAGACGCCTTTCTAACATCAATGTGCGTAACTGGCAAAAAATCCTCTACAAAGTTTAAGTATGTTATTTCAGTTACTGCACTTGGCTGAGTATGGTGTGATGGTAACCTCGATAAGGCATCTGCACTATTTTTAGCTGACGGGACATATTCGATGTCATAATTATATCCTGATAGCAGTACTCCCCATCTCTGCATACGACTGGCGGCCATTACGGGAATACCAGCCTTGCTGCCAAATATACACGTCAATGGTTTATGGTCTGTTCTCAAAGTGAACCGTCTACCATAAACATATTGATGAAACTTCCTAACACCGTACACGATAGCGAGAGCTTCTCTGTCTATTTGTGCATACGCACGCTCGGCCTTAGTAAGCGACCGCGATGCGTAAGCGATGGGACGCTCACCGTGCGGTGTCTCGTGTGAGATAACTGCACCAACCCCTACGCTACTGGCGTCAGTTGTTAGTATCAGCGGCAGATCAGGAGAGTAGTGTGCCAATACTGCACTGGAAGACAACAAAGACTTTACTTTCCTAAATGCCGTTTCGCACTGCTCGTCCCACACGAAACTTATTCCCGACCGTAACAGATTATAAAGCGGCGCCAGAATAAAACTTATTGTATGGGTCAGGACTTCTTGTGATAAATAAGAACCAGGTATCAAGACTATTTGTAGGATTTAATGCAAGTTGAGAATGTTACAATAAAAATTATGACAAGAGAAAAACGTGCCGATCGCAGCGGCGGTGACAGGACGACTCCTTTTAAATATCTATGTACCATAAACTAATATATTAACAATAAAAAGGTTCGTTCATATTTGCGTCGCTTACATAGCCCCACCCTAGTGCTGCTAACACAGCACTCATTAATCTATTGGAATTCTAGCGACGCGAGCAACAGATCTTTTCAGACTACCTAATTGCGTTTGCACTTGTACCACTCGCACTCTGCCGTCCTTCCCAGAAAAAACTATGATACCTCGCGGCCACATATTCCGCGGAGCATTAGGGTCGGCAATAAACACTAAGTCCCCAACTTGCAGGGACCTCTTACTATCTTCAGCCCACTTTTGGCGTGGTATCATCTCTGGTAGCACTTCGATGACCCATCTCTTCCAAAACATATCCGTCAGCCTCTGTGCTATGCGCCATTGCCGTCGCCGGAACAGATCAGAATCGTCAAAGCTGCCCATATACGGTGAAGTGGATGACGAGCCGAGCAAGAAATGATTTGGTGTCAACGACTCCTTGCTGTTGACATCGACCGACACGTGACTCAGCGGACGTCCATTCACCATGGCTTCCACTTCAGCCAGCAGCGTATTGAGCACCTCCTCTCTGGGCGCTCTTTCCTTTAGAACGACCTTCAGTGCAACCTTGACACTACGAATTAAGCGCTCCCATGCCCCACCCCAGTGTGGGCTGGCTGGTGGTATGAAGGTCCATCGGGTACCCTGGATGCCGGCAGTGGTCTGCAGTAACTGTTCATCAAGTTCTGCGGCGGACCTTTTAAGCTCTGTGTCTGCACCTCTTAAATTTGTCCCGTTGTCGGAGTACAGATTAGCAGGCCACCCACGCCTTGAAGCCATCCTGCGAAGAGCCATAATCAGTGAATCAGTACTGAGCGATGACACTGTCTCCAAATGAATTGCCCTAACAGTGAGACAGGTAAAAATTACTCCGTACCGTTTCTCTCTTCTCCTTCCTATTGTGACCTCCATGGGCCCAAACAGATCAACACCGCAATGAGTGAAAGGCCGTTGGTGATGAGCTACTCTGGCAGTAGGTAAGTCACCCATTTTCGGCATTTGAGGCTTCACCTTTCTTAACCTACATAGCATGCATTTTGTTGTTATTTCTTTAACTATTGTGGTCTCAATCTTATTATCCAATATTTCTGTTTCAGGTATCGCCGACGGTTCAGCTACGGTACTGTCACTTACACACTGATTAGCATCGTTCACTGTTTGACGCGAGTTGTAATGCAATCATTTATGATGAGCTTGTCCACAATTCTCGACGTCACACGCTATCGCCGGACAGGTTGCTCGGTCGTGATTTGAATCTATGCATTTGTAGCATAACCGGTTTCGTTTGACAAAGCTCCATCGATCCTTACGTAATGCTTTGCGGAATTTCTTACAATCCTGTAATTTATGTTTAGATATGCGACAGTACTGACATTTTTCATTATTATCGCATTTTTTATTAAATAACACTGTGTGTTGACCTTCTGGGTATTTTTTCTTGTTGTGGTAACTATCAGTAGTATTTTTCATGTTCAACAAAGCCATAGAAGACACTTTAGCAGCTTCTTCATGTAAAAATTCGGAAATGTCGAACCATGTCGGTCTTTTACCTTGCTTGATGAATATATAAGTATAATCCGCCCACTTTGAGAGCAAAACTGGTGGTAACTTTGACAATATGCATGTAGTTATGCTTATTCCATTGAGATATTCATCTAGACCGATAACTTTCACAGCGGCTACACAATTTCTCACTTTTATTGAAAACGGCACAATATCTTTGTAATATTCTTGTGACACTGGATGTAATTTCTTTAAATCAACCATGATGCGTGACAGTATAACGTCAGGATTCCCAAACTGCAGCTCAAGTGTGGACATTACAGTCTCAGGCGAGGTAGCACTTATTAGCAGGGCCGAGACAGCTTCGCGAGCTGATCCTTTTAGACACTTTCTTAGGCGCCACAGGTTTTCATTATCTTTGAAATTACAGACTTTTGACGATTCTTCATATGCCTGTTTAAAGTGAAGCCACTCCATCGCGTCACCAGAAAACAATGGTAAGTCTTTTGGTGTGCAAATTCTACTTAACAGATTGGCGTTCAATCCGTTGCTGGTAGAAGTGGCTGCAAGATCCTTAAGTGCGCTGGCCAGAAGATGAACTGTTCCATCAGTGCCGACATTCTGCGTGGCCGGCGAGCACGGCGCGTCCTTAATATGACCTCTGTCGTGGACGGGCTGAGCTTCCAGTTCTCGATGGCTGCGCTCCAACCACTCTTCTACCTCCTTGTTAGTGTGGTCTGACTGCACACTACACTCGTCGTCAATCTCCGCTAGGTCCGCCGCTAAACGTTTATTTATCAAGTCCATCTCAATTTTGGCCCGTGCTTCTGCAGCCGCTAGTTCTAGCTTTTTCTAAAGTGCTAGCACTGAGGAAGATGTAGACCTCTTAGAAGTGGCTTTTGAGACTTGATGAGACGTTGAAGGCATAATTTGAACCGCGGGTAACGGCCGTTCCATTTTTACCACACTACCTTCATGTTTATTTTTGAAAAGAACGGTTTTATCTTTTCGCAAATTATCCTCAATAACTTGTTTCTCCTCGCTTGCTGGTAGTGCTGATACCTCTTGTGTCGAAGACTTTACCTCCTGTTGTTCTTCATACTTTTTCATCATTCTCCGAGTATTCACCATACTTTTCGGTGTGTGGAACATTGGTTATAGATCCGGCTCGAAGGACCAGCTGTATGGGTCAGGACTTCTGGTGATAAATAAGAACCAGGTATCAAGACTATTTGTAGGATTTAATGCAAGTTGAGAATGTTACAATAAAAATTATGACAAGAGAAAAACGTGCCGATCGCAGCGGCGGTGACAGGACGACTCCTTTTAAATATCTATGTACCATAAACTAATATATTAACAATAAAAAGGTTCGTTCATATTTGCGTCGCTTACACTTATGTTCCGAACAAACTTGGCATAATACATTACCATTCCTAAAAATGACCGTAATTCGCTGACGTTTGTAGGGGTGGGAGTGTTACTAATGGCTTTGACCTTATCGGGACACGTATGTACGCCTTCTTGCGAAATTTTATATCCTAAATACGTAACAAACTCTGCAAAGAAACTGCATTTTTCCTTTTTGAACCTTTAACCCATTTGATTGCAATATATCGAATACCTTACATAAATTTGTTAAATGTGAACAGGTGTCTCGCCCAGTGATAATTATATCATCCAAAAATACTCCAACATATGGTAAGTGAGCAAATAATTGTTCTAGTTTCTTTTGGAATATTGCTGGACTTGACGCAAGGCCATATACCAGTCGGTTATATCGAAATAAACCTTTATGGGTATTAATTACTGTATATTCACGACTGTCATCCAATTCAAATTGTGCGTAGGCCTGGGATAAATCAATTTTTGAGAATCGTTGCCCACCATGCAAGCGCGCCAGCAAATCTTCAACCCTAGGCAATGGGTAACGGTCGACATCTAACACTTTGTTCAAAGTTAACTTATAGTCAGCACAAATCCTAACGTTACCGTCCTTCTTGACGACGGGTACGATGGGCGTAGCCCAGTCGGAGCGGTCAACAGGAGTGAGCACGCCATCACGCGTCAACTGGTCGAGCGCCTGCTCCACAGGCTCGCGAAGTGCGTAGGCAAGCGGCCGCGCGCGCATGTACACCGGCCTCGCTCCCTCACGCAAATGTATGCTGACCTTGCCACCTGTGAATCGGCCCAGTCCATCCGCAAACACCTCACAATATCTGGAACTGAATTCCTTGTAATTAAAATCTCTACAAGATAGATTGTTAACATTACAATCACTCCTACAGACTATTGGTATACTTATACCTAATTCAGTAATCCATTGTCTACCTAACAAAATACTCTTCCCATTATAAATTACATACAAGTTTAAATGTTTATTTTTGTCTTTGTATTTAACAAGAGGTTTCATTACCCCCACTGGCTGAATAGTTTCTCCAGTATAATATCTTAATGACAAGTTACATTTTTCTAATTTTATATCAGCAAAATACTTTCTGTACATGTCATAACTGATACACGATACGGCACTACCAGTATCACATTCCATTTTTATACACCTGTTAGCAATACATAGTGATATAATAATTGGGGGATAATTTTCTAAGGACAACTGATTAATATTTATTACCTCGTCACTGCCGCCACTACTCAACTCAGCGGTGTCATCAATATAGTTATGACCAATATTATTCACTACTGGACACACTCGTCGCAGATGGCCCGCCTGGTTGCACACTCTGCACACGTAGCGTGCAAACTTGCATGTCCTAGCATCGTGATTCGCGCCACACACTCGACACTGTTGGCGCGGAGTGGCCCCACCTGGACCAGTGGCGGCTACGGTGGCAGATGCACCCGCGTTGTGCCGCCCAGTCGCGATCCGTGATCCGCGACCTATGGGAGTGAAGCGCGCTCTATTGCCTGTCGACGCATGTCCGCTGTCTCGACCCTGTGGCATCGCCGCTTCCCGACTCCTCTGCACCCTCGCAATTGCCTGACATTCTGCTGATACCATATCTCGCCCGCTTTTAGATTCCATCAAGGCTGCATCCTTTTCTGCTGACTCCATACTCAATGCTAAAGTGCAAGCCTTATGGTAATCTAATTTTTCTTCTGCAAACAAACGCTGCCGTATCGATTCACTAGCTAATCCGCATACCAGTTGATCGCGCAAGCCCTCTTTCAACCACTGACCAAATTCACATGATCTAGACATTTTCTTTAACTCTGCAATATAATTAGTTATTTTCTCTCCATTGGTCTGCTTCCTATGATGGAACTTGTAACGTTCCGCCAAAATACTAGGGCGTGGTTGCAGATGTTTTTCCATTATGTCCGTTAAGTTTTTGAATGTTTTGGTGGTTGGTTTATCTGGAGTACAAAGATTTACCAACAGTTCGTATCCCCTTGCTCCCATCACCGTCACTAATGTTGGAACCTTCAACTCCTCACTAATTTTATTAACAATAAAATATTGTTCCATACGTTCCACGTACAACCGCCAATTGTCGCCTTCCACATTGAACTCGGAAATCTTGCCGATCGACATTTTTTACGTTTACTGTTTATACTCGTACTGCACTAGATTATTTCAAATCCCTTTAACTCGTCGCCACTGAGAAATATGTATGGATTTATTATAAATAATACGAGTAACCTCGTTAGGGTAGATGGCGCTGCTCGCCACGAAAACACTAGCTCCGTGTATTCTTAACATTAAAATATAAAAACTGATAAATAGGAAGTGAACTAGTGATTAATCAAAAGTTATAGTTATAATAAGTGTGTGCCAACGTTATGGAGTAATTCTTTCCACAAACTTTAAAGGAATAGATCTTTTAAGCTTCTCAAAAGTGTAATGTCATAAAGTGATAAAGGTGGGTAAATATACAAAACATAACAACGCACAAAAGTCTAAAAAATCATAGCGGAATACTATAACAAGTTCAAATGTATCCAACAAGTGTCTTAACAAAAGAAAATTAACTATTTCGTTGAAATCTGTTGAACTAAGTTTGAATCTCTTTATCAACTAGACGGATAAATCAAATTATTACCAATACTATCTATTGATTATCTACCAAATAATAGACACTAACAGACAATCCGATAGATAAATCCATGAAGAAAGACTTAAATGAAATAAATCCATTACCCAAGAACTCTTTGACGTATCGTGCAAAAAAGTAATATTCATCAAAGATGGCGTTAACGTGTGCAGGCTGTCTACAAGTTATCGTAACTAGACGATATCTCACTTGCTCACTGTGCCACAACAATTACGACCTTACGTGTGCAAATACTAATACACAAAAATTCACATGCAAGATGACAAAAGAGGAGAAGCTATCGTGGAATTGCCAACTCTGTCGCTGCAGAAAACCTAAATTGGATAACACGAACACACCAATACGCACCTTACCGGTGCCGCCACCTACACCCAATGCTACTACTATCACACCACAGAAATCCAATGATGAGAATGCACATGTAGAGGAAAACCTCACCACTGGCGACAACAACATCACAAACTCCGACCTTGACTTAAGCATCGTGGATGATACAATAAACCCGTGTTGTAGTCCTCAATTGCACCAGATTCAGAGGCAAGACTCCGGTATACTACCTTGTGACACAACATTCGATAAATTAGAGCAACTGCTAGATCGAAAACTTGAACAGAATAAACAGTCTATATTAACAGAAATTAAACAGCTAATTAACGCAGAAGTTTCAACAACACTGCTCAATCTAAGGGATGAACTAACGCAAAAATTCCACTATCTTACCTTGGATCATGACAAGACTAAAACGGACATAACAAATATTCAAAAACGCATAGACCTCCTAGAATCAAAGTACACCAAACTAAAATCTGAACTGCAGGAATTAAAACAAACATCAACCCCTCATGCCGTGCCCACATCCGATTATATCGCATCAAAAACTGACCGTATCATTGAAAACTCAAAAAAAATTGTGCTCTTTGGTCTAGCTGAACAATATCATGAAACTGAAACCGATTTACATAACCAAATAACACATATATTCCAAAATGTAGCTAATGTTAATCTTGTGGGCTATATAGAAGATGTATCGAGGATTGGAAAAAGAGGATACCGAAGACCAATAGCAATTGAACTGCTAAGTAAAAGAATGACCCGATACCTACTACAGAACCACGGACTCTTTAGAAACACTGGATTGGCCGTAACGGAATTTATGGATAAAAAGTCCGTACAAGAATACAAATTACAAAGACAAGTACTTCTGGAAGCGAGACAACAAGGACATTTTGCTATTATCAAAAATAATAAATTAATAATCAATGGAAAAGAATATAGAGGATCATATGAACAGGACGATATTAACAACAGCATTAAAATATTAGACAACACAACAACAACACAACCTCCTTCACAAAGCGAAAACAACCGAAACCCTATAGAAACTGGTATCTATTACAATACCAGAAATCACATTCAAAAGCCTACACAAAAAGAACTAACAACGGAGCGCCCTACTTTTCGTGAATAACTTCGAAATATTGTATCAAAATATATGTGGCTTAAGTAATAAAACTCACTTAATTGAATCAGTTACAGAAGAAAAACAAAACATATATGCAATTTGCCTAACAGAAACATGGATAACTAACAAAAAAATAGACCTATTACACCTAGAGGGGTACTATCCGGCATCCTACTACACAAGAGAGAACTATGTAGGTGGCGGCGTATGCATATTTATACAAGAAAACATTGAAACCATAGAAAGAAGCGATATAACGTCAATGACTGTCGAATATATATTTGAGATATGTGCAATTGAAATTGAACAGCAAAATCTGGTTATTATAGTCATATATTGGCCAGAAAAAAGCAGGGAAACACATATATTTTTCTGCTCTTTAATAAAACTGTTACAAGCATTAATAATAAAAGACAATAAGAAAAACATTATAATCGGAGGAGACTTTAACATCAATGTTTTAGATAATTCTAGCTTGACAGTAAATTTTCTGAACGTTATGAATAGCTACAACTTTCAACAGTATATTGAGGAACCTACTAGAATAACAAGTACAAGTGCCAAATGCATAGACCTAGTCTTCACAAATTTTAAAATGGAAAACTTAACCACCACAGTAAACGAATACGGCTTTTCAGACCATAAAGGAATCCTAGTAACAATACCAATAATATCTACTACAAACGAACGGAAAACATGGTACGTAAACAAAAGATTATTTAACGAAAAAAACACAAAGTACTTCAAGTCAATGTTAGCAAAAATAGATTGGAACTATATATTATTAAATGATAGAAATGTAAATGCAAACTATGAATCATTCCATAACATAATCGAAAATGCATTAAATATTTGTATACCAAAACGTAGCAAAAAATTAAACAACAATAAGAAAAAGGCGTGGTTAACAACTGGTGTAAAAATATCTTGTAAACACAAACGTCAGCTTAAAATATTTATTTCTCAGAATAAAAACTCTATCCTCAAAAAATACTACAAAAAATATGAAAAATTGCTAAAAAATACGGTCCTACAATCTAAAAAGTTACAATATATACAAAGAATGAAAAAATCAGACAATATCTCAAAAACTATGTGGCAAATAATAAAAGAAAGAACTAATAAAACAACAAAAAGACCTAAGAAAAATATAAAATTAAACGTGAATAAATATATAACGGATAATCCTATCACGGTAGCAAACACCTTGAACAACTTTTTCATTTCAGTAGGTGGCGAGCCTGGTAAACAGGCTGGTCTACCTGTCACATCACGCACTGAGAACTCAATCTTCATCCAACCAGTAGATCCCTATGAAGTCCTCACTATAATAAATAATTTAAAAAATAAGCGCAGTTTCGGCATTGATGAACTTCCGCCAATACTAATAAAAAAATGTGCTAATGAATTAGTCATCCCTCTTTCTCTTCTCATAAACCAATCGTTTTCAGAAGGGATCGTTCCTGATCTTCTTAAAATTTCTATCATCAAGCCAGTCCACAAAAAGGGCCCTCAATCAGACTGCACCAACTACCGGCCAATATCTCTCCTGCCTACCTTTTCTAAAATACTGGAGACCGCTATGACCACACGCTTGTACTCGTATTGCGAAACATTTAATATATTTGACGAAAGTCAAAACGGGTTCAGAAAAAACAGATCGACCGCCAATGCAGTTTATAGATATATCCAAGAAACATTAAACATAATAAATGTAAAAAAATATGCAATAGGCATTCTACTAGACATGAGCAAGGCGTATGATAGAGTCCAATATAACATCCTTTTGAAAAAATTGGACGGAATTGGTATACGTGGCGTTGCACATGATTGGTTTACATCTTACCTCATTAACCGTAAGCAATACGTAGAACTTGAGAACTATAACTATCAAACCGGAGTGATCTCAAATATCAAATCAAAAGAACTAAAAACAGACAAATCAATTCCGCAAGGCAGTGTACTCGGATGCATTTTGTTTCTGATCTATATAAATGATCTTCCAAAAACAATAAACAATGTTAGTGTCTTATTTGCTGACGACATATCCGTAGTCTTCCCATGTGCAAGCAACGAAAACCCAAACGTAAATATTCATAAAATACTGTCAGACATATCAACTTGGTTAAATGAACATAATCTTGAATTAAATTTTTCCAAAACTAAACTCATGCAATTTAAACCGTACCAGAAACGTTCTTTAGACATTAACTTTTCATTTAACGGAATAAAATTGGACTGTGTAGACAACTTCAAATTACTAGGCCTACACATTGACTCTAATCTGAATTGGAAATCGCACATAAAACATATTACTAATAAACTATCTAAATTCACATACGCCCTATATCAGTTAAAAATAAGTACGGATTTAAAATCAGCAAAAGCATCATACTATGCATTTGCCCACTCTTGGCTCCGGTACGGCATCATGCTTTGGGGTAACAGTGTAGACGCGGACAAAGTATTCAGACTGCAAAAAAAGTGCATACGGATCCTGTCAAACATAGACGGCATGGAAAGTTGCAGACCACATTTCATAGAACATCAGATTCTCACACTCGTCTCTCTCTATATATTTGAAGTATGTCTCTTTGTAAGAAAACACACATCACTCTTTTCTCAAAATAAAGACCACTACACCCAACCCCGCAACCTACGAAATCGAAATAAATTAGCGCTACCAACATCTAGCCTATCCTTATTCCATTCAGGTCCATATGTCATGTCCATAAAAATTTATAATAAAATACCTCAAACATTAAAAGAAAGTCTTAATAATAACATATTTAAAAATAAATTATTTAAACATCTTTTGCAGAAATGCTACTATACACTGCAGGAATTTTTCGATGATAAAAATTATTTACAGTAAGTAGTAAGAAAATTTATTGTGCAATAATTAGATTACAATATAATACGTATAATAGTATTGAAAACATAATTATAATAAAATAAACAATAATAATAATCACACCATGAATGTAATTCTAAGAATTAAATTCGTAAGCCCGTATATACTATTGCTTAGATATAAAATTATTAATAAAATAAATTAAATTAGATTAAATTATTATTATTATAAAATTGTGTATAAGTGCTGTGCCCTGACAGGGTTTCATGTTGTTTATCATATTGTATTGTTAAGATCTTATGTACACATGAATGAAAGCAATAAATACTTTGACTTTGACTTTGACCTCTAACTCAAATGATGTATATTGCAGAAGTGACATATTCAAAATATATATCGGACTACCTACTACTTATTGACTAATTTATTAATAACATATTATCAAATACCTTACAATTTTTATATTTATCAGATATATGTAGGTACATTATAATCTGTAGTTATAATGGTTTTGAGTTTGTTATTATTATGTACGTAAATGAAGCTTCGTATTTATTTTTTAAACCATACATTTAACACATTGGTATTTCTTTGTTTTACTTACCTTTATCCCACTAAACAAAAACTATGAAATATTAAGATTCATTGTATAGTTGGCAACAATGAACGGACCCGTCAAATCCACGCACGCAACTGTAAGCTTTATATAAAAAAGGTATTAAAATGAAAGTAGACGACGAACTGGAGGAAAGTTAGGCAACGCCTCAACGACCCCTCGTCCGCTCAGTTAGATAGAATTCCCGAATGCATAACGTCAGTCGCAGACACGCTAGGCGCGATCGACTCCCTCACCGGGCATGTGCAGTCCGTCGTGGACAAGTGTTCACGGCGAGTTCCTGCGATGGAAGACCATCGCATGAAACTCCCTGACGATGTACGTGCACTGATGACGGAGAAGAACGCAGCCCTTAGAGCGTACTCATCTTTTCCTAGCGAACCCAATCGCCTCTTTATGCGCCACCTGCAGCGTGCTGTCAAGAAACGTATTAAGGAGTGCCGAGAGGCTAACTGGGATAAGATGTTGGGCGACTTAGAGCCAACCCACCTTGCGTTCTGGCATCTGCAACGGAAACTCAAATCCGAAACATCCAATGCTGTCCCCCCCCTCAACCGTCCCAACCAAAGGCCGGCCTTTGATGACGACGAAAAATCCGAATGCCTAGCTGACAGTCTAGAAGCGCAATGTTCCCCAAGCACTCTACCTGTAGACCAAGCTCACCTCAAAAAGGTTGACGCTGAAGTCGAACGTAGAGCAGCTATTCCGCCTGCCGAGGACCCTGACGACCCCCTCCCTCCGGTCACGGCAGACGAGGTCAGAAATCTCGTGAAAAAGATTCACCCTCGCAAAGCCCCCGGCTCTGACGGTATCACCAACAAGGTGATTAAACTCTTCCCCGAACGTCTTATCGCCTTAATGACCGTCATCTTCAATGCGGCATTAAACAATAACCTCTTTCCGCATACGTGGAAACAGGCCACCGTTATCGGTATTCCCAAACCCGGTAAGCCCAAGTGCGAGCCTTCCAGCTATCGCCCCATAAGCCTTCTCAATTCTCTTGCGAAGATTTATGAGCGGATTATCTATTCCCGATTAAAGGATTTTGCCGATTCCAAGAAACTCATTCCCGACGAACAGTTTGGTTTTAGAACCAAACACTCGTGTGTACAACAAGTCCACCGACTAGTTGAACACATCACGTTCGGATTCTCACGCGGCCTGATGACGGGAGTCCTCTTTTTCGATGTTGCGAAAGCATTTGACAAAGTCTGGCACAATGGCTTATTATATAAGTTGTACCAACTCGGAGTGCCTGACCGTCTCGTTCTCATCATACGAGACTTCTTGTCAAATCGCAGTTTCCGATATCGAATCACGGGCGCTCTCTCTTCCCCCCACCCCATTAGAGCCGGAGTCCCACAAGGATCCGTGCTAGCCCCATTATTGTTCACACTGTACACCAGTGACCTCCCCAAAAGACCTGCTAATACGACCCAATTAGCACTGTTCGCGGATGACACGGCCATATTCTACTCTGGTAGCAGTCCCGATAATATAACTAAGATCCTCCAAACCACAGCCAACGTCTACGGTAAATGGTTTAGGAAATGGCGGATCGAAGTTAACCCTATCAAAAGTAAAGCCGTCCTATTTTGCAAATTAGGCGACGACCACCCACGCTTCAGGGAGATCTCGATGCTGGGCCAATCGGTTCCTTGGGAACCGCACGCCAAGTATCTTGGAGTCACCCTAGACAAAAAACTGACCTTCATTCCCCACACAAAGATGGTGCGTGCCCGCGCTGCCTTTGTGCTCGGTCGCCTTCACTATATTCTGAACGCTCGTAGTAAATTATCCCTTAGAAATAAGGTGAGAATTTACACCACATGCATTCGACCCATCATGACCTATGCCAGCCCAGTGTTCGCACACGCTGAATCATACCCACTCCGTAGATTAGAAACCCTCCAAACCCGTTTCATGCGCAAGGCCACCGGAGCGCCTCTGTACATGCGAAACGACCAACTCCATTTCGACCTTAACTTGCCGACCATCAGGCAATTTATGAAACAAGCGTCTAAACGCTATCTTGATTCTGCCCTGTCCCACCCAAATCCCCTTGTGGTATCAGCCGCCGACTACGAACCCTCCCGTATCAGTAGAGTACGCCGCCCGAGGCACGTTCTGGTCGATCCAGACGATAAAATCACGTTAGATCACATGAAGAGACTCGCGTTGTCTCGTTCACTAAACACCCGACCGTTGTACCGCCCTCGCCGCCGAGGATGCCCGCCTCACCGACGTCGCGGAGGCCTATCGCCGCGTCACCTTCCCGTTCAAGTTAGCACTTCTCCCTCCCGTCTCTTGCTCGCGCCGGCCCGTGCCGAGCCAGTAGCTTTAAATGTCCCCTAATACAATTTAAATAATACCGATCCAGCTGTCCCCAAAAACAATAGCTTGATATCCCCAGCAACGCCCTAAGCCGAGGTCCGTGTCCCGCAGGGGGCGCCCTTAGCGAAAGTTGCTTAGTTTTTAATATTTAATTTAAGCCTGGCTGGAGGCCTCTTTTGGCTTCGCCAGCAAATGACCGGTTAAGCAACCACATTTCCCAGAAATGTATGCGAGAAGCCCAACTTTAAAAAAAAAAAAAAAAAATGAAAGTAGAATACCTAAATGTTGTCTTAGATAACCGACCGTGGCACTTGTGTACAGATTTTTATCACAACCATCCCATATATTGCAATCCCATCCGTATAATAGCGTATCTAGGTCATACATCACTTTAGAGTTGTCTAATCAGCCTTTGATTTGATTTGCGTGCAGAATGGTCCTCCTATAAAGCTCTTAGTAGAGGCAAAATAGGATTTATGGTATGGATAACTCCAACAAAAAGGGCTGGAATGAATCTTTGCCCTAACTTAATAAAGTCTCCGCTGACAGCTTTATCTGAAGTTGTGACCACGAACAGACTTTTTGGAATAATGTAAAATGGTATTTTCTACTTAAAGTGGGATTTTATAATATCTGCTGTTTAGACACGTTTAATTTTCACTCAATTTACATTTATTATAATGGTAATTCTAAATATGTCGTGGAAGTAACGCTTTTTTTTAATTTTTTTGCTATATATTTTAATTGTATTATTTAAAACATTACATTTTAATAAATTTTCAATAGATAAAAAACTATATCTGATGTAGAACAGAAAACTATCCTCTGGTAGGCACTAGGATTTCTCCTATCGAGAAAGCCAATTTTGCCAACGAAATCGAACTTAGCCCTGGCAATTGTTCTCTTACTGAACCTCGGCGCAGCATTTAGATTACGCTTCATAATTATCAGAAACAACAGAGTCCTGATTTGTTTGGGCCGTGGTCCAATCCACATACTCAGTTTGCTTGTTAAGCCTAACTTTCTGGCAGGGTCGATTAAACCACTGTCGGATGATTTCCGTCACATAGAAGTTTCAAATGAAAATATAAGCACACCTAAGACGAGTTCAAAGAGATGTTCCAATCCAGCTTCTGTTAACATGCAATTTCAGATATTAGAAAATCCCTCTTTAACGGCATTACTTTGCCGAATTACCTTAATGATTAGGTCTCTAAACTAGTATTTGTTACTTTACCGCCAACAAACCGAAAAACGACCATACTATAACAAAATAATCTAGGCACTAGGGAAAAACACAGATGTGTCGCAGTTTTTGCCCAATTTTTTTTGCTCCCTGACACACCCTAATACGTTTTTTAGGAATAAAATAGTTACAATGATGAGTTCCACCAGTTATCTTATTTAGCATTAAGTGTTACGATATTATACATAATACATTCTGCAGGTCTGATGATGATCAGGCAAATGCTTACCGGATCACAGTGACGGGAACTAGTTAGGATGACCTAGCTTTCAATTTTTTTACGTAGTACCGACAAACGAAATGCTAAAGTAAACTAAAAGCGAAAATAAACAGCTTAGAAAGTACTAAGTATTTTTTTTTTATAGCTCGGGCACTTTTCACTTTCGACATTGTCAGGCTTCTCTATGATAAGTTCGAAACACAAAAAGAAACTATAAACTCCTTTAGATATATTTACAAACTTAATTTCTATATTTATTTTACGTAATTGTTATATCCGTACTATTTACAATAGGGTTTAATTTATAATCATTCAAAGTTGTTCAAGTTTGAATTGCTTTTGTAAACGCACATAAGAGTCGTCAAGATAGTGGTGTATTGCGTTCCGAGCATGCGCCACAGCGTTTGGGCGTGACATTTTAGGGTATTCTTTTTATTCAATAAATATTAAAATAAATGAGAAAATAAAGAAAAAATTGTTATAGATGTTATTCCGCGTTTTTTGGTGTAAAATTCATGCCTAACTATTGAGCCTAAAACAGAGAGAAAATTAAATTTAGGTTAAAAACTGCCTATTTACTTCTTTTTTTTCTAGCATTTCGACTAATTTATTCGTAATTTTAAAGAATACGAATTTTCTGTAATGACCGTATGTATAAGATATATATTTTTACATAGGCAGTGCATGATTAGTGCATGATGATTAGTCAACAAAATCCTTTAAACCTAAGCTATTTTTGCGATTTGAGCGATGTAATTCCCTTATATCAAAATTACAATACTATACTTTATTCAAAAATGTCTGTTCGTGTTCACAACTTCAGATAAAGCCGTCAACGGACACTATTAAGTTAGGGCGAAGATTCATTCGAGCCCTTTTTGTTGGTGTTATCTATACCATAAATCCCATTTTTGTCTCTACTAAGCGCTTTATTGGAGGACCATTCTGCACGCAAATCAAATTAAAGCCGATTAGACAACTCTAAAGCGATGTATGACCTAGATACGCTATTATACGGGTGGGACTGCAATATATGGGATGGTTGTGATAATAATCTGTACACAAGTGCCACGGTCGGTTATTTAAGACAACATTTAGGTATTCTAGTTTCGTTTTAAGATCTTATTTTTATTTAGTTGCGTGCGTAGATATGACGGGTCCGTTCATTGTTGCCAACTATACAATGAATCTTAATATTTCATAGTTTTTGTGTAGTGGGATAAAGGTAAGAAAAACAAATAAATACACAACGTGTTAAAAGTTGTTTAATAAATAAATGCGATGTACAAAGCTTCATTTACGTACATACACTAATAACAATATAACAGTATATATAGGATATATCACGTATATCCATTTCAGAAACGATAGTTTAAAACATCCCAATGTAAGAGGATATGGTGAAATAAAAACAGTGAAAAATGTTCAGTGCACTTATGTAAACACAGGAAGCGATGCAGGTAGCTTAAGTCCCAGTCCAATTTTAACAGAATTGCAGTATATCCCCATTGAGACCGTGTATCTGGTGTATATGCATAGTCTGTTTTTTACAGATTTATAAATAATGTTATGACCTAATGGGGTGTAAACTTTAGATAGGGAGCTAATTTATTTAGCACAGGATAAATATATTTGGTATAGTAATGTCTTAGGTTTTCGCGATTATTACTCATTATAGTAAAAACTTTTAAACTGATTACATCGCATATATTATAGATTTTTTACCATGTGAAGGAAATTCTCCAACGTAACAATTAGAGAGCGCTACATCCCCATCGCAGAAGCCACTCATAATCTACCATGGTTAATTGACGACCTGCTGTTTTAGGAGTCATCGACAGAATTGGTCATGTCTTGAAGCGTGCTTCCATTAAAACCTACTTCAAGTTGCATAAGAAGATCAGCCAACTTCTTAAACCGGTGAAGTGTTACATTCCTTTAAAAGATGCAGGGGTCTACAATATTGACTGAGAATGTGAGTTGCCATACATAGGGCAAACAAAGCGTGGTATAGCCATTAGAATAAAGGAACAAATAGCTGTCGTCAAGCACAGACGGTCCACAAAGGATACTGAGTGCAAAACTTATGCCTTAGATAAACCCAACTATTTTCTTCGTTTCGATCAACCTCAAGTTCTCGTGAAACAGAACCGATATTTACCGATAATGTTTCGTGAGGTTACTAAGATTAAAAACACCCTAATTTAAATAGAGAAGAGGGTTGGCAGGTACCACCAGTTTGGAATGCTGAGATTAAAATAATAAAGACCCAAACAACATACCACACAAAAAAAATATCCAAGAAGTGATTACTGTGTGCATCGAATTAACTTTTGATTAGAATTGTACGACAGATAAAATAAAATAACTTTTAAAATCTGTAATGCCGCTTGTCACCTTAGTCATCTTACGACCACGAATGCTGCAACGTGTTCGAAACGTCAGGAAAAACAAAAATCTTTAATATACGCGATGTAACCCGTTTAATAGTATTTTGTTATATTTGGTACAATTTACCAATATAAGCTATACCCTCCATATAATGATGATGGAGAAAGTTTGCATAAAAAAAGTGAGCCATCGCGGGACACCTGAAAGATGTGAAACATCGAAATTTGGATATTTTTTACTAAAAGTAATATGTCAATATATCAATATATATCTAATTGTATCTTGGGATCATCTAAAGTTGGTAAGTTGTGAGTGTTATAACCACCACAGGTTCAGCAGTTAAATGATACAAATCTCTAACTAAAGATATCTGCATAACCCGAGAGGGAAATCGAGCTAAATAATAGCAGTAAGCAGAACAACAGACTTCACATCCTTGATAATTAATTGTGCGCTCGTCAACGTTTATCAGTAGGCTTTATGATATCCTAAATAATTGCTGTCAATTACACTGTGTAATTTCCTGGTTGCGTAATGAAATGGAAGACTAAACTCCATATTAAGTGCCCTACACTAAAGCGAATAGCTTATATACAGAGAATATTATATACTCGTAAGCTAATTGCTGCAATTTGTAAATTAGAGGGGTGTAAAGAATCCAAAAAATAACACTAGAATGTTTTTATTAGATGCCTCTTTTCTTTTTAAACTGAAATGATTGATTATAATACCTTAAACCATAATTATACTCAATAACCTAAACTAACGTTACAGTAATATTTTATTGCTTGCTGTTTCTCAGAAACAACAATAAAAGAATAAAGTATTTGCACAATAATATTATAATCAATTCTAATCAGCAATGTTCGATTCTGCGTTGGCGGTTTGTGCAAAGCATTCTGAATTCAAATGAAGAATGCGAACAAAAACTTTTCAGTGATTTTAAGCGCCGTCAGCAAAAGTGCGCCTTAACAATTGTTATGGTCAATTACCACTTCATTTTAGACTTACTTCAAATGAGGTACTTAAATGAATAAAAGTTTTTATCTGAATATTTAGCGTTCATTTTCTGTTGAGCAGACCTCGAAACAATACGAGTGAGTGGCACAAAAGCGGGCGTGATTGCAAGTCTCATTTGCATGTTTCATTGACCGACAATTTAATTTTCACAGACCCTCTCCCGGGGCGTTAATTTTCGTTCATTTGTCCTCCAACACATTTTCATAAAAGTATTATTTTCATTCATAATTGCTGCTTAATGAACTGTTTTTCTATTATTGTGATGTATTGAGTATCACCGATATTTTACTTACGAGTTTTGTCATTGTGTTTATTCAATATGTTACGCCTTTTATCGCTAATGTAACATCTATAACTTAAAAAGTTATGAATATATAGTGGGAACGTATGTCATCGTATATTCACCGGTTGACAAAGAGTAACAAGCCTCAAAAAATTGAATATCTCTTCATATTTCTAGCTTATGAATAAAGCTAATGGAATCCTCGAATGGAATTACGAAGGAAATCCGTTAATTTCCTTTACGTGACCTTTCCATCGAAGAATTATGTCGGTTGCCATTCATTCCTGGTCTAATTCTTAGAAAATTTATCGAACATATATCTTATAACGAAACTTATTATCTCGGTAGAAAAGAAAAGCATTATCTTTATTCGTATCGTTTATTTGTGTTATCAATCGTGCACAGTCGTAGTTTTTCTTTCCATATATTCGTTTGAGTGGAAGTGAGTGTAATGGTCAAGATAATATGTTTCGTTCTTCTAGTGTAGAGGGAACATTAATATTTGTCAAAACGTCGTCGCTCGGGAGCGTCGCACGACAAAACATGGGAAATATAACTGTGTGTGTTTTTCTAGAAATAATTTCTCGTTCTTGGGTTTCAGGTTATTTTTTCTTTAATGTGATTTTAATAGTATGTGAGAACGTAGGTCGTCAATCAAATTAAATAAAACATACAACATCAAGTATTGAGATATTTACGCAATATTTATAATCTTTACGAATAAAACAATTATAATTATTTACAGCATGTTTGCTATGATTCTCTAATCGTAATACTTCGATAATAGCATTTTGATATCCCAAAAGAACTAAGTTTCTATTTCAAGCTATATTCAATCTCTCTGCCCTTTACTACAAAAATGCTGTGTGGTGCCGGCTACGAATAGCACCAACCCATCTCATCCCTTGGATGTCGTAAAAGGCGAATATGGGATTAGCCGGAGGATGGGCAGCAACGTCCTTCGAGTACATTAACAACTCAACTGCGATCGCCAACCCGCCTGCCAAGCGTGGCGATTACGGCAAAACCCCCCAATGAGCACACAACACACTCATATCCGTTGTAGTGATCTCTGAGGGAGGCCTGTGTCCAGCAGTGGACTTTAATTGGCCGAAATGATTACTACAAAAATAAAATATTGTGCCATAAAATAAATATATATGTATTTATAATATAAAACAATGTACCTTAAGGAATTCATGTACTTTGATTACTCTTCAATTAGTTATCCTGCGACCACAAATGCTGCAAAGCATTCGAAACGTCAGGAAAAACAAAAATCGAAAATATACGCGATAGAATCCGTTTAAAAGTGTTTTATTATAATGTGTAATACTCGCGAAAACCTAAGACATTATTACTCTTCAATTTTTTTGATGAAGGTACTGTTAATACAAATGCGGCAACTATCATATTTAGAATCGGTCCGTAAGACTATCACGTATTTATCCAGGTGACCGATACAGCTAACATAAATACGGCTAGAATTTTATATAATTCACGAAGAAACAGAAATGCCTATTTAGTTCACTTCTAAAACCGCGACGGCAACCAATTATATAATTGCTTCTTAAATAACCTCATCTTTGCAACATCTTATTTACATAATTAAGAAACGTCTATATTTAAATTTATTTCATTGAATTGCCAGATTCCTTGCAAGAAATCTTATTACTGGTGTTTCTGTTCGCGTTATTTACTTTAAGGAATTTCTCGCTTAACCCTCCAGTCGTCGGACATTAATATAAGGCAATTCAGAGCTATCACGAACACAGTACGACCCGCATAATACGACACAGAACTTGGTAGCTGTTATCTGATGTTTTGTGTCTTTTGATTCTGCTTTTAGATGTCGTAAGGTCAAGTGGAAAATGGCGAAATTGAATTCAGGAAAATATACCTACACTTGTATTTTGTGTCGGACTTTGCTTCAATGTTATGCTGAAACGTTTAGAATAAAATGCTTTAATTGGCTCATGCAAGATATCACCGTTTTGTGTTAGGAAATTCTGATTAAGGAGCAGTTTGGAGTTTATATATATATAGCCTGCTAGTAATATGTTACGTAATTAATAGACATACGTTTATTTAACCTAGATTCTAAAGGCGGAGGGCCGAGAATTGTAGTGTGTTATAGGGAAATCGGACGAGGCCTATGTCCAGCAGTAGTCTGTACACATCGAGTTGATGGTTTATTGAAAATATATGTATGTAATTTGCAGTTATCAAAGTTAGTGTTAAATTTAAACCTTGTACAATAATACAGTTTTGATACACTGCTTACCCGCATGCTCCAGAGAGTCGGCCAGGGCCTCGTCTCCAGCATGCCTTTATTGGTCGGTTGCAGTGGAACCCCATGAGTACCTACCCGCAGGACTTTTAACTTTGGCTTTCGTTAGTTGGCCGATCAGAGACGGGCCACCAGAGCCATATGCTCGGAGGTGAAAGTGTCTAATGGCGTAATAACGGGGAAATCCGCTCCGAGTCTTCGAGACGCGCGATGGTGAAACCGATGCCGTACCTCTCGACACCCCAAGCCGCTCACAGTGGCGTTGCTCCTTGTCGCCTGTAGTGGTGGCCATTTTGGTGGCCCATCTTATGAATGACGTTTCACCGTCTACCACAAAATTTCAATTTAAAGGTTGCAAGGCCGACGCCCTTGATCCCTTATTTCTTAAACTTTTCATGCCATGTAACACCCATTGCAATAGACCATATCGTTATAGTTTCCATCTCATACAATAGCCTACCACCTGGGACAATCTGTTACTTCATTTTATAGTGCAGCTATGGAGAGTTCCCAGTTAGTGTCCCATTACATTTTAGATTAAAATACTCCAAAAGGCCTCTGCTTGTTGGATCCATGTCCCAGCGTAAGCCTATCAAAAGACGGGGTTCCCCCTTACAGGGTATCCCCTGTAAGGGGGAACCCCGTCTGAATCGTCATAACCATGAAGAGAAAAACATAATAATAATACTTTATTTCCAGTTTACAATGTTACAGCAAAGTCACCGTGTAATACAGATATACATTTGCATAAAAACTTTTAAGTCATCACTGAGTTTAAACCTCTGGTATCCAAGCTAAGATTAAAGTTTTATGGGTGCCGGGGTTCTCCCTTATAAAATTGCCTAAAATGATAAGAAGAGGGTTGGAGTTTCATATTGTATCTCAGGTACAAAATACATATCTTTATAAAATAAAATAAATTAGAAATGTCTTAGGTTTTCGCGATAATTACTCATTATAACAAAACACTTTTAATTGGATTACATCGCGTATATTATAGTTTACATACCGCACCAAAATACATCAAGATACTGAGAGTGATTACTGCGTGTATCGAAACTAACTTGATTAAAATTGTACGGTAGATAAAATGAAATAACTTTTTAAATACTGTAACGACGCATCCTGCGACAACGAACCTTGCAAAGTGTTCTAAATGTCAGGTTTAACAAAAATCTAGAACATACGCGATGTAATCCGTGTAAAACTGTGTCATTATAATAAATTGAAAACTGGGCAACCGACGCGCGCCAGAGCCATGCTCAGGAGACATAGCTGGTAGAGCTCGTGAAAGGGGTGTGGGTGAGCCTCAGTGGTAGGTTCTCCTTCTTAGAAGGAAAGCTCCTGCGCTAGCCATTGGATGCAGATACTCGGTGTAAAAGCCCAAAGTAAGCACTGGCTTTCGTTCGCACCCGTTTTCGTAGGCAGCAAAGCATGCAGCCCCCTCCTGCGGCTAGCCATCACGTCGCCAAAGCTCTGGCAACCACGACAGCCCCGGCAGCGCCCAAAAAACCAAAACAACAGTATCTCAATATAGTAAAAGCCGAATGTAAATTAATTTTAAAAAGTCTTTCCGAAACTTCACTAAATTCATGGGTTTTTGGTCAATAAAAGAAGAGAAAAAAATATAAAATAGAGAGAACAACTCAAATCGGTTGTCTAATCTAATCGAAACTATTAAGACATCATCTAGATAAGCGCAGTCAATTAAAACAGTTTTAATTTTCTGGTTAAGAAACTGCTCAATCAAATATAGTGAAATTTATATGGGACTAATTTGAAAGCATTTTCCACCTATTAAAAAAACAATTGCTCTTATCGGTCAAAAAACCTCGGAGTAATCGTGTACATAAATAAAAACAACCGCAGATTCCAAAAATTGCCCTTATTGAATAATTTGGAGGGATGTCTATAGCATTGCCAAAGAAAACTGTAAATTTCAGGTGTTTTCTTTTTTACTTCAGTCAACAGGTCTGACTGTCCCCGTTTACGAAATTGAAGGCATTTTTTTGTCAACCTTAAGGATGACGTCACCTTTCCTGATCCCCCTGACCGAAATTTACAGGCGGCTGGAGTAGGGCTGTTTACTCTCCAGAGCCGTACGTGTTTCTGGAGAGTATGGCGCAACCATATCGCCACACCATACAAAAAGTACACTTAATATCGTCGCTTAGAGTCGATTCTACGTAATAATTAATGAAACATACCTTTCTGTGTAAGGTGATTGTGTGCTGGAAATGTTGAATCTACTTAATTAATAATCAAAACAATGCCTGTCCTTAATGTGGGCTGTAAACATTTTTTTTGGTAGCCAAATTCTTTTGGACATGTAGAATCTGGTAAAAGCGAGGTGAGCAATTTCTCCCAAGCAGCTTGCGAGTTCTGTCGCGTGGTGAGACAGACACAACGTGCTAAATATTGTGCAGCAGACGATCGCGCATCGCGGAGAACTTTCTTTAAAACAGAAGTCAACATTTTAGACTTGATCATATTTGCCAAAAGGGTTTAAAATTAGATGTGAATACGGCTACTGGTGTTGGCGTATTCATAGTGTGTGTATTGGTGGCGTTAGAAGGTACATTATGGGGTTTTGGACCTTTCCAAAATGTCTCTTTAAATCCCTTAACCTTTAAAAAAAATCGTGGTTGGAAGCAGTGGAGACATGTCCCCAGGATATTCAAGAATGAAGCAGGTTGAGTGCAGTACTTTTTTCAACTTCACTACCACTGTTAATATTTATCATAGTGTAGTAGTAAAAACATGAGCACAGCTTAAGATCATTTAAAAAAAGAATCGTTATTTTTACATATATATAAATAAACCCGATAATTATATCTGTATTATCTGTACCAGAAAAATAAATAAAACCAAACCTCGCAATGAAAATAAGGACAGTAGATATTTTAACTAAAATGGGTATAAACAACGATCTTTCTTTTTTGTTCTAAGACGCAAATGTGTTTGTGGTGATAGTAAGCTTTTGTTTACTTATCTGCTCATTACATTGGCGAACATTAAAAAACTGTTTATGTACCCAAACAATGCAGATTTTCTTTAAAAATGTATGTATTAAGTATTTTATTATTTAACACGGCAATTGAAACTATGTCTAGACTGAACGAACGGTAAAAATAAAATCCAATTTTTATTGCGAGTGCATTTTACTGCTTTTTTCTCGTTATTACTCTGGGGTGCACAGCTCTGGAAATGAATTTTAATATTAAATGTTTTGTAACAGTCGGCAATTAGTAATGGAAGTTTCCTTAATACCCTGAACGGAATCGGTTGTGACTGGGGGGCTTATATCTATAAGCTCTTAGTTCCGAGAAGAAACAGAAACAAGCAACTGTACAAGGAATAAAAAAGAAATAGCAGACTATTCCGATTCTTCCAGTCTCTTTTTCTATTTGCACGGTTTTTACCTACACAACAACAATACACTAACAACACTTTTGAACGGATTACATCTCGTATATTATAGATGTTTATTTTTCCTGTCGTTTCATGTACTTTGCAGCGTTCTTAGTCGTAAGATGACAAAGTGACCGGCTATACAGGAGGCATCAGCCTCCGCGACTTTTATTGTAGCATAGAGTACCTTTTCAAATATATAATTATATCATATTTTTATTTATTTATTCAGACAACTTAATTTAAAACTGAAAGTAATAGCTACAGACCATAGGTTAGCAGGTACTTTATACCTGAGAATGGTGTGGGCCCCGACCATCACGTGTCCTTCCGAAAGCACACTTTCCTTACACGCCGCCTTTGCTCTCAGAGACTCGGCTATCTCCACTGCCTCCTAATTGCACTTAGTAAATTATATCCCTTATAAATGAGGTGAAAATTTACGTCAAGTGCGGACGACTCATCATGACTTATGCCATCGTAGTGTTCGCACACATAGATAACCCAAAAATGAGTAGGATGCAAACCCTTCATAATGGTAAAAATATTTCTGCGAAAGGCCACGGCAGCTCTCTGCTACATCCACAACAAACAATTTCATATTAGAGACTTCTTATACGGCACGATTGGCGCAGTGGCTAAGCAAATTGGCTTTCTGCGCTATGTGTCGCGAGTTCGATCCCCGGCCAGAACAAATATTTGTATGATCTACAGATAGTTGATATAGGTGGGGTGTTTTTGTGCATGTGAGAGGTGTTTGTAAATAGTACCCATGACAGGATGAAATATAATAGTGTTTCCAGTCGTTTAAAAAAATAATGTCGACTCAAAACGGAGACCATCGAGCAGTTCATGAAACTAGTATTTAAATGCTACTTCGACTTTGCCATACACCATCCGAGTACCCTAGCTGTCTCGGCCGCCCGATACGAACTTACGATACAGACCGGCAGGTACTTAACGATCGTCTTGGTTCGAGGCACGAAGCACGAATTATGGCCAAATTGTCTGGTCACGCAGCAACAGCTTCATAGAGGAATGCCAGAACCCCATAAACAAAATTAATTGGCCTGCTGGGTTATTTGGCATACTGATGGACGATCGAATAAGCTATCTATCATATTCATTAAGATGATATGTTGATATGATGTTGCTGCTATCACGCAGTCTATTAAGCGGAATAGCTGCCTTCTTGCGCAAAATTGCGTCAAAGCCATCTATGCATGCTACAGTGAACACAACCGATACACTGCAAAAGGTGCAACAAACATTCTATAACATACATGAACATGTTTAACCCACGTTCACGCATTGCAGAGTATTATATACATTGCTTTTTCCACAACTTGATGACTAGACTAGCGTGTAATTCACCTGATGGTAAGCGTCATGTCCACCCATATCAATTGTGAATTTGTGACACCATTTCCCAATCTTGACGATACGGTCCAACCATTGTAAACCATTACAACATTGCAAGTATATGGGCTCACACTAAAAGTTATCAGCAAAGCAAAAACGGAACATATATAATATAGATACATGTTATTATTTTTCGGAGTAGTCTCCATTTCTTCCTAAGCACAGTGGATTGCGATGGAATAATTGATTGGAGCAGTGAGCCCACTCTTCTTTTAGAATCCGTAGACTTCGTAAACGCGCACGTAACTGACAACAGAGTCTCTGTAGTGAACTTATTTATATATTATATTTACCGTTATAAAGTCTCTTAAAATCCCTTACAAGTATAGTAGATCATAGTGCTAATTCATGTGAACAATTGTTACTAATAAACATACTAAATAACTGCAACCTTTTTAAAAAACAATAATAGTGCAATATCATTGTGATTCACGGTCAGCGTGATGAGTACAAGCTAACTTCATGGTTGTGCGTGTGGCGTAAGTGCGAAAACGGCGCGTGGCCCGCGTTAGTGATGCATCATCGACTCGTTTCGAACCACCCTGTTTGGCATTACTAATGCGTTTACGCGTTTTGTGTTGACGCGGTTCGTAAAGAGATCCTGTATTTCTACGCTTATTGTACGTGTCGTGTTGGCTTAGTAGATTAATCTTTACCATAATAGTGCATAAAGTGTGTATGAGTTCAAATCTAGCTTCAGTGAAAGATATAGTTTTAGAACTTTGTTTTACTACGGGTTAATGTTTACTGCTTGAAGGTGTTTGTTTCCTGCTTTTCTCATACTGTGTATTTCATTTTATTAATCTCAAAATGGAAATGGAAAATGTAACTATTCGTAAACGACAATTATCGAACTCGCTGCAGAATGTTTTGATGGTACCATGATGAGTTTGCTAAACACCTCACTAAACGAAAATCAGACTGTCATTGATGACGAGACTCAACGAGACAGTAAGCAAACTCACTTTAGAGTTACAAAGTGCGCACCAGGAGATTGAAGATCTCAACAGCGAAAATTTTAAATTGAAAGCTGACGTTCAAAAGTGCCAAAAAGTAATTCTATTACTTTTTGGCTACCTATAAAAAAGTCCAGCTATCAGAAATAAGATGTCAAACACCACGAACAATCCACAAAAACAAAAAAATAACAACACATTGTGTTTCTACACCGACCAAATGCAATACTCCTATATTTAATCTAGATACACCAGAAATCTCTGAACAATTGAGGAACAGCTGCTTACATAAGACCCCATCTGCACTATTTGTTTCAGCTACACCAATTGCAATTACTACAGAAGAGAACATTGACTCCAAAGCGAATACACCAATCGTAATGTCAGATAAGAGTTTAAATAAAGAAACTATACATAAGGAAATTACCAAAAAGAAGGTTATTGTGCTGGCAGATAATCAAGGTTGGAAAATACGGGAGTTATTACAAAAATTGATTGGTCCAGATTACTACGTCTCAAGCTTTTGGAAGTCAGGAGCAAGAATGGAAGAAGTACTAAAATCACAAAAACAAAACTGTTTTAAACATGACAATGAGTGACTAATTTATCATTATAGGAGGCACTAATGACTTTAACCGATGAGAATTGTTATTTAGTATAGATAACTGGTGTAAAACAATAAAAAATAAATGTAAGTTTATCGAAGCCGAGACACATCACACAGCTCGATATCGATACCTTGCCTGTCTTACTTCCGTATCTGCTATCCCTGAAATATCAACATTGAATGAATACCATCCCGTTATAATTAACGTTTAAGTCCAATTTAAAAGGGATTTCCTTTGAAAATCAATTACGGAAAATCTTATTAGAGCTTATTATGACAAGAATGAGAACTGGCTTGCGACAATGCCGTCCCAATTACATCATTCATTGTGTATTAGGGACTTTATGTACGAGGGAAGATTACTTGCTCATTGAAACACAAGTAGTGAGGAGATTGTATGTTGTAAATAGGATTACCGTAATTATATTTGTGCTTCGATGATTAAAGTATAGGCTTTAAATAGATAATTCTGTCTCTATTTGAGTGAGCGCAATATGGCTCCTGTTCTACAGAAGAGACGCAGATGCCCATTCCGCTGGTTTAGACTCCCTTAGTCACCTATTACAATATCCACAGGAGGAGATGGAGTGGTGTTATATTCTTAATCCGTCAGATGGTACAAAGTAGTAACTGAAACTCTAAATGCATTGCAAATACAGCGTTCTGCCGTCCGTTCACAGATGGTGGTTGCACTACGGGTAGCGGGTTCGTTTTCGCTCGGAATAAATAGTTGTATGGCCTACAGGTTTCCAGGTGTGCGTGTGTGTGTAGACTGCGCTAACGATAAAATACAAATATAACGGTGAAAAATGGATTTAAAAAATCTGCCCGTATATATTCACTGCTAAATAAAGACCATTTCATAAACAGCTACGGACTAACGAATGATTGATTGATTGTAAATATATTAATGTATTATAATAAAACACTATTAAACGTATTACATCGCGTATATTATATATTTTTGTTTTTCCTGACGATTCGAACACTGCAGCGTTAGTGGTTGCAGGGTGGCAAAAGTGTTTTATTATAATGTGTAATAATCGTGAAAACCTAAGACATCACTTACTATATTTGCATTGGCATTTTGTCCTTAGCGCTCAGAGCGATGCTTCTGCCTATCCTCCGAACATAATCCCTTAGTTCCCTTTTTCGATATCTAGTGGAAGTGTCATACGGGTCACTCACTGGTCATAAACAGCTAGTACGACACTTCGACATAGGCCACCGCCTGTGAGGTGTTTATAGCCAATTTCACTCAAAAATGGGTAATCGATCTGTAAGGTTAAGCAACTGTCGGCGTGCAGAGTCTATGGATGGGTGCCGAGGTATTTGAACTGAGCGTCTCCGTGCTTCAAAGGCCACGTATAATCGTCGATCCCGGTTTTTTCATGAGACGGCATTCATCAAGACAAGTTCGACGTGTTTAGGCATTATGAACAATTCTGATTGGCCAATTCTGATTGGATTGATTGGAATTCTGGTTGGCCACTAATCAAACTAAAAAAGAATGAAAGTAGGTGGCATATTGGTTGCCGGAAACCACATTGGCAACTCGACAGATAACTAGTACAAAATAAAACCATCGAAGTGAATCTATCTACAAAGCTAACAACGTTTTCCATCGTGTGACCTTAAAAATGGAACACGGAAAACATTTTCAAATTCCCAATTTTTTATTCAATCCAACCAGTTTATTTCGGCCCACGTAATCTATCGAAAGTGAAAAAAAAGTCCTGTTGTGCCACATCGAAAAATCTATTGATACCACAACAGCGTTTTACATTTTTATTGAACCTTAAAAACTGCATCGCCACAGCTCGAGGCAAAGAGTCCATTCCGCTGGTGAAACCGGCGGATCATTTACATTTTGCTCGATACATTAACATATACCCTGGCTTGCTTCCCACAGGAGTACAGAGTCGTAAAATGCAGGAACAACACTACGATCACTGGTGCATAATTGAAGCTTTGTGTTGTGTTAACAACTTGTATATAGTGCATTGGAGGGAAACTTGTGTACTGATCTCTATATCTGTATGTGGCTAATAGTTGTTAGTTTTGTTTAGGTGCTGGCTTTTATTATTTTTATTCAATTCATCATCATTAAATATGCTTCCCAACCAAAACATAAATATGACACAAAAGCCAAAAAAACTAGCAATATAGTCGGATAACGGCTTCGCTTATGGAAGAAATGAGATCTAACTGGGTACACACAGCTACAACTGGGTACGGCGGCAGTACAAGCTGATCTCTTATTAAACGGAAAACCCATACATATTTTTAAATAACCCTTTCTTTCTTTCTTTCATTTCATTGCCAGTTTGAAAGCCTAAGGACGAAGGGGTAATATATCGTTCAGTACCAATGTCCACATTTAGGCTCCAACATCAGGCCCTAACTAACACCTAAGGTTAAAACTATTGTCAAGACGGACACCAAGGACCTACATTTTGTGGGTAGGAAGGGATTCTTGCCCTACCCTGGGAGAGGACGCTGGGCCAGGACTTCTCTGGGTGCAAAAAGCCTGGCCTAGCCTCCTCTCCCCAAGAAGGCGGAAGGTTTTGGAATGTTTCAATCTGAGAAGTCGTAGTCATAGTCATATTAAGTGCGACTAGTGGTTAATATTTGGGATCTGGGCAGCAACATACTACTACAACTACAACTCGTCATATTTTTCCGTCTGGAATGTCCGTGGTCTTGGGTATTATTTCCTGGACATATCCTACTGAATCCTTGCCGTGTGGTGCCGGCTCAGAATGCCACCACCCCATTTCCTCCCATGGGTGTCGTAAAAGTCGACTAAGGGATTAGCCGGAGGATGGGCAGCAGCGTCCTTCGAGTACATTAACAACTCAACTGCGATCGCCAACCCGCCTCCCAAGCGTGGCGATTATGGCTAAACCCCCCAATGTGCTCACAACACATCCATATCGGTGGTTGTGGTGATCTTTGGGGGAGGCCTGTGTCCAGCAGTGGACTTCATTCAGCCGAAATGATGATGATGATCCTACTGAACATAGCCAGAACGTTAAAACCCACGGCTGAACATGGGGCTAATGCTAGACAGCTACAACGATTTTGCCATAATAACCACGCTTGGCAAATGAGTTCGTAAACGCTGGGACAACTGCAACCTTTAGAATTTGTTTACATAGGCACTAATCTCCATTGGCAGCTTTTTTTTTGGTACTTAACTGCTGTATACGTTCGACTATTAATCGCCTTGCAATGATATCCCAGAGTTCTTTTAGGGTGTATAAAAGAACCTCTTAACGTTTTAGCAAAATCTCAATTTAGCTAACTGCCTACTCTATTTAAATAAGATAAGATAAGCAAAAAATTTTTTTTTATCTTTTTAAACCGTTTACAGTCACTTATGAATAGTCAAAACTTTAGTTGCTGCGTGGAACGAGGTGTAGATTTCCTATGGGGAAGAACAAAAAACTTAGTTAGCAAAGCGAGGCTTTACAATCCTCCCCGAGAAGTGCCTGGGGGGGCGACCTTTTTACAGTCGCCTTCCCTCCGCTATTGAGGGTGACCGCTTTACAGTCATCCCCTCCATGATGTGCCTAAAGGCGTGGCACCAATGGGCGGCTCTAGCGTGACCTTACGAGCACCTGGAGCCTTTGGTGCCGAAGATGACCGCTCTAGTGGTTTTAGCCGGTAGGAGTCCGGCATGCCCCTTCGCCCTCCCCGGGGCTAAGTAAGTTTCATGCAGAATTTCCACTGGACACCACCACTTTTTTTTTTCTACGATAGAGATATTATTATTATGAATCGATCAACATGACCGAATGAATGCCATCCCGCAAAGGACCATGAGGGAGAGTGAATTCTTCAACACATGTTTGGGTTTGAAAGGAGACCGACCCTTGTTATTTATAGAATACTTCATGACATGTTTGGGTGTGAAAGGCTTAGACCAAAATGGTCTAAGGTGAAAGGAGACCGACCCTTATTATTATTATTAATTTTTAAACGTTGCCCCACACTAGGATTTCGCCTGTGTCGTGGGTGCGTTTACAGACAGGAATTCCACACACAATACACCCAGACCCGGAACAACAACTTGCAGATCATACAAATATTTGTTCCGTGCGGGAATCGAACCCTCGACCCGGTGCGCAGCAGCCGACTGTATCAGCCACTGCACCTACCATGCCGTCTAACCATGACGTGCCTACTTTGTGGCAAAGGAACTGAGCTAAGCTGCTTCCCGTCATACTTGATTTTCGGGTCAGTGAAACTTATTCCCGTCACCGGCCACCTTTTCAGCAAGCGATGCACAACATAGCCTCAGCCGTCCCGCTTCCTCTGTTGCCGAGAAACTGACCAACGTAAGCGCATCAACACCACGACCTGCTAAATAAGCTGCCGCAAATCAGCCACCCGTAACAAATCAGCGGCACCGATAAGATGTTTGCCATAGTCTCCTGGCGATAAAAAAATAAAACACATTCATATCATCGCTCCTTTGACACAGCCGCTGAACATATCGATGATTTCCGAATTCGTACTCAGCGTATGTTTGCGTTTTACACGATTGTCGGATGAATTCCGGCGGCTCCAGGCCTATTTTCATGCAGCGTACATGATCTGTTTTAAAAAGGATTACGATCGGCTTTAGTTCATTGTCAGCATTATCCTTTATACTATATGATTTTATTTGCTTATTCAGATGATGTTACGTGCTTAATTAGATTATGAAAGCTAGTGTTTTGATCTGGAAATGACATAATGTTAGCTGGAATTTGTTGTTTAGTGAACCTCTTCACTGGCCAATATGATATGATGATTACGATCATCATCATCATTTTAATCGAAGACCGTCCACTGCCGAGCGGAAACTTCCACCAAAGGTTCCCAAAACGACCGCTTACAAGTCACCCGTATCTATCGATTCTCAACTACCTTCATTAGATTGTACGTCCCCTGCCGTCGCTATAATGCGGGGGGGGTTTCTGGGCAGTTGTGTAGATAGGGAAATCTGAGTGCCCACACCGAGCGACCCACGAGAAGACGATGGCGCACAGGTGGTCACGTACCGCCGTGTGCGCAGCACAGCACAGCACAGCGCACAAGGATGTTTCGGGGGATCCTTAGAATCTCCCCCGATGACCGCTTTACAGTCACCCTCTCCGAGATGTGTCTATGGGCGTAGCACCAGAAAGCGGCTCTAGTTCGTCCTTCCCTGGGGCGGATGAAGTGCGGTATCGTAGTACATAAAAGCTCAATACTTAAAACACAATGTTGTGTAGAAACCCGTTTTCTATTTATAGAATCCGGACCCAAACCATCTATACAAGAAAGAAGTGGTTTCTAGATCTTTATTCCATCCATTGCGTGGCACGTTATGCACAATAGACACCAAGTAATTCCTTATGCGGAATCATTAAGAAAAACTGTAACGCATATGCCATGTGCACATCATACATGCTACAATGACCATTTATACAACTATTTACAGTTACATAACAACACGGTAAAAACTACCGATATCATGGAAGGAATTTTGTTATTCAATCAACCACACCTTGACAAAAATGAATGACGCTGAGCCTTTTCATAGAGTAAATAAGTAATGTGAAATCTTTTAAAACTTTTAGTTAGATGTAATGTGAGAAATGAAATGTGAAAAATGTGTCTCTTGGTTAAAGAGACACATTTCTTTTAGATCGGTCGAGCAACACTGAAGCAGTCGAAATGGATGAGTGATTTCTACACGTCGAGCCTCTTAGTGTCTCTAAGAATTGGGTCATGTATGTAATCTCTATAATCCTGCGACCACGAACGCTGCAAGTGTTCGAAATGTTAGTGAAACAAAAATATAAAAAAGCCATGTAATTCGTTTAAAAGTGGTTTATGTTTATACGGTTTATGGTTCTATAAACGATGTTTTTATTATACGACGCAATAATAATGAGTATATAAAGAACAAGGAGCTGCATAGCTAGATTTCCTAGCGTCCGTGACCTGGCTACGCTTCGATGACCGTTTCGGGGAAACTGAAGGTTTTGTTTGTGCAAGTATGGATGAAGTTATATTGGTAAGGACGGCACGTTTGATATTTATTGAGCATGCTATCTCCCGGGCGAATCCCTTGGACATATTATCGCTGGTTGTTCTCGTCTGGCTAATATTATCCATCCGCCAGCTCTTCATTCTTAATATGTATGCCACCGGTAACATCGAAGTCGACGCCGACGTGCACAACAGCCAGAGAGACTACCGAGGCCTGTTAGGCCTACCAGACAGCCACAATCACACTACTTAGCGCCATTCGTGAGGCGAAGGCTCGGTCTTGGAGCGAGCTCCTGAAGGGACCGAACAGGGATCCGTGGGGGAGGACCTGTCATATGGTGAGAAAATTGCACCCGTTGCTGGAGGGAGGACTTTTAACACTCTTTCCGATGGTCCGGTCTTTAGCCCTGCGGTCTACCGAATCGTTCTACGCCAAAATAGTTTCCGATAAAGGTTACGATGAGATATTAATCGTAAAGCTACGTTCTCTAGTCAGTAATATCCTCAAAATCATATTAAACGGTTTTGTAACTCCATAATAACTGGATTATAAGCATAACCGCAACACGTTCTCATTTAAACGCAAAGGCACGCAATGCAAACATTTTCCGATTGTACTGAACGAATTAAAATGATGGCGCTAAGCCGTAGACAAAGGCATCAGTAACGATGTTTTCGCGTGGAGGTTTTTGTCTTCAATGAATGCAAACTGTATGCTCGAGTGAAGTAACTGCCACGAATAATAAAGACCGCTCTTACACAAAGCTTTCACGCCAATAGCTTGACAAATTAAGAGAACAGAATAGTATAGTTTATTAAGTTAATTATACTTCTTCTTCTCTTAGATTATGGCTTCTGCAGAGTATCTTCCACAATTTCACCAATGTCAAGTATAAGGCAACGTCGTACGGTGTTTAGAATAATGAATCTTTACATATTTATAAAAAAAATCTCAAAAATGAAAAAAAACTATAAAATATGTGGGCAACGTCGTACAGTTTTCAAGTGTTTCTATCGAAGTAATTATAACCTAAAACATACACAAACACGACATATTGAAAGATTTATTACTATAGAGTTTTTGACCAGTGGTAGGTAGACCTTTTTGGTTCCTATATACTAAAACACTTATCATCATCATCATCATCATATCAGCCACAGGACGTCCACTGCTGAACAAAGGCCTCCCCCTTAGATTTCCACAACGAGCGGTCACATGCCGCTCTCATCCAACGACTCCCAGCGACCTTCACCAGGTCGTCTGTCCACCTCGTTGGAGGTCGTCCCACGCTGCGTTTTCCGGTGCGCGGTCTCCATTCGAGAACCTTTGTGCCCCAACGGCCATCAGTTCTACGAGCAATGTGCCCTGCCCATTGCCACTTCAGTTTACTAATCCTTTCAGCTATGTCGACAACTTTAGTTCTTCTACCTCACAAGGCGCCGGGTGGAGAAGGAATTACGACAGAGCTTCTGAAAGCGGGTGGAACACCGGTACTTAAAGTCCTTCAGAAGCTATTCAATTCCGTCTTACTCGAGGGCACAACGCCGGAAGCGTGGAACAGAGGTGAGGTGGTGCTCTTCTTCAAAAAGGGTGATAACACCCTATTGAAGAATTATAGACCCATCTCACTTCTGAGCCATGTTTATAAGCTGTTTTCAAGGGTCATCACGAATCGTCTCGAGCGCAGGTTTGATGACTTCCAGCCTCCCGAACAAGCCGGTTTCCGAAAAGGTTTCAGTACCATAGATACCATACTTAGTATTCCTAAGAAAATCCATAGTTACTCTTTTTCAATCATTATTATGTTATGTTATGTTTGCTACCCAGAACTAGTCCTACGTGGCACCACATTGCGCTCGTTACTTCGATACTAGTTACATATTATTTAATGTCCAGTAATTCAACTAGCTACAGTGCCCTTCAAACTGGTATACTCGTACAGTAATGTTTATAGAATAAACACTAATGCTTGGTACCAGTATGGATATGAGTTTGACTACATTGTTTTCCAATATTATAGGTTGTGTGAAGACAATGTTGGAGAAATGACTACTTTTTTTAAGTCTTCACTAAACAAGCCTGATTTATTTACAACAACAGGAACAGCAGTGCCTTCTAGTGTGATCTTACGAAGACCTGGAGCACCCTTCGGTGCTGAAGATGATCGCTCCAGTGGTATTAGCCGAGTCACCCCTTCGCCCTTCTCCGGAGCGATGGAAGTTCATGACGAAATTCCACTGAGGACCAATAAAAAAAGGAACACTGCTATACTGTAAGAACTCACGTCTGAGTTCGCAGTGAAAAATACTAAAAACAATACTAAATATGCCATTTCACTGCGTAGTGAGATGTGATTTGCAAGTGACTTTTTGAAGAATAGCACTGAAGTTCCGAATATATACACGGAAATATAACAATAATAAAAAGAATATAATACGATATATAATAAGAATAAATAACTGGCAACACACTTATCGAGCAGTCAAATTTTTTCCTATCAATATATATTTTATTAACAAAATTTATAAAAACTACTTACATATACATTATAACAATAGATAAATGAAATAAAAACCGATATGAACGATATAAAAGAAATAAGGTAACCGAAATCTGGAACAAAATAAATTAATTAGAAATGACAGCGAAATACATAATGACAGAAGACATATTGGAGATGAAAATTTTATAAAAATGATAATAACGGAATTGGATTGGAAATGCTGACTCGCAAAAAAGCCAGAGAATTACAAAATGCACGCCCACCACCCTCGGCCTCGTCGCTCAGCTCCGCCTCGCAGCCACCGGAACCCGCCTGTGACAGTGCTGCTGCACAGTGAGTGCTGTGGTATTGGCCGCTGCAGTTGCGTCGAGCTCGAGCGACGAGTACTTTTCGCCGCCGACGTCACCAACACCTACGCGTCGGCGAGGAAGAGGCCGACCGCCGGCCAGCTTGGGACCTCGAGGCCAACCGGCCCCGAATAGGGTCCCCGCTGCCGATGGAAATGTGCCGCGCATGAGATGGACACAGTCCATTAACGAAAATGTGATGCGCGCGTACTATGGGGCAACAGAGGGGGAAACTAACCTCACAGCGTACCGAGATAGGATGCTCTCTCTGTTTCAGGTGCTTGAGCCAGCAATCAACGTTTCGGCCCAACGACTGTCGGATCAAGTACGAGTCATTCAACGAAACCATAGGTTGGATGACATCGTGCTTGACAGGCTTCGTTCAGAAATACAATGTAGCCGTATTATCCCAACCTCGTCGGAGACTGCAGTTCATTCGGAAGTCCTTATAGTGAACCCTCTGCAACACAATAGGACCGATGAGGAAGATGATGATAGGGCTACAAATGTAAGTACCCAGTACAATGAACAATTGAGGAACACGTTGGAGGATGCGATTGGGAAGTATCGATCCATGACGCCAGAGCAAAGACCGCGTTTACCGCGTTTGCCTATGCACAAACGAAATAGAGCGCTAGTGTGTGCCCTGGATACGCTGTTACCTAGGTATTTAGATAACAGCGAAGACTTGTACGATACACATTCGATTTTGTATTGCGCTGCCGTAGCGGCATGTCGTGTAGCTCACGTTAAATTTGATATACCTAACGGAGCTGCACGACCTAAATTATCTGTACCGGCATGGCAATGCAGAATCGAACGTCGTATTGACGAGGCCAGGGCACTCATTGGCAAGCTCATCTGCTTCAGGGGGGGCAATAATCGCCCAAGGGTAATGCGCTTTGTGAAGCGAGCATTCTTGGGGACGGGTATAAGTCCTCAAGAATATGCATCACGAGTCACAGAGCGCATTGACTTCCTGAAGCAGAAAGTTTATGCATGGGCAAACCGTATCCGACGGTATAAGAAACGCGTGGAGCGATATACCCAGAATCGCATATTCCAAAGTGACCAAAGGTGGGTATTTAGAGCCTGGGAGCGACCCGTTCAAAGTGCGAATGACGGGCCACCACCAGATGATGACGCCACGATTAAATTCTGGCGCAACATTTGGTCGGTGCCCGTCAATCACACTGAGGGCGATTGGATGCGGGAGGTTGAGCGAGTGTGCGAGCCAATACAGGACATGGGGGCCATAACTATAGACGCTCAAGATGTGGCCAGTGCAGTCCGTCCAATGCCAAACTGGAAATCTCCGGGGCCGGACGGACTGCACAATTTCTGGTTAAAATGGCTCCGAAGCTCGCACGCTTGCTTGGCGTCTCAATTCCAACAGTCCGTAGAACGTGGGTCGCTACCACAGTTCCTAACGACTGGTGTTACCCACCTGCTCCATAAATCAGGTAGCACCGCGGAACCCAAGAATTATAGGCCTATCACCTGTCTACCGACAGTCTATAAACTTCTTACATCCATTTTGAGAATAAAAATTAGTCAACACATTGATAATAACGCTATCATGTCTACTTCTCAAAATGGATGTAGGAATGGGTCCCGCGGTACTAAGGAGCTACTCCTCATTGATATGACTATCTGTCAACAAGTCCGCCGTAACCGAAAGAATCTGTCGACATGTTGGATAGATTATAAGAAGGCCTACGACTCCGTGCCACATACATGGCTCATGAGGGTGCTGAAGTTGTACAAAATAAATACAACCCTGTGCACCTTCTTGATGTCATGTATGGGGCAATGGAAGACAGTTCTTCGCTATCCGGGATGTCGCCAGATTCTGGGAGATGGTGAGGCAATTTTTATCAAGCGTGGTATATTTCAGGGTGACAGCCTCAGTCCATTGTGGTTTTGTTTAGCTTTGAACCCTCTTAGTAATCTACTAGAGGGGTCAGGGCTAGGCTATCGATTGCGGAGAGACGGTCAGGTTATTTCCCACTTGCTTTACATGGATGACTTAAAATTATTTTCTCGCACCAAGTTGCAACTGATGGAGTTACTGAAAGTGACTGAAACATTTAGTAACTCTATCAGGATGGAATTTGGTGTGGAAAAATGTGCAGTCATGCATGTGAACCAAGGGGAAATTATAGAATCCGAGGCAATTGAACTCTCGGATTCTGTGAGCCTTCGATCTCTCTCCTCAATCGAGACCTATAAATACTTGGGTATGTCGGAGGCGTTGGGCATCAATGAGGCTGACATGAGACAGACGTTGAAGGAGCGCTTCTTCGGCCGCCTGAAAAAAGTATTAAAAAGTCTTTTATCAGGCGGTAACAAGGTGCGCGCCTTTAATGGCTGGGTCATGCCAGTTCTCATGTACTCCTTCGGCATACTCAAATGGACTCAAACAGAACTGGATGCCCTGGATAGGAGAGCCCGCACATTGCTGACTGCAAATCGGATGCATCACCCACGATCTTCGGTAATGAGACTGTACATCCCGCGGAGATGTGGGGGTCGCGGCTTTTTAAATACAAAGACCCTCCATAACCGTGAGGTGTGCAGTCTTAGGGAGTATTTTTTCCATACTCACGTGGGGATGCATCGAGATGTAGTGGCAGTGGACAGCGGGCTCACCCCGCTTGGTCTGGCAAAAGAGAACTGGCGCAAACCTGTAGTCATCAGTACCAATGACCGCAAGGAAATATGGCAGAGCAAGGAGCTGCATGGACGTTTTTATCGGGCCCTCCATGGTCCCGATGTAGATTTTCCAGCATCAGTATCCTGGTTACGTTTTGGAGACCTCTTTGGAGAAACCGAAGGTTTTGTCTGTGCGATTATGGACGAAGTTATCATGACGAACAATTACCGGAAATATATTGTTAAGGATGGTACGGTTGACATTTGTCGGGCATGCCACCGTCCGGGTGAATCCATCAGACATATTATTTCTGGTTGTTCTCGTCTTGCTAACGGCGAGTACTTGCACAGGCACAACCAAGTAGCCAGGGTTATACACCAGCAACTTGCGCTGAAATATAAACTTGTGGCCTTTGAGGTACCGTACTACAAGTATATGCCCGACCCAGTTCTCGAAAATAGTCATATCACATTGTACTGGGACCGGTCTATCATCACTGATAGGACTATTGTCGCTAATAAGCCTGATATAGTGATGATAGACCGAGTAGAGCGACGCGCAATGATTATTGATGTTACCATCCCGCATGATGAGAATCTCGTGAAAGCCGAGAAAGAGAAACAAATAAAGTATCTTGACTTGGCACACGAGATTGTCGACATGTGGGATGTTGACTCAGCAATCATTGTGCCGATAGTCGTTACGGTCAACGGCTTGATCGCCAAGAGCCTCGACCAACATCTTAAGAGGCTCTTGTTAGGCGGCTGGATCAAGGGCCTGATACAGAAAGTGGTTCTCCTTGACACGGCACGTATTGTCAGGAGGTTCCTCTCTCTGGAGCCCTAACCACCGGCAGCTTGGACCCTGTTCCCGATGCCGGTTGGTCACTATTTTTATATTTTTAAATATATGTTTTTATTTTTGTTTTATATATATATTTAAAAATGTAATAATATGTATACTAAGAAAATAAAGGATAATAAAAAGAATAAGTTTATTTATGGTTTTTGTAAGAAATAATAAAACAACTGGTAATGTGCCAGCTCTCTCTCTCTAAATGGAGTACATTGGCCATATTGTATCTGAGATCTTAAAAGCTGACCAGGAAAGACCAGACCAGGGAACGGAGGGCATTGTCGTTTTGCGAAAACATGATGGCTCATAGATTGTAGTACTGTAGACGTCCACGATAATGCTGCATGTATTCCATATACTAGACGCTACTGTTATTGTAAATTAGTAACAGGTGTTTAATAGATAAAGCTTATTTACTACTACTATAAAATAAATGTTTGAAGCTCCAATCACGCTTTACGGTTGAACGGAATCTAATGAAATTCGGCAAAGACATAAATTAATTCGTGGAATAGGATATATGACTACTTATTTAATAAAATAAAAAACATAACACAATTTCAATTTACGTCCACCGAAGCGGGCGCTTAACGGCTAGTATTATTATATAATTAAGGCTATGGCACAGGTTCGCAGCCGCTAGAGTAATCACACAACTGAATAATTTTTGGTAATAATATAATATTAACAAGTAGGTCATGTTTTATATACATAAATATATACTTACCTATAATTATCTAATACTCGTCCAATATGCCACTTTTACCATTATCAAATGGAATATCTTTTTTTAACTTTGCCACACACTAAGATTCTCCTGTGTCGTGGGTACAGTTACAGACATAAATCTCGCATGCACAAATATCCAGACCTGAAACAACTATCTGTAGATCATACAAATATTAGTATCATGCGGGTAACGAACCCACGACTCGTAACGCAGAAAGCCAACCGCTAAGCCCTTGCGCCAACCGTACCGATAAAATCTTAGCAATGCGTCTCAGAGCGTGTTATAGGTACGGTGAGCGGAATAAGTCGCTGAACAATAAATAATTTTCAAATCGCTTGCACCCTCTCGTTTTGCATCATATCCATATTTTTTCTTAATAAAGTCATTATTTAAATATGTTGCTATTATCGGGTTATGAGAATGTTCACCAACGTTTCTAAAATAAAGAGAATAAACGACTTGAATTTTTTTTAATTGTTCAGCGACTTATGTCCTACCTGACTCCCCAATCAAGAGGCGCATTGCAACCAAATATTTGGCCATCATCATTTCGGCCGAATGAAGTCCACTGCTGGACACAGGCCTCTCCCAAAGATCACCACATCAACCGATATGGGTGTGTTGTGGGTACATTGGGGGGTTTTGCCATAATCGGCATATTATAGGATAAAAAATTGACAAGTTTACCGAACGGAATACGGATGTATCGATCGGTATCAGAGCGACTGAACTTATTCCAACTCAATATGTCCAATATATAACTTCCGTACAGAGTTATGACACAGAAAAGCTTTTATCTCAGACTATGCACAACGATATTGCCAATTTCTTTGCGAAGGGGATTTTAAAACGCTACTAGCTAGGTACTTGTATTTACATAGCCTTGTATTACAAATCTTTAATTGATTGAAAAGCTATGTAGAAACTATACTGAACTTTAACTACTATAGCTATCGGTTTTTTAGTTAATTTAAGGTTGCGATGGTAAATCCAAACGCATAAATATTTGATTTCCATTTTATTCGGATAGAGTTTCTCCTTATAATGCAATTATTGTATTATACTCGTAATATAATTCTTAAAATAGTTTACAGACAGTTGACAGTTTGTCAGAGCTATGGTAGGAAGTAACCTATCGGTTAGCTAGCGACGTCTAACATCACGTATGGGTATAATTATAATAATTTGATTATAATTATTATAAGACTTATCATCCAGTGGTGAACACGGCCTTCTCAAGGTGATTATCAACTTTATCATGTACGTATGCATAATTACCGTTCGTAAGGCCATATTGCCGTAAGTACCGCAAGGGCGGATCCAGCCTTCGAGTCAGGGGCCCCCCCACATAGGCAAGGTATAGCCAGGACGTCCTCTGTTGGTCTAATACTAAAACGCCACTTAATATTTAAATACCGCTTAATGATATGAGAGGCCCGGTTTCGGCAGGAGGTCAGGCGTCTCATATCATTAAGCGGGGTTTTTTGAGTTGGAAGAACTTACCACTATCAAAATATTCGTGTCTTAACTTGCAAAGCTTTACTATCTACTTTTGAATCAACCACTTTGCGAAATTTCTGCTGATACTTTTACCAGGTCGTCTGTTCACCTCGTTAGAGGTCGTCCTACACTGCGTTTTCCTGTGCGCAGTCTCCATTCGAGAACCTTTTTAAACCTTTTTATGACTTGAAAACCTACAGCTGTAAAGTACAATAAACTATTGTGCAATGTTTAGCTAGTGACATCTACATTTGAATCTCGTCACCACTTTGCCCGCACGCTATCAGACTGCTAAGTTGAATGAATATTGAACTATTAGTGAAGTATTAGCATTTGGTAATTTCTATATTAAGTACAAGATGGCGCTAATTCTAATTTGTGGTTACAGACTAGAATAACAGTATCTGGTAATTTCTGCTTTAAACACAAGATGGCGCTAATACCAATTTTTGGTTATTTTAACAATATTCTAGGTGGCAGTATACTGATTACTGACACGGTGATATTGCTTATTTCGAATTCTTTAATTTCAAGCAATGAATGAGATAGATATTCTATTCCAATAGAAACTGACCTTAAACAGAAAAATCTTTTGTTATTAATTATATTGATACGATATCAGACATTCTTTTTGAAATCAACATAATACTTTATTGCTTTTATGGGTAAAGCCCTCCCATAAAATACGGTAGTACGTTCCCACAAGAGGATATTGAAGTATTATTTATGAGGGCAAGGATGATAGTCGATACTGCGGTTACCAATCAGCCTGCCAAATCTATAATTTATAATGTGATTAATATAAGTTCGTCTTTACAGCGACTCATGGGTTTCCTAAGGCCCGTCACTACAGGCTTTTATCTCATCGTAACTGCTTGTATGACGAGGATTCAAGATCCCTAGTTAAATACTGGATTTTACAAGATTCTATCAATATTTCTTATTTATGGCTGTCAATAACAGTGCCATTTCATTCGATAAATTCCAGGTAAAATATTCTATTTCCAATTCAGTTATTGACAGGGGTTAATTGGTTCGCTGCCTAGCGTGTCACTCACAATTTGAAATATAAAACGGCAAAAGCAATAAAAAACACATTCTAGCGAGCCGAAAATGCTTCCAATTTCGGTCACGTTGGCAGCCAAAAATAGCCTTCCATTTTTAGGATTACCTCCGAAGTTTATTGAGGCGTCCTTGACCTTGCTACAATTATTTAATATGGATGTCTTGCAAAACATTTGTGTGCATAATGTATAGGTGTGCTCATTCCCACCATAGAGACAGAACCGTGAGGTCATGTTGAAATGGAAAACGTTAGCTTACGTTACAATGGACCCCATAACGACTAATTACTTTTGTAATACACAATGAATATTAGTCAAATTACTCACCTAGTTATGAACTATTATTTTAGCTAGCGAGAGTTTCAAATTTGATTACCTACAACGATCATTATTATTTAAAAAATTTAACAGCTCAAGCCATAAAAATAACGTACTAATTAGTCGTGTCTAGCTTTAATCAAATTATTATTAAAGAACTGCCTGCACAAACCTAAACCTTGATTGCACAAGGACTAAAACTGGCGCTTCCCTTTCAGTACGCGCCACAAAGAAGCCTGCCCGGACTTGAGCTAGGGCTGCTGCAGCGGAGTAATATTCACTACTCCGCGGGGTAGTATTCATTTTAAATCAAACCATATTCACGCTTTTTATTAGACTAAATATAATAGTGATACTTTAATAGGGCTGAGACCCTGGTGCATTAAAACAATTTTGGAGACTCCGATAATACGAGTTGAACGTCCAAAAACAGCAAGAATATATTTTACATTAAAGAAAACGTAGTTTTTATCCCGCACCGCACCGTATATATTGGGCAGTAAATTAATTAAGTAACAAATATCATTATTCAGGCCGTAAATCTCCTCTGCTGAACATGGGCTTTGCACTGATGACAATGGGCAGTCATAGGAGTATTGCCATAATCGACACGCTTAGCAAGAAGACTTGTGAGTACGTTGTTATTTATTATAGCACACGGGAGCATGCCACTGTCTGTCTTCTCCTTGGGTGGAGACGGGTGGTCTATTCTTTTCCGAGAACTATTAAGGGATTTACAAAAGAAACACTGAGAGTGTTCGATCCTTGTCTAGTTTAAGCTAGTTTTTAAGCTCTATTTTCTACCCTCACTTCCGGCGAAGTGACGGCAATGAGCAGCCATTTTGGCAAGATAGAGTCGACGTTCGACTACCAGAAAGGAAGCTGTGTTGCGGTGCAGTACACGCCTTTGTGTCCTAAATCATATTGTACTTGACTTTTCTTCACCTAGTGATTAGAGCTTTCTGATCGTATCAGAACAAACCTTGACATTCGCTATGTGTGTGCCTACGATTCGGATTCCGAGAGACTTTTCTAGAAGCCTATAGTGACGTGACATTCGTCTACGAGAAAGCGAGCTGTCTCTGCAGGCCTGATCAGATCCAGGATAAGGGAGAAGCTTACGGTTGGTAGAGTTGAGATTGCGTTATTCTAGACAAGGATCTGAATTGTAGTCATAATATCGTATCTCTAAAGTCTTCAAAAGTTCCTCATACAGTCCACTACTTCTTTAGATCCACGTGCTACATAGAGAGTGAAAAGTTAAAGTACTTGTATATATTTATATTAATAAGCCATTATATCAAAATATAACTTTAATTATGCTCGGTGTTTACATTTCCTTCTAGATTCCTCTAGATAGATAGACAGTAGTCAGAGTCCCCAAAAACTATGCTTGCAGTCTTCAAAACAGCTAGTGAAATATAATATTAATGCGTAAAGAAGAAACTAGCAAATTTACCGGACGGCCGTAATGCCGCCCTAGATGCGAATCTATACTAGTGAGCGCGCTGACGTCCTGCACTAGGTTCCAGATGTACTGCGAGTCCTTCGAGGGAACCATCCGGCTTGCCGAGCAAGCGGTGGCAATTGTCGTGGCCAAAATCCACGCTCTGGGTCTGCAGATAGCGCCTCACAAAACCGAGGCGCTATGGTTCCACAAACTGCCGCGGAGTAGAGAACCACCCAGTTCGTGGATACGCGTTGGTGACGCGCAAATCAGGGTGGGCCAGTACATGAAGTACCTGGGGCTCACCCTGGACAGTCGTTGGGGCTTCGAAGAGCACTTCGCGCGCCTCGTCCCCCGAGTCGAGAGGGTAGTGGGTGCATTACACCGGGTGCTGCCCAATCTCGGGGGACCGAGCGAGGAAGTTCGCCGTCTCTACGGGGGCGTCGTGCGGTCTGTGGCCCTCTACGGGGCGCCTGTATGGTCATCCCGGCTGTCAGGCGTCCAGCGCTGCAGAAACAAACTTCACAGTCTGCAGCGCAGAGTGGCTATACGGATTGCACGGGGATACAGGACAGTGTCCTACGAGGCGGCAACTCTCCTGGCACGCTTTCCGCCTTTCGACATCCAGGCGGAGATGGATGCGTGGGTCTACGACCAGACACGCTCTCTCCGCCAAAGTGGGGAAGGCGTGCCTTCAGGGGCGTTCGACAGACTGAGGCGGCTGGCTCGACGGCGCGCACTCGAGATGTGGCGTCATCGCCTACGGTTGCAGTTCGCGACCAAGCGCGTCGTTGAGGCCATCCTGCCGCTCTTCGGAGCCTGGCTCCAAAGGAGCGAGCGCGTCACCTACCGTCTGACGCAGGTGTTCACCGGTCACGGTTGTTTCGGTGCATACCTGCACAGAATAGGACGCGAGGTTACGGCACAGTGCCACCATTGTGGAAGCGACCAGGACACCGCACAGCACACGCTCGAGGAGTGCCCTGCGTGGGCGGCCGAGTGGCGGATCATGGTCGACCGGATCGGGCAAGATCTCTCTCTGCCGGCAGTTGTGTCGGCTATGTTGGCAGAGCATGAAAATTGGAGTGCAGTGGTCTCCTTCTGCGAGAGCGTCATGTTGCAGAAGGAGACTGCAGAGCGGGATCGGGAGAGGGCCGATCCCGCACGGAGAAGGACGAGACGGCGCCGGGGCAACAACCGTCCCGGCTCCCAAGTCCAACACGCCTGAGCCCCCTGCCGTCAATTCATGGTGGGGGGCCACGGGGGTCGCGGGTGCGCAGATTGGGGAGTCTGCGTGCTCACACCAAGCGACCCCCGGGAAGACGGTGGTGCGCACGTGGTCACGTGCCGCCGTGTGCGCTGCACAGCGCAAAGCGAGGCTTGGGGGGATCCTTTACAATCCTCCCCGAGAAGTGCCTGAGGGGGCGACCTTTTTACAGTCGCCTTCCCTCCGCTAGAGGGGGTGACCGCTTTACAGTCATCCCTTCCGTGATGTGCCTAAAGGCGTGGCACCAATGGGCGGCTCTAGTGTGATCTTACGAAGATGACCGCTCCAGTGGTTTTAGCCGGTAGGAGTCCGGCATACCCCTTCGCCCTTCCCCGGGGTGAAGGAAGTTCCATGTAGAATTTCCACTGGACATCAATAAAAAAAAAAAAAAAAAAAAAGGTTCCAGATGTACTATGGAGATGCTTCTGTTTGGTACCAATCTCGATATATTGCGGATGTAAAGAGGAGAGGTTCTGTGATGATGGTGGTAATGAAATGATAAGGCGAATTCTTGTGATAAATGAGCAAATTTAAATAAACATAAATTCATAATCGTTTTTAGTAATGTCTTGTGTCTTGTCATGTTTTCAAGATTATGAAAGATTATACACAAAAAACAAAACACTTTTAAACGGATTCATCATATCAGCCACAGGATGTCCACTGCTGAACAAAGGACCTTAGATTTCCACAACGAGCGGTCACATGCCGCTCTCATCCAACGACTCCCAGCGACCTTCACCGGGTCGTCTGTCCACCTCGTTGGAGGTCGTCCCACGCTGTTTTCCGGTGCGCGGTCTCCATTCGAGAACCTTTGTGCCCCAACGGCCATCAGTTCTACGAGCAATGTCCCCGCCCATTGAAACGGATTACATCGCGTATATAATAGAATTTTGTTTTTCCTAAAATTTCGAACACTTCGCAGCATTCGTCGTCGCAGGACAATCCTGAGACTGAATGCTGCAAAATCCGTTTAAAAATGTTTTATTATAATTAATTGTTTTGTTGTACCTATGTACACAAGAACAATTTCATAGATTAAAACCATGAACAATGTTGTGGTTAACCATAAATTACATCACCTTACCTACATACAACAAAAGAAATCAAGGATAATAACACTAAGTTTGAACAAAGGAACGGTGACATACCTATGTATGTAGGTAGCAAAAAAGTACGAGTTAATTAACAGAAGGGACAACGTCTCGAACAAGTGTTGCTCATACAAGAATCCGATTTGTAACTGTCGTAAAATCAAAATGAAGCTTTCGGTAAAAACGCATGATGATGACACATTTGCCTGACCGATGGGTCGATTTTTTGCGCTAAAGATTACTGTTAATACTAGTATAGCTATATAGAAACCAAATTATAACATTAATATTTACCTACATATTTCAGTCTATTATTTTCTAAACAAAACGGGTTTATCTGTAAAATATGTTATATATAATTCTTCATACACAAGGTATGTCACTGAACTCTCGTAAAAAGCTGCGATTTTAATTAAAAAAGTTGTGTATGTTTGAGTGGGTCCCTGGATAGTTTAGATTCACAATTGGACCCAGTATGTACGTGGCGCTGCAATCGGGTTTGTATGTACCTGCCTGTGCGAAGCTAGGGCGGACAGCTAGTATCTTATATATATACAAATTTAACCTACAGTGGTGCAAAAGAAAAATCCGTAAGATTTTGCTGAACATGTACTGTTTTGTGTCGTGTGGTGTCGGCTACGAATAGCACCAACCCATCTCATCCCGTGGGTGTCGTAAAAGGCGACTAAGGGATTAGCCGGAGGATGGGCAGCAGCGTCCTTCGAATACATTAACAACTCAACTGCGATCGCCAACCCGCCTGCCAAGCGTGGTGATTATGGCAAAACCCCTCAATGAGCACACAGCACACCGGTACACAACATATCGGTCGTTGTGGTGATCTTTGAGAGAGGCCTGTGTCCAGCAGTGGACTTTATTCGGCCGAAATGATGATGATGATGATGATGTACTGTTTTTTTGGTAGGTATCGACCCAAGCTTTCACCCCCTGCAGTATGTCGTGCTATTTACTGGACACCCTGTATATAATTCTTCTGTACGTATGGCACTGAACTCCTGCTAAACGGCTGGACAGATTTTCATGATTATTTTTTGTGTATGTTCGAGTGGGTTCCTGGAGGGTTTAGATCCACAATAGGATCCGGTGATGGCGCTGCAATCGGGTTTGCATCTACCTGCCTGGGCAAAGCTGGAGCGAGCAGTGAGGTTTATATAAAATTTACCGTATGGTGCTGGTTAAGAATTGCACCAGCCCCTCTAATGGAGTGCCATGGGTGTAGTAAAAGGTTAGTAGGGGATTAGCCGGAGCATAGGCAGCAGCGTTCTACGAGTACATTTACAACTCAACTGCAATCGCCAACCCGTATGCCAAGCGTGGTGATTATGGCAAAATCCCCCAATGAGCACACAACACCCCCAGAGCGGTCGTTGTGGCGATCTTTTAGAGAAGCTAGTGTCCAGCAGAGGACTTTATTCGTCTGAAGTGAAAATCTAAATAAATAACCAAGTTGAGTGTGCCGACTAGGTATTATTGTTACCTAGGTCTCCTGTCCAAGTCATTTCGGGTTCAATCGGTTAGTGTGGAATTAGGCTTCCATTCACTGAACCCATTCCTTCTTCTCGAAACCCAACTTTATTACTTGACCAACATATCTTTGGTGTGCACTACCTAATATTGAAGTCGAAAAGAGGACAAAATACAAGGTTTGACTTTTATTTGGTGCTTATGTTAGTAGCTGTTACCGTATGCAGGACACGTTTCGGAGCTGGGTCGAGCTGGGTCGAGCAACTTGAGGAACAATTCAGACAAAGGTACTTGTTCAAATATCGGACCAAAAGTGAAAAGATTTTTACAGAACATCGGAACTAGGTCAACAAAGTTATTTTAATATACTTATTGACTTTTGGAAGAGATACTGGATTTTCCTTGTGATCAGTGCTAGTATCGATTTTTTGTTACTATAAGCCAACAGCTTTCATATTTGGTCTTTTATGTACGCTACCTGTTTATATATTAGCCACAAAAAGTACCAATATTCGAAAAAGAGTAGTTTCAGAAATGCCGGAGGCCCCAGGTACGGCAGCCCGATGAGTTACAGAAAAAATATTAATAAATAACATATTGTATAAGTTTCATTCTCTTAATCCAATAAAAATATGGAGAGATTACTAGATAAATAGTACGTGTATTTCTAAAATTAATTAAATTTTATAAACATCTTGAATTTTTATGTAGCCGTCGCGGACCTAGTTTAACTAGCAAAGGGCGGGCCCGGATTATGTTGTCAGCAAATTTGGGCATTTGGGCTAGAAGGTGCTTTTATTCTCATCACTTGTGCTTGCCAACTTCACAACAACAACAAGAATCCGGCTACGTAGGTACAGCTTAAAAATAACAAGGTGCAGGGCGGGGACGGATTTACGACAGAGCTTCTGAAAGCGGGTGGCACACCGGTACTTAAAGTCCTTCAGAAGCTATTCAATTCCGTCATACTCGAGGGCACAACGCCGGAAGCATGGGACAGAGGCGAGGTGGAGCTCTTCTTCAAGGGTGACAACACTCTGTCGAAGAATTATCGACTCATCTCGCTTCTAAGCCATGTTTATAAGCTGTTTTTAAGGATCATCACGAATCGTCTCGAGCGCTGGTTTGATGGCTTCCAGCCTCCCAAACAAGCCAGTTTCCGAAAAGATCCTGCGGCAGGTTATACAAAAAACCGAGGAGTATAATCTGCCACTATGCTAAGCGTTTGTGGACTATGAGAAAGCCTTTGATTCGATCGAAACCTGAGCAGTGCTGCAGTCTTTGTAGTGGTGCCAGATTGACTATCGGTACATCGAAGTATTGAATTGCTTATACAGAAATGCCACCATGTCGGTCCGAGTACATAAACCGAGCACGGGGGCAATATCATTGCGGAGATGTGAAAATAAACTTGCCTAATTATTTTTGGGTCTGTAATGCAGCGTAACTTTTTGAAGATAAATATAACCTTACGAATCCTATTATTTAAAGCTTCGATATGGTATTTCAATGTTAGTGTTTCATCTATTGTTATACCAAGGTATTTTATTTTTAATGATGGGACACGCACATTGGTTTTCCGTGGAGACTTTACAATAATGAGCATACAATGTTGGGTAAGTCTGAGATGACGTTAGTTTGCGCATCGAAAACTTAATATAATTTGCCATATCTGCATTTAGTGTTAATAATGTTGCTGAAGCATTTTATTAACAACATTGAATCCGTGCTGCGCAGTCTTGTAGATTTCGCTTTCTGAATATCAGCCAGAAAAAGCAGAGCAGTATCATCAGCGTATGCTATGATTATGCCATGATCCAGTTTTAGATTACAAAGATCATTTATGTAAATCAAGAACTCCTGGCTCGTAAAATACTTCCTTGAGGAATTCCAAAGGACGTATTTTTCTGATCAAGTCTGAGAATATTGCCAATCTTTACGCATTGAGTTGGCTCTTCCAAATAGTTTTTGAAGAGATTTAGCTGGGAGCCTCTTATACCTATCGTTTCAAGCTTGCGCAACAAAATAGGAATGGAAACTATCAAACAAGGTCTAGGAACATTCCTATTGTGTGATTGCCTTTATCAATGTTTTGTGCTAGATAGTCAGTAAGATGATATACGGCATCGGCAGTTGATAATTTAGGCCGAAATACAAACGGCGTATTAGACAAAATCGATGTATGCTCCAAATATTTAACCAACCTATTCTTTATAAGCTTTTCGAATATTTTTAACATAGAAGACCATAAGGAAATAGGTTTATAATTTGTTATTTGATCTTTGCTGCCAGATTTATACACAGGAACAACTACAGCTTTTTGAGGCTCATAGAAAAAAAGTCATGTACTTAAACATTTTTGGAAAATATAAGTCAATTGTGGTACCAAAATGTGGCTGAATTGTTTAATAATTTTACTAGATATATTATCCAAGCCAACGGCACAGTCAAAACTTAAGATCATCCTTTCTACCTCGGTTTCGTCAGTATCTAGCAACGCAACGGATCATCATATCAGCCACAGGACATCCACTGCTGAACAAAGGCCTCCCCCTTAGATTTCCACAACGAGCGGTTACATGCCGCCCTCATCCAACGACTCCCAGCGACCTTCATCAGGTCGTCTGTCCACCTCGTTGGAGGTCGTCCCACGCTACTTTTTCCGGTGCGCGGTCTCCATTCTAGAACCTTCGTGCCCCAGCGGCCATCAGTTCTACGAGCAATGTGCCCTGCCCATTGCCACTTCAGTTTACTAATCCTTTCAGCTATGTCGACAACTTTAGTTCTTCTGCGGATCTCCTCATTTCTTTCGATCACGTAGAGAAATACCAAGCATAGCTCTTTCCATAGCTCGCTGAGTGACCTTGAGCTTTCTTATGAGGCCTATTGTGAGTGACCGCGTCTCTGTTCCATATGTCATCACTGGTAACACACACACACAATGGTTAAAGACTTTCGTCTTGAGGCACTGCGGTATCGTTGACGAAAAGATGTTGCGAAGTTTCCCAAACGCTGCCCAGCCGAGTCGGATTCGCCGGTTGATCTCTTTGTCCCAGGTAGACATACTCGTCAACAACTTCGAGAACAGAGCTCCCAACGGATATTGGGATGGGCACGACATGGGCATTTGACATGACCTTTGTCTTGCCCATGTTCATTTTAAGGCCCACCTGTTGGGAAACTCTGTTGAGATCATTGAGCATTGTGCTGAGCTCTTGCAGCGATTCTGCCATGACTACGATGTCATCGGCAAATCGAAGGTGATTGATATACTCGCCATTGATGTTAATGCCGAATCCTTTCCACTCAAGTAGCTTGCAGGCATCCTCCATTGCAGCGGTGAACAGTTTCGGGAAAATGACGTCCCCCTGTGTCACACCTCTCTGCAATGGAATCGCCCCCGTGCTCTGTTTATGTACTCGGACCGAAATGGTGGTGTTTCTGTATAAGCACTTCAACACTTCAAGGACCGATAGTCAATCTGGCACCGCTGCAGAGATTGCAGCACTGCCCAGGTTTCGATCGAATCGAAGGCTTTCTCATAGTCCACAAACGCCAAGCATAGTGGCAGATTATACTCCTCGGTCTTCTGTATAACCTGCCGCAGCGTATGGATGTGGTCTATGGTACTGAAACCTTTTCGGAAACCGGCTTGTTCGGGAACCTGTGCTCGAGACGATTCGTGATGATCCTTGAAAACAGCTTATAAACATGGCTCAGAAGTGAGATGGGTCTATAATTCTTCAATAGGGTGTTATCACCCTTTTTGAAGAAGAGCACCACCTCACCTCTGTTCCACGCTTCCGGCGTTGTGCTCTCGAGTAAGACGGAATTGAATAGCTTCTGAAGGACTTTAAGTACCGGTGTGCCACCCGATTTCAGAAGCTCTGTCGTAATTCCATCCCCACCGGCGCCTTGTTATTTTTAAGCTGTTTCAAGGCCATCCTAATCTCGTACAGGCTGATGTCCGGGATATCCTCGCTATAGTGTCGGGTTAGTTTGGCTCGCGGGTCTTACCCACGCAACAGATGTTAAGGTATTACTACACGTAAAAGGTACTCCTTTGCAGGTCCTTGCAAGGTACTGTGATTGGCCTGGAATAGATTCTGCTAGACACTTACCTACATTAACAACTTATTATTAACGATGTTGGCTGATTCCAATTGTGATGTGTACGTTTATAATAAATCTGAAGATGACTCATGTTGTTGTAAGGTATATGTTACATTTTTAATATATTTTTTCCAGATCTGTTTACTATTGGTTCCAGTCTTTTCCAGTTCAACTGTATCGTAATTGATTTAAACTTTTTTTTGGAGATTTTGACCATCTTTCTTTTGTACCATCATTGCAATATTGAATTATCTGGATTACGTTTCGCTTTCATATGCGATTTGTCTCTATGTCTCATACAGCGAATGAGTCCTGGCGTAATCCACGGTTTTATTTTATCATTTTTGTTACGCAACCGAATATTGATTGTGTTTTTCTTAGGAAGCTCCCTCCGCCAAAGCGGCGAAAGCATGCCTTCAGGGACGTTCGCAAGACTGAGGTGGCTGGCTCAACGGCGCGCACTCGAGATGTGGCGACATCACCTACGGTTGCAGTTCGCGACGGGTCCCCAGACCCAAGGGGTCGATATCGGTTTCCCAGGGGTCGACATAAACGAAAACTGATTTTGGGGGTCGACGAAAAAACATCGACCCCAACACAAGTTCTTATTTGAAACTTTCAAGATATTGTATAAGTTGTGTACCAACTTGAAGAATGACTAATATTTTAGTAGGATGTTGTACTTTTAGTCGAAAAAGGTTCAGTGTGGTTACAAACACTTTGACAAAACAAAGTAACCATTTCAAAATCAACGAACGCGGAGATTTAAGGCTGCACCTCACTCCCCCCGACCCTTGCTCGCGGGCGCCCGTGCCGAGAAATCGAGTAGTAATAAAAGATCCCTTTAAACCCCAATTAATCATTCATCCAACAGTCCCTTATGATCATTACTGTCCCAGTAACTCCCTGAGCCGAGGTCCGTGTCCCGCAGAAAAAAGTACTGCAACTCACCAATATTGGATTGAACTGGATTTAGCTAGATTGGTAGAAAGTCACCAGTGTTAATATTTTTCTTTTTTCAAAAAATAATTACTTACTTAAGTATTTTTTCATAATTTGTGTTAATAATTATTAATTACACTTTATATTTACTGAATTTGATGTCTATTTACTTTGTTAAATTTTGTTGATAAAATGATGTCATGTTCACTCACTTAACCAACCGCAAAGTTTATAATTTGGTAAGTATTTTGTAGCAATAAGAAAAAACTAGACGATATTCAAAGTAATTTGGCTATGGGGGTCTGAGGTATCAGTTCATGTTGGAAAAGGGGTAGTTTGGGAATCCCTGGCCTACAGGTAGTTGTTCCGACTCTGTATGCAAAAACATGTGGAATTTATCCCTGTAAACTATACCCACGACTCATCGATAAAAAACGTATTTATTTATTTATGTACTGTTTATTGAACATCACATAATACATAAAAGATGAACATTTAAAAAGATGAGATAATAAATAAGCGAGATACCATGGGCGGTCTTATCGCACAAGGCGATTTCTTCCTTTGGTTAGAAAGATATTGGGCTCAATTGTACTAAATATTATACATAATATAAAATACATCTTAACTACTTATACATAAATATATTTTTTACAAAACAGTCTTATTTTAAGAGAGTTTTGATTCATGATTAAAATAACATTACTCATATTCGTACCACAACCTAAACAGTTCGGCTTTGTTTCATTCCTGCTTAGTGCTGGGAAAGAACGAATAATTTCTAAGAATTGTCTATAGCCTGCTTAAAAAAGAAAAGAAACAACGCTATATGCCGTGTATAGCGCTATCTCTTTCACGCGTTGTTCCGAATCCGTACCTATGAAGCATAATATTGTAGCAAAATGTATGATTAAGTAACTATAAAAATAATATTAGTTTGTATAAAAGATCTTAAATAAGTAATTTCTGTAAAATACATACAATTATTTAAAAATATTCCTTTTAAAGCAGTAAATTTGAAAAAATTATAGTTGCGGTCAGAGTATGAAAAGACCATAAGTATGAATCGGAACGACATGTTTACTAATCAAGTTCGTCGGCGTGCGAGCGAAATTCGAAACACATGGGCACTATTTTTGTTTTGAAGTGGGTTTCGTTTCAAGTTTATAACAAAGTGGTTCAACTTATTTTATCTTACTTATTATTCCTAGTGTATAAAATTATCGATTAGGTATTAATGCTGCAACCAAACTATTAATAAAATAATTATTTCGAAGGGTCGTTTTAAATAGGCACTTGTAATACGGGCTAGAAATACAAAACATTATTAAACCTATGTTGACTGGTAACCACGTTTATTATTTACTGTGCCTACTTTCTGCAGTGCATCATACAACATGGAAACAAGGTATGCAAGTTAAACATTCTTAATTAGTGGCAGAAATTTTAAAACATAGAATTATTGTGCTGTTGCTGTTTTAGTAGATGCCACCATAATTATTGTACAGTGCGGCCGCGAGGATACGGACATATTTTAATTAGTCCAGTTTATTATATTAAAGATTTAATTTAGCGCTAAACTATTTATGTTTATTGTGTGTTGACGTTAAGTACTACATTAAAATCATATTATATATGAAATTTAATCTTTAATATAAAAGAAACTAGACCAATTACCAGGGTGTCAGGCACGCTTTTTTCGGCGGCCACACTTTAAACAATTTTATGTGGTTTTAAGTGTTTTGTTGTTTCGATTGCAGCCGAAGAGTTTCCCGGGTTTCCGGGCAGCAGCTAGACATTCTATGGGAATTTTTAAATAAAAATAGGGACATCGCTACATCCTTCAATCGCTCCCTACAAGCGAAGGAGTACTCGCAAAGAAAGTGGAGAGAGATTGCGGAAATCCTCAACTCGCAAGGCGTAGGACGTAGCTCATAAAGATTGGAGGGGCTGGTCTAAAGTAACTACCTATTGACTTTTTAAAATGAATATAAACCCTATAAAAATATAAGTTAAACTTTTTCTTTTTAGTACCGGGTAGATTATAAAGCAAAAATAAAGTCAAGAGTCGCTGCTGTAAGATCTTCACATGCGCGTACTGGTGAAGGACCCTCAACAGAGAAGCCCTTGACAGAATTAGAAGAAAAATGTCTCCAAATACTGGGAGAAGATTTTGGTCAGGGCTTACCAGGTGTCAGAGTGGAACCATTTACAGAAGTAAGATAAAACAATAAGTAAGCATATTTAAATTTTTATTGTTATAAACTATAGAAAATTTATATTATGTTTTCTTTTAGCCTCCAGAAATTGACGCTGCTGCAACGGGTGTGGATGTAGTGCAGGATTCCTCACCTTCTGAATCAATTTTACAAAACGTAGAATCTATTCTGGATGCAGTATTCCTTGTCCCTGCCCAAAATCCACCCACCCAAGAACCACTGCCTCAAAATTCTCGTCTGGAACCTATGCTCCAAGACCCGGTGCGTTCTTTTTCTCTTTCTCAAGGGGTACCCAGAATCAACTAATGATAAAAACAATAGTTTAAAATACTGTTAACCTAGTTACAAGAAGTATTTAAATATTTTTTTTTTTAAAACGACATAATGATGTTTTCCCATACCTAAAAACCAAATGTTCTCTGTATTGCTTAGATTTTCCAAGTGAGCTTTTAGTGGATGATTTGCGCAAATGAAAGAGTCATGACTCGCACGACCATGACTTGCATCTACACTCATTATTTGCATGTCCACATCGCAAATCTGAAAAAATATTGTGAACCTGTACATCTCTCTATTTACAATCTCTTCATCATTTCGGCCGAATAAAGCCCACTGCTGGACACAGGCCTCCCTCAAAGATCACCACAGCGGCTGATGTCGGTGTGTTGTGTGCTCATTGGGGGGTTTTGCCAAAATCGCCACGCTTGGCAGGCGGGTTGGTGATCGCAGTTGAGTTGTTAATGTATACGAAGGATGCTGCTGCCCATCCTCCGTCTAATCCCATAGTCATCTTTTTCGACACCCACGGGATGAGATGGGTTGGTGCTATTCGCAGCCACCACACGGCAATTTTATTTTACAATCTCTTAGATTTAAATATTTTAGTGAGGGTAAGATATATACACAAATATTTTTGTTTGCCCTTATTTGTGAGGAATATTGTTACTTTGATTTAATTTGTTAATGATTTGACTCATACTAACAGGATACACTTACTAATTGAACATTCAAGGAATGGTAATTCTTGCGACAGTAATAGCGCTCCTCGTGTAGTACCGGGCGTACTATAGCAACTTGGCTGCAATCTATACACCCTAGGACCCCCGGTATCCCAAATCTGTTGTAAAATCTGTAATAAATAAACAACAATTATTTTATGTACATATTACACTTACACCTAAATATCTAATAAACAAAATAGTTAGTTGTCATGTGAAATTTATAACTTTTTCAGATTTTTTGTACTTAGTAACCAATTATTACAATTATTTGTTTTAAAATATACTGATTTCATTAGGTTTATATTCATTTATAATTTAGATTTCATTAATACTTAATAATTCTGTAGCCATTTTAATTGAATCATTTTAAAAATCTTTGAAAATATAATTTTGCAAAGTTAACATTGAACAACTAAATATAGGTATCAATAAATAATAGGATACATACTGTGTTTTAATTCTTTTGCATCGTTTAAGATAAGATAAGATAAAAATATTTTTATTCATGTAAAACCATTTATAGGCACTTATGAATAGTCAAGACTTTAGTTGCCTCGTTCTAAGGTGTAGATTTCCTATGGAGAAGAACGGGCAAGAAACTCCATGGTTACTCTTTTTAAATCATATTGGTACAATGTTCTCGAAATGATGGTAATGTGAGGACAATGCAGGAAGAAAGAGTCTATCTTAAAAAGTCTACACTAAACAAGCTTGATTTTAATATTCAGCAGAATTTTTGATTATTTACTGGAAATTGTATGTACTCCTGTCTCATCTGCAGTGTGTTAAGACATGCAGTAACCTGTGCAATGACTGACGAAACAGTCTGTTGAGCCACAAAATGACCCTCATTATTGCCTATAGGCCGCTGATATGATCCGGTTGCATAAAATGATAATGCAATCAATACCTAGAAAAAAGTAAGAAACTCGGAAATGAATAAGTACATAAAAATGGTTAAAGAGCACATATACACTGCTTTAATAAGTTAGTTAATTCTGTATAAATAGGGATTACCTTTGTATCTACAGACAAGTCAGTGGATCTTTGAGGCTTCTTCATATGAGGCCTCAACTCATCACACAGTTTACGTGCGAGTTTTTTGGTGAGTCTGTATCGTTCAACAAACTCTGCGTTTTCCAAATTGAAGGGGTCGCATTCCTCACGTAGCTGCATACGACGCCGCTTCCTTGTGTTAATTAATTCTGCGTTATCGGCTTCTAAGAATTCAAATATCTCGTATTCATTTGCCATCTAAAAGCAAACAAGAAATTAACTACCCAGGGAACTAAAATCCCTAGGTACACAACTCATTCTCCAATTTTAGGAAAATAAATATGTTTTACTTACTTTATAGACACGATAAATGTATTTTATTATGAAAATTTGGTAAATTAATGATATAGAAGCCGCATTCGAGCAACTTTTATATAATTGTCAAGTTTGACACAAAAACAAAAATGCTAACTGTCAAAAATTACGTTGTGGTACGATTTGAATGAATGATTTAGCGGTGACGTCATCAAAACTGCTACAAAAATGACATTGTTTCTAACAAGCAAATAAGCTTGTTTTATGGACGTCGTGGTACGAAAAGGCGAAGTAAGATTAAAATAATACTGCTTTAAGAGGTGGTGGTAAGCCCCGGAGACTCTTGATTTTTTGCTTTCTGCGCATATCGATGTCCCCCAAAATATAAATTTGAACAATATTTTAAACGTAGGTACTCGTATATCTCTTAACGCATCGGAATGATTGCTGCATCAATGACTGTTTGTGTCGGCTATATAAAAAAAAAAAACCGAGAATTATTTCTGTATTATGTATATTGCTTTTTTTGTCATTATCGAGTTAGTGATATTCTATAGAATGAAAGCGTTACCTCTTCTATGTTCATAAACATCTGCAGGAAATGTAGATTTATTCAACCGACATACTTTGAATTTAACATAACATTAAAAACCTGTTAATAACACATAATCAATATAATCAGCCCATTTTTGTTCCAGTGCTGGGCATGGGCCTTTTCTCACGATGACAAAGGTGAGGCCTTAATCCACCACGCTGGGGCGCATGTCGATTGTATCTGAAGCCGATTTATGAGTTTAGCTTTAGTAAACATTACTTTAAAAACCAACAAACTACATACGCCTTTCACTTTCTACAAATAGCACTATTTCAAAAACAGATCCATTCAAATGAGAAGTTATTGAATGCGGGTGTCAGAATCGATTTGCCGTTAAACTGTCCCAATCTTATCACTTTTAATAAACAGCTTAAAACTGATTAATTAGGGCTCTAATGGCGTCGTCCGTCGCTTCCAAGGCTCAATGGGTTAAATTTTGAAATTATGGCGCCGTTACTTTTAAGTGGTGAATAATTAAAGTCATGGTTAATAAAAAAGCGTCACAAAAGAGAAAGTATTCAACGAAATGTTGTCATTGATATTGGAATTTTTCAATCTTTCTTAACGAAAAGGTGAGGTACTAAATTTCGTTTTCATTACTTGTTGTGCCATATAAGTTTCCACAGAAGTATTCAAGTTTGAACGGCCTCCAACGAGATGGGCAGACAACCTGGTGAAGGTAGCTGGGAGGCGTTGGATGCGGGCGGTACGTAATCGGTCGCTATGGAGATCTATGGGGAGGCCTTTGTTCAGCTGTGGACGTCCTTTGGCTGATATCATGATGATGCGGAATGCCTTTGTTTAGTGAACGTCTTGAACGATGATGAATTCATTTAGGTACACGTATGCAGTCTTCAGTGGAGTAAGAAAGCATAAAGTCGTTTGTTCCTACTTCTTTTATGTTACTTTTAGTGACTGGAATTGTATACTCAACCATTTTAGTAATTATTTGTTAGTTGAGTGACAGTGGTGGTTTCACGTTTTGAGTTGCGAAATTATAACTACTGTAAACTTTGTACAGAGTTGAGTACTTAATGTGGTTCATCATCATCATCATGTCAGCCAAAAGTACATCCACTGCTGGACACAGGGCTCCCTCATAGATTTCTACCACGACCATGTATAGTAATTTTAGGGGGATTTGCCATTACTCGCCTTGCTTTGCAGGTGGGTGGGTGAGCGCAGTATAGCTACTGTTATACAGAAGGAATGCTGCTACCCATCCCTCGGGCTTAGAGTCCCTTAGTCGCCTTTTACATCCACGGGAGGAGATGGAGTGGTGCTATATTCTTCATCCGGACACCACACGGCAAAGCAAAATGTGCGATATGTATCTACACAACTAAAGGAGCGAAAGTTATTTATATGAAAGTTTTCTGTCTTTCGAAAGAAATGATAGACAAAGAAAAAATTGAAACTCCACATATGTTTCCCAGGTGATAGTTCTAGAGGCGGTCATACTGGAATATTAAAAAATACTAAAATTTCTATGTCATCTGAAAATCTCCTCTACAACAATAAAACTTACACAAGATGTTATATAAAATAAAGTAAATGAAAATGAAATTATAAAAAGTACAGTGAAATGTCGTAGAAGTATACAAAATAAACAAAACCTTTTACAGTGTGGAAATGGAATGAAATGGACATTGGGGCATGCCGGGCTCTTAGCTCTTACTGCGGGCACAGTGTCCGCCCGGCATTGGGCTGTACCCCCGGTGAGTATCGGCCCGATGTTTGATCTGACGAGCCCCGTCTCTGTGCGTGCAACCTGGCCAGCCACACATTCCTCCAGCTCACAAAATACAGCGCACCGCTACCTGCTGTTTCGGGCGTGTTTCCGTTCGAGCGATAGACTAGTCCCAGTTCCTCACCCACAGGTTAAACACATAAAGACCAGATATCGGTTAGCGACGACCGGTTTTTTTTTGTGGTGGGCAAGCGCGGTGATCTCTTCTGTGCGTGCATCGCAAAAGGAAGCTACGGCATCCCTGAACTAAACCACGGCCACAAGTAAGAAGTTAACATGTTCAACAACCGCGATGAGATCACGGTGCTGCGTCGCCCAAGCTGGGAACTCCTCCAGCGTGTACTGCACCGGACACTGCAGTAATGACAACAGGGCGTCTCTTACCAGCCTATACGACACAGATATTTCCTGAAACACCCATGTCCCGAGAGTATCTGCTTTAGTCGGAAGGTAAGAGCGCCAAGCTACCACTTCCGTCACTTCTCCATAACTGGTCTTACCGCCCCATCGCAGCGTGCTCCATACTACACTTCAACTTCTACGAAAAATGTATAATTCGTTTCGATAGTTCCCATTCATAGTAAAAATTAATTTATTACAATAGAAAGCAAGGGGCTACTACTAACCTGCCGGGGCTGCTACTCGATGCCTTGCAAACTCCCCAACCCCAGCCATATACATATAGTAAGTAGAAAGAACATCGTAGTTTAAAAAAAATATTGCATTGAATTTCATGGCTCCCCTCCCTCCCTGCTCCTTTCCCAGGGCGTAGGAACTTACCAAAGCTATTTTTGTATAAAACGAAACACAAAAACATTCAAGTATACTTACGAGTACAAGTATACCTACAATATTTGCAAAACTAATCTTACATCAACTTAAATCTTACATACAATCTACGTCCAAAATATGGGCAGCGAAATTTTTAAACAAGGTTAAGTCACTTTACGTATCATCCAATTATTGTAGAAAAAGGAAAGCAACGGGCCTTGTTTCTGTCACCTGAAACTTAATATAACCCAAGGCTATATTATACTTCCAAGGGTCTAAATAAATTAATTATGTTCTTGTTAACCAGACTTAATTAGAGGCTACGTTACGGAAGCGTAAATAAATTACACTGTTATATGAGAAGAGGTATACTCCTATGAACTGGGAACTCCCCGGGATGGAACTAAAATGCGGAGCCACACATCCTCTTCGGGGATATTAGTTACCTAATGGCTCTCATATTGCGAAATATCTGCTACCGGTAGAATGTCAATAATTATCTACATGATTGTCTTATCTATTTAGAATCTAATTAAAGTACCTAGTTACATTATGTGCTCATGTGCGGTTTCCATTTAAGAGTAAGACGGCAATGTTGGCGCAGTGGCTTAGTGATTGGCTTTCTGTGCTACGTGCCGTGGTGTCGATCCCCGAGCGAAACAAATATACCAAATATAATACCCATGCAGTACGTGAACAGAACATGGGGGCAATTCCATTGCGGAGAGGTGTGAGATAGCGGGTCATCATTTCCTCGAAACTGTTCACCGCTGCAATGGAGGATGCCGTAAAGCTACTAGAGTGAAAAGGATTCGGTATTAACATCAATGGCGAGTATATCACTCACCTTCGATCTGCCGACAACATTGTAGTCATTGCAGAATCGCTGCAAGAGCTTGGCACAAAGCTCAATGATCTCAACAGAGTTTCCCAACAGGTGGGCCTTAAAGTGAACATGGGTAAGACGAAAGTCATGACAAATGCCCATGTCGTGCCCATCCCAATATCCGTTGGGAGCGCTGTTCTTGACGAGTATGTCTGGGACAAACTGTCACCACCCCATCTCATCCCGTGGGTGTCGTAAAAGGTGACTATGAGATTACCCGGAGGATAGGCAGCAGCGTCCAGTGTAATTTACGGTAGTGTATTTAGATTACAGTAAAATCACCGATGAGCTTGGATGGTATTTCTATTTCTATTTCTTTTCTTTGTGATGACTTTCAATCGTATACGGCACCCTATAAAATTCAACTATCAACTAAACAATAATATTGTTTCTAGAACTGACTCTATGAAAGACTTGGGTGTCGCGTTTGATCATAAGCTAACTTTTCACAGCCATATAACATCAACAGCTAAAGACTATTTTAGACGCTTGGGCTTCATGCTTAGGAAATGTCGTGACTTTCGTAGTACTCATGCAATCAAGCTAGTATTTACTGCACTCATCCGCAGCAAGCTTGAGGCATGTGCGTGTGTATGGAATCCATTTGAAAAAATATATATATTAGAACTTGAAAAAGTGCAAAATATAAATGGTTACTACCCTTACTTATATCCCACGAAATTCCTTTTAGGTTGCCTCGGTTTTAATTCCTTGGAGGTGAGACGGACTTATGACCAGATGATTGTAAGCTGTAAAATCCTTAAAGGGAGGATCGATGCCACTGATCTTCACAACAAAGTGTGCCAGTTATTTGTTCCTAACAATTACCGTCGCAGTAGGAGCCATCAGTTATTAGCAGTCCCTGCATGCCGTACATACGTACGTACGTAATGCATGAATGTGTTAATTTTGTGTTTATTTGTGCCTTAATTTTAATTAATATCTATTTTTAAGAAACGCGTTAAAGAACATTATCTTTCCTCATAATTGTGATAGTATATGTATTAGTATATTTGTAGTTATTTTATGTATGTATTTTACCCTTATTATGTATATCTATTGTTTGAAATTATTATATCGTTATCTTTTTTTTTTTTTTGTAATGTTACACACTGTGTCTACGTTTCCAATTGCCCTCTCCTGTCGCAGGTCTGCTGGCAGAAATTTCTTTAGAAATAAGCAGTACCTTTGTACTTAAGTGACCTATATACCCTATTTTTTTCTACTGTTGTGTGTACATAAATAATAAATAAATAAAATAAATAAAAATAAATAATAATTGTGTCTTATTTATAATTCTAGATTTTGTCTTTTTACCTCATACTTAATTGTGATATTTTTTTTTATAATTTATTGATTGAATTGTCTTTAAGTAGTGTAATTGACGTTGGCCGTTCTATTTAAAGTGAATGAATAAATAAATAACATTCCTAATAACGTCAGTTTTTATATTCATACCTTTTTAATCATCAAGCTAACTAAATTACTCCTGTATCATACACGAGCTTCTACGTAACTGCCTACATAATTGCAAAAATATGTTGTACTCAAACGCTAGGAACGTCGGAGAAATAATATAGAAGTACTTTTGCTGTGCATGAATTTCATATAATTTCACTCATACTTCGGGAAAGTTACAAATAACAATCGTCCATAATTACAACCAAAATATTCTTGCAATCTTCTAAGTGTATTATTCATTCTATTGCTGGAACAACTTAACCTTTGTATTTTATTAATAGCAATAAATATTAAGTAAAGTATCGGCTCTATCCGAATCTGGGTCGAACGATTAAGTTCGTTAATTACTTAACTGTAAACGCCAGCGCTTAGTCAACTAACGGCTGTTTCAATAATGGTTTTATTACAATCTATTATTGTAAAGGCTGTGACCGAAAGCAATTATATATGCATTTGGTAGAATTGGTAATAATAGGTTCTATAAACATCTATTAATCTATCTAAATTATCTCTCCGTATGGTGTCCAGATTAAGAATATAGCACCACTCAATCTCCTCTCGTGGATGTCGTAAAAGGTGACATAAGGACTTAATCAGCAGCGTCTCTTCTGTGGAACGGCAGCCATTCGGCGTTCACCAACCCGCCTGCCAAACGTGGTGAGTTCCCCCAAAAAATACGCATAACGCGTAACCATGCGTTACTGAAATATATAAGGGAAGCCTTGAACAAACAGCTTAAGCAACTTACAGCTTACGGCTTACATGATGATGATAACGAATTTAAATTAACCCCAAGCTGTAATCTTCGAATATTTTACATTTTATTTTATATATTTCTTTTTTAATGTAACAGGTATCCCATAAGGACTTCCAAAGAGCCAAAAAAGGGCGCTCTTTAGTTAGTTAAAACGTTGCTGGAAGAAGAATTAGGCTGACTGATCTGGTTTAGAAACTTGTTTAAAGCTGTGGGGGGTGGTGTGGGCCGATTCGAGCAAGGGCCGGAGAGGTTTCTGTGCCAGTGAACACTAGAGTGCTTCCCGAGACCGTGTGATTTCCGGCAAAACAGACTGTCCCCCTCCACGCATGGGTGTCATAGCGACTAAGGGTTGGTATCAAGAGGGTGGGCAGCAGCACCCTCCCGTGTGCTAGTTACAACACACTGCGTGCACCAATCCGACTGCTAACGGTGATGATTATGTTAATACGGCTCATTGTAGTGATCACGGAGAGGCCCGTGTTCAGCAGTGGACGTTTACAGGCTTATATGTGAGTGTGAGTGAAAGCTAGAGAAGCAACTGAAATATTCTAAATTCTGCATGCCTCGTCTCCTCTCAATGTTTCACCTATTAAGTATTCAATACCCTATAACACTCCAATATTTGCGTACTTTATATATGTACTGTAGGGGTTTGTGATCAACACTTGAAATAGATACTTTCTAAGAGAATATAATAGATTTTTTTTCGTCTTTCATATATGATTTATAAGGATAGAATTACGTAAGACTCCCGACAATTTCAGTATGAATAAGAATGACAATCCAGTCAGAAATTTTTAATCTATTAATTTCTAAAACCGTTTTTTATAGTGGCCAGTACTTCACACCAAGGAGGAAAGACCAATATTGCAGTACCTGCATATATAAAGTAACCTATTGGAGAGACATTAATTTAAACGAGACCTCCTAAAATGGGTTATTATTTAAACGCCTACAGTATTTAGTAGCGTGCGAGTCTTTAGTAACAAAAATGTTCAACTCGATCCGTGTAAACAACCACTCTACTCTACCTAGAACACACACTAAATTGGGTATCTACAGGCTATGGTTTACAAAAATATTTTTTGTTGCAGCAGATAAGTTCTCAATGCAGCGTCCCTTCTATGCAACAGTAGCAATACTGCGTTTACCAACCCGCCTGCTAAAGCGTGGTGAGTACTGGAAAATTCCCCATAAAATGACGTCAGAATTGTAAAAACCTGTTCGTGACGCCTTAGTTCAGCAATGGATAGTGCTGATATGATGATGATGAAGATAATTTCTCCACTAGTGACTGCAAATATGAAGATGAAGCTTTATTAAATACTGAGAACATAAACGGCTTTTTCTAAAGATCATTCCAGACGCCTGCCCTACCTTTTTCGCACATAATATTTTGCCATTATGTCTATAATATTGGAAAAGCTGAATTAATTTAGACGTGTTGTCGTGTGTTGTAAAAAGTTGTATTTTGAAACCTGATGTCCAGTGGAAAATATACATGGAACTTCCTTCACCCCGGGGAACCCCGCCGGACTCCTACTGGCTAAAACCACCGGAGAGGTCATCTTCGGCACCGAAGGGAGGCTCCAGGTTCTCGTAAGATCACACTAAAGCCGCCCATTGGTGCCACGCCTTTAGGCACATCACGGAGGGCATGACTGTAAAGCGGTCACCCCCTCTAGCAGAGGGAAGGCGACTGTAAAAAGGTCGCCCTTCATGCACTTCTCGGGGAGGATTGTAAAAGGATCCCCCAAGCCTCGCTTTGCGCTGTGCTGCGCACACGGCGGCACGTGACCACGTGCGCGCCACCGTCTTCCCGGGGGCCGCTCGGTGTGAGCACGCAGACTCCCCAATCTGCACACCCGCGACCCCCGAGTCACCAACCCACCTGCCAAGTGTAGTGTGTACTGGCAAATTCCCCCTAAAACACGCTTGTAACCGGTCGTATTATGGGAAGGCTTTTGTTCATCATGTTTGTATGTTTTGTTCAGCAGTGGACGTTTTTTGGTTGATATGATTAATACAAATAATTCCGATTAAGCAATATAACTCAAACAGTTTTTGTTTAAAACATCTGTCACAATTCCTTACCGAGCGTACGAAGTATCGCTAACCGCAACACAAGAACAACATCCGCACGAAATTCACTTTCAGTGGGAAATGCAGCCTCTTAAATTCAAACGGGAGGTATTTGGGTAAATACGCGACATAAAGACAGACTCCTCCTGGCCTGGTCCAGTTAAAGTCGTGGCCATATCACATTGCGATGACATGCGCAATGACCTAGACCATTCTCGGGGCGGCGGGGTATGCCGAACTCCTGCCTGCTAAAACCACTGGAATGATCATCTTCGGCAACGAAGGAAGGCTCCACGAACTCGAATAATCTCCATCTTGAGCCCGCTTGGTGCCACGCCTTTACGCACATCTTGGAGGGGATGACTGTGAAGCGGTCACCCCCTCTAGCGGAGGAAAGGCGACTGTAAACCCAGGCAACTCTCCGGGGTGCAATAAGGGACCTACCATGTCCGTGAACTCACCAAAAGTTTTAGCAGAATACCAGCGCTGCTGCATCACGAAGTGGCACAATACTAACATAAGTTTCATTTTTGTCTCTCAAATAAACATCACTCAAATTTTGTACAATTATAAATTCTTAATTTAAAACTTAACTGTCATATATAAATCTTTTGCCTATAATTGCCAATGTGTGAAAGCAAAATAAATAGGTTTTTTTTCTTTCGTCTACCACCAAGCGTGCCTCTCATGTGGCTTCCTCGTCTGAATGTGCTACACCATCCATCACACAGTATCCCCCGCGTCTAATAGGCAGGCGTTACGATAGTAAGGTTTAGGTTAAGTATGTGTTTTATTCGACCACTGTGCGTTGATATCGTGCATTGTATGTAATGGACTTACTACATCATCTACTTTATGTTTACGCACCCAGGGCGGCTGCTGTACCCTGTTAATTAAAAAATTAAAACAGAAATACATCTTAGAGAAGCTTAATTGTAGCCTCCATTAGTGTTGAGTAGGACACGATTTAAAAATGAGTTTGTAAGAGTAGCCTCTTTTTTGTACCGAGCCAGTACAATGTCCCACTTCAAATGAGGCGAGGCGCCATGACATGAAGCTTGGCGCCATGACATGAAGCTTGGCGTCATGACATGAAGCTTGGCGGTACATTTGAAAGAACGAGTATTTCATGTACTGTTGCTGTATTTGTACTGCCCTGTCTTACAAAGTGTGATTGACGTAATACTTAAAGAAAAGTAATAAGAAGCGATTGATTATAGACAAATGACAATTGTATCGACGTTTTTACTTATTAGCCACTGTAATATTATTGTGCAGGCGACTTATTTGTAAAACATGATTTTGATTTAAAATATACCTAATACACAGACATAAACAGCAACACAAGCAAAACAAATAGGTATTTAACAGGCATTCATGAAATCTTTTTTTTCTAAAACTGTCGCGTCTCGTACTTTAAACTAGTACATTTGTTATAGAGTGAATAAAAACATCATGTTGTCTCTTGCAGTCACGATAATGTCTGTTGAATAAAACGACGTGCTTTTGAAGCATGTGCCTCATTCTCTCTCTCTCTCTCACCCTACAGTTCATATGCGAGGAGTAGAGTAACGCGACATAAAATTTGAAGTGGTACATGTTATAATGTTGAGCCGCTCTTACAATATTGTGTCATGTACGGGACAAATGTACTGCCTCTTGTATGTCCTACTCAACACTAGCCTCCATGGAGTCAGAAGTTGCAATACTGACCGATGTAAGCAATTAAATAAGTCATTGTTATACTGTCAGGATGTAGTTAATACTTTTTTTACTTAGACTCTGATTCATAATTGGACAGAATAAATTGATATTTACTGTGTTCAAATTCAAGATTTTTAAATAGGAATGTAACACAAATCATAATTTAATTATAATGTTTAGAATATATTATATTTTACCTACAAATAAAAAAACGCGTTAGTCTATATTTAACGTAATTAATATAGACTAACTCATTTTTAGGCTGATAGTATTTATGTTTTAGTTAACGTTAAGTTATATAGCTTAAAGCACGTCACGTCACGTCAAAAGAATAATTTACTGATTGTAGCCAATCCTGGATCTGGCCTTTACGTTAACCATTAGTGTATAACTGATTCAATATCTGGGAGTGGTTATTTAGAGCAATTTCGAGAACTATAACGAAGTAATAATTAGATGCTATTCTATATGTCTTTTTTTGTTTTAATTGATCGAATTCAGTTTGTAGCTCTACCTTTACGCAAACTATTAGTATGTAACTGATCCAATATCTGAGCTATTTCTAGAACTATAACAACGTTATAATAGATGCAATTCTTGAAGTTTTTTTTTTATCGAATCCAGTTAGTAGCTCTACACAGTTATCTTGGGCTGGCCACATTATTATGTTTTTTCACAGAAGGACCTGTCACTTTACTCCTTCGAATTATGAATCAGAGTACCTACAAATGTACGCATAAATGCCGAAGCTTTAATTAAGTTACCGAAGTTTTTGTTTATTAGTAATAGCTGTCAAAGAGTATATTATTTGCTCATTCGATTTCGAAAATGTATAATTTAATCATCCCTTAAAATTTTCTTTTATTTTGACTTTTTGGGGTTCGCTTCCTTCAGTCGAGCCAGATATGTCTAAATATATTCTTATTAATATAGTTAATATATTGTGCAAGAACTTCCCATTTTGTAAAGGATAGACTTCATCTCTCTACCATGCGTGTCGTGAAAGGTTAGTAAGGGTTGATACCAAGAGGATGGGCAACAGTACACTCCCATGTGTGCTAATAACAAAATATTGCGATCACCAATCCGCCTGCCAAAGACAGTGATTATGGCAATATGAATGATCACTGGGAAACTCATGTTCTTCAGTGGACATTTACGGGATGATGTGTGCACATATGTATGCTAAGACGCAACGTTATCATGGGTTTATTTCCTAGCAATATTATTTAATATGAAACCAAAAATTCCAGTATGAAAAAATACCCAAAAATATTCCTCGTCATTACTTGGCTATATTTACATAATCCAAAGTCACAAGAAATGTCGTTTACATACCTAACTCTAATATTTACATGCGCACAGACGGCGCCTCTTGAAATCCCACGTCGCAACAAACGACAAAATCAAATATCAAGTTGAATTCGTTTACTTAGAAGCAATTTTGGTGCGAAATGTGTAAACAGAGTAGTAACAAAGAGCTCACGCTGTTTTCTTTTTGCTTTGACACATCGCTATATTTGTTTTAAGAACACCCAGATATTGTCAAATTAATTAATTGTTATCGTTTTTTTTTTTACACTAGGATTTCTCCTGTGTCGTGGGTGCGTTTACAGACATGAATTCCACATACAATACACCCAGACCCGGAACAACTACCTGCAGGTCATGCAAATATTTGTTCCGTGTGGGAATCGAACCCACGACCCGGAGCGCAGCAGCCGACTGTATCAGCCACTGCACCAACCGTGCCGTCAATTATCCTTAATTATGTCTTAATCAAACCGGAACACCGTCATGTATTGCAGCATAATATGTGGCACTGGGATGATACCAACCCAGCCCGACTCTTGCAATAAAAGATCTACAACCAATATAAAATATTGCTTTACGAATCACAGATAACGTGAAAACATAATATACGTATAACAAATGAAATCACTCAAGTACAACTGTTTATATTGTATACAAAGCTCAAAGTTGAGCCCATAAAATATTGTGTCATAAAGGGAAATGTAGCGATGAAAAGTAAGCACGGCGTCGGCCGCTATCTGATATTATCCTAGCGACATGACGTATCGACACGTCATGTTGTAACGATTACTCTGAAAATCCTATATCTAATATCCTGAGATTCAGTTAGTCGTGAGTCAAGTCGACAAGTATAAACAAAATCGACTGACGCGGTAACCTATAAAGGCGATTTAAATATTTGAATAACTAAAAAATACAATAAAATACTGTCTAAAAAGTCTGATCGACGATGCAGTTATTTTGAATCCCAAATGGTAAAGGGATCGGGCCTGGACCTGACAATTCTTATAATTCTTTCCGATGGATTAATGAATTCATTTATTGAAATTCTTCGTCAATTGTTAGATCATCAATTCTATCAAAATAATCCATAATAATAACACTTTTACTTGGTATTAAACGGAAAACCAAGAAATAACTAACATAATGCTAATAGTAAATGTATTGTTTACACCAGCTGTCCCGCATCTGTCGAGTCTATCTCTCGAATATCGCTTCTATCTGGCCGTTATAGGGACAGAAAACTTATCCTTAAGGTCGCCTTATTCGTCAAATAAAGCTTATCTGACGATTGAAACATTAATTTTTTGGTGTCTGTCGAATAAATGCTATCTGTTAGTTTATCTGACGATTGAAAAATCGGCTCTTAAGGACTTGTAAATTCAGCTTTCTTTCCAAAACACCGACTATAAGCTTTGTATACAGTATCTTATGGTCTACTTAGTCGGCAAAATATTCGGTATGCACATCTCTATCGATCCAAGTAGGGCACAGCCGTTCAATACGACAGGTGCTGTTTAAAAATAAACACGAACTGAAAACAATTTGATACCAGACAGCTTTGATGTCAAAGGCAACCGGTTGTTTTAGACACGAAATTGTCCGAGACATTTTAATTCGTTAAACATCAAGCGAAAGGTTCATTTTAAATAGATGTTTATTTGAAGATAAGAATAACTTATTTTGTTGAATGCTCATTTTATGTCGATTGTCACTGAATTGCGAGGTATTTTTATATCTTATCAGTGTATAATAATGGCTGACGTTCATAACAGTTATGATTTTATGAAAGTAGTTACTAAAAACATCATCCTGACTGGTGCATTGGGTAAGTATATCGCTTTCTACGTTAAGAGCCACGGGTTCGATTTCCGCAAGCAACGAATATTTTAGGCGCCAAATGTTAGTAAGGAATGTGAGTTTTTTATACAACAACTATCACTTAGTGGTAAGTGCCACGCCAGCCTATAATAACAGTTATGCTAACCAGGTCTAGTCCTGCGTGACACCATACTGCGCATGTCAAATCAAGACATTAGTTATTAAGTCTCAGGTGCCCAGTTATTTCACTGTCACAATAACAGTGTTCTTCAAAAAGGAAAGTTTAAATACTATTATTTGGCAGCAGAATACCTGGCTATAATCTAGCACTGCGGTGGTACCTTTCTAGCGGAACTCTTGCAATCCGAGACCACCAGCAGTGTGTGGTTGGTCGAGCGAGTAAGATCATTGTCTAGAAATGCGGCACGTTTTAAAATAAATAATTGAGGTTTCCCATCAAGACATTCTAGTTCTACCGCCATGACAGAACCCTCAATTTAATTAAAGAATTTACATTTAAATACGACCCTGACCCCTTTCCCACAAACATTTGGCAAAGCTTGTACTATTTTGTAAATAACTTTCCGGGTATAACAAGTATCGTTAGCAAAATGATCTTCCTAAGTAGACAGCCGTGTGGTGCCGGCTCAGAATGCCACCACCCCATCTCCTCCCATGGGTGTCGTAAAAGTCGACTAAGGGATTAGCCGGAGGATGGGTAGCAGCGCCCTTCGAGTACATTAACAACTCAACTGCGATCGCCAACCCGCCTGCCAAGCGTGGCGATTATGGCAAAACCCCCCAATGAGCCCACAACACATCCATATCGGTGGTTGTGGTGATCTTTGGGGGAGGCCTGTGTCCAGCAGTGGACTTCATTCGGCCGAAATGATGATGAAGTAGACAGCAGAATCCGCATAAATATTTCAAATTACGGGCAAGTTTATTTCCCAATCATTCTGTCTGTCTTCGAATATAATAAAAATGTGCTATTATCCAAGGAAATAAATTTTCACATAACATTATTTGTGAGACGTTTATGAGTCATGTCATAAAAAGACAATTAATGTAAATATAACACGCTAAATAAATAATACTTTTCAGACAATCTAAAATCTTCATAAAGATCATCCAATTGGATACCATCAAATCCATTACGACGCGCAGAAGTTTTCAAAATCCTGTATTACTTGTTTACTTACTGAAGTTACCTCACAAGCTACCATCCATTCTGAACTCGAACTCATCTGACAAATACACATGATCATGAACAAAAGTTTGCTCTACCTACAGCGTTTGTCGTCAACCATTGAGCAAGTTTGGTAGTTTATGAAAGAGCAAAATTTGACTTCTGGGGTGGAAGGCCTGGTGACCGAAATACATGCTTCAGCCTAGTTTAGGCACCAGTCTCTCACAATATATTTGAATAATACTATAACTTTTATTATGGTGAGAAATAAATAAATTGTGATTGTGATTGTGAAGTTCACTGGGGAGTTTAATTCGCACGTCAAATTAATTCTCATAAAAAAGCATATTACATGATAAAATACTATGTTGACATATATATATAACGTTATGGCGTTGACATTATGAAGATATGGTGTAAGTTATTTTCTGCACATGTGGCTTCCTTGGAAACCAAATACATCTGAAGTAATATTTGCATTGTATAACACCCATATTTATCTGTTATCAATGTATAGATAGCGGTTTTAAATACTTTGTAACGAACAGATTCAACAAAGACTATTTTAAAAATGACTAAAAAGACCAGACCAAACTTGCTTTCGGCATTTCTTCTCAAAGGTTTTCATGTAGTGAATTGGCCTCCGTTATAAACTATCCTATCTTTTAAGTTGGATAAAACTGCACACAGCGTGCAAAATTTGCCAACACTTACCACGCTTGGCAGGCGGGTTGCTGAGTGCAAAATGATAATGCAAAAGAATTTCACTAGCATCATCATCAGGCTGCTATTCCAAAGAAGGGACGCCCATCCCTCTGGTTCAAAGTTCCTTAGTTGCCTTTTACGACAACCACGGAAGGAGTGGAACTGGTGCCATATTCTTAATCCGGACATTTATAATAGATATCCTGTAACTCTCCCACTGCAATGTAAAGGCCACTTCTCAGTCAGGGGTGTCTTAAATTAACTGCCATAATCACCCATAGCTATCCCACTGCTAGGCACGGGCCTTTTCTCGCGATAAGAAAAGTTCGGTTAGCCTGAGTCCACCACGCTGGCCTAGTGCGGATTGGCGGACTACACATACCTTTGAGATCATTTTGAAGCTCTCTCAGGTGTGTAGGTTTCCTCACGATGTTTACCTTCACCGTTAACGCAAGTGATAATTAAATTCTGTTCCGCACATGAACCCCGAAAGATCGAACTCAGACCCTCCTGTATGGAAGGAAAGCGTTCAACCACTAGCTTATCACTGCACACAAAACTCAATTTACTAAGAAAGTACATAATGTGACAATGAAATTATATAGTTACATTTGTATATATGTAAATGCCAGGGTTTGAACCCGCTACTTCATTCTTAAGAAGCGAGTCTGTAAATCTCCGGGCTACCACAATAGCATGATAGACACACCTGTACATTACATTATTCAGTAGATACAATGATGGTGATGGCCAGCGGTTAAAGGCCGTCAAGAGAAAACATATAATTACACCATTTTTGAAATAAGACTTTTAAAAATATTACGATTCAACGGGTGTCAAACGCATTAAAGTCGCCGGAAGATTCAATTATTGAAGATTCTGTATTAAGAAGAGAGAATAATTATTTGTAGCAAGTATTATCATTATTACATCCTGAGCACGCCACTCAAAGATCCCGAGTACCTTACATTACCAACGTCATGGTAAGCTAGGGGCTTTCTAGCGCAGGAGTCACGCTACAACACATGCTGTAAGAACTTTTTAATATGTTTCTGAACTCTTTGCATGCTTCGGGCAACAAGCGCTGTCGTGTTTTTCTTGTCTCCAGTATCACCACATTTATGTAAGTGTCTACAAAAGGTAATTACTGAAGCCGCCTCTTTATTAATATTGAGTTCCTGGTAGATATTTATTACATGGAATGACTTTCCTTACCGCATACGGCAGAATTTTAGTACCCACTATATACGGAGAAATTTTCTTTTTTTATGTGATAGGTAGGCCTATCTAATGATAAGTATTAACTACCCACTGACATTAACAATCTAGGGATTACTGGTACGTTGCGGACTAAGGCGTAAGTTAGAATGCCTTTAGTTGAATGTAGGAGCATTCAGTGAATTTACAGGAACAACAGGAAAGGAAAGGGTAGGAACGCTTCACCAGGAATACTATACTTACGCATAGTTGTTAAATGATGGCTGAAATAGGTTAAATCTTCGCATCCCAATTATTCGGGTATACTCACAGAACATAAAATTGTATTCTGTTCTGTGGGTATACTGATATGGTCGGACTTTGGGGTAACTGACTTCCCATACCGTAGTATTCGTATGACAAATGAGACCAACGGCTTAACGTGCCCTCAGAGGTACAAACATGAGAAAGTGTCGATGTGTACTATCCCCAAACCGAAACATAACCGTAGCAGGCAAAGCTGTAGCTCGCATATGGATAGGCTTGCGCAGTAGCAATAAAGGTACAAGCCCCTGCTTAATCAAAGAAAGAAGAAAGGAAATAAAGATTAATACACACAGCTTAAATTAGACTATTTTTTTATAATTAGTATATAATGAACATAATGTAAATACTTAAATCCGTATATAAAAAATAAAAAATATTTTAAAAATAAATTTAAATTAGCAGTCTCCGGGATAGCGGATAACAGAGGCTAATCAGCAAACAAGTATCAACTCGAAGTCGACAAAGGACTGCTGGACTTTTGTAAAGCTCTATTTACGTCTACGGTGTTACGTTTATTGATAAAGGATGGACGGCTGGAGACTACTACTGTAGTTAGTTGAGTTTTGACACCTTTCGAACCAATAAATCTTTGTTACTACAGTTTCGGAGAATAAAGATACATTTTGAAGAAGATTCAGTGTAATTAACCGTTCATATGTATTCTTCATTTAATTTCTAGGTAACTAGGCTTGTACTAGAAGGGCGTTACTTTACGTACATCCTTTTTTATATCCATCTATTATAATTATGATCTTTTAATTTATGTACCGCTCTATGTATCTAGTGGAGAACACTGGGATCACCAAAGTGAAACATGACGTACATAGTCCCAAATATTATAAATTGATGCTTTGAAAATAATATTATACGAGAGATATTAAGGAATATATCTTGAAATTCCTTAATCTTTACAAAACTCGTAAATTGGAGTTAGAAATGTAAACTTTAAGCACCGTGAACCGTGGTATCGAGGTAATATTATATAACCTGTTGGTATTAGAATAAATTCGATAAGTTATCTGCTACGAACGACGGCCGTCTGCGCCCTTAACCTTTTACCCCTTCGCCCTTTGAATATTGAGAGCGATGTACTATTATTTGTCCTAAAACAAAGTGACCTACAGAATTTTAATGAATGTTATGTAGTTTTTAATAGAATAAAGTACCTGTGTACTATATGGCTCTGTGGCTCTGCCTGGCCGGATTGAGTAATTGCGAGTATAGTGTATAAGCAGATATAGAAAATCATGTTAAATCTACTAAGACCTTTCCTCAAGTTGCGTCAATTAATATTACCTCATTGGTACGAATCGATTCATTCATGACATGAATGTTAAACTAGTCGTTCATCATCATCGTCACCATTTCAGCCATGGGACACCCACTGCTGAACTGCTGCTGTAAAAGGCCTCCCCACAGTTTCCACAATCGTCGTCGTCATTCTGGGTGGAATTTACCAGTACTACCACGCTTGGCGGGTGGGTTGGTGAGCGCAGTATGGCTGATGTTCCACAGAAGGAAGGCTGCTGCCCATCCCTCTGGTTTACAGTCCCTTAGTCGCCTTTTACGACATCCACGGGAGGAGTTGGAGTGGTTCTATATTCTTAATCCGGAAATTACACAATTTTAGAACGACAACATGGACAACCACTATTATGGATTGCTATGACCAATAACATCATCCGTCAATTTCCGTTTGGTTCTCGGCAAAGAATAGTCATCCCTCTCCACCCATGTGTGCCGTATAAGGTGACTAAGGGTTGATATCATGAGTATGGGCAGCAGCATTCTCTCATGTGCTAATAACAACATATTGCGATCACCAACCCGCCTGCCAAGCATGGTGATTATGGCTCCTATGACCGCTCATTGTAGTGATCACTGAGAGACCTATGTTAAGCTGTGGACGTTCACGGGCTGGAATGATGCTGAGCAAACAATCTAAAGAAGAAAAATCTCATTAAATTCATGGCTGGCGAAATCGGTCTTAGTACTTGGTATGCAGGATGTTGTTCTTAACGTAGAAGAGGATATTGCTGGTGCCATATCATCGCGTAACCCTCGAATCATATTTTACTTGAGCCACGCGAAAAGCGTGGCATATTATTGAAAAACATCAAATTAAAATATTGGGATGGTATAGCTTACTTGTATAATAAAACACTGTCAAACGAATTATATCGCGTATATTATCGACTGTTGTTTTTCCTAACATTTCGAACAATTTGCAGCGTTCGTGGTCGCAGGTTGACAAAGGTGACAGGCGTCGTTAGTTATGTATTTCATCTACCGTTTTTTTTATCGGAGCTCAGTGGAAATTCTACGAGAATTTCCTCCGCCCCGGGGAAGCACGGAGAGGTATGCCGGAATCCTACCGGCTAAAACCACTAGGGTGGTCATCTTTGGCACCGAAGGGGGGCTCCAGGTCCTCGTGTGATCAAACTAGAGCCGCCACAGTAGGTGACTGTAAAGCGGTACAGATTCCCCAATCGACTCACCCGCGAACCCAGAGGCCCCCCGCCTTATAGCGACGGCAGGGGGATTCAGGCGTATGGGAATTAGGTGCCAGGGTGGTTGTTACCCCGGTTTCGTCTCCTGCTTCTTCGAGCAGGATCGGCCCTCTCCCATATCTACCGTACCTACAATTATAACCAAAAATCGTACACACAGCAATCACTCATGTCACAATATTTCTCTCTCTCTCTCCCTCGCTCTTTCTCCCTCTCTATCTCTCCCTCTCTCTCGTCGATCAACCGTGGTGAGTCGCGGGCGGTTATAGAGGGTATATTTTATATATGTACTTCATCAAGAACTGCACAGCTATTATATTTCTAGAACAGTAAAATTACGTCTAACAACACAAGAGAGAAAGCTGACGAAACAAAAGATATTAGATTGTACCTGCGTAGCGTAAGAGAGCTTTTTGTCGGTTCCAATTCAACTCATAAATCATAATTCTTTATCATAAACTCGTATAGTGGGACTATTCTGACTTACTGCCTCCCTGAACTCAGAAGCGAAGCTTGAAACTCATTGCGTTGCACTTTTCCGACAGTTTTGAGTTGAATGAAAAGTTTCGCTGATCTTTGGACTTTCGAACAGTGTATCACTGTCATTAAGTTTTAAATTGAAGTCGAGCCAAAGAAGGTTCGTAAAAGGCCCCAATTCAATGAATATTATACTTTATTAAACATCGTCGTGTAATATAAATAAATGAAAAAATTAAATATAAGTCGTCATATAAATAATGAAAAGATCATGTTTTACTTAAAGATAAAATTATAATATTAAGATATTTGCAAGTATCAAAATAAAATGAGCAGGGTTGCAAAAGTAGTAAAATAATTCATCATTTCGACCGAATGAAATCCACTGCTGGACACAGGCCTCCCCCAAAGATCACCACAACGACCGATACGGGTGTGTTGTGGGCTCATTGGGGGGTTTTGCCATAATCGCCACGCTTGGCAGACGGGTTGGCGATCGCAGTTGAGTTGTTAATGTACTCGAAGGACGCTGCTGCCCATCCTCCGGCTAATCCCTTAGTCGACTTTTACGACACCCACGGGAGGAGATGGGGTGGTGGTATTCTGAGCACACGGTTAAAATAATTTAATTTAAACTAAAAAAAAAAATGTTTAAGCTATCCAGATAATAAGAAAATAATTAATGGTAACATGTTAAAACAGGAAATATTTAGTTAATACCTGATTCCTACTTTCATTAGGTACTAAGTGTTGTTTTTCCTCCAAGTCCTTTATAAGTACAAAACGACATATTAAGTCAACGAAGTCGGGCATAACGAAACGCAAGCTTTAAGGAGGATTGAAGACTCTTTTTATTGCAACCATAAACAAAATGTAAGCAATTTAATGCACCCGAGACTGTTACGAGTTTGAATCTTGCTTCCTTTCTGACGATTAAATATTTCAGTGACGTTGGAATTCTTCATTTGGTTTTGCTACTGTTAAGTATGTTCGAAGCAATGTGCTCTTTTATTTAGGAATATACTCTGTAGAGTACAATGGTGCGTAATGGTGTGTACAATGATTATAAAACAACTAGAGTCTATTATTAGAATTGAAAGCGGGATATTTACCATGTTTTTTATTTGTTTTGAGTTTCCGATATTTCGGCGCTGTTGCAAGCGCCATATTCACGGACAAAGGTAGATCGTTTTGTCTGCTCTTAAACATCCACCCGCAAAAACTTTAGTTTATCCGTGAACATGGCACTTGCAACAGCGCCGAAATATCGGGAACTCAAAACAAATAAAAAACATGGTAAATATCCCGTTTTCAGTTCTAATAACAGTGTCAGTGACCATGTCAGTTTAAAAACTAGAGTCGAGTGTTTGTTGTAGGTACAACCTGTGTTGCTGATCATCAGGATTATACTGTGAACAGATAGTAGCTTTATACATTAAGCCAAGGTAACTATTCGTGCAATTTATTAGTACACAATAATGATAGATTTTAGTATAACTTTATTGTACAAATAATGGGAAGGATATTTACAATAGCGTGGCACAATGGATAAGTCTTATCGCTAAAAGCGATATTTTACACCTTTTATACCTTTGGATGGTTTTAAAAGTAGAATTATACAGAAATTCGGGCAGTCTGTGGTGTACGTCAATGCTAAAATCGTGGTATGTATAGGCATCTTGTATCATGAAGGAACTGAAAACGTTCTTTCTTAAGATAAGAGGTGGTTGAGGGATTAAACAGAACATTAGTAAGTAGGGATAAGATTTGAGAATTCCAGCAAGCAGCGAATTGATAGCCACTTGAGGTTTGTACGAAATTTTTACACGGTTCTATTTGCGCAAGCCAAAATGACCAAATTTTTTAATTCACTCCAATAAAACAATATAATTGAATAGCCCACATGGTACTCGCACTATTACAGTATCAAATCTTAGCACAGGTTCGAAACTGGTATACCGTGTGATGCACAGGAGTTAAACTTAAACTTATATTATTATATTGTAGAATACTTGAATTTTATCGAGTCGTGCCTCAGTAAGATCAAGGTAACTGACACTTGAATAGTTGAGGATGGGTAGTAAAAGAGACTGTGCCAGTGTAGTATTGATGGCAGTGGGCCGGAAGTTTCGTAATCTCCTTAGTGACCGGACTAACGCAAATGATAAGGAATACAGTAATACAAATGTAGTTTTAGAGATAATAGCGAAAAGATAATTAGTTAATATTACGACTGTTAGTCATTTTTATCTTCTATTTTTTTATTGGTGCCCAGTGGAAATTCTTTCCCTTTCCCCCCCCCCCCCGGGGGGGGGATTGTAAAGGATCCCCCAAAGCGTCCCACGGCAGCGCGTGACCATATGCATGCTACCGTCTTCTCTTGGGTCGCCTAGTGTGAGCACGCAGATTCCCCAATCTACGCACCCGCAAATCCAGAGGTCCCCCGCCTTATAGCAACGGCAGGGGATTTAAGGCGTATGGGAATTAGGCGCCAGGGCGGTTGTTACCCCGGCGCCGTCTCCTCCTTCTTCGAGCGGGATCGGCCATCTCCCGATCCCGCTAGTCATTTTTATCTAGGTGATTAGAATATTAGTGAGGAAGTGCGTGTAGTAAAAAACGTAAAGTATGGATGAGTGAGTGTTTGATTAGGAATGAGACTCTTATTTAATAAACAAAAATCAAAATGATTAGGACAGTTGCTTTAATTGTGACATTTATCATAATATTAAATTTGATTTTATTGAATTTAGCTTGTGGCAATGGCGTCTAATGTAATCAAATGCCTGGGTTGTAACTTGGTAATTTGTGAATAACAAACTTGATGTGATGGACGAGGTCAGATTAAGTAAAATATACGTTACGGCGTTTTCGTCTGAAGAGATACTCAGTGCAAAGAAGATACTGTTCGACTAAATTCCGCTGGGCCAGCAAATGAGGATTCGTAAAGGTGATAAGAAATTGCAGCGGGACATTGAAGATATTATTACGCTTCTAAAGCAGTAAAGGACAGCTACGTTACAATAGAAACATTCAACGCATTGCAAAGAAATGTAGATGTCATAAAAACATCAACCGTATACATACTAATACTGCAACGTTAATGTGAAAAGAGGCCGTCGTCGTCCAAATGAGTATCATTGTGACAGTGGACCGATGGGACTAAATAATTTTTCCCAATCTAGTAATGACAATAATTCAGTGATAAATACTGTTGGACCGCCAAATGAAACATATAGAGAAAAAATAAAACCAGATGTCGGACAAAAAGGTGTAAACAACTCCTGTGCACCTTCAACACCACGAATGTCGAAACAGGTAATTAGTACAGTGAATGCGATGACTAATGAAGCGACCGACATTCCAAGTAATGCGCATACAAAACCATCTTTATCGCGTAGTACTTTAGTGCGTATAGGGTCGCCGATGTCGTAAACGGACTCAGGTTCTGCGCAGTCAAAACAACAAATATGCCAGCTGGAATCCCAAGTGACTTTGGCAGACATAATTAAGGCGCCTGGCGAATGGAAAACCGGAAATGCAACGGAAGAATGGAAAGTAGTTCAGAAGAAAAGGTTTAGAAACAGTGTTGTAGGAAGAATAAGTACCACAGCTACAGACCAGAATGCGAAATTTAAACTTGCGGCCGACTTAAAGGTACCGTTGTTTATATACAACGTTGACAAGTCTACTACCCATAATGATATAAGTGCGCATGTGTTCAATAAGTCTCAAATGCATGTTACAATAAATAAACTAGCTATGAAAAGTGATAAAGGTTACGAGGTTGTTTGTTTCAGGATGCTGTTGGGTCTGCCATGATTTTGTAGCGCATCAGGAATGTTCGCGGAGGCGCACACCGATGATTTCTTTACAGTCATGCGTAAAATAACTGCATCTTGGTTGAGTGTTCTAACCGTTATTGCTGATGACATGTTTTCAAATATTTTCATGAGACACTGGCTGATACGGCTTAAACATTGACTGTTAATATGTAACAATAACAACTAACTAAAATAGTTTTAAGTTATTTCTGTAAACTAACATATTTATGGATCAAATGGTTTTAAATAAATGAATTATTATTATTATTTAATCAACGCTCAGCTATAAAGTCATGTCAATTGCCCATGTCATGCCCATCCCAATATCCGTTGGAAGCTCTTGAAGTTTTTGAAGAGTATGTCTACCTGGGACAAATTTTCTAGTTAGGTAGGTCCAAGTTCGAGAAAGAGATCAATCGTTGAATACGACACGACTGGGCAGCGTTCGGGAAACTATGCAACGTCTTTTCGTCAACAATACCGCAATGCTTCAAGACGAAAGTCTTTAACCAGTATGTGTTACCAGTGATGTCATATGGAACAGAGACGTGGTCATTAACTATGGGCATCATAAGAAAGCTCAAGGTCACTCAGCGAGCTATAGAGAGAGCTATGCTTGGTATTTCTCAGCGAGATTGAATCAGAAATGAGAAGATCCGTAGAAGTACTAAAGTTTCCGTTTTAAATTAAACTGAAGCGGCAATGGGTGGGGCGGGCACATTGCTCGTATAAATGATGGCCGTAGGGGTAAAAAGGTTCTCGACTGGCGACCACGCACCGGAAGGCGCAGCATTGGACGACTTCCAACGACATGGACAGACGACCTAGTGAACGTCGCTAGGAGCCGTTGGATGCGGGCGGCATATACCCGCTTGTTGTGGAAATCTATAGGGGAGGCCTTTGTTCAGCAGTGGACGTACTTTGGCTGATATGTTGATGATAGTAGTCCGGCCTATAGCCATAGGGATGTGACACAAGCGAACACTACACTCCCAGCCGTAGGTACATGGCAAGAACACCGTGGGGTTTTACGACCCCTATTAATTAACACAAGTTCTTATTTGAAACTTTCAAGATACTGTTTATGTTGTGTTACGTGTATCAACTTGTTATAATAATAATATAAGAAAAAAAAAAGTATATTAAGTAGCTTACAGAACGCAGGGCAGTTTGTGGCGAGCTGAATGTGAGTGGCGACACTGCGTACCCGAATGCTCCAGAGAGTCGGTCAGGGCCTCGTCTCCGCTTGCCTTTATTGGTTGGTTGGAGTGGAACCCCATGAGTGCCCGCAGGATTTTCAACTCTGACTTGCCTTAGTTGGCCGATCAGAGGGGGGCCGCCAGAGCTATATGCTCGGGGGTGGAAGTGTCTAATGGCGTAATAACGGGGAAACCCGCTCCGAGTCTTCGAGACGCGCGATGGTGAAACCGGTGCCGCACCTCTCTACACCCCTAGCCGCTCACACCGGTGTTGCTCCTTGTCGCCTGTAGTGGTGGCCATTTAGGGGGCCCATCTTGTGAGTGGCGAGTCACCGTCTGCCACAGAATTTCACGATCAAAGTTGAAAGGTAGACGCCGTAGTTCCCGTATTTATAAGTTTTTTTTTATTCCATGTAACACCCATTGCAATAGACCTTATCGTTATAGTTTCCATCTCATACAATAGCCTTACACCACCGGGGACAATCGATGACTTCATTTTATAGTGCAGCTATGGAGAGTCCCCGGTTGGTGTCCCATTACATTTTAGATTAAAATTCTCTAAAGGGCCTCTGCGTGTTGGACCCATGTCCCCGCGTAAGCCTATCAAAAGACCGGGTTCCCCCTTACAGGGGATATAAACCCGTGTAATAGAGAGACATTATAATAATAATAAACCCCTCTGGGCAAACGTTATCTCACCATGGGATAAGGTAATCCTGGAGGGCAGATTAAAGTAGCTGCTTGATTTCTTCATACCTTATGATGAAAAGAAAAAGTACGTCATAAGAAAAAAAAAAGTATATTAAGTAGCTTACAGAACGTAGGGCAGTTTGTGGCGAGCTGAATGTGAGTGGCGACACTGCGTACCCGAATGCTCCAGAGAGTCGGTCAGGGCCTCGTCTCCGCTTGCCTTTATTGGTTGGTTGGAGTGGACCCCATGAGTGCCCGCAGGATTTTCAACTCTGGCTTGCCTTAGTTGGCCGATCAGAGGGGGGCCGCCAGAGCTATATGCCCGGGGGTGGAAGTGTCTAATGGCGTAATAACGGGGAAACCCGCTCCGAGTCTTCGAGACGCGCGATGGTGAAACCGGTGCCGCACCTCTCTACACCCCTAGCCGCTTACACCGGTGTTGCTCCTTGTCGCCTGTAGTGGTGGCCATTTTGGGGGCCCATCTTGTGAGTGGCGAGTCACCGTCTGCCACAGAATTTCACGATCAAAGTTGAAAGGCAGACGCCGTGGTTCCCGTATTTATTAGTCTTTTTATTCCATGTAACACCCATTGCAATAGACCTTATCGTTATAGTTTCCATCTCATACAATAGCCTTACACCACCGGGGACAATCCATGACTTCATTTTATAGTGCAGCTATGGAGAGTCCCCGGTTGGTGTCCCATTACATTTTAGATTAAAATTCTCTAAAGGGCCTCTGCGTGTTGGACCTATGTCCCCGCGTAAGCCTGTCAAAAGACCGGGTTCCCCCTTACAGGGGATATAAACCCGTGAAAAGAGAGACATGTAGATAATAATAATAATAATAAAGCCCATTTATTTCCAATCTACAAATTTTTTAACATGTATTTTAGTAAATATAAAATGTAAAAGTTTACAATTATGTATAGTGATATTGTTGGTAATATTATGTAATAATTCAAATAATTGAATTAAAATATGTTTGCTTTAAACGCTATCTGTACTATTTTCATTGTGATTGATTGGAACCCCTTCTCGGGTATAGGCCTCTTCCAGCTTTTTCCAGACCTCTCTGTCCATCGCTATCTTTCTCCATTTACTTCCTGCTATAGCTTTTATATCTTCTAACCATCTTTTTCTGGGACGCCCTCTTCTTCTTTTTCCCGATGGTCCTTCCCACGTAGTTGCCTGAAGTGTCCATCTTTTGTCTGCGCATCTTCCTATATGTCCTGCCCACCGCCACTTCTGTTTTAGGGCATAGTCTAAGGCATCTATAACTTTCGTTTTTCGTCTTACTTGTGTACTTTTTACTTTTTGTGTTTTTCTTATTTGTTTGTAACTTGTTATAAGAATGACTAATATTTTAGTAGGAACAGGAGAATTAGGAGCTGGTTAGTATTTTGTCACTATGTAATTCCTGTAATTCAAACAGTCTAATTCTATTATTAAACGTTGAATGTCATGATTACGTTTCTTTACAGCTTGTTCCAACTCATGAATTCCAGTAAATTATACCACTGAAAGATAAATTCAGGCAAACATTACTTATATAGCAAAATAGTTTTAGTATCTGCCACTTATTTCCGAAGTAGCATCATTTTCTATTTCAAATATAGGCCTATTTTCGAAGTGCACACTCCAATTACCAGAGCTTTTGCGCAACGTGGAATTCCGAGTCCACATAATATTACTCTCATATTTTGTTCTAACGACTCGATTCTTTTATAGCTGGATGTTAAGTTATTGGAGCTCTAGACGTGACCTATTTTTTACCATATTGAGTCCCTAAAACTAGGTCACCAGATGTCGGCCTCGGTGATAATCAACGATAATTTTTTTCTCTCTGAAAAACGTAACAACTGGGAACAACGGTGGTGTTGAAATTTCATATAGTGGAGTTATCTATATCTATACTATAATACAATCGTAGAGAGACAAAAACTGTACAATGAATATTTTTTGAAAAAAATCACTGCCGCGTGCTCCAAGAACGCGACTGATGCCAAAACTGTATTTTGTAGAATTTCTGTCAGTTTGTCTGTTTCTATGTTGAATGCTACCGCTAAAACGACAGTATAGAATTCGTTGAAATTTACACATTTACGTACAAATCATCACGCTTTTGTAAATAGGAGGTGAGTTGTATAACAATATGTCTACAAAATGTTGTTTTACAGCGAATATTATGAAATAATCACACAAGTGAACACATTCGTTTTCAGTACTTAATAAGAATTATCAAAAAATTACAACACATGACTTAAAGCCCTAATTTTAATGACAAAATGAGCCGTGTGGCTATAATGAGTGTTTGGACTGTTAATACTGGACGAAAATGGCAAGCTACGTTTATGAAAGTTATTGATGACGGCACCCAGTGCCATGTGGGAAGCGTTTCCAAACAAAAGACATAAGCGCATGGTTTGGCACTCGGCTGGCTGGGCTGGATGCAATATGCGGCAGGCCTATGGGTCGTGTCATTTGGAAATATATCATGATCCCTCTACACCTATTAAAAGTTCCTAATAAAAGCTCAGGTCATTATTTCATGTTTTCAATAGCATGATATACATTTCTCAATTCCACGCGTGCGAAGCCGCAGGCAAAAGCTAGTTTCCAATAAGCGCTTATTTTTAAACTTCAAGCCACTGGCATTCTTCCTATATACGGTTTCAAATCAGCTACAGGATTTCCACTGCTGAACAAGGCCTCCCCCCCTTAGATTTCCCCAACGAGCGGTCACATGCCGCTCTCATCCAACGACTCCCAGTCCCGGCGACCTTCATCAGGTCGTCTGTCCACCTCGTTGGAGTTCGTTCCACGCTGCGTTTTCTGGTGCGTGGTCTCCGACAATGTGGATACGGTTTACGGACATGAATCTCACATGCCCAAATACCCAGACCCGAAACAACTATCTGTAGATCATACTAATATTTGTACCTTGCGGAGATCGAACCCGCGACACGTAGTGCAGTAATTTGCTTAGCCACAATAGCCACTGCGCCAGCTGTACCGTCCAAAAAATCTTGCAAACATACACCAAACGAATGGGTAATATTAATTTTGCATTTGGTCAGGACTACAAAATAGGGTATTTTCACTATGCCTTCCCCTTTCCGTTATGTTGGGCGGCTATAGCATCAGAGAGAGATAAGACCTATGTATTATTTAGATATTTATTGCTCTATGTGCCATGCGCGCGTGCTCATCTATCCATCGGATTAAAAAATTAAATAGTACATCAACTCACCCCATTGCTCAAAGCGTTGATGAGTGTGCGAGCATGTGTGCGCTTAAATATTCAAATTATTTACCAAAATGCCTTCACTTTTAGATCCGCTTGAAATTTTCGTTACCAATACCCTTTTAATAACTTTAATATCATTTACTTTGAATGCTATTCAATAAAGAAGCTTCAGATCTCCAAAATAAATTACTTCTTAACATTTTTTCACCTAAATTTTACACCACTTTCATGTATCCTCAGAAACAAGACTTAGCTGGTATTTGTTATCTGGTTGTTGCGTAGTTTTCCGTTTATCGTAAACAAAATCGTTGTTAGTAATGTGTCTGGAATCTTGGTCGAACTAATAGGATCGCTCAAGGTCGCAATGTCATGTACTTGTGCCGTATTATTTCACTTATTTGCGTTTTCCTCTCTACACTATTGTTGTTTTATTAAGTTATTTCATTGAGCTTTCGAATTATGGAAATAGAAGAATATCGTCAAATCTCGTTTAATTAACTACGATGTGTCGCTTCTAGAAAACTTTATAAATAAAATAAGGAAGAAAGACATCTGTGGGTGACGCGTTAAGCAAATGTAAGATATTAGTAATCTTAAAATGTATTCTGGACATGACATACATGTTATTAGAGCAACGTACAATTTCTATCAACCAAACACCGACGTTTCACATCACTGGTGTAGGTCGACCACCCACTATGACTCATTGCAGAGTAGCCATGCAACTAGAGGCACTTTTCTTTATATGGACCATTTCATATTGATTGAGGAAACGCAGTCAGAAATATCACGAAGTATAGTTTTGTATTGTAGTAGATAAATATGAGTTCTGTAGCAAATATTTTATATTAGATTAATTATTTTCCTTACCTACATATTCATGCATGTATTGAAAAGAAAATAATTAGTCTGATATGTGTATTTATATATTAATTGTCGTGTTTTCACCATTAATAGCTTGTAATTAAAGTTTTTCATTATGAGATGCACGGACTTGACGTGACAGTTGCCGCAGTGGTTATGCGATTAGCTTTCTGCGCTGCGTGTCGCGGATTTGATTCCCGCCCCGAACAAATATTTGTATGATCTACTATAGTTATTTCGGGTTTGGGTATTTTTGCATGTGATGTTTGTCTGTAAGCACGATGCAGGAGAAATGCTAGATGCCCCATCGTTAAAAAAACTCTCTTCTCAAACGCTGTTTTTGTACAACTTGGTAATGAGACGAGCAAGTCATTAGCCTGATGGTAAGCGATATGCATGCCCATAACAATTAGAATGCTACCCAGGACTAGTTCTGCGAGGCATCACACTGCGCTCGTCACCTGGAGACGTAAAGTTATTGAGTCTCTTATGCCCAGGAATTTCACTAGCTCCAGTGCTCTTTCCAACCGGAGCAAAGTAATTTCTAAAGTTTGAACACTACTGCTTGGCAGCAGAATATCTGGCACTGGGGTATCTCTCTTCATGTGAGAGGCCGCATAGGTAGATACTAACCTACCTATGCGGCCTCTTGCAATAGAGACCTACCACCATTAGAGAGCTTCGCTTGGTTGCGAAGATAAAACCTGGCATATGCAATGTAACTTTATAAATGCCAGACGTACTTTCTTAGTTAATCTAACACACCACAGACTTTAACGGTAAAGGCAAACGTCGTCAGGTAACCTGGATATAATGATCTTCAGATCTATTCTGTAAGAATTGCGGATTTAGAAGTTTAGATTGCTAGTGAAGCAAACTCACTTAAGCATCCAATACCCCTTCGCCGGAATACTAATATTATTTCATTGCTATACAGCATTTTGTTTAATCCCAAAACGCCCCCTTATCTTCAAGAACGTTTTAAGTTAAAATCTTTCGCAGTTCAGGCAATACGGTTATGGAATGCGTTGCCCATATCAGTGAGACGTGCACAGTCATTAACAAACTTTAAAAAAATAGTTAGAGAACATTATCTGTCAATTTAATTATAGTATTTGCATGTTATTACATAAAAATATTATACATGCATACAATGCAGTATTTACATAACTATACCTATATATATAGGTATATAGGTATCGCTATTTTTCCCTGACCTTCATTGTCCATCCTAAGGTTGCCTAGGAAAGATCGCTATTAGCGATAAGACCGCCCATTGTACATTGTATATTAGAGATTTCACTGCGGATTTAGAAGTGAGTTTGCTAGTGAGTTCTTATAGAATAGCCATGCTGAAATCGCCAACACACCGTGAGCAAACGTGGCGATCAATGCTCCTCCTTTACTTGCATGAGAAGAAGGTTTTTCTCTGCAGTGGGACGGTTACAGGCTGATATCACAAATCACATTATTCATCAACAAAATCTCAATATTCCGCCCTCAACTTAGAGACACCCTACACTGAGCTTGATTTACAGAATAATACTGATTACTCTGCTCACGCTAATGTAGCGGATTTGTCCGCTCATCATAATGTATTTATTTTAGAAAATAACTGGTGCATCATTATAAAAATTGCTTTTGTTGTCATCTCTAAGGTGGTCACAAAACGGCAGATTACGTTACGTCTGTCGTGTATATCATCAGCTGTGAATTCTTTGTGGTGTCCGGATTAAGAGTACTTCTCCATCTCCTTACGTGGATGTCGTAAATGGCGACTAAGGGTCTCTGCATGCCCATCCGGCAGATGAAGAGCAGCCATTCTGCGCTCACCAACCCACCTGCCAAACGAAGTGAGTATTGCCACATTCCCCCCAAAATGATGACATAACTACATGTAACCGATCGTAGGGAAAATCTATGGGTGAGGCCTGTGTTCAGCAGTGGACGTTCTTTGGCTGTGATGATGATGATGACATTATAAATTAGTTTCAAATACTACTTAAAGAGCATGAGAGTGTGCGTGAGAGCCACAAGAACTGATCCGACCGCTTAACAGTCACCCTCTCCGATGTGTGCCAATAGACTTGGCGCGGTAAATTTCCTATTGAGAACAGTCAAGAAACAAGAAACTCCATGGTTTTTTAAACCATTATATGCAACAAGAAGTGTTGACTTTTTTGTGACATGTTGACGAGACGAGCAACTTATTCCCCTGGTTGTAAGCATCATACCAGTCAACAATCTTTTTTTTGCATTATAATGCTATCCAGGGCTAGTCCTGCGTGATACCACACTGTGCTTGTGACCTCCATTAATTTATTTAGTCTCTTATGCCCAGTAATCTCACAAGCTACAGTCCCTTCTTACCGGAACACAGTAATGTTTAAAGTTGTTAAACACTAATGCTTAGTAGTGAATATGCTGGGGTTCTACCTACCTAGCCAGACTCTTGCAATAACATAGACATTTGTTTTAAATGACGGTTATATTTTAAGGACGATGTAGGAGAAAAGAGTCTGAATCTTCTTATAAGTCTACACTAAAAAAAGCCTGATCGCAATATTTATTAGATTCACATCAACAATTTTGTGGAGTAACCAATTCTTATTTGTAAACATTTTTAAAGTACATCTGCTACGTACTATTTAACTGTAATCTACTGTTGTGATCCCAGCTCCTAAGCGCTGCATCATCAAAAATTCGGGTTAAGCCGGGTGTCCCTTACCCGCTATCCATGCTCAACATCCAAACGTCAGAAGTACTGAAAATACATTGCTGTTACACCTGTAACGTAGATCCAGGCAAGTTTTTTTTTTTTTTTTTTTTTTTTTTTTTTTTTTTTTTTTTTTTTTTTTTTTTTTTTTTTTTTTTAAAAAACGTTACCCCACACTAGGATTTCTCCTGTATCGTGGGTGCGTTTACAAACACAAATTCCACACACAATACACCCAGACCCGGAACAACTACCTGCAGATCGTACAAATATTTGTTCCGTGCGGGAATCGAACCCACGACCCGGTGCGCAGCAGCTGACTGTATCAGCCACTGCACCAACCGTGCCACCAACACCTGCAACTCAGTGTCATGGACATGAAAATACTGCTGTAGATGCGGTATACCGCAATAAGATCCGGTTGTTTAGGTAAATACGGCATTCCAGCAATAACCCTATAGTGATATTTTAAAAATGTCTCTAGGTGAGGATCGACCACGTAACTGCTGAATAAAGCCCTCATAGATTTTCACAACGACCGCTAATATATCGCCAGAATCCAATGACTCTCAGCAACCTTCAGCAGGTCGTCCGTCTCGTAGGAGGCTGTCCTACGCTTCGTTATTATCGAAAATGAGGAGATTCGTAGAAGAAGTTAACATTATTGCTGACATAACGGAAATGATTAGTAAGCTGAAGTGGTAATGGGCGGGACATATGGCTCGCAGAACTGATTTCCGATGGGGCAGAAATGTTTTCAAACGGAGATCACGCACCGGAAAACACATTCGTAGGAGATACGAAAATTGGGAGCGCATGATTACTCTAGTGATACAGAAAATGATACCCTCGCGACTGCTGAGAAGCACTACCTAGACGTTGTGTCAGTGGCACGCAACTAACTATTAGGCGACAAGATAGTTTTCTTCTCAGTAAGCAAATTCCGAGGAGTGTCAAGATTAAGTATATAGCACCACTCCATATCCTCTAGTGAGTATCGTAAAAGGCGACTAAGGGACTCTGAAACAGAGGGACAGCGTCCCTTCTGTGGAATAGCAGCCATTTTGCATTCACATATGCCAAGAGTGGTCAGTACCGGCAAATTCCCCCAAAAATTTCGACGCACGTCATTTAGTTACATGACACACAAGAACGAAGGCTTTTCCTATAAATATTACGATATCTATAAATATAACGATAACTGATCGTCGTGGAAATTTATAGGGAAAGCCTTCGTTCAGCTGTGGACGCTCTTCAGCTGATATTATGAACAAATTATATGTAGTACTATACAACAAGTCTCGTAAATCTATGACTGCCCAATCAACTAGGGTGTTACTATAGACAACTAAGCATGCATTACGATTTTTCTGCTAACCACGGAAAATTTTATAATATCGTAGTTATTGTTTTCCCTAAAAATACCTTAGGTTGCATTTATATTTTTTTTTTAATGATAACGATTATTCTAAGTATAAATCTAATTTGTCGTCATAATCGTATCAACCATTAATCTTGCATTGAAAGGGCTACCCCCTTTTCATGTTGCCATGGCAAACAATTTGAAAACAAAGGGGTTTACCCCAGTAACACAATATTCAAGTAAAAGGCTGCCACCCTTCCTTGGTCTAGCATGCGGAATACATGAAATTACGCGTTTGCATAACCATCGTCCTCAGTGCAAAATATAGAAACATGTTCCTGTGAAACGACATTTCCTTGCAATTTGCAATACCTTGACTACCTCACGACCAGTCCCCTAATAATAATTGCCTATTTCCACTGCCATTGACTGTCTACTTAGTAATCATTGTATCAATAATTCCTCGAGCAACGAATTTATTTGACTTAGGTACGCAACGGAACCCTCGTATAAAACATTCAGAAACCTGTCAAATACGTTTTAAACATACAAACAGCTCCCTACGGTGTCAATATCATACCGGGGTGTTGAGAATAAAATTAAAGCATTTAAGTCTGTCCTACTTGCAGATTAGGTTCTATTTTGTATGTACAGTAACCTGACAGTACCACTTTCGTCATACCCACGATTTTTCATGCCAGGGTCTGCTCTGTTGGAGGACGTGAACTAGCTATTTAGTGCACAACGACTTCGTCGTGCACCAATTACCAAGGTCTTATACCTGCATCCATTAAGTAAAAAGCTTCTGAGCTTCTTTTACCTTAAAAGACTTTTATATTAAGTATTCTTTCCGTAAAGATAATCTAAAGGAGATACAAGATTCCTCTCCTCTTCCTCTCTTATCCTGGTTGCCACCACGGAACGTAATGGAACCTAGAATGGACTCCCTCCCTGCATGTAAATTTTGTTCTGCTAAAATAGCGAATGAAAATGTTTGCATTCATCATCATAGTAAGGGGTGCTTTGTTCTAAGCGACATTATGAAGAAAAAAAAAGCGCTTTTGAATATATATTATATTATTATATTGCCATAATTACCACGCTTGGCAGGTGGATTGGTGATCACAGTATGTGGTTATTAGCACACAGAAGGGTGCTTAGATGGCAATATATATATACCTACCCTATAACCGCTTATTATATTGATCATTAGGAGGCAGATTTGTAGCAGTGGCCATTTATTTGTGTCACTCAATATCTCCAAAAATGTCCCTTAAAACAAAAAGCGTTTCACCACTTGGTTATCATGGGGCCCCGAATGAACGCTTCAATGTTCCAATGTTTGTTATTTAACCGTTCATACTCAGGCTGACGGTTGGTGCAGTGGCTGATACTGTCGGCTGCTGCCCTCCGGGTCGTGAGTCCGATTCCCGCACGGAACAAATATTTATATGATCTGCAGATAGTTGTTCCCTGCCTGGGTGTATTGTGTGTGGAATTTTTACCTGTAAACGCACCCACGACAAGGGAGAAATCCTAGTGTGGGTCAAAGTTTAAAAAAAGAGAATAATAAAACTACACCAATTTGGGTAAGTATTTTTAAAGAAGTAAAAGACATCATTAATACATAAAGGGCAATTTGTATCGAACGAGTAGAGCCGCCTACATAGCTGGTTTTTAATTGCATCGATTTCAATACATACTTTACTCATCGAAGCACTCATTAAATCGAATCAAATACTCGAGAATTACCCTTACGAAAGCAGAGCGAGGTCGTAATACTCAGTTGCGGATTTCCGGCGTAATCTCACTCTTCTTGGTATAGATTTCCTTTTACTTTTATACACAAACGTAACATTTATTTTTATAAAACCTAGGCAGGCTTGCAGCCTGCAGCCAGTAGGGTGTAAGATCGAAGTATACATTGCAAATTAATATAGAAAACATACGAATCCATAAAAGCTTAAAAAGTAACAAAGCATTATTTTAGTTCATCATTACAATATTAGCCAAAGGACGTCCACTGCTGAACAAAGGCCTCCCCCACAGATTTTCATAACGACCTGCTACATACCGTCCGCATCCAATGACTCCCAGTGACGTTTACCAGGTCGTGTGTTCATCTCGTTTGAGGTCATCATACACTGCGCTTTTTGAGTGCCAGTGCGCGGTCTCCACTTAAGAATTTTGTGCCATCGGCTATCAGTTTTACGAGCAATGTGCCCCGCCCATTGCCACTTTCGCTAAATTTACTCATCCTTTCGCTAACTTTAGTTCTTCTACGAATCTCCTCATTTCAGATTCGATCTCGTATAGAAATACCAAGCATAGCTCTCTCCATAGCTCGCTGAGTGACCTTGAGCTTTCTTATGAGGCCCATAATGAGCGACCACGTCTCTGTGCCATACATCACATACACTGGTACAACAAACACTGGTACAACAAACACTGGTTATTTTTTTTATATTGAGGCACTGGTGACGCTATTGTTGAGGAAAAGACGTATTGAAGTTCCCCGAACGCTGCTCAACCATGTTGGATTCTACAATTGACCTCTTTCTCGATTTTGGTTCTCAGTTTGCCTTAGGTAATACTCCTCAACAATTTCAAGAACAGAGTTCCCAGCTGATATTGGGATGGGCATGACATGGGCGTTTGACAGGACTTTCGTCTTGTCTATGTTCATTTTACGGCCCACCTGTTGCGAACATTGAGAATTGTGCTGAGCTCTTGACTGCAAGAGCTCAGAATCACTGGATTCTGTCATGACTAGAATGTCATCGGCATATCGAAGGCGAGTGAGAGTGACTCGTCCCTAATGTTAATGCCGAATCCTTTCCACTGTAGCAGTTTGAAGGCATCCTCCATTGCAGGGGTGAGCAGTTTCGGGGAAATTACGTCCCCCAGTCTCACATCTCTGTGCAATGGAATTGTCACCGTGCTTTGTTTATGTGCTCGGACCGACATGGTGGCGTTTCTATATAAGCACTTAACTTCGATGCACCGATAGTCAATGTGGTACCGCTGCAAAGATTGCAGCACTGCCAAGCTTTCGATCGAATCGAATGCTTTCTCATAGTCCACTATATATACCACCATAGGCCAGACAATTCAGCCGATTGAAAAGCGAGAGATCACCACCGATTCGACAGCTCGATGTTGAATACAGTCTAGTGAAATGGGGCCCTCTACGGGGCGCCTGTATAGACAGCTCGACTGTCATGTGCCCAGTGCTGCTAAACCAAACTTCACGGCTGCAGCGCAGAGTGGCTATCTGGATCACACGATGATACCGAACAGTGTCCTACGAGGCGGCCACTCTCCTGGTGCGTTTTCCGCCTTTCGACATCCTGGTGGAGATGGGATACGTGAGTCGGCAATCAGATACGCTCCCTCCACCAGAGAGGTGAGGGTGCGCCTCAAGGGGCGTTCGACAGGCTGAGGTGGCTGGCTCAGCTGTGTGCACTTAGAAAGCGGCATCACTGCCTGAGGATGCAGTTTCAGACCAAGGGCGTCGTCGAGGTCGTCCTGCCACTCTTTGGAGCCTGGCTCAGAAGGAGCGAGCGCGTTACTTACCGCCTGACGCAGGTGTTCGCTGGGCACGGTTGTTTCAGTGCATACCTGCACAAATCAATCAATCAATAAGGAGGCGAGGCCACGGCACAATACCACCATTGTGATAGCGACCAGGATACCGCAGAGCACACGCTCGAGACGTGCCCTGCGTGGGCGGCCGAGCAGCGGAAGATCTTTCTCTGCCGGCAGTAGTGTTGGCAGAGCATGAAAACTGGAATGCAGTGGTCGCCTTCTGTGAGAGCGTCATGCTCCAGAAGGAGAACGCAGAGCCGGACTGGGAGAGGGCCAATCTTGCTCGAAAGAAGGAGGAGACGGCGCTGGTGTAACAACTGCCCTGGCGCCTATTTCCTATACGCCTGAAACCCCCTGCCGTCGCTATAAGGCGGGGGGCCTCCGGGTTCGCGGGTGCCCACACTGAGCGACCCAAGAGAAGACGGTAGCACGCATGTGGTCACGCGCTGCCGTGGGACGCTTTGGGGGATCCTTTACAATCCCCCGAGGGGTGACCACTTTACAGTCACCCTCTCCGAGATGTGCCTATAGGCGTGGCACCAGTGGGCGGCTCTAGTGTGATCATACGAGGACCTGGAGCCTCCCTTAGGTGCCGAAGATGACCGCTCCAGTGGTTTTAGCCGGTAGGAGTCCGGCATACCCCTTCGCCCTTCCCCGGGGTGAAGGAAGTTCATGAAGAATTTCCACTGGGCACCAATAAAAAAAAATGGTAGTTTTAGCCGATAGAACTCCGAATACCCCTACGCCCTTTTTGAGGGTCGAGAAAGTTGAGGATGAGAGGTCTATCGGGTGAAATAATAAAACATGTATTGGGATGCTCCAGCCCAGAGACGAAAGCAGTATTTCATGTGCGGCCGGACTTGTACTTTTTAAGTTGGAGACGGTTGTCCGGCCTGAAATACTTTCTTGCTCTATTGAGCACCCCAAGTTTTATGAAATCCAGGCTTTTCCATCCAAATTACCTTGAAACCGAACATTGCTCGATATTTCGACGCCAATTTCCAATGTTCGGCGTGACTTTATAGTCAGAGCGCTAATTTAATCTATTTTATCCCTTGCTTCAAGGCTGTCAATGCGACGGCAACAAATACCTTCCCTGACAAATACGCATACTCCGTTTTGTGGCACAAATATGTGTTGCAATTTATAGCGTGCGAAGCATAGGTACGGTGTATCAGCCGGGGAGATTATCTATGTCTCAGCCTGGCCAAATACCACTAGCATCAATACCACTTGTGTGTGATTAGGTGATCGATCTTGTGAATGTTTGGTTTTACGTATTTGGTGACACAATCATTTTATAATCGTCAAGCACTTAATTTATACACAGACTTTAAGAAAAGAGTGCACGTCTGCCTAAAAGCTTGGCAATGCATCAGTGACTCCTCTGTTTTTGTTGTTTTTGGGTAACGATGATTGCTTACCTTTAAGTGAGCGATTGCTCGCTTGCCCGCCACCCACCATGTCATAAAAATCAATATCTATTGAATATTACTAGAACTAAGTGTGGTAAAATCATTGTACTAGCATTCCGGTATGTTCATCTATTTCTAATTAATTTTGAATTCTTGATGGCTTTTGTAAATATTTACTGATGTAGACAACATCTATAACTCCATTCACAAACAGGACATCAATCAAAGTAGTTATTAATCCGTCATGAACATAAAAGCGTGTCGAATAATAGCCATAAATAGTTTACGAACTAAAACTAACAGATTACTTACACACTCACCGGTTTTTAAATCACTATCTACCTATAAAGAACAAGGCATTTACAGCACGTAAATTTTATTCGCTTGTTTGCCTAAAAACATTTTTATAAAACGTTCGAGTATCGATTACGGAGTTCCCCTAATACAAATTGCCTTCCCTACCTGTTAAATTATTATTAACTAATGCCTCGCCGCCCTTTCAAATGCATTTGATCAGGTATATATATATATATACGAGTCAATTCTCAGTAATATACGACTTGCCTCGAAATTCATAGATGTTTTTGTTTTTTTTTTGCCTCACATTGGGATTTTTCCTGTGTCGTGTGTGCGTTTACAGACACAAACTCCACATACAATACACCTAGATACGAAACAACTATCTGCAGATCATACAAATAATTGTACCGTGCGGGAATCGAACCCACGGCCCGAAGCGCAGCAGTTGACTGTATCAGCCACTGTACAACCGTGTCGTCAAACTGAAAAGTTATTAGACATAAGAAACTTAGTTTGATGAGGTATAGGAAATTCTGAATTTACAGGATTTTATTCATCGTTATATGAAAAGTATGGAATTGTTGATATTTAATTCTGAAGCCACAAAAGTCGAACGTATGCTAAGAAACCTAATACGAGTGTAAAATTATTTAAACAGAAGCCTTACAGAATTGTTTTATTAAACTGGTAGTAAAGAGCACCAGTACGACTTTGAGGTTACATTTTCGATGCGTGGCATCGGTTGGGCAAAAAGTTTTCACTTTTCGCAAGTATAGCCTAGGACCGATATTGTGGTCCGGACGGCATTCCAAGCCACGCGTGGGTGCACTCCAGTCTCTAGGGGACCACTACTGTTCACCAGCTGCCTCCGTCATAGCATGTTCCCGTCTGACTGGAAGTAGGCCGGATTGGTTCTCTTGAAGAAGGAAGGACAGACACCACAGAGTCTCGCTCTGCATACCATCTCATATGCTTTGGCTTCGAAGCTATTGAAAAGAATAATTACCCGATAATTCGTTGAGCACCTGTCACGTGTTGGTGCCTTGGCCGACGGTCAGTATGGTTTCTGTCAGCGGCGGTCCCCCGTCGACGCGATTCTTCGTGTCCGCTCACTGTCGGAGCAGGCAGTGTCCCAACCAGGGTAGGGTGGCGTTGGCCGTTAGTCTAGACATAGTCAACGCCTTCAACTCCATCGCATGGGGCGCAATTAGGGGGGCACTAGTGCACCATCATTGCCCTCCCTACCTGCAGGGCAAGCCGACCAAGCAGTGGCCGAAATCCATGCTCTGGGTTTGCGGATAGCGTCTCAAAACCGAGACGAGAGAACGACCCAGTTCGTGGATACGCGTTGGTGACGCGCGAATCGGGGTGGGCCGGTACATGAAGTACCTGGGGCTCAACATTTTTTTAATTTATTGGTATAGTGGAAATACATCATGTACTTCTTCCGCCCCGGGAAAGGACGGAGGGGTATGCCGGACTTCTTCAGGCTAAAACCACCGGAGTGGTCAACTTCGGCACCGAAGAGAGGCTCCAGGAACTCGAATAATCTCTACTCGAGTCACCCATCGATGCAACGCCTTTAGGGGACGCGTACATCTCGAATGGGATGACTGTAAAGTGGTCACCCCTTCTAGCGGAGGAAAGGCGACTGTAAAGAGGCCACCTCCCCAGGCACCGGGGGGAGTTGTAAAGGATTCCCACCTGGAGCTCCTCCTGGACAGTCGCTGGGGCTTCGAAGAGTACATCATACGCCTCGTCCCCGAGTCAAGAGGGTTGGTGGAGGACGGAGGGTGTTATGCACCCATTACACCGGGTGCTACCCAATCGGGGGACGGAGCGAGGAAGTTCACCGTATCTACGGGGACGTCGTCTGCGCCTGTATGGTCATCCCGAGTGACAGGCGTAGAGCGCTCTAGAAACAAACTTCACGGTCTGCAGCCCAGAGTGGCTAGTAACAGTGTCCTGCGGGGCGGCAACTCTCTTGGATGCGTGGGTCCCTCCGACAAAGAGGCGAAAGCGTGCCTTCAGGGGCGTACGATAGACTGAGGTGGCTGGCTCGACACATCGCACTCGAGATGTGGCGACATCGCCTAAGGCTGTAGTTTTTTTTTTTACTTTGCCCCACACTTAGTTTTCTCATGTGTCGTGGGTGCGCTTACAGACATGAATTCCACATACACTACACTACACCCAGACCCGGAACAACAACCTGCAGATCATACAAATATTTGTTCTGTGCGGGAATCGAACCCGCGACCTGGAGCGCAGCAGTCGATTGTATCAGCCACTGCACCAACCGTGCCGTCGAGGCCATCCGTCCATGCCGCTTTTCGGAGACTGGGATAGAAGAAGCAAGCGCGTCACCTACCGTCTGACGCATGAAGTCACCGATCATAGTTGTTTCGATGCGTACCTGCACAGAATAGGACGCGAGGTTACGTGACAGTGACCCACTGTGATAGCGACCAGGATTCCGCACAGCACACGCTCGAGGTATGCCCTGCGTGGCCGGCTGAGCTGCGGATTTTGGTCGATCGGATCGGGCAAGATCTCTCTCTGCTGACAGCAGTGTCGGTTATGTTGGCAGAGCATGAACACTGGAATACAGTGATCGGGAAAGGGGCTGATCCTGCTCGAAGACGGAGGAGACGACGCAGGGGTAACAAACGCCCTGACGCTTAATTCCTATACGCCTGAAATCCGAGCCCCCTGCTGTCACTACGTGGTGGGGGGCCTCAGAAGTCGCGGGCGCGTCAAATTGGGAGTCTGTGTGCTCACACCGAGCGACCTCCGGGAAGACGGTAGCACGCACGTGGTCATGTGCGACCATGTGCGTAGCACAGCGCACAGCGAGGCTTGGGGGATTCATTACAATCCTTCCCGAGGAGTGCCTGGGCGGCGACCTTTTGACAGTCGCCTTCCCTTCGCCAGAGGGGGTGACCGCTCTACAGTCATCCCCTCCGTGATGTGCCTTAAGGCGTGGCACCGATGGGCGGCTCTAGTGTAATCTTACGAGGACGTGGAGCCCCCCTTCGGTTCCGAAGATGACCGCTCCAGTGGTTTTATCCGGTAGGAGCATACCCCTTCATGGAAAAATGGTATTTTTGACTTCAGTCACAAGAGTCAATCCTAGTTATGAAATAATGACTCTGTACTAGAACTAGCTTCAATTCAGCCATTAATTTCGTAAATGTTGCTCCTTGCGTGTCACGACGCATAATATTTTACACCGCTTTTATGGTAGTAAAACCGCAGTTATTTTCTGAGATTATATTCATAATGGTAATAAACGTGAGCCCCGACCATTAGAACCGCGATGATTAAAACAATAATGTTTGAAATTCGTATAATAAAAAATAATTTCGTATAATCGGGGTATAAAGGCGGTATAAGATAACAATAGTCTTCTGCAGTGACATGGCTATTTACGGTCAGCTTTTAGTCATAGTGTAACTTAATTACGAGAATAGGCCGTCAGATACTATTGGTATTCGAAGAAAGATACTACCTAAAGAGTTGAATCATTTTAAATTGACCACTTAAAAGGGTTCATAGACATACGACGCAATTTAAGTTGGTTATCAAATAAATGCAATCTACAAACATTTGATATTGTCGTTTATGTTTTTCATTCAACACTAAAACCATGCGAGGAAAACCTATTTCACGTACAATAATCGATTTTAAGCGTAAAACTATACTCCAGCACTTATAAATAGGAAAGGTTGCAGCACAACTGGATTAAGCGCCTATTTCTTTATTTACATTGACTGAAATGAATGTATAAAGGGTTCTAATTAATCATTTAACCTGCAAGGATTCGTGGGCTTTAATTACGGGTTACCAAGAGACCACCCAGGTAGTCGCATCTTCCAAGACATCCGCTACCCTTCACTAATGCTCAATTAAGACTATTATGCCCATTAGAAAAGTATACGACCGCGCTGTAGGCGTTTTAGTTTGTAAAATTTCATAGTAATAACTGATAATGTAGGGTTAATGGACTATTATGGTGTATAGTAAACATGATTTAAGTAAAGGTAATGTTGAGGCAGATGGTAAGTAGACTCGTTACATTGTAAGACGTCGACGATGACATCGTGACGTAAAGAAACAGAAGAATATCAATGTCCTGCATGTATTTCATAATAATATATAATTTAAAATAATAATATCATAATTCCGTGTGGTGTCCGGATTAAGAATATAGCGCCACCCCCTCTCGTGGATTTCGTAAAAAGTAACTAAGGGACTCTTAAGCCAGAGGGATGGGCAGCACCGTCCTATCTATGTAATAACAGCCATTCTGCACTCACCAACCCGCCTGCCAAGTGTGGTGAGTACTTGCAAATTCCCTCCAAAGTCAGAACACACGGCATGTTGGTTACATGGTCGTTGTGGAAATTTGTGGGGGAGGCCTTTGTTCTGCGGTGGACGTTTTATGGCCGATGTGATGATATGATATGGTTTGGTTCCCAGTAAAGAATATACCATCCTTCTCCGCCCATAGTTGTAGTATACGGTGACTTTAAGGGTTGATATCCATAGGATGGACTACTACATAATTCCGTATGCTATTAACAACATACTGCAATCACCAATCCGCCTGCTCATCATCGTGATTATGTCAGTATGAGCGCTCATTGTAGTGATGATTTGGAGGCCCATGTTCAGCAGTGGACATTTATGGGCTGATGTATGTTTGTATTCTATAATAATCAACTCGACTTATCACAGTATCCGTGTGGTGTGCGGATTAAGAATATAGCACCACTCCATCTCATCCCGTGGATGTCGTAAAAGGTGAATCAGAAACTTTAAACCAGTAGAATGGGTAGCAGCGTCCCTCTTGTGGAACAGTAGTCATACTGTGCTCACCAACCCGCCTGCCTAGCGTGGTGAGTACTGGCCAATTACCCCCAAAATGACGACACAATTGTGGAAATCCGTGGGAAAGGCCTTTGTTCAGCAACTGTTTAACTTTGGACTACCTTTAGCTGATATGATGATGATGATGATCACAGTTCACAGCTGAACATAAGCTTCATCTAAACTGCCCTTCAACGCTCTGTCGTCTTCCTTCCACGTCCAAACTAGTCTGACGCTGCGTTTTCTGATTCGCAGTCTCCATTCAAAGAATAACGCAAAGGTTTCTTGTTTTATAGTAAGAAACATAAATCGACCAATCTCCTAAAATAAATCAACATCTGATTTCAATGAAACCTTTTAAGAAAACATTTCAGTAACAAAAAAAGTTTGAATCATAAAACTTCTAACTCATAAAAGATACTACATCAAAGATTATGGTATTTCAATGAAAACCAAATAAAAGAATCCATGCCATTTAAACTTTTATAAGTATCTTACATTTCCCTAGCTAATGAAAGTCATAAAGTTTGCGTATAATAGACCAAGAGTTCACGAAAATAGTAGAACTGTTAAGAGGGGATGATATCGCCCTTACTTTGATAACTCACGATCCCTTCGACGGGTCCTGAAACGAAAATTATACACTCGGGAAAACATGTGCTTCATTGTTAATGATGTAGAGAGAAAGTTTCCTTGAGTTTCGTCGTGCATGAACAAAATATTGAGGAGCGTACTTAATCATAGAGAATATTTAATCATTCATTTCGGCCGAATGAAGTCCACTGCTGGACACAGGCCTCCCCCAAAGATCACCACAACGACCGATATGGATGTGTTTTAGGCTCATTGGGGGGTTTTGCCATAATCGCCACGCTTGGTAGGCGGGTTGGCGATCGCAGTTGATGTACTCGAAGGACGCTGCTGCCCATCCTCCGGCTAATCCGTTAGTCGACTTTTACGACACCCATGGGAGGAGATGGGGTGGTAGCATTCTGAGCCGGCACCACACGGCCATATTTAATGTACTGTCTTTTTTTTATATGGACTTACACATCCAATTACTCAACTCACCGATCGTTTAGCGATCAGTGAGGGCAGTTGCACAGCCAGTTGGCTATGTGCGCCTCATATTTATATAGATCCTTTTACAATATCGACGGTCCCTACGTTTGGCCATCCCCTAGGTGGTAGATCCGTGATTTACATATTTTTGTTTTCATGACGTTCGGGCTACCTTTATCTTACATTTATTTTAACAAAAATATGCCTAAGTTGGAAAATTTAATTTTAAATTCACACAAGTAAATTCCCATAACTACAAAATTGGCAAACATTTCCGTCGTTGAACATCAGTAGCGGTAAGCCAAAAATTTTACGTTGGATAATCAATCGTAGCCCGCAACTGCCACTTGCGGAGCATTCGCTCGTGCCAGCCTAGGAGATGGCTATGTTATGTTTAGCCACATGAATGTCAATAAAATTTGTTTTGAAGGAAAAATACCACTAAATATATATATATATATATTTATTATATATTTATTTATTTATTTTATTTTTATTTATTTATCATATTAATATTGGTATATTGTTATTGTACAAATTTATTGTGGGAGACTTGTGCCTAAACTAGGTTCAAGCCTGTATTTCAGGTCACCAGGCCTTCCACCTCAGAAGTCCAATTACATAGTCCTTTCATAAATTGTCCAAGCGAAAATTTCCATTTTCTTGTTCTTCGTGTATCTGATTCTATAAAGTTGTTTTCTCTTGTTAGGTTTCTCTTGATGAATACGTTGCTATAACTTTATCAGACACCGATACTGGTTGATTTTGTCCTTTATACCCAGTTATCATCTTGCACCCCATGAATGCGCACTTTCACTGCAGACAACATCTTGATATAAAAATAAACTCGCTGTTTTAATAAAATGTATATGTTATGGCTTTGATACACCCATTACTGACGATTTCTCAAAATTACTTTTCAATTTTTCACATTTTTGTTGCACATACAAAAATATATACGCCGTTTTGCATTTGTTTCTCATTTCCAGAACCATGCCCATGCGAAAGTTGTGAGTTAGCCAACTACATAAATACTGCATTATTATGTGTACATGTACCCCACGTACAATTTCATAAGTGGTAAACACTACACCACGTGAAAAACACTAAGTAACAATAAATAATAAATAATAATAATAAGTAATTTGCAATAGGGATGATTCCGATGTATAAGTAAGTAAGTGACGAATAATACATTAAAAGCTTTATGACCTGTTTTATAAAATATAGATTAAATTAACCTTAAATACTATACTTTAAGTAGAACATGATATACACGTGTTTGAATCTTTGAAGCACTCTCGTAGCGACAGTTAATTTACAGCAAAAATGTATAATCAAACTCATCATCATCATCATATCAGCCACAGGACGTCCACTGCTGAACAAAGGCCTCCCCCTTAGATTTCCACAACGAGCGGTTACATGCCGCCCTCATCCAACGACTCCCAGCGACCTTCACCAGGTCGTCTGTCCACCTCGTTAGAGGTCGTCCCACGCTGCGTTTTCCGCTGCGCGGTCTCCATTCTAGAACCTTTGTGCCCCAGCGGCCATCAGTTCTACGAGCAATGTGCCCAGCCCATTGCCACTTCAGTTTACTAATCCTTTCAGCTATGTCGACAACTTTAGTTCTTCTACGGATCTCATTTCTGATTCGATCACGTTGAGAAATACCAAGCATAGCTCTTTCCATAGCTCGCTGAGTGACCTTGAGCTTTCTTATTAGGCCTATTGTGAGTGACCACGTCTCTGTTCCATATGTCATCACTGGTAACACACACTGGTTAAAGACTTGAGTCTTGAGGCACTGCGGTATCGTTGACGAAAAGATGTTGCGAAGTTTCCCAAACGCTGCCCAGCCGAGTCGGATTCGCCGATTGATCTCTTTCTCGAAGTTGGACCTACCTAACTGGACAGTTTGTCCCAGGTAGCTATACTCGTCAACAACTTCGAGAATAGAGCTCCCAACGGATATTGGGATGGGCACGACATGGGCATTTGACATGACACATCATCATCAAGCTCATCCAAAATATTTGGATTTATGATTTTGAAATTCATCTGTTTTTGTGTTAGGATCACACATAAAACAGACGACTCCTTAATCCCAAATCCAAAGTATTTGGATTAGATTGATTATTAATTTTGGCCATTGAAGCATAAACATTACATATACACCATATGTGATGTTTATGCTTCCTCGGTGCTGTGTTCTCCTTTTTAATTATGGGTACCATTACTCAGTCATATTGTATTCCTAATAACCATATAAGTGTTGTATTCCTTAATATATTTTTATATTGTTGTAGATTTGAACGTGAATTATCCTAAATAATATTATAACGACTATTCTTAACGATTACAGCAATCCATAAAGAACTTATTATACTTAAAATGTTAATACGTTATTCTTTTTGTCTCGTTCTCGGGTCATGATCCTCGGAAAGGACAAAACCCGCCTTTTAAAAGAAGGGACATGGACATGACGTATAATAAAGCAGAGGCCCTTCAGACAATTTTAATCTAATATTTAATGGGACACTAAAGCGCAACTCTCCATAGCTGCACTATACGTCGTTTATTCTCAAATTGTCCGCAATGGTTTAGGACTATTGTATGAGATGGAAGCTACATTGCCGGTTTCACCTTCGCGCGTCTCGAAGACGTGAAGTAAGTTACTCTTCTATTACGCCACTAGACATTTTAACCCCCGAGCATATAGCTCTGGTGGCCCCACTGATCGACCAACTAAGGCAAACCAGAGTTGATACCATCCAGACACTCATAGAGTCCCACTCCAGCCAACAAATAAAGCAAGTTGGAAACGAGACCCTGAACTACTCTAATGAAATGATTACCGCGTAGGACCAATGATATGTGAGGTTGTGCTGGGTTTGCGCCCATGCTTTGGATAGATGTCCGATCTTTTCAGATTATGACAACTTCAAGCCCCACAGATAAAGTTAAGCTGCGATGGTCCCGATTGTCATACTAATGCCTTAGACAATCATGACAGACACTCCCAAACCCGAAGGACTGCCAGGCGATCTAACCCATGGATATCAGTGTAACCCAATAATTGGTTGTATAGAACTTTTGGCAGTTGTTACTTGTAAAAAGTAGTGATATGCAGTTGCATCTGGGCCCTTAGGGTAAAATTCAGAGAGTAAGACGGGCGAAGAACGTTCTATGCCAATTAGTGCTTAAGCGCATCTTCAAAATTCGTATTCAAAGATTCCCTCTCAAACTTACGTCGGTCTTGGCTAAGTTTGAACTCTATTCTGTCTGGCCATTTTAATACGAGAATGTTTATCGGTGAGATACGGGTTTTACAAAACTATGTAGTCAGGCAAAAATAAAAAAGGGTAGCAATATATGAAATGCCATTGGAGTGAGCGAAACAAAATATCTGACACAAATCTATCTACTTATGTTGTAAATCGCAGGAATATATGAACATTTTACGAGTGAAATTAACTACTTGAAATGCCTCTTTTTCAGCGTTTGAAAAATAATTTGTAAAATAATTAATTACTCCTCATCCACCATACTAGAAATAAAAATACTGACGCAAACTGAAATTTGGGGCTGTGGACTGAAATAACAAGGTCATATAATAATCAGATAAGTTTATTATTCTATATGTAATTATTCTTACATGCTGTATTACTGTGAGTAAGCAATGATGATATTTTGTTAAATAGTTGAACATATTGGACTAATGTAGCCTCCATAGTACAAAGCTAATTAGAAATATGACAATCAAAGTAAACAACTTTCTCATAGATTCATAATTCATAGTTCCAGTTGCAGGCAACCATGCAACAACTTTGAAAGCTTTGGTTAACAACAACTTGTAATTATTGTCAATACTACACCTTTGCCGGCTTAGTGGCGCTAGATTTGCCTAAAGTAATCGATTTTCACTACTTGGCTTAGCTTAGTTTACGCTAAGCTTAAGTCGTGTTCCCATCTTCTGTGAATACAATGAGCGTAAGTAGTGGATTTTGACAGATGGAAGCGTAAGTTCACGTAGACTCGTTCCTGAATCTCACCCTTAAACTCCTATTCCACGCAATGAAAGCGATCGTGACGCAATAACTACATGAAAAGAAAAGTATATACGTACGTGGAACTATTTCAAATAACGAGTAAGGGCCCTAGATAGATTGAAAACCGCCTAAACATATACTTGTAGCATCTATTAGACAACCACATCCTGCTAAAAAATTTACAAGCGTTGTATTTTCTAATAATAACAACAGCTACGATTTAAATTATGTTAATAATGTACATCACCCCCCAAACTGTCCCATCTTAACATCTCGTAATCCCCAAAGAGATATATCACTGTCAGAGAGACTCGTCGCTCTTTTCCCATGGAGCAATATGAATAGCCCCTTTAGCTATGCCTATTTTGGGCTTCAAGTACCTCACGATTGAACGACAATTCGATTGTAAGTTTGGTTGTGATAAATATTATATAAATTACGGATATAACTCACGTCCCTTACAGTTTGTATCAAACTATCTCTTGTAAAGGGATGGATCTCAAACCTTTGTAACGTGATCATTAGCATTACCTGTTTAGGTAGGTATTCTACTTAGGAGTTAAGCAGGATCTTTTACACCATTTTCAATACTGGCAATACTATCTCAGCTAGCCGACCTTGATTTGTTTGGGGTTTGTAGCTCGTATAGAGGTTCAATGGCCACAGATAGAGTATAAAAGGTCACTTGGAAAGGAGATAATAGTATCCTTTTGAAAATTGTATAAATTATAATTACTTGTCAGTCGTCGGAACTACTATTGTGACAATTGTCATAAATGAAGTCCTTGATTATAATAAAAGTTTTATTGTCAGGCCCCTGATCCCGGTACCACCACATATAAATGCCCACTGACAGATATATTATATATCGATATAGTTCAGTGTGATATTTGTGTTTGAATATTTGAAAGAATTTAATTATTGTCTATACGTGCCGAAGGTGACCGCTCCATTGATTTTGGCTGGCAGGAGTCCGGCATGCCCCTTCGCCCTTCCCCGGGGCGAAGGAAGCTCATGACCATGGACCAGATGCCGTCACGCAGGAGAAATGGAACAGAGAAGAGTATCCAAGACATCATCACATTATTAAAGGTGACCGACCCAGACAACGTGCCCGCTTTCGTAGCGAAGGAGTTGCATAGGCTACCCCCCGTCACTTTTGACTACATCGATGACCACCACCACCAGGTTGCTGAAGGACATCGTATGAAAACATGCCTGACCGAAGTGCAGTCCAAGTTGGAGGGGTCAAATAACACCATAGGTGAACTACGTCAGGGGTCAGATCTTGGCCCCCTCTTATGGAACCTCGCCTACGACGCGGTCCTGCGTGTCGTTCTCCCTTCAGCTTAGTCTGTTACGGTGACGACACTCTGGTATTGGCCAGCGGGGAGTCCTTCGAGGGAACCATCCGGCTTGCGGAGCAAGCGGTGGCAATTGTTGTGGCCAAAATCTACGCCCTGGGGCTGCGGATAGCGCCTTAAAAAACCGAGGCGCTATGGTTCCACAAACTGCCGAGGAGCAGAGAACCACCCAGTTTGTGGTATCGTGCGGTCCGTGGTCCTATACGGGGCGCCTGTATGGTCAGCTCGATTATCCGGCGCCCAGCGCTGCAGAACCAAAATTCACGGTCTGCAGCGCAGAGTGGCTATCCGGATCGCACGAGGACACCGTACGGTTTTCTACGAGGCGGCAACTCTACTGGCGCGTTTTCCGCCTTTCGACATCCAGGCGGAGATGGATGCGTGGGTCTACGATCAGACACGCTCCCTCCACCAGAGCAGCGAAGACGCGCCTCCAGGGGCGTTGGACAGGTGGACAGGCTGAGGCGGCTAGCTTGGAAAGTGGCGTCACCGCCTGCGGATGCAAATTGCAACCAAGCGCGTCGTCGAAGCCGTCCTGCCACTCTTTGGAGCCTGCCTTAGAAGGAGCGAGCACGACACCTATCGCCTGACGCAAGTGCTCACCGGGCACGGTTGTTTCGGTGCGTACCTGCACAGGACAGGACGCGAGGCCACGGCACAATGCCACCATTGTGATAGCGACCAGGACACCGCACAGCACACGCTCGAGGCGTGCCCAGCGTGAGCCGCCGAGCGGCGGATCCTGGTCGATCGAATCGGGCAAGATCTCTCTCCGCCAGCGGTAGTGTCGGCTACATTGGCAGAGCACGAAAACTGGAATGCTGTAGTCTCCTTCTGTGAGAGCGTCATGCTCCAGAAGGAGACCGCAGAGCGGGATCGGGAGAGGGCCGATCCCGCTCGAAGAAGGAGGAGACGACGCCGGGGTAACAACCGCCCTGGCGCCTAATTCCCATACGCCTGAAACCCCCGCCGTAGCTATAAGGCGGGGGACCTCTGGGTTCGCGGGTGCGTAGATCGGGGAATCTGCGTGCTCACACCAAGCGACCCAAGAGAAGATGGTAGCACGCATATAAGCACGCGCTGCCGTGGGGCGCTTTGGGGGATCCTTTAGAATCCCTTACAGTCACCCTCTCCGAGATGTGCCTATAGGCGTGACACCAGTGGGCGGCTCTAGTGTGATCATACGAGGACCTGGAGCCTCCCTTAGGTGCCGAAGATGCCCGCCCTAGTGGTTTTAGCCGGTGAGAGTCCGGCCCCCTTGCCCCTTTACCCCTTTGCCCTTCCCCGGGGCGAAGGAAGTTCATGAAGAATTTCCACTGGGCACAAATAAAAAATAAAGTGAACTGCGTGCCGAGGTGACGTTGTGACGCAACGCTGTTTTATAACTAGGTCACCTGACGCCTCTAACGTGAACACGCGTCGTGGAGCCCTGAGTCCGGAGACTGTCTCTCTGAATACGAATTTTGAAGATGCGCTTAGCCACTACTTGGCTTAGAGCGTTCTTAGCCCGTCTTACGTTCATGTCTCTGAATCTCACCCTCAGTTCACCGCAGGCTTAATATTATGATCCAAATATAATTTGACGTGAACAATACAGATACAAAGAAATAAAATAGTTATACGGCATAATGCTTATTTTACGTATCTAAAATATTTGGAATTTCAAAATAATAATATTTGATTTCAATAGAATTCAGGAGATAACAAGCTTTATAAAAAACAACACGAGAATCCAGGTACTTTTAACTGAGGTTATTTTAAAAGTGTCTGAGACATAAGCTTATAATCATTAGCAGCTTAATTAATTTTATGCGCAGCTATTACCGCATCGTTCGCAGGTAGAGTACCGTTAACAAAGAGGTCGAGGACGAATGTCAAGAGACAATACAAATACAGGAAAGATTTTCTTTTTATGTTCACGCTTACTACAACAGTGTAAAGTTTAATCTGTACCCTGACGAGTATAACGACTCACGAGTCAAGCCAACTGTCTATTTACTAAAAATACTTCTTCATGAAAAGTATTTTTTTGTACGAGTAGTTGTAGAAAGTACTGTGTCGGCGCTATGGTGACCTTACAGTTCTTTCTGTGGCACTGTATCACTTGGTGGGCACTGGTAGATAAAATGCTCGAAGGACCATGTAGAATATTCCCACTAAGTGATACAGTGCCACAGAAAGATCTGTAAGGTTACTATAGCGCCGACACAGTACTTTCTACATGGTCCTTATATTCAGATTATGAGTCCATTTTTTCAGATTATAAAAGTACCGCTCCATCACCACGCGTGGGTATCGTAAAGGGCGACTAACGAACTCTTAATCAGCAGCGTCCCTTCTGTGGAATAGTATCGGTCACCAACCCGCCTGCCAAGCGTGGTGCGTATTGACAGATTTCCCCTATGACGACAAATTAACAACCGGCCCTCAGTGTAACCGGTCCAACTTGGAAATCATGGTTATTTAAATCATTTAAATCATGGTTTGGAATGGACCCATAGGACTGCAATAAGTAATGTTAAGCTATCAACGAGAACGTACTGAAAAACAATATAACAAAGAAGGACATTAACCTGCAATAAGAACAATGTAACGTCTTGAACTGCAGCAACTGAAGCAATTCACCTAACTTCAGAAAATTGTTTGTAATCTTCTGTTCGTAAGTTTAGCTTATGCTTACATGAAATAGGAAGCTTGTATCAGCATTAAAATAATCTACTTAAAAAGTATATATGCTTCTCAGACTTGTTTTATTATTCCCAATAGAGTTCAGTAAACTCACGTCAAATACAATTTAAGATCTAAAGAAGATTTATTCAAGGCAGGTAAATCTAATAAATATTTTTTACTTGGAAAATATTAAAAATAACGAAGAGAATACCTAAAACGAAAATGCAAATTGACAGTTAAAATTATTTGGAGGAAGCGGAGGAGCCATTCAAGTAGCGGCCGACGTTCGTTGAGTTTTCCATATTCAAATAAAATGAGAAGATAATACATTATTTTTCAATCTTGTTCCTAATGTACATAAGTATATAAACGACACTTGAACATACGATGTGTAATGTACCTACTTTCAATGGGCTATTTAAGTACATTATTGGACAAGTGGAGCAGATTATTTTTTATTAAATCCTTGTTTTTCGTGTTGTTCAGCACCATATCGGGCAAAGGACGCACTGCTGTGATGCAATTCCTTAATCTCAAACATCCATACAACCTTGAATACAGAATTAAATATTGATGACAACCGAATTTGGTATTCCCTAAGACTCATCCCCATGGCTCACCGTCTGCACTGTGTCCTTGAATAGCTGCAATAATGTCTTACCATATACCAAGTTGGTTTTTCACCGTCATTTTAATTCTGTATTGAAGGATTTGTGGATGTTTGACCTTAAAGAATTGCACCCCAGAACAAAGGCCTCCCCCATATATTTTCACAATTGTGTTATCATTTTGGAGGGAATTTTACAATACTCAATTCACTTGCCATCGCCCTGGTTTAGAGTCCCTTAGCTGCCTTTTACGACTGGAGTGACGATATGGAGCGGTGCTATATTCATAATCCGGATACCACACGAAGTGGTGTTCGAATTAAAAATATAGCATCAATCCCGTGGATGTCGTAAAATGTGACTAAGGACTCTAAACCAGAGTGATAATGACTTGACACGATGCCATGGTCACAGTCAACAAAAAAGTCATGAAAACAATTGGCTTTCTCTTATGAATAGTCAGAATTTAATAATATTAATATATTTTATTTAGGACAATGCCAATATGCGAGATAAATATACGCAATGTCGATTAATTTGCGTTATAATAAGATTGCCATAGCAACTAAGAGCTGAATAGTCCCAACAAAGGGTACCAGTTCATTGGTGCACAATTTAGTTGTATAAGCTATTTTCACAATGATTCTAGACATATTTGATTTGAAGTCGTTCGTTGTTTCAGCCAAATAAAGTCCATTGCTGGACACAAGCCTCCCCCATAGATCGCGGCAACAACCGGTCTGGGTGTTTTATGCTCATTGGGGGGTTTTTTCATAATCGCCACGCTTGGCAGGCGGGTTGCGATCGCAGTTAAGTTCTTAATATACTCGAAGGACGCTGCTGCCCATCCTCCGGTTGTCGCGGAGTGCCTCCCTCCGTGTTCCTTCCCGGTTAGCTCAACAAGGAGGCTCTCTCCACGGCAGCAAGTAACGGAGATCTGTTATTGTGATTCAATGAAACGTAACATATATATATTGTTATAATGGTATATTGATATTCACAACTTCAACACTTCATCTTCATGCTGATATAAATTTTAAAATATAGCTTATTATCACAATTTACGCTAGTTTAAAATAAGTAATTGTAATATTGCAGGAGACTATTTGTCAGAGCGACAGCTGTGTGTTGAACCATTAGCGTTCAGAATCCAATGTGTAATGATAATGATCAAAATATCAAGAGCGACTCTACGTCACAAATTCAAATTTTGATTTGAATAAAGAATGAATCGTGAGGTGGACAGTGATGGATATAAAAAGGTATGAAGTCATGAAAGAGGTTGATTGAAATGAAGATGAAGGATGACTTCGTCACACGGTTAATCCCATAGTCGCCTTTTACGACACCCGCGGGATGAAATAGGTTGGTGCTCTTCGTAGCCAGCACCACACCGCAGTAAAGGACAACACACAAGGAACAAAGTCACAAGGTCACAAGGAAGTCAGTTCATAATTATCTACCAGTCACATCTAAGAAAAAATCACAAGTTACAGTATTTCTTAAGCATAAAATCAATGAAATTATACCATAGATATGTTACGTCCATATTAAATAGCGCGCAAAATACAGTCTTGCTTGCATAACCGTGAGAAAGAAGATACAAAAATTACAAGAGTAAAAGAGATAGCTATCTAGGCGAACCGATTGCGAGGTGCTACAATTGGGGGAGTTTTGGTTCTTACTTTTGGCACGCATGTAAACATATCTACTTCTTTTAATATGTAATATTATTGCACAGAATAGAACAAAACTTTGTATAATTAAAAGTTGTCGACGAATGAAACTTAATTTACGAAACTGCACTTGTAACGTGCTTTGAATACCTATGCAAATATTTGGCTTAAGTAGCGCATCGAAATACTATGGTGCAAGAGATACCATAGTAACATACATACATGCATTTTAATCAATATTTAGGTAAAATAAAATAACAAGAAAGAAAGAAATAGAATCTTTACTACTACTTTGACTATGCTTTTATGGACATTAATAAATTTGGTAAGAATTTATTCATCTAAACACCGTACGACGTTGCCTTATACTTGAAATTGGCGTAATTCTGGAAGATACTCTACAGAAACCATTATCTAAGAGAAGAATAAGAACTACTACTTTTAAAATCTATAATATACGAGATGTAATCCGTTTAAACGTGTTTTATTTGAATATTTACTGTTTAAAAAACAAAATATAACACCATGTTATACGACATTGTATCCATGTTATTATTATTTTGTCTACGATTACATAATTATTTTCTGTGGTGACTGAGAATCTAATTGGCATGTCGCCACAGATAAGCTACAGGGCAAGGCGGTGGCGACGCGTGGGCGTAGAATTTTTTTTCTTTGCATAAATACTTTTTTCGTATACACGAAATATAAGTAAAGTCTCTGTAAGAATTATACGAGTTAAAATACTGGATATTGGATAAATTAGTAGTATTCACTGATCTTTCTTAGAAAGATTAGTCGGTTAGTTACTCAAGGCTGGACAACGGCCTGATTAAGAGTAGGTGCATGTTATCTAGCCTGGTTCACATTTTGATCAATGCCACATGATGATCGGTACATCGGCGGAACATATGGACTAAGTTGATCTTATATAGTGTACTCTTACTAATAACTCGCACTTAACAGAATGTAAAATGCCTCCTATGCGCTTTTCTGCCTGTAATTATTAATCATGGCCTTTACCATGAAATCGTAGTGTTTGGTAATATAACATTTTTGTTCCTGTAAAACAGTATTGCAATAATTCAAATATTACAGAAAGCCCAATTTAATTTATGCACTAATAAAATAACTTAATCACGATGGTCTAAATCACACTTTACCAATTTGTTTAATATCTCGTGTTTAAATTGTTAGCTTAATACAATCACATCGGATTGTCAATTTATTCACAGATGCCGAACGAAAAAGGGCTTTGACGTAAATCGGAGTACAAATGTGAATGACCGTCATACGTCTGGCAACGAGACCAATTTACGAAATCCCATATTTAAATTCGGTAGATAGCATTTCAGCATCTTTAGTATGTGTACTACGAGTACGTTCATTTGAACGAGCGATATTTTTCGTCACATAATTGTTTCTGTTATCTAGATGACGTACCAACCTGTATCGTTACGTTATGAATAATAATGACAGATAATATTACTTTAGTTCGTTTTAACAATCTCTGACTATCATTTTTACTATTATTTATTTTATCATATCATTCGCTATATCAGAGCAATGACAAAAAATAGCGAAAATGAGCTACTACTAGATTTTTTGCCATATTATACCTATTTACACAATGGTTTATCAAAATATTAGTGAGTAATGTCTTACGTTTTCGAGATTATTACTCATTATAATAAAATACTTTCACAACATCAATAAACAAATAAATAAAATGTATGTGTTACATTGAGTTATTATTGCTAATGAAATAAAATTTTAAGTATAATTGTAAATTAATAAAGAACATTTAACACAACAAACCAAACATTTTCACTTACATTATTTCACGGGGTTTCATTCATTTAAGTTTAAATAAATGGCTTTAAAGCCCTTGGGTGATATGAACTTTTATTATTTGCACTTCGCTTTTTTTATGCTAATATGAGTAATAAAACTCGTCATTATTCTATTCCTATTCTATTCTATTCCTTTGTTTTCTAATGTTAGATGTGTTAAATATACCTGGTAGCGTAGAATACAGAAAATCGTAAAGTAGATAATATGTACTTAAAAAATTGCAAACATTATCTACTACTACAAAAAAAGAATCAAGTAAATCAGTGTCTCGGTTTTGTTTGTGGAACTAACATAATATTGACTAATTTATATATTAGTCTTAATCACTGCTAAATATTAGGATGCTGAGTTAAGAAGTCTCAATTATGATGCAAATCAACATAAATATAATACACGTGTAGAAATGACATGCAGTGGTTTCAAACTAAAAACATCCATCGAATTACTTTTCCGCTGCCGCGCTGTATTGCTCTGGGCATATGAACGCAGTGAGCGCCGTGCAACGAACGCACCCGAACGCGATCTTTATTCAACACGGTCGCGCCGTCAGTCCGGAGGTGACCGCGGGCGGGGCGGCACGTGCTGTGCACGCCTCGCGATATTACATTGTGTTTATGTACGCCATTGTTTTAATTCAATCCGTCTACAATCAATACGACATCGGAGTGAAAACACGGCCTATTCGCTGAATTTACTAGAATCTAGTGCGAAATCAGTGACAGCAAAATAAATCTATTGGTAGAATAGATGCAAGACAGTATTGAGAAGTGAAACTATCGTAAAATTCATCTGTAGGAGGGTTTTTTTTTGGGACATTGTTATTTGACTATAAAGGTGTTAGTGGTATTTGTTGTATAGGAAAGCATGCAAATCAATAATCGACCGGATGCCTAACTCTGAGTATCCGAGAGCGGTAACAGTAGACAGTGCGGTGTATTATACGGCTGCATATTGATTGGTTCTGTACCGGGATCACTGGAACTTTTCATCCAATTAACGGTAAGTAAAAATTGTATTAAAATATTGCTATTACCTAAATTGCAAATTTTTTACAGATATTTTAACAAGATGATGTTAAGGTGAGTAGATAATGTCGTACTTTCCAGATCCAGAGTCTGGATTAGTTGACATGACGTTGATTACTAATGATTTGTTTACCTATTAATATTCAAATTTGATATGCTTAGACTCTAAACGACAAAAGAGGCACAGAATAAAAAAGAAGTATCATCAATAAAACAAGCGGAGCTGGAAGTAAATTTAAAGAAACAATGTACAGGAAAACCTACCTTAGATATTCTGAGAAACCTGTATCCAATGGAACTGCTAAAGATAACGTAATCTACTATCATAATAATGTTTTATAATGCTATCCTTGAAAAATTATTTATTTCACAAAATAAAGTTATTATAATTCCTTACTCGTTATTTAATATCATTGTCAAGAACGTGCGAAGATTTTTCCTCAAAAGGTCATTTCTAAATCATGTTAAAGCCGTTTCCAAGAACAGCTGAGTATAAGCCAAACATAAATATAGGTATATTGTTTACGTTCACAATTTAGGTGATGACATAACTACAATAGATCAAGTTTTCTTAAAATATAGCCTGTATGAGTTTCAATACCAAGAAAATTGTTAAAAAGTGCTGTGTTAGCACGCTGGGAGCCACTTGAATCAAACCAATTTCAACCTATTAAGAAAAGAATTGGGTCATGGACCAATAAATGCAATAAGGAATAATGGAAAGCAATTAGCGACTACTGATCGGGATAATCCCGCATGGCTGTCAACATCTGTCTAAACGTCAATATGAATGCAGTAAATATTATAACTTATCCTATATAATCGGAGGCCTACTCACATTTGGTTCTGAATGAATTTCGACACCTACAAGATGTTGGCGCCTGCATTGAATCCAAATGTTTAATGTCTATTGTTCATTGTACTACGTTCGCGTTCCACATTAATACCCATATCGTAAGGCCCAAATCAATAGGCCATTCATTTGAAATGGCCTATTGATTTGGAGATGATATTTAGAAATAACGTCAGACTTGTTATTCTGTCTTTATTTTTAATCTCGTTGATTGAAGGCAAGATTACCTGCTCGGCGTCGCGTCATAGGGTCAGTTACATCTCTAACAATGGGACGAAAAATGAGAAGCCGACTGTGAGGCGCAGGTAGAGCAATATTGCACGGCTTTGCATGTATTTTATAGCCACATTATTTTTTAAGACTGTATCAAATGTAAGTTTTTTTGGCAGTTTAGTTTCAATCATTCATTCAGTTGTACTTTACTAATTAAATTTCTTGCACACATCATTTAACACGTTTGTATTACTAAACTGAACTGTAAAAAAGTAATCGACTGTTTTCCCTAAGGCAATTATTATTTACCTTACAAGTACTATGTGAAATATATCTAGGAGTATACATATTTACAGCACAAACCTGATGGCATGGGAAAGGGAAGACAACCAGTTTCGCCACCTGGCCACTGCGTGCACACATTACCAAATCGCAGCTTACTGGTGTACGTCGAGTCGGTCGTTTCATCACTATACGACCGAACGCTTATTTCTTCTGCATTTAATTTCAAAGAAACGTGTTTTCTGAAGGACGCAGATGTTCCTGGAAATAATATTATTTGCCATCTAATTTAACATGAAAAGAAAGTGCGCTAAATTTAGCAATCGACAGCTTCGTTTGTTATTATTATCGCTCTTGCATGCCAGTAGATTAATTTCTTACCAACTCTCCAATGATGCGCTATTGTCTTTTTATTACTCAATTCTCGACATGCACTTTCTATGACGAAACAAAAAACAAATGAAGTGATACGAAATTTAATTCTATTAATTCGAAATTTTTTATATGAGTTATTGAAAATATAAACAATGCAAATACAGTTGAAGTACCTACTTCATCATCATTTCAGCCAAAGGAAGTTTACTGTTGATGAAATGCCTCCCTCTAAATTTCCACTAATGTGTTGATATTTTGGGATGAATTTGCCAATACTCACTACGCTTGGCAGGTGGGTTGGCGCAGAATGGCTACTGTTCCATAGACGAGACGCTGCTGCCCACCACTTTGGGTGAGAGTTAGTTAGTCGCCTTTTACAACATCCACGGGACGACGAGCAGCTATGCTATATTCTTAATCCAGACACCACACGGAAAAATTGGGTTCATTTCAATACGAACTCACATATAGATTTTATTATGTAAGTCTTTCTATTTTAAAATATTATTGTCCTCAATTGCCTTACACCTTGGTATGTGCTCTTCTTCCTGATTCACCCAATTGGAATTCATAGGGCTGAGCTGTGGTCAAAAATTCAAAAACAGTCTGTCGTCATTCTAAGATTATTTCTTTTAAAACTTACCTTACTTAACGTTTATAATCATATATTTTACGAATTATGGTTGAAAGAAATGAAATCTAAAGAATTAACATCATTTATGCTTATTGTGGCCGCCGTGTGGTGCCGGCTCAGAATGCCACCACCCCATTTCATCCCGTGGGTGTCGTAAAAGTCGACTAAGGGATTTACCGGAGGATGGGCAGCAGCGTCCTTCGAGCACACTAACAACTCAACTGCGATCGCCAACCCGTCTGCCAAGCGTGGCGATTATGGCAAGACCCCCCACTGAGCACACTACACACTCATATTGGTTGTTGTGGTGATCTTTGGGGGAGGCCTGTCCAGCAGTGGACTTATTCGGCCGAAATGATGATGCTTATTGCATTAGCTGGCACGAGAATATTATCCGTAGTTAATCAGAAATGACCCAGATTCAAACAAAATTTCTTAATGTGACCTAAATAGAGATTTATTCATTCAAGATTATGAAAGGGGTTGCTTGGTCTGAATAAGCCGTTTTAAAATACAAAGTAGGTGGGCAAATGAGAATGCGAGTCGTGTTGGCGATCACCGCCACCGTATACATCCACAACACCAGGGGAGTTGCTGATGTGTTGCCGATATTTAGGGCACTCATACACTTTTTCTTGAACTTATTGTGTCTGCTGTACTTTTAGGGTATTCGTCACTAACCGTATGAAATGCAGTAATGTTGCTACTTCACGCTTGTATTCTGTGACGGCGTGTTACTTCACCGATCGAATCAGTCCATTTACAAGCTCTAGTCAAATTATGACTCAAGCTAGGCTGTCCCACGCTGCTTTAAGTTCAAAAGATAAATAATGCAAGTTATATAATTGAGTTACGGCAGACATATAACATTATGTATTCCGATAACGAAGAGCAATTAGATGATATAGCAGATTGTTTCCCATTTTATTAGAAATCAGACATCAATTTAGAAAGTGAAATTGACAACCAAATACAACTACGTCACGTTTTGAGACTATATACAATTTATTACAAAACTACTAATCAACTGTGTAATTAACGTAATGCTAGAAATGTAGGATCGCAAGATAATATATTATTCTATTGTAATAGAATTGATAATAGAAGAATAACGGCCATTTCAAATAAATCACCGTTACAGAACACAGTAAGTATGTACTTTTAGAGATTATTTTGAGAACGTTTAGTTCAAACTTTTTTTGTTTTAACTAACGGAAGCCCCCGTCACGTATCCATACACTGAACAATTTTTAGGCTTCTTCAATTGTGTCATATCCTTTTGGTAAGGAAGACAAATTATATATGCTTTCAAAGACAACAAATGCTAGTTTCTGTTGTTAAAACTATATTGTAGATTTAGGTTCATTATAATTTTTTTAAAGTTAATATGTATTTTTATATGATTTTTCTTTTACGGCAAGGTATCTGATAATTCTCTGGTTGTTCTGTTATTCAGAACGGAATAACAGAAAAACTTTTCAAATGCCACGTCTAAACACAACGTCTAAATATTGCCAGTTCAGCTTATTTTATTACACAAGTCCGCAGCAGATTTATTACACATCTGTAATCCGACAAGGCATAGGCAATGGCACTATTTTTCATTTCATTTCATATCAGCCACAGGACGTCCACTGCTGAACAAAGGCCTCCCCCTTAGATTTCCACAACGAGCGGTCACATGCCGCTCTCATCCAACGACTCCCAGCGACCTTCACCAGATCGTCTGTCCACCTCGTTGGAGGTCGTCCCACGCTGCGTTTTCCGGTGCGCGGTCTCCATTCGAGAACCTTTGTGCCCCAACGGCCATCAGTTCTACGAGCAATGTGCCCTGCCCATTGCCACTTCAGTTTACTAATCCTTTCAGCTATGTCGACAACTTTAGTTCTTCTACGGATCTCCTCATTTCTGATTCGATCTCGTAGAGAAATACCAAGCATAGCTCTCTCCATAGCTCGCTGAGTGACCTTGAGCTTTCTTATGAGGCCCATTGTGAGTGACCACGTCTCTGTTCCATATGTCATCACTGGTAACACACACTGGTTAAAGACTTGCGTCTTGAGGCATTGCGGTATTGATGACGAAAAGACGTTGCGAAGTTTCCCGAACGCTGCCCAGCCGAGTCGGATTCGACGATTGACCTCTTTCTCGAAGTTGGACCTACCTAACTGGACAGTTTGTCCTAGGTAGACATACTCGTCAACAACTTCGAGAACAGAGCTCCCAACGGATATTGGGGTGGGCACGACATGGACATTTGACATGACTTTTGTCTTGCCCATGTTCATTTTAAGGCCCACCTGTTGGGAAACTCTGTTGAGATCATCGAGCATTGTGCTGAGCTCTTGCAGCGATTCTGCCATGACTACGATGTCATCGGCAAATCGAAGGTGAGTGATATACTCGCCATTGATGTTAATGCCGAATCCTTTCCACTCCAGTAGCTTGAAGGCATCCTCCATTGCAGCGGTGAACAGTTTCGGGGAAATGACGTCCCCCTGTCTCACACCTCTCTGCAATGGAATTGCCCCCGTGCTCTGTTCATGTACTCGGACCGACATGGTGGCGTTTCTGTATAAGCACTTCAACACTTCAATGTACCGATAGTCAATCTGGCACCGCTGCAGAGATTGCAGCACTGCCCAGGTTTCGATCGAATCGAAGGCTTTCTCATAGTCCACAAACGCCAAGCATAGTGGCAGATTATACTCCTCGGTCTTCTGTATAACCTGCCGCAGCGTATGGATGTGGTCTATGGTACTGAAACCTTTTCGGAAACCGGCATGGCACTATTATCAAAAACCTATTTTTGCTACTGATGTCAAAATTACCGTTTATTAATCATTACTGTTGTCCTTGTTTATAAATAAGTATAAACATACTCACACAACATTTCGTAGCTTTAAGTATGATTACTTACGTGGGATTCAATCCCAGTACCTAAAAACCGGTAGCACTCCGAAGCTTACTGCCACTACATCAATAAGTTACCGAGTAACTAACTAGATACTATCTATAAGTATTTATTAACACTTCTGACGGATACGCTGCTGCAATTGGGTTGTTTTCCCACGCAACAATGCCATCGACCCTCGCTCGGCGTGCATTAGAACATCAATGCTAAATGACACATTATCTGCAGCGTCAAATTATTCACTGATAATGAACTATGCTACACACATAGTTTGTAGATGTGTAAACAGATTGTTTGCTGTCTATTTGGTCTAATGATCGCACGCAAACCGAATAGATGCACCTATTCTTGTTAAAATGTAGGAACTACTGAACCTTCTTGACAGAGGTCCATACCCCAATGTGTAATATATTTGTAGTGTATCGGTTTAAGATATCCGATATAATATTTGCCAACGCCCAGTAAAATCTGTACTAAATTAAGCTAATAAATATGGATTCCACGTCGATCAGGACACGAGAGTAAATCATTCACAGCAAAAAGATATATCAAGTTAGATCTTCATGGTAAAATTAATTGAAATTGTAGCCTTAATTTAATTTGACACAGGAAAATTTATTTCATTCATAAGTAGATAACGCAATAGAGGAACAATATTGATTCAATTGGTCACGTAACACAATGTTGGAGCATTGAGCAATTGAATCGGCCTCTATGATGCTAGCTTACATTCACTGAAAGTAGTTACCGGACTGTGGACAGTAAAAAAATAATCGTCAAACAACATGTTAAAAGCAAGTTAGATAAGAAAGACTAGGAGCTGAAGAAAATTCTAGATCTAGAACTGATTTATCTAACTTTTTGTGAATAGCGATGCAAATTTGATGTCACTAGTAATAAATAATAGTAACAAGATCACTTGTTTAGATTATAAGTTTGTGCTAACTAAGACGGTGGCGAGGAAGTGTCCTTTCAAAGGTCCTTGACGTTTTCTCTACAAATATTTGCGTTACACCCCGCTTCACAGAAGCCCAAAACACCATAAATAGTGATTTTATTATATTACTTTGGACTTTAATTTCGCATGTGTTTTAATGATATCAAAAACCTTCAACGAATCTAATAACAACACAATACTGATATTTAAAAAATATTAATCAATTATAATTGGACCAATTGGATATAAGAGTATGTTTAATTAATGAGTAAACTTAATCCAATTCATAACTACCATGCTACATTATCCCCAATCATCTATGTCACAAAAAAGGAACTATATTCAAAAACAAATCTGGTCACAGGTTTGTTAGTGTAATCAATCAAAGAATGATTCCCAGTCAAGTTGAACAAGTTTTCAACTGGGCACTAATACCAAGAATACCTTCAAGCTGTCTTTACTGATGCATCAATAAACTATCAAATATGCAAATCTTTCTTAATTTCGAACAAAAGGTACCCATGACTTCATGGTCAAATGTCATAATGGAGATAAGCGTTATAAAAATGCAAGTGCCTCAATCAACACAATAGGAGTTAATTTCTATAAGGTGTGCCTTACCAGTAACAATGAACGTTCTAAGTATTCCTAATCCAATAACGTAGTACTATGCTGCAACATTAAAATCTTGTAGCGAAATAATAATAACCCTTATGTAACCTATTGTCTTTCCTTAGGCTATAAAGCAGTTATAAAATCTATAATACGTAGTATATAACACGATAACACACAATTGCTTTCTCCTAATTAAATTTATGATATATAGTGACTTATAAAAATATGTCTTGTGATAAATGTGAAGAAAGAATTTGATTTCTAAATGGTAAACAAATATGGGTAGTCGTTTAAGATCTGGTCACTGGTAGGCGGCTGCATAAATTCAACTTTGATATTGACCGAAAGAAGTTCATTCGCCTCGCTACGTTAACTTTGAGCATTGTAATATTATGTATTCTAAATATATTTTTGTAATTTCATCATCATATCAGCCAAAAAAAATGTAAAATGTGTGTGTATTATCACACACACATTTTACTTTTTTTTTAAATGCTATAATAACTTAGTAGCTGTAAGGTGAAATAATTGTATTATTTGTATCCATGTCTATGATAATAAAAGCCTTTTGCTTAAACTTTAGCTAATTTAGCTTTATTTAACCAATTTCTGTAAATTTGTAAATAGTAGATCATTTTTCGAAAAATGACTTATCATAGACATGGACACAAATAATACAATTATTTCACCTCACTGCTACTAAGATTATTATAGCATTTCATTAATTATAATAGAACTATTACTATTATTGTTATCGTTATTATATATTTTTGTAATTAGATAATAATTATATAAAAATTCCAACCCACATTCCTAGGAAAAACACCTACAATTTATTTCATGTTGCAGTTTCAAAAACGAACCTCGGTCACTACGCTGCTGTGCCTAGACTCTGTAGGCAATACAATACCTTGAAAGCCCACGATATTGACATCTGTGAATCTCTGTCGAAATATAAAAAGATTTTAAAACAGCTCTTTTAAAATAACATTTCGTTTTTATTTGAACTTATACATGTACAAGCAGTTCTTACATTATTTTTACCTTAATGTATTTATTTTTAATTTAACTTAAGTTAGTTGTGCTTAAGCTTAGTCGAATTTTTTTGGATGCTGTGGCCTCCTATAACTGGAGGAGTACACCGTTAGAGGACCCATTTTAATTTGTATTTCTTTATGATGTTATGTGTATGTCCTTTGTTGGAAGCCCTTAATAAATAAATAAATAAATAAATAAATTAGTGGCTTATGGTAACTGAAATATGAATTGTATGGTTTACATTCCACGGAATTTAGTGACCGAGTAAAAACTCCATCAATTGTAGTGCCGGATCTTGTTGTTGATGTTTGAGGACTGTTTTTCATAGATAAATTCAATTTATCTTTCAAATCAGTATGGCGTGTAACGGAAAAATGTGACTTAGAAATAAAGATGGCGCGTAACAGAATAACGTTACAATTTTAAATTTCTCCTATACGGCGATAAAGATGTTTCACTACAATAAGTCCATTGCTGAACAAAGGCCTAGCCCATAGATTTCCACAATTGAGTCTATTAGAATCAAATACCGCAATGTCCATTTTCGTGTTCTGGCCATAATTCATATTTTTTATATACATACACCAATGGATAATGCTATATTTGTAGCATACTTTAATTTTTAATGCCAGTTTTCTACATGACATTGCAGCTTTGGTTGCATTTTGAATATTCAAATAGATTCCTTTTAATCTGTAGATTCATACGGCATAGAAAACGCATTTTTGCTTTTTTATGGACATTGCGGTATTTGATTCTAATAGACTCAATTGTGTCATCGTTTTGGGGGGAATTTGCCAGTACTCACCATGCTTGGCAGGCGGGTTGTTGAGCGCAGTGTGGCTACTGTTCCACAGAAGGGACGCAGCTGCACATCCCTCTGGTTTAGAGTACCTTGGTCGCCTTTTACGACATCCACGGGAGGAAATGGAGTGATGCTATATTCTTAATCTGGACACCACACGGATAATGGGTTTGTAAATTATATAATCATTATGTTTATAATTTATAACAATAATAAAATAATAATAATAAATTCTTTATTTTCAGGCTACCTTGGCCCATATAAGCTAATAGATCTAACATAATAAATAAAGAAGCTAGTCTATGTAAGTAAAAATACTTCACTTTGCACTACGTCACTGTGCGTTATATTGGCACTCGTCCGCGGAAGCGACGGATGGAACACCACACCTTCCGGCCAAAAGTCTTCTTCCATGACGAAGTGCAGATAACACGTTACACGTACTCGCACTACGAACGCCTTGAAGTTGACATTGCGGCGCAACTTCAGCAGCTGCACTCTTATATATAGCAGAATAAAACTACTGTCTAAACTAAGACTAACCCGCCGTCCGTATTTTATCACATGTTATATCCTGCTTCATTCCTTGATTAGATACAACAGTATCAAATACTAACGATCAAAGCACACTAATAAAAAGTACCTACATCTCGGAATAGTATTGACGTAACGCAAATTCACTCGTTGCGACTTAAAAATGCACCGCTTCTCCTCCTTTATTCACCATTGTATAGCCAGTATTTGAACAGTCACCTTCTATTCTTAGCAAGTCGTGTCTGGTTAGCCTCACTAAATTGGATCACGTTATAATACAGAATAATATTTACGTAATCACAATTTGGTGGTAAATCAACATTTTTATAATAATGATGATGTAACTTTAAGCCTTCTTAAATTTCCTCGTTTATGAGATAATTCACCCAATCTAATTTGATTATTTCGTACTACATAATATGAACCCTCTGGATATGTCTTTAGTCTTATCTATGATATAATACCTTATATTTACTTCGACATATTGCTGTCTTGCCTCTCGATTTGACTCAATGTTCCTTGACAATTGTTTCAATTGACAGAAGGGTCACTTACTCTCTACTTTAGTTAAAAAATTATTAAGATGGACAATGCAGACAACGTTTCTTAAATTAATGGGCAAACACTTTTTAGGTTTCTTGTCTATGTTTGCTACGGATCGGATAAAATATAACTGCCAGTCACGTACTGAAATCTGATAGACATGTAATTACAAAAACAAAAAACCGTGTGGGACTGGGTCGTTCACTTGCGTAGGTGTAGATTATTGAATTTTGATTTGATTTCGAAATACGAATTCTTAAATTTATTAATAAAATGATGCATTATTATTTCACCATATAATATATATTTATAATATTTCGTAAACATCTTCGTAAAAGAAAATAAATCATGTTCAGCAAACATCATAATACTGGCATAATCAGACTGCTTACTGTTTTTTTTTATTTTTTTTATTGTAGGTACATAGACACAAGTGAGTTCTTTTTTTACCGCAAAGATGCATGGGTGACCTAAATGGAATAAAAGATTGTGGTCGAAATACTGTTACTATCGAAATTTCCATCAAATGTAGGTTATATATTGGCAGCCATTTCTAAAGTCCCAAATGGTGAAGGTGTAATGTTCCTAGCAATCGTAAAAGTTAATCGTCATTCAGCCAGTATCAGACGCCGGTAGTCACGTCCACCTCTATGTGGACAACGCGACTTGACTTTAATAGGGTTAACCCATTCATAAGAGCCCAATAAAATTAATGGTGACTGACCTTATTCGTATCGAATAAAATGAATACGACTTCAAACGCAAAACTTCGTTAGCGTTGCGTGATCAGACCTTTGGCTCGAGCTCCCTAATAACAGGATGCTCCAAAAAGTATCTTAAGCAATCTCAAATGTCCTTGTCGTGTTCTCGGATTGGTTCCCAACTGTCGTAGCAACATTATGTTTTCTAATTCAATGTATCCCTTGCCCGTCTGAAGTTGGTCGAGCTTCGTCCAACATAATTGCTCCAACCATTAACATTCCGGCCTGTACCGCTAACGTAACTTTCTCGAGTGGGTGGGACTGTTATAATACAACATTACATTAGGAGTCACGAAATTCATGTGTCCGGGGATAAAATGAAACCGCGGTGGTAATAGATTTAGAACTAGGTACATACTTACGTTAAAATTTAGATAATGCAGCAATTGTCATTGATAATGAGTTTAACCTATATGCCGTACTTAAATAAACAATAAACGGAGATATTCTACATGACCTCTTGCGAACCGCGTCCGATCACACATAATAGCATTGTTACAGAAACGCTGACAATGCTTTCCATGAGGGAAACTGATGCTTCATTTTCTATTCATGTGTCAACAGCTCGCTCCTGAACAAGGGGTTATTGATCTGGAAATATAAAAGTTTCTCTCTGGCTATTGTCTTAAACGACGTAAACGTTTCTAGGATGAAACAGGCTAAACGTGCCCAAGTGGCCATTTCGATCTTGTATATATAGTTAATAGCTACACTCGGCCATTCCACTCGGATGTATTTTTGAACTGATACTTTCGTTTCACAATTGAAATTACGTTTGATATGGATCCATCAGCATTACCCAATGCACGGTATGTTACAAGTGGGCATCAAACATTTTAATTTATTGGTGGCGGCTTTCTTTTGTTTCACTGAATACTGGTTAAGTACTAGTAGCCAGTATTAACGTAGGTAAATAAACGCTCCGAATCACTATGAAAAATAAACATTTTCGGTGTAAAAATAGATTTACTTAAAATAACCTATGCTAATATTTTCACATTACCAGAAGTTCATTGTTTAAAGTAAACCCAAAATTATTTACCCACATGCTTGTTTATTTAAAAAGTTACATATTAAGGGGACTACTTGAAGCACATTATATAAATACCAAGAAGAATGAAGCTGTGACATTGAGCTTCTTTAAATCGGATGGCCGAGGGTAGTTATTTATAAATTGCCGCCCACTTCACACCGCTATGCCATTCGTCGTCATGAAGCAAGAATGTTCTATTTAGGTACTTTATGAGTGGCAAGAATTCCAAGTTTTTGTCGCATAGCCAAGTACGTTATTCGTATTTAATATGCATAACATACAAAACATTTATGACCATGAAAAAACTTACCATTACGGTCTGATATACATTTTATTTGTATTATTATACTCGTGTTAATTTAGAACAATGTCTTAATAAATATTGTTATTGAACAGAGAACTAGATATGGATAAATATTATTTATTCGTAAGTCGAATGTCCATGGCTGGTTCCCACGGTCTCGCTCTCGCGACTTTCAAATTTCATCGTACTTGGTAATCACGAGTGTTACCACAATAATATGATTATTTCCTAATACCAGTTCGTCAGGGGGCATCTATCATACTTGATACGCTTGCATGTGACCTTTCAACACGGATAAGTTGGTGCGAGACGTTTTATTTGTAAAAAGTATGAAGTAGATTCGTGATTTATGTGAAATATGAAATTTATCGATTTTTTAATAAATATGGAAACAATATTGAAGAAAAAAAGTTTTATGTTCACCAAGAAAAAGTAAATTTATTACTTTTCATCTTCAGATCTTGGTTATATAATAGCCATGATGCCAGTTTTTTCGAATCTAAAACAGGTTTGTGTTTACGAAGCGAATATTAGCAAGCAATAATACATAGAAGAACGCTTTTTAAAACAACAGGAATTTATAATTATAGGCATTGAGACTGAACCATAGTCAGTAGTATTATAAAGAATTAAATTATACTTTTCAGAGTGTCTTAGGTCCGTATTACAGAACGAAACTCAAGCATTGATCTCAGTTTAATACTAGTTTTGAGTTGAGCATTAATTTTAAAACGTCCCTCAAGCATAGATTTATTGAACGTAGTTCAACTGAGTCGTGGCTCTTTTCTAAATCGTCACTCAGTTATAGGTCTGTACTTGAGCAGAGATTTGAACTGTGACCACGTGAGCGTGGTCCGGATAGCGCTGGAGCACAGTTTTTAATGTATATTGTTTCTTACGCATTGATTTTTGGTTGTATTGTTGATGACTAGAAGCTAAGATGTTTTAATAGTGTCTCTGCAATGATATTGTATATTAATGTATCTGTAAAATGTCACTGAATGGAAGTATATATTTATCACAAAATGGATATTTTTGGAGAAGTTGACTATTACAATGATTTATTTAACGATCATTCGAAAAGAAGGTTGGTCTTAGTGAAGTACAGATTCTGTACTTAAACAGTGATTAGGTGATTAAAGATCAAACTAGACTTGAGGATCGTTCTGTAATACAGACCTTAGACTAATATGGTTCTACTTCTTACCTCTAAAATACCATCACAAAAAATGACAAACCAAGTTTTCAAATACAGATTTATCCCAAAATTTCGAATGATATAAAAATCGATACACAATAAGGACAGCGATACGAATTGAAGCATTGTGCTATCGAGAAAATAGGTCGATGAGGGATAAAATCATTTATCCCAACGATTTTACTGCGTGGGCATATAACTGAAATATCGCTTCGATGCCCTCAGCTTATTTATTGCCAACAAAATATTGTATAAATAGAATTGATTCTGCATATTCCATATTTCAATTTAGTTTAGGTTCAATTTGTTTTATTATGGTAAAGGTGCAAGTAAAATTGTAGTTTAAATAAGATGTTTATTCTGCTAAATAAAATAAATGAATATATTTCATTTCACGTGTTACGCTTGAATCGTCTAGATAATAGAATTCACTCTATACATGCAATCCATAGATTCATTGCATCGAGAGTTGTATTCGTGTGAACTATAACAAAGATTATTATCAAAGATATGGTAATCTGTTCATCTTCAACAATCATTGACTTAAGCCAACTTATTTACATCTTATGATGGGAGTATCCCTTGTTTGCTGTATTAAAAATTATATTATTTCAGTATTCCGTAAAATCCTTCCGCGCGTTCCTTATTGTCAATGCACTATTGCTTTAAGCCATAAAAAGAAGTTAGACTAAGCTGAGATAAGCTGGGGACAAAATGGTTCCAGAGACAAGTTTTATTGCTTTTGGAGTGGAAATAGCATTTTTACGAGTTGCGTGGTACAGGCTTCGGCGCCTTAAAATAGACTTACTTCGTGCGTGAGATATCACCTGAACTGTTTTATCGGAACCTATTCGAAAGACTTATTTCCTTTAATGGCCAAGTAGTAACAAGCACTTATTTAAATTTGGGCATTGGTTCATTTGTTGAGAATAAAGATAGGAAGGAAAATAGTACATAAACCAAAAATCTATTCACTTCGACTAAATCCTCGCACAAGGTATGAATAAAAAAAAAGATCGGCCATTCATCCAATCTGTACTAGTAATCTATGAGTATTAGCTTTTGAATTGCAAAATTTTAACGTAAGCCCCGTATCAGGCAAGCTTACCGCGAGATTTGGTCATCTCTCTACAGAATTTCCTACATGCAATATACGAAACATAAAATTAGGCCGGGGATCCGCAACGGTCAACGTCGGATGTTCACTGAGTTAGTTTGTGAATTAGTTAACATTGTTAGTGTTACAAATAAATAAATTATTTGCAAGTAATGAACTTGGAAGTGTCACGTCTAGAAACTACTGAACTAAATCAATTTGGTTGTTAGACAAAAATATAAGGCGACCAAATTAAGATCAAAGTAGTCCCAATCTTAGAATGAATTATTCTAATTATGTCTTGTATTGGTTGCTGGTAATGAGACTAGAATACTGCGTGGCAGATGACAACAGCAAACGTATTTATGCTGATAACAACATACTTCCACAATAGTGAGAAAATCGACTTACTACGGAAGATATTATAGATGAAGGAATCAGTTTTGCGTTTCTAAATGAGCGCACGAGCAGTTTCTGTAAGCATAACGAAACTTATTAATACGTTGAAATTAAAGCTAGAAAGAAGAAAGTTAATCATTTGTAAAATAGAAGTTGTTCTTTTGTTTTTTTTGTTTTTAAAAAAACGTTGCCCCACACTAGGATTTCTCCTGTGTCGTGGGTTTGTTTTACTGACATGAATTCCACATACAATACACCCAGACCCGGAACAACTACCTGCAGATCATACAAATATTTGTTCCGTGTGGGAATCGAACCCACGACCCGAAGCGCAGCAGCCGACTGTATCAGCCACTGCACCAACCTTGCCGTTAATGTTAATTTGTTTATATTTACGGAAATAATACGTGTAGAACTGAATTAAATTTACAGATTTTTACGCGTTATTATCATCATATCAGCCAAATGTCGTCCACTTCTGAACAAAGGCATCCCCATAGATTTATATATATCGTATATACATTATTAATAACGACAAAAGAACCGTACATTGATTTCAGTTCTACAATAAAATTAATATTTCTCAGCAGTTACTTGATTATTATGAAGTTATTCTACAAATCGCCTGTCACTATGCCAGATGTCGCGCGTGCTGACGTCTTATTCCATAACATAATCTCTTCTGGTTGATGGAATGTTTCCACGGAGACGAGACGTAATCTTGAAGCATTACGCGATGCCTCGCTAAAGTACAATCTTATGTAACAATGTTTCCTTATTATCAGGGAGATGGTGTGAAATTGCAATTTAATGAGTTAAGTAATGTTAGAATTGTGTAGCAGCATCAATAACAACACTATTTATGATACCCTTATTTATAACGATGCGTACGGACAGTTTTCTTACATTGCAAATTTTATACTAGATTCATAGTATGTCTTAAATACACTGTGTATTACAAGATATATTGTAAAGATCATTGATTATGATAGAAATATTTAGACTGTGACTAATGAGTATACCAATTTTACTTTTTCATCAAATCTGGACATAAATCAATTGCCAGTCTTTAACTTAAGAAAACTCTACTGCCTTCAGCTGATGAATGTCAATAAAATGGTTACATTGCAATCCTAACAAGTTTCAAACGTTTTGATAAGTTAATATAATTAGACTCTTTCATAACAATACTTCACCTACATCATTAGATTAGCCTTAATAATTCCAGTGCTGAACAAAGGCTTCCTCATAGATTTCCACAATTGAGTGGTAATTTGCAGGGGAATTTGCCAGTACTCAGTCTCACCATGCTTGGCTGGCGGATTAGTGAGCGCAGTATACCTACTATTTCACAGAAGGGTCGCTGTAGCCCGTCCCACTGGCTTAGAGTCTCTTAGACGCCTTTTAAGATATCCACGAGTGGACATCGAGTCGTGCTATTATCTTTATCCGGACACCAAATGGAATAGCTGCTTACTGTTTATTGAACAAACATTTTGTATGATGTGGTGTCATATAATGGAAGGCGTACATTTAACTAGTGTACAAAAACATTTGCGTGCCAGTAGATCTTTGGTACAATTTATACTTTTATAATATATCATATGAATATAACAATCTTAACGAATTTGGAAGATATTTTTTCGGTGTTCATTCGTTTGGAAAATAAGTTTTATGTCCTTTGGTATAATATCTCTGTTCGACCTTCATCTGACACATTGTAGAGTTCAAGAATGAACATCTCTATTTTCGTGATAAAATGTATAGGATACTTTGACTTACGGTATATTCTTCGCAATTACATCAATATTTTAAAGTGAAATCAATATTCTTATCACTACCCATTTCTGTATATCACATAATTTTTGACTGAAGAAAATTTTCTGAATCCGTTTTCTATGACATTCTATCATTTTCTACATACATGTAGGTATTTAATTTGTGATTCTAATTTAATTATGACGTCGAATCCTCGGAAACTAATCAGACGGAGTCGATCAAAAATAATTTTATGTTATTTGATATCGCCGTTTACTATCATACGGTTTATTGACATAGATTCGATGCACGTTTTACTGTCCGCTTGATGTTCTTTCGACGGTGAATTATGTATTTATCAAAACAGCATTAAAGTCTTATACTATATCACATAACTATTTACAAGTTAATTAACTATATACGAAATCTCAATGTCCATCGCAATCGTTGTTTGAAGAGACGAGTGCAATATAAAAAAACTCGCATCTCCATTTTAATTCTTGGACAAAAGTCACCAAGTCCGCAGTGACTATCGTCCATGAATAAATAGACTGAGATTCACTGTTAAACAATATGTACCTTAAACCCTGTCCGACCCAAAAGGAGGGTGTATATATTTCGATAGTGATACTATATAAAAATACACTAATTACGAATTCAGAAAATACCCGAAGTTGTACTACTTAGAACAAGCAATAAATATGTATGTATTAATTCCGTATAAAATGCCCTAAATTCAATTAGTCTTAGAAAAGGTTTGTCCGGTACAAACGTATTCTAACAAACTGATTGTATTAGTAAGATTAGTACAACGATGGTCTCGTGACGCGATCGGTGAAGTCGTGGTAAGTTACTAGTTAATTAGAAACCATTATTTAGAAATTCTACTTTTACTTTGAGACTTTCAGAAAAAGATAACATAAACACAGATACATATCGATATCGATACAGATATCACCTTTACGGATCGGACAGGGCTTTTGGTACCTACTTAATTTAATTACAATTAACTTTACAGGCCTCCCCCAAAGAGGCCTGTGTCCAGCAGTGGACCTCGTTCGGCCGAAATGATGATGCTGAACTTTACAGAAATAACACCATTGTTTTTAACAATAGATATCATTTTTTAAAGTTCTGCAGCTACTGCTTACATGCATGGTAATTTAACTATTTGACCGTATCCTTCAATGGCAATGTCTAACAATGAAACATTCACCGCAAGCAGTCACTGGAACATTCACATGTGTACACCTACAACGTAGGAACACAGTCCATAAACGTATAGAACTATTAATTAAATAACAATGTACCACTGTTTAACACATTTTTATGATAATCAAGAAATACTTGAAGAAGACTTCACTACAAGAAGAACGCGTACCTACATTGATACATTTTGGATTTTTCATAGATCTTACTTATTAAGATTTAAAATACACGAAAATCTATTGATTTATGATATTGATCCCGATTTATATTAGCTCATAATTATTAATCAAGATTAAAACATTATCGCTAATTAATTGTTAAGCCAAATCAGTCAACCAAATAGCACGTTTAACTGTTTCATTAAAACTTCATTTGCTACATAATGAAACGGGTTCACCTTTCTGTTACACGTATATTCTATTTTTATAGCTTTGAATCCGCTATAAAAAGTCATGGGCTATTATAGTGTCTGGTATATTGCATGGCAGGCGCACGCGCCGAAACTTCCGTTCAAGCGCTCATTGTGGAGTGATGTGACGGACCGGAAACGCTTGATACCATCTAAACCTACGCTAGTGCAGTATGGTACTTATGCCCCTTACCGTAGATGCGGTACTGCATATAAACGATTCATTTGCAGTATTTAAGGTTAATTTGCATGTAACGTGCAATAAGGCAGTCATTTTGTCTAGTTTGAAAGCGGAGTTTGTATGCACATGTAGTGCCTACTATAAGGAGTTTATACTTTATATAGTTGTTATAATTTACTCAATTAATTTGCAAGTTCTCGATATAAATGGAGAAGATGTATACATTTTTTAAACGGCCACCACTATCAATTTTCTTGGTAATTTGTTTGCCATTTCTGATGTATTTGAGTATGATGTAGGCATTTAGTGTCTCCTCTCTAGTCAACACTTTCTTGATAGTTCATCATGACTGGCGGTTCTCTTCAGTTTTCCATGGAGAAATCTAATTTTCTATTATGACCACGACTATTATGCACCCGACATTTCTCGAACCGTCGCCGTTGCGGTCAGTACAATAGAAAAGACAATCTAAATTAACTGTGGGTATTCAATTAAGTTTGTTGTAAGCTCGTCTATGCATGAACCGCATAGTACCTCAGGGCCGTAGCCAGCCTGCGTAATAACGACGGGCCAAAAAAATTGAGGGCAGGCTGAAAGCCTAATTTTCCCACATTCATATTTACTTGTCTCATCATTTAATTTTACACGACTTATTAGATATGCATGGGTTCCTTATGAATTTATTACAAATGAATATCTCACTAAACCTGTATAGGTAGTAAAACGCCTGCGCTAAACCGACCCAAAATCGGCATACAGCCACTGTAATAATTATATTCAATTTCGTTATTAATATTTACTAGTGCAGCAGTAAATAAATAAATAAATCCACTTTGTTTCATCATCATCATATCGGCCATACAACGTCCACTGCTGAACAAAGGCCTTCCCCATAGATTTCCACACTTGTATCATCATATGGGGGAATTTGCCAGTACTGACCACGCTAGGCAGGCGGGTTGGTGAGCGCAGAATGGCTACAGTTCCATAGAAGGGATGCTGCTGCCCATCACTCTGGCTTAGACTCCCTTAGTCGCCTTTTACGACATCCACGGGACGAGATGGAGTGGTGCTATATTCTTAATCCGGACACCACTTTTTTTGTGTTTCGTAAACTAGCGGCTAAGGCAGGCTCAAAATGTTCCCCTGGCTACGGCCCTGTAGTACCTATTTCGGTAACCAGGGTAACTATTATTTATTACACTCCATCTCCTCCCGTGGATGTCGTAAAAGGCGACCAAGGGAATCTAAACCAGAGGGATGGGCAGCAGCGTCCCTTCTGTGAAACGGTAGCCATACTGCGCTCACCAACCCGCCTGCCAAGCGTGGTGAGTATTGGCAAATACCCCCCAAAATGATGACACAGTTGTGAAAATCTATGGGGGAGACCTTTGTTCAACAGTGGACGTATCATCATATCAGCCATTTATACGAATTTATGGCCGATACGATGATTGCAACAGGAATGTACGAAACATGCAGCTAGAAAATAATTTTTTTTAAGTACCGCATTGGAACACTAATACTATACTTTTTCTTAACTTGTTAACTTCCACTATTATTGGACACGGGCTTCCCACTAGAACGCTACAATTACAAAGATCGGACTAACTTACCTAGTGACGTCCGATCCTCAATTATGTGAAGTAATCTCGTCCTCATTTAGTACTATGTAGTTTGCACCTTGCACAACTCACTGCATCACAATTTTAAAGATGAACACTTTCATCAAAAATTTTAATATAGTCTGTGGTTCCTACGCGCTCTTTCGCTATCTGTAATGTACATGTCATTAATTCAAAGCATAAGAACACAACTTTCAGCAGGGATCTAGATTGCAATTTTATAGAATTCTAGATTTATTTGGGATGGGTTGGGACTCGATGAGGACGAGATTACTTCACATAATTGAGGATCGGACGTCACTAGGTAAGTTAGTCCGATCTTTGTAATTATGTTCCGTAATCTCGTCCTCATTTAGTACTATGTAGATGTTCAAAGAAGAAAGTTGTGTTAATAATCAACCTTGTTTATTCGTTAATAAACATTATTACAATTTATTATAATTATTTATGAACCTCAGTCTTGTGTCCTCTAAGACTTATAGTAGATGAACAGGTATAAATAAATACGTTTCGCATTATTCATATAAAAATAAACTTGGCGGAAGCACTGCCGTACTCCCAAAAGTGCAATTCTTTGCATTTCTAATTTATATGATTATATGGTGTACTTATAATACCTATTCATCACATAAGTTGGTTCTTATTTTAGTTTGTGTTTATTATTTATTTAAGAAATATCCATATAGAACACATAGCTTGAGCCATTGGGATCATAAATAAACATTTGGCCTCTTGCAAAACCAAGCCAAGTTGAGGCGTTTCTTGCTTTTGTGTAGTATGCTGTAGATTTACTAGGATCCAATCCATTATTAGTTAAAACTTACTTCAACCATCTGCTTAATAGATGCGGTGGAGGCGCCGTAATAAGGCTTCCTTAATGTAATAATTATGTATTACAGTTCGTCCTTTATTTTATTAACATCTAAATAACAAAGTAAGGTTGTTGCAGGACAAATATTAATGGCAATTATCTATTAAAATAATTGGTAAGAAATGCTAGTATTAAAAATGGTTAAGATCAATGGTAAGACAAAAGGTAAGATCTAGATGTTTTTACCATTTTGTAATTTTTATGTTGATATTATCTACTTTAACGGTCATTTTATCTATACAAATCAGCAACAAGGTTTGATCCCGTGTTTGGGTAATTCCACACAGGCTTGCATTGGGAAACATATTCAACAATAATTATTCTTAATGTTAAAGTCACATGGGTACAACATAATACTTAGGGTTTGTTGCCCTACCTTTAAATATTTGCTTAAAGAACTTTGTTCTTCTCTCATCTCTACTCAAGTGCGATCCTAAGTGTAGGAAGAGAGGAGAAAAAAAAAAAAAAATTGTTGACCTCAGTCTTGAGTGAGCTATAGGAAAACCTTTAATTATTAATTAAACTTCGATGCTAAGAATAATATAACCAGGGGATGCACATCATAACTTTTACAGTTGGGGATTCACTGATTATTGCAGATTAATATTGCCATCCTGTTTTGTTCTATAACGAAGCTAACATTTTGTCCGTTGAAGAGGATGGTATACTTCTTAGAAACGCGCTCTCCTGAAAATGTGGTGGCAATCAGTGTTAGAATCCTGTGTAAAGGATTGTGATTCCCTGGAAGGATACGACAGTAAGTTACGACTAGGTCGCAGTATATTGTATGTATATAGACATCTTTTATTTATTTTATTTTTTATACTTTTTTTTTTTACATTATTTTTTTTTTTTATATACTGGGTCGCAGAATAATCTATGCATATACACATCTTTTAGTTTTTATTATAGATATATATGTGTATATATATATATATATATATATATACATATATATCTTACTATACACCCATATATATATAATTACAATGCTCTGTTTTTATTTTCCGAAAAAATAAAAATCTACTATGAGTGCAAATGGAGGGAACACAGAAGAATGTCCCATGCCATTCAAGAGTAGAGGCATCTATGGTGTATCTAGGTCAGGAACCCATGATACATAGTTGATGCAATTAGCAATACATCCATTTGCAAACATCATTCTATCGTTCACCAAGATTAGCTATAAGTGGTTCAAAGGCTACGGCCACATAGTTCCATTTCAATTTCCGAATGAAACACTTTCATTCTTTATTAGCAATGGCATTCTACACATATAATATGATCAAACGACTACAAAACTACCACAGCTTCTTTGCCATTGAAGTGTGTGCCCATATCTTATTAATATAGGTTATGGTTCATATCTATTCCAAGTGAAATATTACCTTGTTTTATTTCAAAAGCAACTGGTTTCTGTGCTTATAAGTGTAGGTAAATTCATTTAGTTTTAATTCCTTTCAATATAGGAGGCCACCATTTAAGTATGTGCAAATGTATCCTATATACATAAGATTGCACTATTACTTTTTCAGGGCTACTGTTGTAAGATTTTTCCATGACATTGGTAGGTATAAAGTCAAATGTATTCTATAGCTGGGCCATGCACAATGTTAAGCTATGTTGAAACAAGGACACCTTTTGGTTGAGATAATTATTATTTTGCACCCGTTTATGGTTTCTCTAGAATTTAGAAATAAAATATTATCTTCTTCTGGGAGAGCAAGATAGAAAAAATTGCATGGAGTCTAATATGGGTCCCAAATTCTGCTATTTTTGTTTAGCATTTAGGCATATTTTCTTTGATATGAAGACACCAAGATTTTCTAAGAAATTTTGGTTGGTGGACACATTTAGTTTACACTTTTCATAGGAGTCAGCAAGACAAGAATTATTATTGATAACCGATGCAATGTTCTCATATAAAAATTAGCGGTTTCATGATCTAGGTAAAATCATATGGTGCTGTACTAAGCCTGAAGGGATGGCATGTAAATTCATACAAATAATCTGGAAATAGGGAACATGAGTGTTTCCTATCAGATTCCCTTATTGACAGTACAATATGCATTTTTAAAGTCTTACAAAAAATTTGTGCAACAACTTTTAAAATCTTTTCTCATTTTGATAAAAATTTACTCAGTTTCTGAGTAACCTGGTTATTTAATGGAGCAGTATTTTGTACAGGAACATTAGTGAAAGGTATAGTATAACCTTTAAACCATTTGTGTATGGTAGGACTTTTAGTGATACCTAGTATCGCAGTAGTAGGAAAAGTATTTCAGTTGATTGGTATGTACCTTATTCACCATTGATCAGGATCCAGGCTAGGGCCTCAGCAACAGGGATAGTGGTGTCTCCGCCAGAATATCACGAAAACCACCAGCAATTTATTCACATATGTTGTTGGACTCGACATGGTTTTGCCCGCTTGAAAAGACATTTATAGCTGTTGTACTCCCCCCGTTTAGTTTCAAGTTTTAGGGGATTTTGATAGCTACTTACCTTCACTGGGAGTATTCTTTCATTCTCACCCAGATTTTGAACAGCTTTAATGGTATTTACTTTATCCTATAGTTTGTTCCCAAACAGGTATTATGAGATTGCAGGCTTCTCTGATATCAATTTATCAATGATGTGCAGGCTATAACTTCATACAATAAGTTGCATAGCAATCCAGTTGAATCACTGATTGCGAAATGTGGTTTTCATCTCATTGTGTACAATCATGTTGTTGAAAATCTTTTCAAGGGTTGAGATAGTACTAAGTGTCTCATAATAGCATTGATTTGACTTTTCCATAAATGCTTGTATGCTTTATTTATAGGGCCATGTTTCTTGATTATAGTGGATCTAGGTCTTAAGGCCATTCTGCATGATGAGTCGTTTTTTTTTTTTTTTTTGTATATTGCGTGTTATTCCTACTGAATTATCTCAGGGGTGAGCACTATTTTTGCAAGCCTGCCCCCCTCCTTTCTTTTATCTGATTTCATCACTAGGTGAGACACTATATTTGTAGCCACTTATGATAGGTGACGGAAAGGTGTTTGCACCTGGTTCATTAGAGCTTGACTGCATCAGCTCCGCTCATGTAATGAAAAACATTGTCCTTGTCCGTGTGGTAAACTACCTCGGCTTCGACTGAAGAGGTCTTCGTAATCATCTAGGCTCCTGACTGCAAATCCAAGGCTAACCCCTCGTGAAAGCTCTAAGGATGCATCAAACAGCGTTTTATCTTGCTAATAAAAGATACTTAACTGGCTAGCCTCTCGTGGAAGCTCCCTCGTTCTTCGCTTGTAAACGAATACTGCACCGGCTTACCTCTCGTGAAAGCTCTATTGGTGGTGTCGTTTTAAACTTGTCACGGTTGACCTCGAGTTCATGCTTGTAAACGAATACACGACCGGCTGACCTCTCGTGAAAGCTCTATTGGTGGTGTCGTTTATTTTTAAATTAAGGCACTGTTGACCTGTCTTCGTCCTTGTAAACGAATAACTCACCGGCTGACCTCTCGTGAAAGCTCTATTGGTGGTGTCGTTTATTTTTAAAATAAGGCACTATAAACTTCTCACCGGCTGACCTCTCGTGAAAGCTCTATTGGTGGTGTCGTTTATTTTTAAATTAAGGCACTGTTGACCTGTTTGCTTGCTTGTAAACGAATAACTCACCGGCTGACCTCTCGTGAAAGCTCTACTGGTGGTGTCGTTTATTTTTAAAATAAGGCACTATAAACTTGTCACCGTTGACCTGTCCTCTTCCTTGTAAACGAATAACCCCCACCGGCTGACCTCTCGTGAAAGCTCTATTGGTGGTGTCGTTTAGATTTACGTGCATATAGTGTATATTGCTGCGGCACTGCGGATCCATATCCTGTGAAACATGTAGTTAGTAACTTACCGGTACGGTCGTGTAGACTCCCGCTTTTTTTGGGCTCCCACAATCGATTATTTAGCTTTTCTATTGCCTCATCCTTACTCCTCCGCCAGTGTTTCCCCATTTTTGAAGAAAAAGGAGGATAATTGGAAGATTTTCTTGAGTTGCGTATACAGCGAGCGGCACAAAAAAGTACAATGACATGTACATTACAGATAGCGAAAGAGCGCGTAGGAACCACAGACTATATTAAAATTTTTGATGAAAGTGTTCATCTTTAAAATTGTGATGCAGTGAGTTGTGCAAGGTGCAAACTACATAGTACTAAATGAGGACGAGATTACGGAACATAATGAATGGTCATCAGAAATTTTGCCACATCATCATCTGGAAAATGGATAATGGAAAAGGCAGGAGGATGCTGCTGGCACATCTCTCTGGCATCAATTACATATTAAGGAAACGATAGCCACAGAAAGCAAAGAGTTAATCTGTTGTGTCTTGGGAACCTCATTAAACTTTTAATTTAGTTTTCTACGAATTATTTAGCAGTTTACCGAAATTCACAAGGTAGAATGGTTACCGTGATCAACTCAGTATGCACTACAGGCATCGATGGTAAAGCCTCCTTCTCGAGCCTTTGTCCAGTTGTGGACTGTGATAAGCTGTTAACGACGATGACTACATTGAATTATTTGGAAGGCGTCTTTTGCTTCCCACAAAAAGGTTTTACTGAAATTAAAAAGGTACAAAAGTTACCTCAGATATACATAAGTATAAAGTTCACACAAATGCAAAGACTGCGTGAAACGCACGTAAAACTCTCCAAAAGGCGGGTATTGATTTCTTTTACGTGTCCTCTACACACAAACCATTGTCCCGCAAGTTCGCGGTTACGTAACCCGTCCTGCCCGTCCTCCCACACAGTCCCCATTCTCAAATATAGAATATATTAAGAGCAATAATAAAAGCGACGAGTCTACTCGTAAACAATAATTGAGTTGAGAGTTTGAAAGTGAGTTCTGTGACGGGTTATAATTTAACGAGTTAAAAACATTTTCAGAGTAAATTTTTTCTGTATTCATTACTGTGTCGCATATAAATGACACATAGGTTTCATTGTTTAGGATCAGGAGCCTTACATTCTATGCATTAATATCACAACTAAGAAGTTAATCCAAATGTTCTTTAAAATATAGAGCTGCCTAAAAATGTACCAGCAAACATTGAGATAGTAATATAATATACACCAATGCCAGCGAAGTTATAAATTAACAGCTGATAAATGTAGATAACTGTGAGAGTATTTTGTAGACAGGCTATTGTGACCTTTATACAAAAGTGAATATGGTATGAATGATTATTATTTAAGTCCATATTTTCCCGCGTGTTTAACATTCGAACAATTACACATAACAATGTGCTATATATTGCGAAAGAGGTAACAAATTGTTTTAGAAACGCGCAACGTTTTGTTTATTCTCGGTATTTACGCTATTTTAGTGCCATTCTATAAAAGGTCTCTAAAATTTACTGTTAAGTTCAAATATTTTGTATTTTTAAAACGGGTGTTTAATCATCGTAGGAGAAAAAATCAAACGGTTGTATACGGTGCCCCGACCCGCCTGCGAGAGCGTACCGAATTCTAGTACTGTTAGACCCGCTTCTGTAAAGCGCTATAAATCTTCCGTGTTATTTACCAGGCACATCGAAACATCTAAAAAGTCGCTTCATCTTCCTGCTCTGACGTCGTCGCACGCGCCTCTGATTGATCTCTTTATACGCGCGGTTGGCTGTCGGATACAATCCCTCAAAGGGTTATGGGATTTACTAAATTTATCACAACGTAAATCGTTCATTTAAACGTACCTGCCATCTAAACAGACTTCGTAACTAGGTATTTGAGATTCAAAATAGAGGCTTGTTTATCTTAATAAGGCTTAGAACATATCTGAGTATCATAAATATTCTTAAAAAATAAGCTAGTGGCCTTAGTCGAAAGCATCTCTGAGAAAGTCGAATTTCTCAAACAGCCACGTTAAATAAAAATTAATTTTCTTCAACACTCCAACAATTATTTTGCTTTGACATAAATACTGAAGAGATACTACGACAGTCGGTCATTAGAGCCCATTTTACGTTTAAATATTTGTCAAGCCACTTCAAAAAGTAACCATATTGAGAAGACAATATAAATTTCGTGATTTTTTACTGCTCATTTATTTACTGAACACTTCTGAGTATAACACAGAAGTAAACGTGTTACTATTAATTTGTTTTTAATTCCTGTCATCCTTTCTATATGAAACTCTAAATAGTGTTGTAGGAAGTAACTGAACACAATCGTAGTAACTAGCATTTATCTAATTTCCACGAAGACAGATGCACGGTCGTAGTCTATAGCTATATCAGCTATATGTACTAGTCGAGTCTGCAATTTGCGTCCAAATTTAGAAGTGACGAGTCTACCCTCCGTGTACAGATCAAACAAATGATAGCCTCGCTTATTCCAAATCGACATTCAGTTTTGTACATTTTTAATTTGTGAAGGGAGATAAATAGTAAAAAGGCGATAAAAAATATTCTATTTGTGAAGAACAAAAGCGAATAAATTGATGCTTGATTTTGAACCAAAATGAGTATTTTACCTATATTTTCCATCTGTCCAACAAATACCATATTTTCTGCTGTGCAACATTTTTTAGTTTAATTTTACCCGGTGGAACTTCGTCAGGTACTTCTCCGCCCCGGGGAAGTGCAGAGGCGCATCTCTCTGGACTCCTACTTCACTACAGTCTTTGGTACCGAAGACTGGCTCCAGAAACTCGCCATCAATTACACTCGAGCCGCCCATTGGTACATTTAGGCACATCTTGGAGGGGATGACTATAAAGCGGTCACCCTCTCTAGTGGAGGGGAGGCGATTGTAAAAAGGCCGCTCCCAGGCACATGTCAGCTGGGATCGTATATATTCAATGTATAAAGAAAATAAAATCGATTACCACCAAAACTACGTAAGTTTGGCAAGTTTGAGCATGTTTTATTGTGTAAATCTATAATGACACGATTTCGATACGCGAATTACGCCAACATGAACTTCAATTCATGAACTATCATTTTAATTTTTTTAATGGTCATAACAAGCTTTATTGCCTGTACGAAATAACTGCTAAGAGCAATATTGCTACTGATATGAGTTTAATCAATTAAACAATAATAGAATAAAAAAATAATTCCTCCGCCCTGGGGAAGGGCGAAGGGGCTGGCATGCTGGTAGAAGTCCAAAGGACCTGCCATTTACGGAATTTAAGTTCGACTAATGTGCATTGCATAAATTGATGTTTCTTAGTGAATCTTAGCTCATATTATTCTATTTAAATTCTCACTTTTTGTATATAAATGATGATGTGCTATATTTTTTGTCTCTGACTTTGCTAAGATTGTTTTTGGTTGTAGATAAAACAGAAAGAACCATCCGTCCTTCTCATCAGTACTATAAAAAAAAACATCGGTTTTGCTTGTGAATGAACTGAGCATTAAAACTACAATGAAATGAAGATAATAATATAACACTGAAGCAACTTATTAACTGATCCATACTCGGAGTATGTAAGTTTAGTCAGGAGTTGACGATTATCAGTTCAGTTTATACTTGGGATGCTAAAAAGTACTTAGCATACTTTATCAGTGTACTTTCTGACTACCTAATTAAACTTTACCTGCAGAGTGAGTTCACGTTGCTCTGGCGTGTATGTTGAAAATAAAAATGTAAAATGGCGTCCTCGTTCGAACTGCGAGGAGCGTATTGAAAAAGTTAGCTATTTTGAATATTAGTTGGAAATTCCACACTTGCAGTTTCATAACTGCAAGTGTGGAACATATTTCATGCGTAACATTATAAAATAAACTTCGTAATCATAAATTATTACGTATTTTCACGAGTTACGTCCATAAAACGGCATATAATACCGGTAAATAAGAACCTTCCTTATAGCACAAGGCAAAACTCGCAATAAAACGTTTATGCAAATATTTAAAAGAATAAAATTACTTACAAGACATGTATAATTCCGTGTGAACAGCGAGTCAATCAATTATAGCCGCTGAAGAATAAAAGGTCGCTGACATAATGCAAAGGATTTGTAATCTGAAGTGTCTATGACCTGTCACGGTCCTCCTATAGTTGATAACCACTTGAAACGTGGTCGTGATTTCTTCAGCAGGTGGATTTTTGAGGAAGCAGCTGTGTTTGGAAGCGGAACGAATAAACAGTGTGCGCTGAGTATCGAAACACCGAATAGAATTTAAACGCATATTGCATTTTGATTTTTTTACTTGGAATATTTAGTGTCTTGAACCGTAAAACTTTAGGTAAAAACTGTGCATGGAGAATATACTCTTAGTAACTACTGCTGCAGGTTTAGCCTTATCAGTTTAATTTATTATCCCTCATTGACTGATAATTCAAGATCATGATGTGAACAAAGAACAAAGCATGGACCGAATGGATCATCACATGCAAGACTACAAATACACGTGATGTAGTTACATTATGTTGACATACATCTCTACATCTCGACGGCATTATTTTGTGACGTCAATTATCAATGAAAACAATAATAAATTATATTAATTATTGATATTTATCACATTTAAATGATTGGTTTATTTTTTGACATTATTATTAATGATTACATTTATAGTTTATTATTATAAAACTTTATTTATCATTATGCTAAATGTGAGTGTACTGTAGCTATTTGAGTCACATCTTTGCCACTAGCACGTTAGTTATGGATTGCCTATATTACCTCTATAAAACAATATATTCACTGAGGTTATTAAAACATACGCATTTTTTTAAAAGACCGATCCGTGTTTTTCTGTCGGCATTTCTTCTCAGAGAGTGTGTAGTGAAATGCCCTCCGTCGTTGCAATATGACGTGTAAAAGGGTCTATTATGACCTAGTTATAAACGATTCTATTCTATAAAAAAGCATGCTTATTTTACTATACTTATTAATATTTACAAAGCTAAAGAATCGTGTAATACAACAAACGGTAAAATAAATCCACATTAGTTACTTACCACGTAATTAATACATTTGAAAGTTTACGTTATCCTAGCAAAATAATTAGTCTGTACCTGGCACGGCAGACGGAAAACCACATTTTACATTTAAATGCTATTTAATCAAGTTCTAATTGTCTGAAATGAAGAAACTGTGTTGGTTACCTAATAATATAGCACAGCGTTTGTAGTTAAGCCATCGATTGAAGTTTATTTATAACTGTTGTCTGTTTTCAGATCAGACCCATCGAAGTTGATAGCATTGGTATGTATAATTTCAACTACTATAATTACCTTATTTGGAATGGATATTGGCTTAAGACATTATATTATTAAAGAGTTAAAAATTACACTTGTCTGCGAAGTCGGAAACGTTTTCATTGAATATTTGTTGGAATTCGATATTTAAACATCAATCCGTTATTCATAATAATATTGGATCTTGTTTGACATTTAAAATCAATTGTTTTATCTAGAGTAACTTTCGCATCATTGTAGTCAAATAAAACGCAGAAAAAACGTTGAATGATGGAATAGTTATCGAGCAAATAGCAGCTAGCGTTTAAATGACTATAACACATAATCGCTCTTCAGAGAAGGATAACGTGGAAAAATAACACGTGGAGACTGACCTATATACCGCTTCAGTGAGTAGGAGCTCCATAAACAAAGCACTTTCTAAGGGGAGCTGGGTATAATTGTGCACCATATACTACACATTGACGCCTCGTTTGTCGAGTGAATAAGGGTTCGACCTTCGAATAAAACTGTATTTATTTCCACAATACCTAACAAGAAAATGAAATACGGCCTACTGTTAGATATCCGCTGCCTTTTGGTACCTACCTAGTCGCCCTCTTGCAGTAAGGGTGAGATTCAACTTACGCTTCCATCTGTCAAAATTAGGGGCATAAGTAATGCAATTTAACAGATGGAAGCGTAAGTTCACGCTTAGACTCGTTTCTGAATCTCACCCTAAAAGGCTCACGGCCGGATACTGAAACACCGCTGAATATGTAAATCCCGCTAAACTATTGTTTCCTTTCGAAAACGGGCGTCTAAAATAATTCATAGGGACTTAAATATTAGCTGGCGTTTCATTATTCGGCTATTCATGTTTTTAAATTATAAAAGATTTTCCGATGGCATCACTTTTCTCAGAGATGACAGCTAATGTCATCGATTATTGACTAATAATTCCTTGTTGAAATACTTATTTAGTTGAACAGCTGGTCAAAGCGCCATGACTCTATTACTACTAAAATAAAATAAGTCGATAGGTGGAAAAAGAGAAATGAAAAGTGTTGAAAATTCATAAACGATTCTTCGCTTACTAAGAGTGAAATCCTGAATGTAACTTTAACACTATAATTTCACACAATCGTAAGTCGGGACGACAGGGTTACTATTCCAATAGATAGGTGACGATTTCGGAACCTATTACTAAATAGTGCGATGTTATCAAGTGACGGCACGGTTGGTGCAGTGGCTGATACAGTCGACTGCTGCGCTCCGGGTCGTGGGTTCGATTCCCGCACGGAACAAATATTTGTATGATCTGCAGGTAGTTGTTCCGGGTCTGGGTGTATTGTGTGTGGAATTCATGTCTGTAAACGCACCCTCGACACAGGAGAAATCCTAGTGTGGGGCAACGAAGTCTTATCCCTGATTTTTTACAACAATATAGGTATCTATAGACCTTAGTATTTGACATAAACTTCAACTTGATACATCTACCCGTTCCTGAGAAAAGGGGGGTCATAACGGACGGACAGACAAACAGACAACAAAGTGAAGTGATTCTAGAAAGGTTCTGTTTTTACTGATTAAGGTACCGCTCAATGCCGGTGAACTTAATTCTAGGGGAAAAATATGTGTAAATCATCGTTTACTTTTCCGTGCTTGAATCAGTGTTCCCTCGCATTTCGTAATTTAGATTTAAAGGGATGTTCATCATATCAGCCACAGGATTTCCACTGCTGAACAAAGGCCAAAGGTATGTTACGGATATGGAATTTCGGATGCGGATATGGATGAGGATATTTGAATATTTCTTTTCGGTTTCGGTTACGGATTTGGATATTAAAATTATTTCGAATATCCGATTAATTTCGGTTACGGGTTTTAATAATTTATACTAACCGCACCATATCCCGCGGTTTATACATTTCCTATAGAAATGCGATGATTTAGAAGCAAAGAAAAATGAAAACTATTATTTAGTGAACAATAATTTTGTTTAATTTTACAGGACTATGGCATACTTTTTTATTGATAACTTAACTAGAAAAAACAAGAAACAGAACAAAAAATATGTCGAGCGCGTGAAAATGTATTAAAACCTGTATCGTTTGGTTTATAGATTTACTTAGATGCCACCTTGCCATGTAATAACCAAAACTATCCGAGACATTTATTTCGGTTTCGGTTACGGATAAGGATATTAAACATCCCTAATGTAGATGCCTGTATATCTATCTGTTAGACGTGAAAAATAGCAAAATATTATTGAATAACGTCATCAGTCATATTTAAATCAACAGACTTGACTCAGAAGTACTCAATGTACTGGTTTCAGGTGACACAAATACTTGAGTCTTGTTTCGGATTATGTAAACCAAAGGGCCTTATGGTTTACGTAATCTTCATTCTGTGTAAAATAACTGTCAAACGACAGTTGTATCGAAAGTGACGCAGTCGAAACAAGAGTTTAGAACAAAAAGTAAAGCACTTACTATTTTACCATCTAAATTTAAAATTTAAAAATTAAATTTATTTATTGGACTTTTTGCGACACAATTTTGTCTAAACGTTCATGCATATCATCCTCTATTCTTATATCCATAACAATCAATCACCATCATATCAGCCAAGGGAAGTCCACTGCTGAACATAGGCCTTCCCCTTAAATTTCTACAACGACAGGTTATGACTCCCCGCGTCCAACGACTCCCAGCTACGTCCACCGGGCCATCCATCACATCCAGGGCCAACCAATCAATATGAGATATATATCTATATATAATATCCTCTATTCTCATATCCATAACAATCAATCACCATCATATCAGCCAAGGAAATCCACTGCCAAACAAAGGCCTCCCCTTACGTTTCTACAACGACAGTTATAACTACCCGCGTCCAACGACTCCCAGCTACGTCCACCGGGCCGTCCATCACATCCAAGGCCAACAAATCAATATGAGATATGTATATAATATTAGTATCCTTATGGTCTCATGATATAAAGTAATAGAACAAAACTTTATTTTCTTACTAGCTGGGACCCGCGGTTTCACCCGCGTTTAATTTAAAAGAAATTTAGAGTACTTCGACATAGAATAAATATATTGGATTTCAAAGGTTTTATTTTATTTACGCGGAACCCTAATTATGTTTCTAAAATAAAAGTAGCCTAAGAAATTCCTTATAACATCAGCTATCTGCCAGTGAAGGTCCCGTCAAAATCGGTTTAGCCGTTTCGGAGATTACCCGGAACAAACAGACAGACAGACAGACGGACAGACAGACAAAAAAATTGAAAATAGTTTTTTTGTTATATGTAACGTACTTACATATGCATTTAGTAAAAACCTGTTATTTTGACATTACAAACAGACACTTCAATTTTATTTATTTGTATAGATGTATAGATTAAACATAAAACAAAGTTGTTAGCTGCACCACGTGTTCGTGTGTATCATGTACATACATATGCAATAAGTAAAAGGGGGTGCGTGTGAACATGTAGGAGGCAAATTCACATGAACTCCGACCAATGTGAAAGACCTCCGCCACTTGAAACAGCTGCGTTTCCCCGAAACTTCCGTAAAGCTATTCGAAGGGTAGGGCAGCTCGAACTAAAGTGGTTACTCTCTAAAAGCACGGATTAGCGGCACACAGGCGGGGTGTGGGAAAACACCCCGCGGATGCAAGGTGCTCTCACCCCCGTCACACGAATATTATGAAAATAAATGTAAAACGTTCATACATCGATTAGAGATTATAATGAAGAACAAGTTAATTGGCTGCTCATTGCAAGATTTTCGCTATATGTTCTTCGTTATGAAAATCTTGAACCAGATTTTATAAGCACTGACTTTTACTTTAAGTGCGCTTTGAACACGAGAAACATTTTTTTGTTATAAATGTAAAAATAAAAATTTGAGCCAAAACCAAACAAAAACATATTTTTCTTACAACCTAATAAAGTCCTGACTGACTTGGCGCTATTACATCTCACTTATGATCAAGCCTATGTACAAGGAGGCCCATGCCAACAGTGGACGTTAGTATATTTAGAGCAGCAATAGGTACACAATTGAAATCCTACCCCGACCCTTGCTCGAGCCGGTAACGTGCCGAGCCAAAAGCTTTAAATATGCCCCTAAATCGAATTATTCATTCCGATCCAGCTCCATTAGCTTAGCCACCCATCAACGCCCTAAGCTGCGGTCAAGGTCCCAATAGGGGGTGCCCTTAACTGCTTTTTATTGAAATTCTCACCTGGATGTAGGCTATAATCAGATGTGTTTCACCATATAACATCTGCTGCCAAATCGCCATCATGACGGAAGACATTAAAAACTTGACTAAATGTGCAAAATAGCATATTTCCTGTCAATATAATATTATGAACATTGTCGAAAATCGCTCGCAATTATGATTAACATTATAATATTATTATGATCGTATTTTTTACATATTCCATTATATTTATATCTACATGTTTCTCTATTCACGGGCTTGTATCCCTGTCTTTTGATAGGCTTACGCGGGGTCATGGGTCCAACACGCAGAGGCCATTTAGAATTTTAATCTAAAACGTAATGGGACACTAACCGGGGACTCTCCATGGCTGCACTATAAAATGCAGTCTCGGAATATCCCCGGAGGTGCAAAACTTTTGTATGAAATGGAAACTACAATTACAAGGTCTATTGCAATGGGTGCTTAATGGATTTAATGCTATGAAAAACGGAAAAAACTGCGTCTACCTTTCAACTTTTAACGTGAAATTCTGTGGCAGGCGGTAACTCGCCACTCACAAGATGGGCCCCCTAAATGGCCACCACTACAGGCGACAGGGAGCAACACCGTTGTGAGCGACTAGGGGTGTCAAAAGGTGCGGCACCGGTTTCACAATCACGCGTCTCGAAGACTCGGAGCAGGTTTCCCCGTTATTAGACAATTAGACACTTCCACTCCCGAGCATATAGCGATGGCGGCCCTTCTGATCGGCCAACTAAGGCAAGCTAGAGTTGAAAATCGTGCGGGGGCACTCATGGGGTTCTACACCAACCGACCAATAAAGGCAAGCCGGAGACGAGACCCTGACCGACTCTCTGGAGCATTCGAGTACGCAGTGTCGCCACTCACATTCAGCTCGCCACAAACTGCCCTGCGTTCTGTAAGCTTATTAATATCCTTTTTTTTTCTTGTGATATACATTTTTTTTATCAAAAGAATTCAAGCAGCTGCTTTAATCTGCCCGCCAGGATTACCTTATCCCATGGTGAGATAACGACAACACAGAGGGCATATTTGTATTATTATTATTTTATAACTTCGGTAGGGATTTTTCTGACACGTGATTACAAAAATTATAACATACGGAGTCGCAAGTTCCTGAAACTAAACAGTTTATTTTGCCTTTTTCAGCTGGTTACAAATGAAAACAAAACAAAAGGTATACATGTTGTTTTGTTTGATTGGGATAGGAATCTTTATTCTTTACATAAGTAGGTACAAATAATACCAATACAAACAGTTTTTGGTAGATATTCAACCACTTCTTCCACAATTTTTCTAAATTGTGAAAAGAGTGGATGAATCGTGAGAGAGAATTTAAGTGGATACATAGTTTATCTACTTGCACATTTATGTTCAAGCTGTCATAATACATAATAATACAGTACTGTCGTTTTCATCACACTCACCTTTCAAATAAATAAATGTCAACTTAAAAAAAAATATTTATGGCGTACATATTTAGCTTAAGATGACCTTGTCTAATAAAATAGAATTACAAAAATATTTTTCTGGTATTTATAGTCATGTAGTATGTCATCGAATATATTCAAAAATAAATTTTGGGTGATTATGGGCCCTGACCACAGAGTTGAGTTCCGATATTTTGGGCCAAACGTGACGTTATGGCACGAATCATCATTGCAGCCGAATAAAGTCCACTGTTGGACATAGGCTTCCCCAAAAGATTGTCACAACGACCGGTCTGGATGTCTAGTGTACTCATTGGGGGGGTTTTACCATAGTCACCACGCTTGGCAGGACCCGTCTTCCTACATCTCGGTGATTTTAAAAGAGTTGCCTATGGGAGTAATTATCTATATACACAAAAATGGACTTTGGTATATCTGTTTGAGATTAATAGACTTCGCCACTATTATGTCAAATGCCCGATCACCATGAAAGTTGGCACATATGTATATGTATTTTTTTCATGGAGAAGATTTTTAAAGCTATCCTCTTTGTTGCAATTCGCCACTAGATGGTGCTGCAGCACATCAACTTCTTTATCATTCAAACGAAAATTCAAGCCGTCTTGGTTTTGCTAGTATTAGATAAATAAACAATAATAATGTTTTCTTTTATGCAAGCATCACTAGTCCTTGTGCAAACCGGTAGCGGTAATAACCCTTCAAAGTCACTGCCATAAACGTAAGAAAGTCATACAAAGTTAGGTATATCTTACTTTCTATGTAGTCAATAAATAAAGTTATTTGATTCAACATTCACAGTGACCAAGCATATCTCAAACTTTCACGGTGGCATGTTAACTATAATAAACAACAAGCTTTATCTTCCCCGGCTCACATTTAATCTCATTATGAAAAGGCGTATAATAAGCGAAGTAAAAGCAAAAAGTTTATTTTTTGTTTCATGGAGCTTCCAAATAGAAATCCATTTATCTCAGATGACAAATACTCTTTCGTCAATTTTGATGACTTGACAAAGCCATTTTTACGTGTTTACACAAATAAACTGAGCCGTATTTTCCAAACTTTAAATATCCGCAAACCTTTGGATTCGGATCGTGACAACCAATTTCCAGTTCGAAAAGTTGGATCGCTGTTTGGTAAAACCGCCTTCTTCGTGTTGTCTTTATGTCTTATGTCCCATAAGACGACCTGGAGCCCCCTTCAGTGCCGAAGATGACACTCCAGTGGTTTTAGCCGGTAGGAGTCCGGCATACCCCTTCGCCCTTCCCCGGGGTGGAGGAAGTTCCATGTAGAATTTCCACTGGACATCAATAAAAAAAAGGGACATAAAACAACTTCACGGCGAAATTGAAGAATGATTTATTCTAAATATTACAAAAAAATACGTATTTGTTCTTGCGTACCGATAATAAGGTACAATTCCATTTGAATAGTAGAGAGAAAATTTTGGATCACGTATTTCTTATTTGCTGTCTGGTGCCGGCTAAGAATAGCACCACCCCATGGACGTCGTAAAAGGTGACTATTAGATAGCCGAAGGATGGCCAGCAGCGTCCTTCGAGTACAGTATTAGAACTCAATTGCGATCGCCAACCCTAAGCGTGGAGATTATTTCAAGACCCTCCAAACACATCACCAACCCAGACCTGTCGTTGAGGCGATCTTTCGGGAAGACCTATTTCCAGCAGCGGATGTTTTCAGCTGAAATTATGAGTATTTCTTAACCAATTGTTTGATTTAGCTTAACAGAGAAATTTAAATAGGTGAATCTTCATAGAAAAGTCGCGACAGTAATTGATCCTTCTTGCATAATGTCTATTGTATGTAAGGAATCATTTACCTTAAATGACAATGCGTATACGCATAATAAAGTTTATTCGAAAACAATGGACATATGAGGTAAGATTATTGCGGGTTTAACCGATTGAAACCACGTTTATTAAAAAATAATGACGTCATATAACTTCAAATAGTAACTACTTTTCACTTCTTGCTTATATTTTTTCTTTGTAGATGATATCATCACTGGCAAAGACACAAGCCGTAAAAAACTACAATTAATTGTTTATATTTTTAACTGTTAGCCACGATTTTGTCTATGGCCATATATTTATTTTTATAGGAGTAAAGAAAGCTCGTTACTTTTAAAAATACAGGTATTTGGCTTTTTGGATTAGTTGTAAGGTAAAGCGCTAGGCTTTACCTTACAACAAATCTCTTGAGACCGCCTACACTTACAGCCGAAATTAACAATCAATCTAATCCAAAATCTTTAGATCTGGGATTAAGTATTCGTCTGTTTTTGTGGTAAATGTACACTTAAAACAAAAAATTGATTTCAATATTATAAATCTAAAGATTTTGGATTAGAATGATTAATAGTTTCTGCCGTTCAATCGAGAATTGTTGTCTTAATTCTCGATCTGTAGTCCCGGGTAGAAGTATGCGGTGTGCGCGATTAATGGTATAAAGCACATTGTTTGACAACTGTTGTAAGCGTGACATGTTATAGTAGAACCGTATTATATTTTGTTTACAATTAAGACTTGATTGGTCACAGTTTCAAAATAGCAAATCATACTTTAAAGTGCTTGTGATACACGTGGATACAAGAAGAAAAACTGTAAGGAGGATAAACTCGCGAAAAGGGGAAATATATTTATCATCCAGAATTATTTTATTAGTTAACATGGTGCATATCTTTCGGGCGATATGGCAGAGTGACGTGTGAAAGTGGGTCGGATATTAGGGGACATAAATGAGAATCGGCCAACTAGGTCGAACCCGTAGCTGCAATAGCGTGCCAGGCAGACTTATGGACCGTCATCCGTTGGCCAAATGAATTATTGATACGATAGTTGACACATGCGTCTTCCAGCGACGGGATTTTTTTGTGATCTTGACATTACTCTTTTTATTTACCATGTTATTTAATATCATTTAAAAAACGAGCTATTCGATCAATTTATAAGTTAAACTATAAATATTCACTGAGGGAGAAATGTAAAGAGATTAATATAATGACCGTCCCATCTCAATACATTTACGAAAAAGATTGTACAATAAAATCACAAGCCATATTCAAAAATTAAGTCTCAATAGATTCAAGTCCATTATAAAAAAGAAGATGTGTAGACAGGGTTTCTATAACGTTACAGACTATATGGACGATAAAAATGCTTGGGAGTGAGCTACTTTAATGTTCATAGGCTTGTATTGATGTATCTAATACCGTTACTTTTTTATACTATTGTTTGACATTTAAATTGCATCGTTTCTTATAATGGATTAGATTAATTCATATAATGACATTTTATTATTCTGTATGACATTAATTAATTAATGTTTCTTGTATATTTATTTTAAGCATTTAGATTTGACACTGTATTAGTGAGAGAACTATGTGGGCTATTCAATTATTTTTGTTTTTGTTTTATTGACGTGATATTTGTCTGGCATTTTAGGTATCATGCATACCTAAAATGACTCACTCAAGTGTCCTGATTATAGTGGTGTCGTGTATCGGGTCGCTAAGTTTCCCTACAATACGGTTGAACTGAGTGACGCTGATGCATGCTTCAGGCTTCAGAACAATGTAGTTAAAAAATGTTATACCAATCTGATTTAAAAAGAGTACCGAACCATGGAGCTACTTGCCCGTTCTTTTCCATATTAAATCTACACCTTGAAACGCGGCAACTAAAGTCTGGCATAAGTGCCTGTAAATTATTTTACATGATTAAAAAATATATGTAAAGAAAACTACTTCACTCATATACGAGCTCTTTTCTTTATGCTTGTCTTTGCCGTGTTATCGACAAAGCTTAATAGTGACATTGAATTAAATATATGAGAGTGAAGAATACATCGTTAAAAAATTATAAACTTTATTATATATATTTACCTTGTCATTAAAATTAATAGATTTCAAGGAAAATTTAACGATAACAAGCACTTAATTTTAATGACATTCTTTGCAGTATAAGCGCATCCAAACTGGTGCAATGTGCAATGCAATAAGTATTGTAATGCAACATGGTAACAGGATGTTTAACCGAGAATTTCCTAGTCCTGGTATTAAAGCTTTTAATCTGGGCTAATACGTAGTTATCACAATAATAAAACGTTCCAAAAAAACAAGTACATTACATGATCACTAAAGCCGGGTCTGATTCGACCAATTTTTTGTTATATGTAGATCCTAACATAATTTTCTGACAAAATGGGACCATAAATGTTAGGTCGAACAAAAACATGCAAACATGTTATCCAACATGGATGGATAACATCATCTGCTGGGGAGTGGAATGTTTATTCCACCATTGCTTTTGAACATCGCGAACGTCTCTCGCAGCTCACTTGCACATTCTCACTCGCGTTTGTTTTTAATTGCCGATGTTTTTCCTAGAGTATGTAATAGTGTGTGTTGTTTTAAAAGTAATAACTAATATGAATTATATGAAATACACAATACACGCATACGTTGCCGTAGATATGGCATAACGTGATCTCTGTTTATTTTTATTATATGTAAGAAATAAACTTCGAATATCAAGTACCTACGTCTTCTTTGGCCGAACCCATTCTAGCTTTTATGAAAGTTATCTAACATTGTTTGTTCAGTTTATAAAGTTGCAACAGACCGCTATATTCTGCTAACAAGTTAACTTAATATTTTGTTAGTCTTTTGGATAAACAAACCCACGTTTGTATTGTCAAATAAGCTTAAAGCACTTATGTTGCACAAGTGTGACCCTACTGTGAGCTGAAACAAAGTACTTTAGTAGTATTATATACTAATTAATAATTTAAACTGGTACATATTAATATATCAATACCGTCTCATTCATGGCTGTCCCCTAAACTGAAGTAATATACTGCTAAAACATGTACAACATTCAAACACCCCTCATGAAACTTCAAGAGGGGAAAATGTGAAAATGGCTCAACGGCTCGGCAGATTGATGTTCACTCACAAAACTCCTTTCATATAGCAATTTTATACATTAAGTATATATTTATTTGCTTTGAAGTAAAAGGGATCTTTCTATGTCAGATATAAATATTTTCGCTACAATAAGCAAAAGTAACATACAACCCGTGGTTTTAAAACTTTCATATAAAACACACACAGTTTCTTTATAAAATATTTATCTAATCGCTGTGTATTCTGATTATTTCGATAATGTCGATAGATACTGTCGCAAGTCTGCAATAATAATTGTGGAGGTATTACGTATTGTATGTGATAGCAATTTGTTATCTACATGACGTAATAAACGCGAAAATATTAGTAAACCACCGGGACAATAAACGTGTTACGTATAAATCACGAATATCTCTCAATGCCAACAAATAATTACATCAAAATGCAGGTAATATGGACTTCGAACAAAAATCAATGGAAATATTGATTTTTCATTTCTATTGGTCAGGTTGACAGACGTGTAATGACCTCACATTGCGTCAATAAAGACGACAGCGTGGCCGAATTTAAAGTTCGGGTTTCTACTAAGATTCTGAACAGAGGAAATCCAATTACACACTTCCCTGACCTCGGGTTCTAATCGAGGACAATGTGTTCGCCAACTGCGTCGTGAGCTGCGACCCTCTATTAGTAGAGTATGTAATTGTTTTATCACAATATTGGCTTAACCAGTCGATGGCAATAGCGAATCAAAAGGGATGAAAGAGTATGTGAAAGTTTGTATGGATTGTTTTAACTTCGCATAATTTCAGAATTGTATATAAATAAACAATAGTAATAAAACAGTCATAATAAGCAATTATAAATAATCATTACAAATTAACAGTACCTATTGATCCAGAATTATTATAAATTAAACCAAAAATAAATTGACCCTATATCAGCACAAGCAAGTCCGTCAGTCCGTGTGATGTCCGGATTAAGAATGTAGCACCACTCCATCTCCTACCTTGGATCTCGTAAAACGTTACTTAAGGGACTCTAAATCAGAGGTATAGGCAGCAGCATCCCTTCTGTCAAACAGTTGCCATACTTCGCTCACCAACCCGGCTGCCAAGCGTGGTGAGTATTGGCAAAAACCCACTAAAATGACGACACAATTGTGGACATATATGTCGCAGGCCTTTGTTCAGCAGTGGACGTATAATTTGGTTAATATCACAGTACAAGCTGTAACGAAGTACAGTACAGACAGGGTAATTTTCTAATAACCTTTTACGAGTATCCGTAATCCACGAGGACAGAAACCTTGTTTCACATCATCGTTAGTCACGGAAAATTTATTTGATAGCAATTAAATGTAACCACAACAGTCAATGGGGCACCAAATATATTTTCCATCTCATTCCCTACTATAAATCTTCCGTTTCTACGCGTCTGAAATGAATAACGTATCATAATGTCTATCGGGAAATTATTTGCATTTTAAAGCAATAAGTGCGTAATAAACAAATGCACTCAGTTTTCTTATCGCTTTCGCTACACCCATTATTCTCACTCAGTGTGACACATGGCATTCAAAACCAAAAAGATAAGATTCCTGTAGTACACGTGTATGATCTACTGTTTGAACTTCTTTATTCGTTTTCCTAGTGCATTATTTTTACTTGAAGGAACTGGGGGATTATATTTGACTTCTATTTGGCAGACAATTTAAGTCAGTTATTTTCTATGTAAAATGTCAGGTAACAGTAATCTGAACACATATTAGACCCCAAAAGTTGCTCATCAAAAACAGTCACTAAGTGTATAAAAGGTGATTGACTGGCTTAACAAAAGTGACGGCCATATTCATCGTATCAGCCAAAGGACGTCCACTACTGAACAAAGGCCTCCCCATAAATTTTCACAATTCGTTATCATCATATTAGGGGGAATTTGCCAGTACTCACCAGGCTTGGCGGACGGGTTGGTGAGCGCAATATGGCTACTGTTCTACAGAAGGGGTGCTGCTGCCCGTCCCTCTGGTTTAGAGTCACCTTTTAAGCCTTTAGTGGCCTTTTACGACATCCACGGGAGGGGATGGAGTGGTGCTATATTTAAGTCCGGACACCATACGGAATTACATTCAATACGGCATATTACTGGGGCATTAATAGCCAAGATATAAATAATATAATATTAGCTTATAACCATCCCACTGCAGAGCAAAGATCTTCTCACACAGAAAAGAAACCAGCATTACTCACCGCGTGTTAGCGATTTCAGACGATTAAATCCGGGGTCTCCTCACGATGTTTTCATTCGCTGTTAAAGTCAGCGGTGTCTTAGATTAATAAAGAAAGTATATAGCAACTTTATTTTTATATAGAATTACTTACTACTTATTGTCCCCTTAAAATAAAGTTCACTATTTTTATAGGATGTTACATTATAATTAATTGTATCCAATCCGTTAACGTTCCGTAATTTTTTCTATTTTTATTGTTGCCCAGAGGAAATTATTCATGAACTTCCTTCGCCCCGGGGAAGGGCGAAGGGGTATGCCGACTCCTACCGGCTAAAACCACTGGAGCGGTCATCTTCGGCACCTACGGGAGGCTCTAGGTCCTCGTATAATCACACTAGAGCCGCCTACTGGTGCCACGCCTATAAGCACATCTCGGAGAGCGGTCACCCCCCCGGGGGGATTGTAAAGGATCCCCCAAAGCGTCTCACGGCAGCGCGTGACCACATGCGTGCTACCGTCTTCTCTTGGGTCGCTTGGTGTGGGCACAGATCATCAGATCAGATTCCCCAATCTACGCACCCGCGAACCCAGAGGTCCCCCGCCTTATAGCAACAGCAGGGAGTTTCAGGCGTATGGGAATAAGGTGCCAGGGCGGTTATTACCCCGGCGCCGTCTCCTTCTTGGAGCGGGATCGGCCCTCTCCCGATCCCGCTCTGCGGCCTCCTTCTGGAGCATGACGGTCTCACAGAAGGAGACCACTGCATTCCAGTTTTCGTGCTCTGCCAACACAGCTGACACTACTGCTGGCAGAGAGAGATCTTGCCCGATCCCATCCACCATGATCCGCCGCTCGGCGGCCCACGCAGGGCACGCCTCGAGCGTGTGCTGTGTGGTGTTCTGGTCGCTATCACAATGGTGGCATTGTGCCGTGGCCTCACGTCCTATCCTGTGCAGGTACGCACCGAAACAACCGTGCCCGGTGAGCACCTACGTCAGGCGGTAGGTGACGCGCTCGCTCCTTCTGAGCCAGGCTCCAAAGAGCGCCAGGTAACGTTCTGTCCTAGTACATATATTGCTACATCAACCAGTATTCAAAAATCGTAATATTGCATTATAACCACGTTTGGCAAACATATAGATGATAGCAGGATTTACATATAATAATTAGTTCACGAAAGAATGCCACTGCGGACCCTCCATAATCTCTCAGTCACCGCCTACAACCCCCACCAAAGCAGAGGAAGCGTCTTTTTATTTATACATAGAATACACACACATTATAATGATTAAAGAGTGATTACAATGTATATTAAAAATATTATGCAAATGTTTCAGAAATACATTGAAGCCCTGACTCGTGACCTAGGTATAACAATGTTATAGGAGACAGTATACAAAATAAAAATTTACAAACTACCTTTGGTCATGTATGTACTTTGTAATGGACTTGTCCGTTTAAAAGTAGATAATAATAGAACGTGCAGCTACTGCGTCGCAGTCTTATCAGTCATCGCTTTAGTTTATCAGCGACTTCATAATTACTTAAAAAGATAGCGTATGGGACAAAGAAAATAAATTTCATAACTAGCTTTGTGATAACTTGATAAGCCTACAAAAATTTAATGAAATGAAATAATTCATAATGCTTCAGAACTGACGTGTTGTCTGTCTGCTTTGAGGTCACATTAAGTAACCATACACGATAATATTTTGTGAAAACTAGACTTTGAAGTTATATAAGTACTTATAATAGACCAACTCAAGTTCTATTACTCTCAGCCATCCCATCCCCTGGGCAAATAACCCCCCACGCCTGTACTTACGACCGACCAAAATCAGCAATGCGCGCAACCTCTTAACTAAATAATTATATCATTTATTATATATACCTAAAGATTGTACTTTATCTCGCTCGTACGCTTTTGGAAGCATTATTTCAAAACATACAACCATTAATAAAGGCTCTTATGATTTTGTTTATAGGAAGTCGCCGACGGTTATCTAAAGTCAAATAGCAAGGTCTAAGCAGCTCTACGCCTGCGTCGATGATGCATTTGTTTGACCTTACTGATAACACACGTGCGGTGTAAATATAGAGACTTATTTAGAACAAAGATTAGGCAACGACTGCGTAGTATATTGAGTATAATAAGTCTACTATATTTAATTCATATAACATCATTTCAACAAAAAACGTCGACTGCTGTTGGGTCAGTCGGGACAGAGGTGTCTAAGGGTGAGATTCAGAAACGAGTCTAAGCTAAGTTCACGCTTCCATCTGTCAAAATTAGGGGCGTAAGTAGTGCATTTTGACATATGGAAGCGTAAGTTCACGCTTAGACTCGTTTCTGAATCTCACCCTAAGATCCCCAAAGATCGCCCCAACAGCTGGTCTAGGCTTGGGTTGTGTGCTCATTTGGGGCTTTTGGCAAAATCGCCACGCTTAGTAGGCGGGTTGCCTGTCGCAGTTGAGTTGTGAATGTTAAAAATCTTTCTTTCTTTCTAGTCGAACGGCACAGCTGCCAATCCTTCGCTTAAACAGATATACACGTAATCAATTAATGAATATAAAAAAGAAACTACACGCGTGTGCGTGTGTGTACCATTACACTCATGCACAACTGAAGTGTCTTTCGATCAATCTGGTAAAATCTCTGCAAAGCAGTTAATCTACTGACGTTCGTTGTATTGACTTATCTACCGATCATCATATCAGCTAAAGGTTCCATTGCTAAACAAAGGCCTCTCGCACAGATCGTCTGTGTCGTCACTTTGGGGGGGAATTTGCCAGTACGTACTCACCACGTTTGGCAGGTGGATTGGTGAGGGCAGAATAGCTGCTGTTTCGCAGAAGCGACACTGCTGTCCATCTTTCAGGCTTAGAGTTACCCAAGCCACCATTTACAACATCCACGGGAGGAAATGGAGTGGTGCTAAATGCTTTATCTGAACACCACACGGAATCTACTAATAGGTAGATACAAATGTTGAGAAAAAGTGTTTTGATACTATTATCTCCAAACTATTCGTTCGAAAGATTTCCATTGTATCTAGGAAATCACTAGTCTCAAGATTCGAATTTCAAAGCTGGCTTAATCCCAATTTGCAACATTTATTTACGACGTATAACAACATTTATAAATTTGAATATAAGCGAGGATGAGGTACCAGTACGTTTTAGACTAGCAAATAATTACTAATAATGAGAAAATTTAGTTTAAAATTTGAGTGCTACTAACAACTCTGTTCAGATATAACGGAGATTCCATCTGACGATACAGTTATGCTGAATATTCATGACCTAAACGAAATTCTGGCCCGATTGTCTGTGATTTGATAACGACGAGGCAGGTGGATCGTCAAGGTACGCCGCACCGCACCATCCAATCCAACCCTGTAATTACCTTACAATCGAAGCCTTGACGTCAAATCCAGCTGTGTTGATTTAAAGGCCTTTTGTTAGGTGAAGGTCTAATTCAGATGTTTCGCGAAGTGTTGTTAATCGGCGGATAATCGGTTTATTTGTATAAACTGGTATCATCACGTTTTTTATCTTTATAATTTCGTCATTAGGATTCCTTGAAGAAAACAAGGCAAACATATTGGAAATCGATACGCATTAACTGTTACTTATAACTTATCGTACAATAAAATGGTGTTTAGCTGACCGATGTGTCAGTAATCAAACAGGTCTGCACCAGAAAAAATCGTAGCTTGGGTATTCATCTATAGAATAACAACCGATACTATTATTTATTTATTTACACTTTATTGTACACAGCATAACAAATACCATATGTCTTTGTCGTAATGAATTACTAAGTGGACTTGACCACAGAGTCGTTATTAGTGTTATTAGAATCTAAATTCAAGCGCGAAGAAAGAGAGCAAAGGAAATGTTATGTGTCGGTGTAATTTCTCGAGCCATTGGCCGCAAATCGCGTACCTGCGATAGCCCCGGGTCATTTGCAAACAAGATTACCTACACTGTTAACCGCTAATAGGAAGCAGCGCCCTCGATTACACATTCTTGCTGTTTTAAGTTTTTCTTGACTTGATTTCCTGTTTTAAAGATAGGAACAATATCGTGTGTAAAACCTACATTATAATCTGATTCTTCAAATTCCGAATTAGTTACTTAGTCTACGGACGAAATGTTTCTAATAACACTACAAATAAACTTTAGGTTTACTTCTACCCATCCATTAATTTTGACACAGTCACCTGACATCTTCGTTTCGTAATCACTCATTATCGCTAATTATTAAAGTACCATTGGATGAAGCCGATAACGCTGCTTTGCTTGCAAACATTTCTCGGTATGGTAGTTACAGAATCAATATTATGTTCTCAGAATAAATTATGTCAGTGTTGTTAGTGACATAAGCCTGGTTTCTGCTTTCTGGTTTACATATAGGTCGGTGGACTCAATACCTTTATTTTTAAATGTCTTATTTCTATTGTGTGTGATTTTTTACTTTTCTTAATGAGTTAATGACTTTTAAAGTGTGTAATCACGAATCCTACTGTAATTATGTCCCTACATATATGGTAGCTCCAAAGCTCCGCCAGACAGAACGCGGTTTCTTAGCGTCCCGTTGCCAATCAGTTATTGGAGCTGTTTAGACCACGTTTTATTCAGTCCATTTTATATATGCCCCATATAACAATCAAATATACAAGTACAATACGACTTTATCAACCTCCTTTCATCAGGTCTAATAAAGTACTAGTTAAATAAAATCTAATGGCAACTGTAACCCTATTCCGCATTCAAGTTCATGTAAGATTAAGCGGAATCACCAGAGCAAATCCACGAACATTCGATACATATCAAATGTAACACCATACATATCGAATTCGATTACAGCTTGCTATGTGATACCGCGGGCGGGACTCTAGCCAGTTGAATCGTATCCTTCATCTAATGCCGGTCATATAAATCACAGCGCGACGCAATCACTTGACAGGAGATGAATGGTACACCATATTGCCTAGAACGAGTTTTGCTATCATGTCAGTTGTAGTGAAGACCGACAAACAAGTTGCCCGTGAGATAAAATCGAAGCGGACAGCGGCCACAGTCATTGTATGACCTAGTGAACTGAATGTGTCCATTGCACTTGACTGCACGTTCTTTGATTAGGTTAAAAAAGTAATGTGTGTTAATAATAGAGGGAGTACCTGATAGTTGAGTTCAAAACAAACTAAGATCTTGACTATTCCCTACTTGCATGTATGCATCGTGCTCCTAATTTTCCGGCCGGCCAATACGTTTTGAATACAGTTAAGGGCGTTTAAAATGTGCAAACATTAATCGGCACACGGCCATACATAGTAAAAGCGACTTTTTAATCCGGCTCTTCAAACATTCAAGCCGTCCCGGAGCGCAAATGGAAAGCGAATTGGAAACGAACTTGATGTACCTACACTGTGGTTTCGTTCGGCCTCAATCCCGCAATTGCTGGTTGTCGACACTACTAACGGTGACATCACCATAAATGATTGAATAGTTTCTAGTAATAATCACTGACGTCCGAGCAAAATATGTATTCTATGCAGCCAAAATCATATCAAAATGCTCAGATTTCACGCAGTCATCATTGTCACGTGAGTCCAGCCTATTATATAGGAGCAGTTTGTGCGAACCTATGCAAGTGTTGTGTTCGCACAAACTGCTCCCCTCCAAAATCGGTTCATGCTCATGGCCATGGGATCACTCTGGTACATGCGTAATGAACAACTACATACCTATCCATTTGAACTTGCCGACGATCAAGCAGTTCATGAAACAAGCATCCAAACCCTACTTCGACTCTACTCTGCACCACCTGGATCCCCTCATAGTAGAGACCTTCCAATACAGGCTATCCCGTATTAGCAAATGTCGCCGCCCGAGGCACATACTCATCGACCGGCGGGCTGATTACTTATGTCGCAGACGGTTTGCGACAGGCGTTAATCGCGCAGAGGCCGCTGTCAATCTCATTTTGATATTACGTATTTGCTGATAGCGATTAAACAGGTGAAGATCTCAGACGCACACTGTCGGACGATCAATCAACTAAAAATTGCATCCTAGCCTTTCAATTTCAGGCGATTTGCCACCAGCGGATCATTGGCTGCGGGATAGCTGCTGTCGCTGTTTTAGCTAATCAGGGTTCCGGACGATGCAATCATCCTCCGCCACGTAGAACACAAGAAGAAACTCGCACGCGCCGTCTCATTCGAACAGACTGGTATAACGTCATCGCCCACGAGGCCCGCCTTAACACCGTTGCGGAGTCCAAACGTTGCGATCATCGAAATTAACCGATATTTCCTCCTCCGTGAGGTACGGCCTGTGCGCGACGAACTGGAGGCAGTCCGGTGCCTGATCAGAAGCAGTACTATGCTCTGCGCACGCCTTTCTGTGAGATGTGCGGCTAGGAAGGCCGCAGAGTGTCGGGAACGTCAAACAAAGTGGTAGGCTGAGCCTGCCAGGGATGCCTGCCGTATCCTGCACCCCCAGCGATAGGTAGGTCATATGACTCAAAGGTTGCGAGCGTGCAAAGTGGGGACTCTGCTCACTCCTACTAAGCGAACCCCTGGAAATGGTGGCCAAGTGGCACATGTGGTCAAGTACCGTCATTTACTGTGAGGCTTCGGATCCTATACAATCCACTGGATGAGCTTGGGAGCATCCTTATTATTGTTCGTTCTCGAAAACCTGGATATTCCAACTTCCAAGGATGTTGGAATATCTTTTTTCTGGCAGGGCCAGATTGAAACAAGCGCGGCAAATCGACATGGTTATTTTTAATAAGCGCAATAAAAAAAAGGTAGGTCAAAGGAATACCAGGCTTTAGTCGGTAAGAGTGGCCTACTCTTCCCCAGAGCGGAGGAAGTACACGAAGATGTCCCCTATCATCTACGGTTAGATTGTCAGTAATGACAGTTATAAGCAGATAATATTTATGTAGAGTAAAATTTTAAGAATCCGTAAAATCAATCAACTGTCTGCCAAAACAATAACCGCATATTGATTGGTATAGCTACTTTACTGTTTTTTTCCGTTCATCATACATACGTTCATATCGTAACCATATAGGCCATGAAATGGCACATTAGATACACAAATATGAATTATTTTTTTGCGTTCGTTGTAGGTAACATGTAGACTAAATAAAACTGGTATTCACTGACCGTTAGTGTGTTATGTGAGTGATGTGATTTATAGTTGGTTACAAATGAGCGACTTTCGTTTAAACGAACTGACCGATCTTGATTAATGTAGTTAGTTACTGACTTGAGATCTTCCCCTTTCGACAGACTTTCTTCAGCGTACATTCTGTTAAATGAAACGGATAAAACTCTGAAAAGAAAAGAAAACAGCAAAAGGTCTGTGTGCCGATACTACTAAATTTGGTTTCAGTATTTAAGTTGCCGTGCCGGCTTTCCTTCCTGATGGAATAGCGTCCGTCCCATCGAATAAATTTAAATTAAATTATTCTCTTAGTGTGACAGCACGTTTGGCGCAGTGACTTAGGCGCTTGGATTTTTGCGCTACGTGTCGTAGGTACATCATTTCGGCCGAATGAAGTCCACTGCTGGACACAGGTCTCGCCCAAAAATATTGAAATAAATTAAAATATAGGCGTTTCTTAATTATGTAAATAAGATGTTGCAAAGATGAGGTTATTTAAGAAGTAATTATATAATTGGTTGCCGTCGCGGTTTTAGAAGTGAACTAAACAGGCATTTCTGTTTATTCGTGGATTATATAAAATTCTAGCCGTATTTATGTTAGCTGTATCGGTCTCTTGGATTACATGTGATAGTCTTACGGACCGATTCCAAATATGATAGTTTCCGCTTTTGTATTAACAGTACTTTCATCAAAAAAATTGAAGAGTAATCAAAGTACATGAATTCCTTAAGGTATATTGTTTTATATTATAAATACATTTATATTTATTTTACGGCACAATATTTTATTTTTGTAGTAATCATTTCGACCGAATGAAGTCCACTGCTGGACACAGGCCTCCCCTAAAGATCACCACAACGACCGATATGGGTGTGTTGTGGGCTCATTGGGGGGTTTTTCCATAATCGCCACGCTTGGCAGACGAGTTGGCGATCGCAGTTGTGTTGTTGGTGTACTCGAAGAACGCTGCTGCCCATCCTCCGGCTAATCCCTTGGTCAACTTTTACGACACCCACGGGAGGAAATAGGGTGGTGGTATTCTGAGCCGGCACCACACGGTCGTAGGTTCGATTCCCGCAAATATTTGTAGGACTGGTACATTCTGGGTTTGGATGGTTGTACATGTAAGAATAATGTATATTAACTGTATCCACGACACCGGAGACATCGTAAAATGAGGTATCGTCAAATTTTTTAAATATTGTGGATATATAGGCACCAGACCAACTCCCTTGCACTGCCTCCAGCAGTGTCCTAAGCTGAAGGCCGAGCACCATTACGGGGCGCCCTTAGCTGTGTTGCTTAGTTATTAAATGTTTCTTGCTTAGCCGTGCCAAAATAAGAGGGGAGCGAATGGCAGCAGAACTGCCCCCTTGGCCTTCATTGTGTTTTTAACCCTGAGATCAGTTGCATGCCTGCGTTTTTCCTATGAAAAGAAGGAGAAGAAGTAGTCTCTATCTAATAATTAATTAATTCAATTTTTTTACCTTAGAACTATAACACGTAGAAGGATAGAAACAAAATTGGCAATACAGGCACCCAGAAGTTTGATGTAACACCATCTATGCGCTTGGTGTGTGTATGACAGCGAAAGTGAATGTACACTGCTTCATCGTCAGCCGAATAACGTCCACTGCTGAACAAACTCCGCCCCCATAAACGACCGGTTACATGCTGCCCACGTCCAATGAGGCGTTGGATGCGGCTCTGTGGATACAGCTGGGAGTCCAGCTGTTAACCTTCACTAAGTGGTCTGTCCGTCTCGTTGGAGATACGCAGCTTACATGAATTGTGTTTCGGTTACACGTGTGCCACAATGGGCCGCAAGAGCCTATCAGTTCAAGCATTATTCTGATTTCTGTACGTAAAAGAGCCAACAAAGTACTCGAAATTCTGTACATTAAAAATAATTTATTATTAATACCTGTATTAATATACTGCATATAATTTTTTACTGTATATAATCTCGCATTATACAAACAACTTGCTTCTTATGATTAATTTACGGTAATGTTCACAAAAAGTGAATATGTTAGTCACGAAATGAAGCACACCTCGTCGTGACAGAAATCAGTGCGTGTGCTCGCTATCAAGAAACGGGTTCAACGGTCAATAATCAGAATACTTGAAATTCTGAATAATATATTATTAGTATAACTAGTACTATTAATGTACTGCATTTAGTTTTTCTCTATATAATTTCACATACACACAACTTGTTTCTTACGGTTAATTTAAGTATGTTCACAAAAAGTGATTATACGTCAGTCACGAAAAGAGGCGTATCGTCGCGGCAGAAATCAGTGCGTGTGCTCGCTATCACGAAACGGGTTCAACGGACAATAATGCGGGTACTACACACTCGTATGTCGTCATGAACAAAATGAGAGCCGTTAACTGTGATATCGTGTGTAGAGCCGACGCTTTTGGTTTTCACAATATGCACTTTGTTGTTACTTACTGTGCCAGTAGATTAAGTTTCTTTTCTTTAATTGCCGTTGACTCGAAATTTGGTGCAGACTAAAGTACATTAAGTAATTTCAACAAGTAAGATAATACTGTTTTGTTTCATAATACGATTTTAGCTCATGTTTTTGGTAAGACTATTGCCAATTACATTCAACCATTTAAAGCAACACTGTAGTGAAAGTGAAAAAATAAATTAAGCACTAATTTCTGTAAATTATTTTTTAAGCATAGAAATCCTAAAGTGGGTAGCTTTATGATTTCTCCTATGTCGTGGGTGTACTGTGAACTGTAGTTCACAGACATACATTCCAGACGCACAAATACTAAGACCCAAGACAACTACCTGTAAAAATATTTGAACCGGCCGGGAATCGTACCCAAAACCTGAGATCTGAGAGTATCACTGATCGCTTACTGACTCACTAAAGCTAAGCTAAATGTGCCGGTGATAGGTCTCTTATTGCAAGATCCGGCTAGTTAGGTACCAACGCGGGCGGGTCTAGTGTGATCATACGAGGACCTGGAGCCACCCTTAGGTGCCGAAGATGATCACCCCAATGGTTTTAGGCGGTAAGAGGCCAGCATGCTCATCCTTTGTCGGGGCAGAGGAAGTTCTTGATGAATTTCCCCTGGGACCAATAAAAAAGAGGTGGGTTCATGGTCATGAAGGAATGGCTGAAGAGGCGGCATGGTGCCATCACCTTCCACGTGAAGCAGGTACTCCGAACCATGGGTGCTTCGGGTATCTGTGTCCAATAGGACAATAAAAGACGCCCGGTTGTCATTACTGCGGAGACTGTCCGGTGGACACGGCGCAGCGCTCGTTGAAGGACTGCTGGCAGTCCTCCAACCGTGGGCAACACAGCGCCGTAACCTCGTCGCGGCGGTCGAAGAGGGTGACCTATCGCTTCTGGTCGTCTCCGGTCTCCGATCTCCAGTCTCCATGAGCAGTGGCCTGTGGACGACGAACTAAAGGCAGTTCATCGCCCGAATAGAAACAGACCCGAGATGACGGCGCATGTGTTTTGTGCCTCTCTGAAGGTATGGAGAGATGGGGCTCGTCAAACAGTGACGGGCCAATACCTTACGGGGGTGCGGTTAAATGCTGTAAGACGAACACCTCACCCCCAGAAAGAAGTAAGTGGAAGAACACCGTGGGTTTGTAGCTGGTGGCCCCTCATTCCTTCCCAAGGCGGAGAAAGTTCATGAAAATCTCCCTAAGACAAAAAAGGTACTACCGCAGTCCGAGATATAGCCAAGCCAATATATATTCGCCGCCAAGTAGTACAGTCTAAACTGTTGACATTAAATACCTGGATTCCGGTTTGACGAGCACTGTAGCCAGTGAAATTACTGGTCACAGAGACGAGCGCAGTATGGTGCCACCCAGGACTAGTCCTGTCGTGGCAGGCGTGACGCTAACCTACTTCAGGCGAATGACACACTAGTCTCGTCACAGGTTTGTATAAAAAAGAAATCGGAAAATAATTAAGTTTCTTGTTGCATGCTGATATTAACTGGAAGTCCAAAGATAAAAATAAAGAATTCGATATTTAAAATATCCACAGTACCTACTCTTTCGAATACAGTCATTGTTGTTTCCGTCAATTAAACCTATAGCTTTCCTTAGGACATTAACCTCTCTCTCACAAGTAGTCTTTGGACATGTCTTCAGCATCCTCATCCAGTCTACCATCTTCTGCCGTCAGCTGTCCACTTCAAGTCTTTGAAACATCTGGCTTGAGCCGTCAAATGCCAACGTCTGCTGATTCGCGGTCTCGGCTCAAGGACTCTTCACCTTATTATACATCGGCCTCAGTCCTTTGATAAAAATGCCTACCTCAACTCAAATATACTTACGGGTGTATCAAAAAGAAATGTTACACATTCAGAAAAATAAAAAAGAGATTCGGAATTTAAAAATATTGTTTGGCTGAATGAAACTGTTACTTGAATACGAACAAAAAACGTAATATGGTATTCTCACGAGGCATTAGACCGGCACATGTTTAACGTAATGCGCTCCGAGGGTACAAAACAAGGGTTATTTGATTATAGGATCAAAGCAGCACTACACTCAAGTGCCCGTATCTTGACCTATATCGCCAACCTTTGACCTACGGAATAAACTCAATAACGTCTCACTCAAAGGAAATCGTTTGAGATATAGATAGGCCACGGAGAGAAGTTATTGAAAGCAGAAACCTTAAAGTGCTTTAAAAGTGAATACAGAATAAATGTACACTCACTGTTGCGGATGTATTAGGTCTTTACCTATGAAATTGCTGTGTAATACAAAATAAAGTGCTTTTAGTAAACATTTTTATCTTCGCCAACGCAGTGGCTGTCCTGGACAACTGGGCTGGACGGGAGGCGACAAACTCTTCCAAGGCATTTTGTATTGCCTCTCGGTATTGTTTTTTTTTTCCGCCAAAGAGTTATCCAAATTTTAGAAAAAGTAGAAGTCTGTAGGCGCAAGTTCTGGTGAGTACGGCGTATGACGGTGAGCTTCCAACCCCAGCTCTTGTAGCTTGGAGACCGTCTGTTGTCCAGTATGGGGTCGCGCGTTGTCTTACAGTAGCAGTGGGGACGAGCGATTGATCAAAGCTGGTTGCAGTTGTGCGAGCTTCTCCATCATAGTTTTCAATTCTTCACAGTACACATCTGCAGTAATGCTCATCCCGTTTGGTAAGAAGCTGTGATGCACCACACCGGCACTAGACCACCAAACAGTAACTATCACCTTTCTAGGGGTAATTTTTCGTTTAGGGCATTGATTAGGTACTGAACCACCCTGGGGGGGTGACCGCTTTACAGTCACCCTCTCCGAGATGTGCCAATGGGCGTGGCACCAGTGGGTGGCTCTGGTGTGATCATACGAGGACCTGGAGCCTCCCTTAGGTGCCGAAGATGACCGCTCCAGTGGTTTTAGCCGGTAGGAGTCCGGCATACCCCTTCGTCCTTCCCCGGGGCGAAGGAAGTTCATGATGAATTTCCACTGGGCACCAATAAAAAAAAAAAAAAAAAAAAAAAAGGTACTGAACCAGGATCTAATCAACTTGCTGAGCGCTTGCGATTGTCAAACAGAATCCATTTTTGTCGCAGGTAACAATGCGGTTCAAAATTCCTTTGCTTCTGGGCCTGTTGAGAAGCGCAAGGCAGGCCTCGATGCGCACGTTGCGCGTTATGATGATGATCGTTAAGTTCGTGGGGCACCCATTTGTCAAGCTTTTTTACCTTGCCAATTTGACGCAAACGAACCAATATTGTTTCGATGCTAACGACGAAAGCTGCTGCTAATTCAGTCGTAGATTGAGTATCATCAGCTTCCAAAATCGCCTTTAATTCGTCATTGTCGACCAAAGTTTTAGAACGACCACGGGGTTCATTTTTCAGATCGAAATTTCCAGAGCGGTAGTAGGCAAACCAATAACGGGTTGTGCGTTTGTTTGTAATGTTCGCTCCGTAAACGTCGTTGAAGTTACATGCCACTCGTGCCGCGTTGCTGCTACGATGGTACTCATATTCCATAAATACTCGATTTTTTAACGTATCCATGACGACTAAACATTAGACTGATTTTGAATAATGAAAACCATGTTTATAAAATTAAAATAATTTGAAATAGAATACATTTCATCATATCGGTCATTTATACGTCCACTGCTAAACAAAGAACTCCCCAATAGATTTCCTCAAGTGTATCTTCATTTTGGGGGGAATTTGCCAGTACTCACCACGCTTGCCAGGCGGGTTAGTGAGCGCAGTGTGGCTACTGTTCCACAGAAAGGACGCTGCTGCCCATCCCTCTGTTTGAGATTCTCTTAATCGCCTTTCCACGGGATGAGATGGAGTGATGCGATATTCTTAATCCGGACGCCACACGAACTAATTAGAATACACAGCCAAACATATTTTTTATTTGGTATCTTAACCTGTACTGCTATTTACTTTGCTTACTCACTTCAGACCTTTGACTTCGCCAGCTGACGGTACAGTTGGTGTCATAGCTAAGCTATTGGCTTTCCGCACCATGGATCACGGGTTCGATCCCCAAACGGAGCATTTATTTAATTATTTAAACTTCAATCTCCATTGAAGGAACACAAGGCGATCTTTATGCCGTACTGTATTCTCTGCCTGTCAACCTTTGCGTTAAAGTAAACACAACGAAAAAGTATCAAAAGTAAAGCTTATCTACAGATAATGTTAAAATGGGTACATACTAACCAATAATTATATTAAGTGGTTCTCTACTTAATATAATTTTAGTGCAGTGGCTAAAGTGGCTTTCGACGCTAGAGATTGCAAATATTTGTATGGTTTACAGGTAGTAGCAGTAGTAGTCCCAGGTCTGGGTGTTTATGTACATGAAATTTATGACTGTAAACTACAGTTTTTGTTGCAAAACTACTGTTGATTTGTTTTCCTTACGACACAGAAGACATACATAAAAAAAATACGTATATTTTATGCTAACGCGTTGCAAAGCCTCTTTCAATTATCAGTTTAGTTTTTCTATTTCGGTACTTTAACGTAACTGCCAACCACAACTGTACAAAGTTTCAACTCAATCGGATGAATGCCATATAAACGTTCCTACGGGATAAACAAAGAAATCAAAAATCATTTATACATAGTATATAGATTAATTAATAAATATGTATGTGTATTGCCCATACTCGGATATCTATGGCCTGCACATAGTAGTTTCGGGTCTCGTTGTCTGTTCATGTAAGATTTATGTTTGTAAACAGTATCCATGATACAGGAGAAATATTAGACTAGGGGATCGTTATTACCCAATAGTCGTTGTAACCACTTCCCTACAAACATTCCAATATGTGGTGACTCACCAAATCATTTATGCAGAATCTAACATGAATATGGGTCGTCTTTTAACACTATTAAAACCGCAAAATGAAATCCGGCAAAGCAGAAACCACAACACAACTTAAAACCGTGTTAACGCTACATACTCGTTTACGTGCATAAAGGAGGACCGTGCGGCTTGTAACCGCATTAACATTGCCCATATCATAAAGATTGAATACCGTGACAATGCATATAAAATAGGTCGCGTATCAAAATACACAGACATCAGCACGTACATCCACGTCTACTGCTAAACATAATCACCATGTTTTGTAGGCGGACTGGTGATCGCTACATGTTGGTATTAGCGCACGGAAGGATGCCGCTGCCCATCCTCTCGATATCAATCCTTGGTTGCTTTTTACGCCACCCGTGGTTATTGAAGGGTGGTCTATTCTTGACGGCATGGTCGGTGCAGTGGCTGTTACAGTCGGCTGCTGCGCACCGGGTCGTGGGTTCGATTCCCACACGGAACAAATATTTGTACGATCTGCAATTAGTTGTTCCGGGTCTGGGTGTATTGTTTGTGGAATTTGTGTCTGTAAACGCATCCACGACACAGGAGAAATCCTAGTGTGGGGCAACGTTTTTAAAAAAAATAAAAAAAAACCTCTGCCGGGGACCTCATGGAACAAGATACTACTTACTAGGAAAACAAGAATACGAACAACAAGGTGTTCAAGACACTCCCACGCTTGTTACTCCAATAAACTCATACAGATTACCATACAATTCATACATACGCCTTTATTAAATGACGCCAAGCGATTGCTTCCCGTCCCCGAGACTGTCCGTACATTATATAATAATTATTTCTCGACATTGTACTCGTTACTTCGTAGACAGTTTAAACAGTTGTCTCCGGAATATTAATAGCAGTAACGCATCACCCAAAAAGGGCAACGTTACTTCTAAAAGCTGTTGTGTTGAATGACCATATCGCTATCAAGCCAAGGTTTGACTAGAGGTTGTATTTTTTATGTGGTATACTAACAACCGCGTGATCCGTGTGGTGTCCGGATTAAGAATATAGCACCACTCCATCTCCTCCCGTGGATGTCGTAAAAGGCGATTAAGGAACTTGAAACCAGAGGGATGGGCAGCACCGTCCCCTCTATGGAACAGCAGCTATTCTGCGCTCACCCACCCGCCTATTTTATTCTATTATTATCTATTATATAATATATATTATCTATTATATTACTCACTGTATTGTCAAGTTTCTTCCAAAATGACGACACATTTGTGGAAATCTATGGGGGAGGCCTTTGTTCAGCAGTGAACGCCATTTGTGTTGATTATTAACTTTCATCATGATATGCTGATGATGGTACTAATAACCCAATAACGAGATATGTAAACAAACTTACATTAAAGACAACTACTATAAAATATCTGGAACATACACAAATTGAATTTATAAACACGAACTATGTTAACGAGCACAACAATCGCACAGAGTAGAAACAATACAGAAAGTTCATAACAAACAAAAATTGCTAAATATAGGTAATGTAGAACACACGTGCTAGTTGAACGATAGTCGTTCAAGGCTGGTTTTTGCGTGCGTTCTCCACGGTCGTCGCGAACCAGGTGGGTATGGAAAATGAAATGGAATCCGTTAACTACTCTATGCTCTTGTGCCAACCGTTTTGTCGCAAATGTCTTTTAATTACTTCATGAATGTTCATATAAATAATTAACTACACGACCACACGAAAGAACGTTTAAAATTAATACTGTTAATACTTACAAGTTTATAAACTTCCTAAAATTAATTGCTCTGGTTCTATTTAAATAGGATGGATCGCAAGTTTTCTTTTTCTTGTAAAACGTCCTTTCTAACATGTATAAAAAGAGTCATGATATCAAGTTTTTATTCATGGTTATGGGATAATTGCCGTCATTTTGTGGGTAGGCATATGATCAGTGGCCACTTATAGGACCAGGTTTCGGCACATATTTAGACACAACAGCTCCATATAAGTAGATACAAGTTAGCGGAGGCGAAAATGGAGATCATGTAACCTACACAGGATTTGTCATACGTGCGTTGGTATAGCAAATAAATATTACATATATAAATCATAGTTTACTTACATTTTCAATTCAGGCTCAAAAAAATCTAGATATTGCGTTTAATAATATGAGCCGTGTGGTGCCGGCTAAGAATACTACCACCCCATCTCATCCCGTGGGATAAGGGCAGCAGCGTCCATCAAGTACATTCTATATATAACTCAACTGCGATTGCCAAACGTCTGCCAGGCGTGGTGTTATGAGTTTATGACAAAAGCCCCCCAATGAGCACGCTACTGAAACCTATACCGGTCGTTGTGGCAATCTTTGGGCGAGGCTTCTGTCCGGGGGGGGGGGGGGGGGGGGGGCGTTTTTTCTGCTGAAATGATGATGATGAATATGGAAAAATAACAATAAAAATATATCGCCCATTGCAAACAAAATTGACACTAAGCTGGACCTATTAAAACGCCTTTTAAACAAGTGCTTCTTTATTTTCTTTATCCATCAGATCAGCCAAAGGAAGTCCACTGATTAACAAGGTAACCCCTGAAGATTTCCACAATTGTGTCTGCATTTTCGGGGGAATTCGCCAGTACTCACCACGCTTAGCAGGCGAGTTAGTGAGCGCAGTATGGCTACTGTTCCATAGAAGGGACACTGCTGCCCTTCTCTCTGGTTTAGAATCACTTGGTGGCCTAATAAGACATCCACGGGAGGAGATGGAGTGGTGTTATATTCTTAGGCGATCACATAGCTTTAACTACTAGTTACTGAATGAAAGGTAGCCAAACTTAGTTTAAACCAACTACAAAGACCATTATGTTTTACATTGGCCGTAGGCAGTCTTAACACCTTTAAACGGCCATATATGAAAATCTAGATATTTGTGTAGTGTCTCTTTGATTTTCAATTTGCAATTTGTACATGATACAAACCAAGCTTTCTTAGAGAAAACGCCTGTATAGCGCGGCGTGGCCATAACTACATAACTACTGACACTACTTTAGGCTGGAGTCTTGTAGATAGCTCACATCGGTTCGTAAGTTAGCGAGAACAACTTGGCAAACAAAATAACAATACTCATCAAGTACGGATACAGATCTGTAAAACGTAATTAAAAATCTCACATCAAAAGTATGTTATATGTTATCTTCTTAGAACATTTACTCAACAATGGCCGCTCCGGGCTAGTGACAGCAATGACATATTTATTCGCCATCTAATCGTTTATTTAACTGTACGAAGCTTCGGGTAAGGTCAACGCGTGACAAAAATTTCTCTCAATATTTGATATGACTGTGGCACGTTCATGGTGAAATTAATGTGTAACTTTTAGCATATCCCTGTGGAAACGTGAGTACATATTTTTACGTATGTACCAATTTCATCTGCTTGCCACTGTAACGTAATGAGCGCTTTCATATTACCTAATATTGACGCAATCAGGGGCCTTATCCGCTATGACATGCGGAATGATTTCGACCAGATACCGCGAGTACGGAATGAAATTTATGCGGAATGCGATCCGCTAAGCCATTCATCCATCGAACGATTCATCGTATTGGTTATGAAAACTATACGGTACGAATTGATTGTGGAATGACGTCACACGGATTTTGTTTGGAATTTTTTGTGGAATAGCGGATAAGGCCCCATTTATGGAGCTGTTGTTTTAAATGTTACTTTTACATTCAGTACGTGCAACCTAAGGATGGTTCATACACGGGGTACGCGCGATCAAAACAATCTCATGGTTGTTCCGTACAGCCCACAAACAATGTCAGAAAATTATCGTGATCATGAAACATGTACATAATAACGACCCATCTTTCTTGTTTACAACTAGACAACCTTCGGCTATGCTGCATGGAACCTTAACGTGCGAGGTCTTCATTTCCTGAATAAGTTTTAAGTGGGAACTGTATGCGATTTGAGTTAATAGCGGATCTCGTACGAAGTTCGCCTTCCAGTAATTCTGCTGATTACACTTGATACAAGTATTTAGGTATAGTAGAACCGAGATCAGAGACCACATATTTGTTTGACAGAACGGAGACAGATTGAAGGTGATTAACTACCAATTTTGTCATTTAGCATTCTATCTCTTTCTGTATTTCCACTGACAAATGGGGCTGCTCTTAGTTGGACTGATTATTAGATGAACTTATCTTTGAAACTCTTTTACTGGTTTTACTTTTGATAAACTAATATATACATTTTCAATGTTGAATTTAAGTTTTAATTCGCTCCTTAACTGGGCTGTTAAAGTGTTTCATGAGAACTGGGATAAGTTTATTTTAATAAATTTTAATCAGTGTCAATACATTGACTGTCCCCGCTTTTATATGGAAGGAGAACGCCTAGGTGACAATGGCACTAAGTATCGGCATCGTATTAAACCATTGTGTGAGAATAAAATATGGCTTAATGTACAATATGATTTTAGGATTATAAAATATAATTGACCATTTTATCATAATCCTCCGCATTTCATAGTAATAACATTACGAAGGTTAAAAACTAAGAACTTTAAAAACTGACTACATAAGCCAAGCATTAATTCATATTTTCAACTACTAGTTTGTTGTCAAAAGAGTTTTTATATATGTGCTCTATCTGTCATACTCTATTTTGACATAGGTAATAAAAAGAGTCAATGATTGTACATATGGCGTCTGTGTTCTGACTGACTGATGTATACATTTTCTGGTGCATGTGTCGATAATATTAATGCCTTGTATCGTATTCCAATGTAGAGAAACCCTATAACAAGTATCGATTACGATATCCATGACACTCATACGGCACGGTTGGTGCAGTGGCTAAGCAATTAGCTTTCTGGGCTATGGTTTGCTGGTCGCGGGTTCGTTCCTGCACGGAAAAAATATTTGTATAACCAACAGGTAATTAATCCGGCTCTGGGTGTGTAAACTGTACCCACGACATAGGAGATATCATAGTGTGAAGAAATCATAAAAAACAAATATATATATACCAATACTTATCGTATCCTTATTAATACGAGTTATGTTCGTATAAACATATTAACAAATTCGTAATTTGCTAACGATCGCCCTAACTTTGCTCAGGTGGCCGAGAAGACCGCCAGAGCAGATTGCCGTGTGGTGCCGGCGAAGAATAGCACCAACCAATCCCATTATGGGGGTGACATAAAAGGTGACTATGGGATTAGCAGGAATAGTCCTGCTTATCCCATAGTCACCTTTTTAGGCAGCAGCGTTCTTCGAGTAGCTACATTCATTACAATACCTCTTTCCGTCGTTTCATCATCATATCAACTCGTACACGCCGAATGCTAAAAGATGTTTTATTCATATAGACCATTTTACAGGCACTTCCGTTCTAAGATGTAGATTTCCTATCGAGAAGAACGGGCAAGTAGATACTATTTTGATAAATCGTCAATATCGGGGGTATCAAAGACATAATATACACATTTTATTAGAACAGGGAATTTATTGTTATGTCAAGATGTTGGCTGCAGCGAAAGTGGCGCATTCATGGGATGCAAGATGATAACTGGGTTATAAAGGACAAAATTAACCAGTATCGGGGCCTGATAAAGTTTTATCAAAGTATTGGAGAGTATTCATTTAAAGAACTTTAACGGTTGGTGCAGTGGCTGATACAGTCGGCTGCTGCGCACCGGGTCGTGGGTTCGATTCCCGCACGGAACAAATATTTGTACGATCTGCAGGTAGTTGTTTCGGGTCTGGGTGTATTGTGTGTGGAATTTGTGTCTGTAACCGCACCCACGACACAGGAGAAATCCTAGTGTGGGGCAACGTTTTTTTTTAAAAAACTACAAGTGGAAACAACTTGATAGAATCAGATACACGAAGAAGAAGAAGAAAATGAAAAATAATCGCTTGGCACAGTTTATGAATGTGCAAAATTGGACTTCTGGGGTGGAGGCTTGGTGACCTGAAACACAGGCTTCAGCCTAGCTTAGGCACCGGTCTCCGACACACAACTTGAATAATACTATAACTAGGCAATATGGTATTTTGTTGCAAACTTTTCATTATTGTGGTGAGAAAATACATTCTTACTTACCATGTTTACTCTTTTTTAATCATAATATGTTACAAAATATCTGACTACATTGTTCTTGAAATGAAGGTTTATGAGGATAATAGAATAGTAAGAATAGAGTCTAAACTTGTATACAAGTATACATTAAACAAGCAGGATTGTAATATTTATTTAAGTGTGTGATTAAATGATCACGGCAACATTAGGTTGACCAAACACCAAAGATAGCACTGCTCATACTCAACGTTCTTTACAGGACGCGAATTGAATAGCCACGAGATGTTTCCATTTGACCATGATCACGCTTGGCAAACGACTTAGACGCTGCTGCTTCTCCTCTCGTAATAATCCGTTAGTTACCTTTTACCCACGGGTAGAGACCACCTCAGGCTTGTCCAATGGTACATATTTTCATCAATGAAATACACCACATATCGATCGGTGTCTTGGTTTAAAAAAAATAGTAGTTTTTATAATTATAACTGAAGCTACGTGAACATTTTTTCTAGCCATTCGCCAGCTCCGGCGGCCGCCTTTGGCAAGTATACACGTCTTTCATTAAAGTGGCAACTGGTGAAAGAAGCGGAAATTGCCATCCACGAGTCGCACGTTTTTGCCCTCCGTGACAAACTATCAAATTAAAAAACGTCAAAGAATACGTGCTGTAATGTAATCGAGAATTGAAAGATATCCCTATAGTAACAATTAACACAGATTACGTATCAATGATTTCTGAATCTTGAAGCCTTTTCTGTCAATGAAATAAATAAGTTTATCTGTTATAATTATCTTATAAAAGAACCAACGATTTTTTTCATAATGATAGCACCATCTGTTACCGATAAATGATGATAAAAATATATTACTCATGACAATATTAGCTCTAATATGTAAATTGCTACATAAGGAATACAAACATAAATGGCGTTTAATACCACACAGTGCTATGTGATGACTTTCAGTCGTATGCGGCACCCTATAAAATTCAACTATCAACTAAACAATAATATTGTTTGTAGAACTGACTATGAAAGACTTGGATGTTGTGTTTGATCATAAGCTAACTTTTCACAGCTATATAACAACAATAGCTAAAGACTCTTTTAGATTTTTGGGCTTCATGCTTGGGAATTGTCGTGACTTTCGTAGTACTCATGCAATCAAGCTAGTATTTACTGCACTCGTCCGCAGTAAACTTGAGGCAAGTGCGTGCGTATGGAATCCGTTTGAAGAAAATATATATATTGGGACTCGAAAAAGGGCATTCCTTATAAACAAAAAAATGGTTACAACCCTTACTTATATCCCACGAAATTCCTTTTTGGTTGCCACGGTTTTAGTTCCTTGGAGGTGAGACAAGCTTATGACCAGATGATTGTAAGCTGTAAAATCCTTAAAGGGAGGATCGATGCCACTGATCTTCACAACAAAGTATGCCAGTTATTTGTTCCTAACAATTACCGTCGCAGTAGGAGCCATCAGTTATTAGCAGTCCCTGCATGCCGTACTGTTGCACACTCCAAATCTCCCAAACCCCGGACAATGACTGGATTCTAACCCCGACTTTGCTTTTTTTGGAGATGCCTGGAAGACTATTTTGTCGAAATGTATAAATTCTTGTGAAAATAACGCATGAATGTGTTAATTGTGTGTTTAAAATTTGTGCCTTATTTTTAATTAGGTAATAATTGTGTCTTATTTATAATTAATGATTTTATCTTTTTACCTTATACTTAGTTGTGATAATTTTGTCTTTAAGTAGTGTAATTGGCTTTGGCCGTTCTATATAAAGTAAATAAATGAATAAATTCATAATATACTAACATTGAATATAAGGTTATTGACTTTATGGATGGCAAACGTCCCGCATAGTCAATAATTTTCATTACATCCTTCCGCACTTCTATTACGGGCGGAGTCCGGGGGGCGTCCCTCATTATTAACGTATACGGAAATTACCATCCGCCGAACATAGCTGCAGTAGATGCCTACATAATAAAGTTATTATATTCACATAACAGATTATGTTCTAATTTCCAAAGCAAATACTTCTATGCATAATTGAAAATAGAAGAAAACGGTAGATTTATTAAAATATTTTTTTATTTTTAATATTAGAGGCAAACTATGGTGCAGGTCGCCTGATGGTGAGTGATCACCACCGCCCGTAATCATCTGCAACTCCAAAAGAGTCACTGACGTGTTACGTTCTGGGAAGGGAACGGGGAGTGGGGAGAAGGTGGATGTTGATCTTCCGGTACTTACTCACCACACAAAACGCAACACAACTATGCTACACCGGTTATCTGTGAGAGGGTGATAATCCCCGGATCAAACAAGCCCCGTTTCGGGCTAGACTCTACCACTAAACTACTTATATTATAATCGAATCATAGCATCGTATTTTTTGTACCCTGTATTTAAACCATTTTTTTTTTATTGATCCGGTGGAAACACCTCATGTTCTTCCTTCGCCCTGGGACAGGGCGAAGGGCATCTCACTTCTACCGGCTGAAACCACCGGAGTGATCATCGTCGGCACCGAAGGGAGGCTCGAGGAACTCGAAAGATCTCCATCTAGAGCCACCCGTTGGTGCCACGCCTTTAGGCACATCTCGGCGGGGATGACTGTAAAGCGATCATCCCCTCTAGTGGAGGGAAGGCGACTGTAAAGAGGCCACCCCCCCCAGGCATCTCTCGAGGGGATTGTAAGATTCCCCCGAGGCCACACTATGCACTGCGCACACAGCGGTACGTGACCACATGCACACCGCTGTCTTCCCGGGGGTCGCTCGGTATGAGCGAGCAGATTTCCCAATAAACGCGCTCGCGACCCCCAAGGCCCCATGCCATATAAAGACGACAGGGGGCTCAGGCGTGTTGGACACGGGCACCGCGGCGGTTGTTACCCCGGCTCCGTGTCCTCCTCCTCCGAGCGGGATCGGCCCTCTCCCGATCCCGCTCTGCGACCTCCTTCTGGAGCATTACGCTCTCACAGAAGGAGACCACACTGTGGTCTCCTTCTGTGCTTCTGTGGTCACCACAGCACTCCAATTTTCATGCTCTGCCAGCATAGCCGACACTACTGCTGGCAAAGAGAGATCTTGCCCGATCCGATCGACCAGGATCCGCCGCTCGGCAGTCCACGCAGGGCACTCTCCGAGCGTGTGCTGTGCGGTATCCTGATCGTCTCCACGGTGGTGGCACTGTGCCGTGACCTCGCGTCCTATCCTGTGCAAGTACGCACCGAAACAACCGTGTCCGGTGAATACCTGCGTGAGGCGAAATATGACGCGCTCGCTCTTTTGGAGACAGGCTCCGAAGAGCGGCAAGACAGCCTTGACGACGCGCTTTTGCGCGTACTGTGGCAGCATGAGCCGCTCGCGCCATAGCTCGAGTGCACGCCGCCGAGCCATCTAAACCACTCCTACACAATCAACCCATTACTGTCCCGCTGCTGGACATGGGCCTTTTCTTACCATGAGAAAGGTAAGGCCTTAGCCCACCACGCTGGCCTAGTGCGACTTGGTGGACTATACACACACACTCACACGCGCGCACACACACACCATTGTGAACATTTTGGAGGCCTCTCAGATAAGCAGGTTTCCTCACGATGTTTTCCTTCACCGTTAACGCAAGGGATAATAAAATTCTGATCCGCACATGAATCTGAAAAGTCAAAGGTATCGAAATCTGGGATCGAAACCAGACCCTCCTGTATGGAAGGCAAGCGTTCAACCACTAGACTATCACTAGAGCACTCATCCAACAGAATGATAATGACTTAAACAGATGTTAAAACGAGATTGACACTTAGGAAATCAAAATTTCAATTTAATTGTATTTACAATTACGTCACTGTTCTGTTGGACGTGCAAAATCATCGAATGGTAGCATGTGTACAGTTATTTTTCTACGAGTATATGATTTATTCTTTTTTCGTAGCTAAACATAGTTTCATGCCCGTATTCATTACCATTTCCGTGTGGTGCCGAATACGAATACCACCACCCCACGTCATCCCGTGGGTGTCGTAATTAGACGAACATAAAATTAGCCGGAGTATGGACAGCAGCGTCCTTCAAGTACATTAACAGCTATACTGAGATCGCAACAGCCAAAGGACCTTCACTAGACTTTCCCTCATAGATTTCCCCAACGACCGTTTTCATGCGGCCCGCATCCAACGACTTCCAGCTGACTTCACCAGATCCTCTATCCATCTCGTTGGAGGCCGTCACGCTGCGTTTTTCGGAACGTGGTCTCCACTCGAGAACCGTTCATCGGTTCTACGAGCTATGTGCACCATCCATTGGTACTTCAACTTTTCAGCTATGTCCGCCCGTATTACAGAACGAGAATAAAAACTCAAGATCTCACGTGAGTCGAGATTGAATTAATTGAATATAATTTTGATTACCGCAATGTAGACTTGCGTGCTCACTTAAGATTTGATTCTCGTTATCTATAGTATTGACTTTAATGTGTTTTTAAGAATTGAACGCCACGCCGTACAAGCCGATTAGCGATATTTTATAAATTTCAATGTTGGGATCCTAATACTGCTCCCTGAACGCAGCTAATAAAGTATTAAACATATTTTTCGAAGAATTCGGATAATTAGCTTAATTACTAGCAAAGGAAATAAAACTGTTTCAAAGTTACGAAGTTATGTGTTTTCCGTATAATAAAGGTTATAAGAATGGTATTCAAGGTTTTGTGTTTTCGTTACAGGTATTAAGATTGTTGAAGACTGAAGACTATTGGCTTAAGAAGACGTCAAATAACTTTATTTACACACGTAAGTTGAAATTATTCTTGAATTTAAAGCCTATTTTGCCTTGAACCCGTCTGCCAAGCGTGGCGATTATGGCAAAACCCCCCCCAATGAGCCCACAATTCACCCATATCGGGCGTTGTGGTGATCTTTGGGGGAGGCCTGTGTCCAGCAGTGGACTTCATTCGGCCGAAATGATGATTTTGCCTTGAATAAATTTAAAATAAGTTATCATATTAAATTTATTTTATTTGATCACTTGCTTGTGATGTGATGTGTCGTGAGTACATTGACGTCATAGAGAATACGTCAGTAGCCATATTTTCACTTTATACCTACTGCTTGACTGGCTTGAAAAAAGAAGATTAGGATCATTATTTCTGCCGAAAAACGTCCACTGCTGGACAGAAGCTTCGCCCATAGATTGCCATAACGACCGCTATGGGTTTGTGTCGCCTATTACGACACCCACGGGACGAGAAGGAATGGTGGTATTTTTAAACGGCGAAGATTTGGTATATAGTATAGAAACTAGTACCTTTTTTTTTTATTGGTGCCCAGTGGAAATTCTTCATGAACTTCCTTCGCCCCGGGGAAGGGCGAAGGGGTATGCCGGACTCCTACCGGCTAAAACCACTGGGGCGGTCATCTTCGGCACCTAAGGGAGGCTCCAGGTCCTCGTGTGTTCACACTGGAGCCGCCCACTGGTGCCACACTTATAGGCACATCTCGGAGAGGGTGATTGTAAAGCGGTCACCCCCCCGGGGGGATTGTGAAGGATCCCCCAAAGCGTCCCACGGCAGCGCGTGACCACATGCGTGCTACCGTCTTCTCTTGGGTCGCTTGGTGTGAGCGCGCAGATTCCCCAGTCTACGCACCCGCGAACCCAGAGGTCCCCCGCCTTGTAGCTACGGCAGGGGGTTTCAGGCATATGGGATATAGGCGCCAGGGCGGTTGTTACCCCGGTGCCGTCTCCTGCTTCTTCGAGCGGATCGGCCCTCTCCCGATCCCACTCTGCAGTCTCCTTCTGGAGCATGACGCTCTCACAAAAGGAGACCACAGCATTCCAGTTTTCGTGCTCTGCCAACATAGCCGACACTACTGCTGGCAGAGAGAGATCTTGCCCGATCCGATCGACCAGGATCCGCCGCTCGGCGGCCCACGCAGGGCACGCCTCGAGCGTGTGCTGTGCGGTGTCCTGGTCGCTATCACAATGGTGGCATTGTGCCGTGGCCTCACGTCCTATCCTGTGCAGGTACGCACCGAAACAACCATGCCCAGTGAGCACCTGTGTCAGGCGGTAGGTGACGCGCTCGCTCCTTCTGAGCCAGGCTCCAAAGAGCGGCAAGACGGCCTCGACGACGCGCTTGGTTGCAAACTGCATCCGCAGGTGATGACGCCACTTTACAAGTGCGCGCCGCCGAGCTAGCCGCCGCAGCCTGTCCAGCGCCCCTGGAGGCGCGCCTTCGCCGCTCTGGCGGAGGGAGCGTGTCTGATCGTAGACCCGCGATCCATTTCCGCCAGGATGTCAAAAGGCGGAAAACGCGCCAGGAGAGTTGCCGCCTCGTAGGATACGGTTCGGTATCCTCGTGCGATCCGAATAGCCACTCTGCGCTGCAGACCGTGAATTTTGGTTCTGCAGCGCTGGGCGCCTGATAGTCGAGCTGACCATACAGGCGCCCCGTATAGGACCACGGATCGCACGACCCCCCCGTAGAGACGGCGAACTTCCTCACATGGTCCCCCAAGATTGGGCAGCAGCCGGTGTAGTGCACCCACTACCTTCTCGACTCGGGGGACGAGGCGCTGGAAGTTCTCTTCGAAGCCCCAGCGACTGTCTAGGGTGAGCCCCAGGTATTTCATGTACCGGCCCACCCCGCTTCGCGCGTCACCAACGCGTATCCACGAACTGGGTGGTTCTCTGCTCCTCGGCAGTTTGTGGAACCATAGCGCCTCGGTTTTTTGAGGCGCTATCCGCAGACCCAGGGCGTGGATTTTGGCCACGACAATTGCCACCGCTTGCTCCGCAACCCGGATGGTTCCCTCGAAGGACTCCCCGCTGGCCAACACCAGAGTGTCGTCAGCGTAACAGACTAAGCTGACGCCAGCAGGGAGAACGACACGCAGGACCGCGTCGTAGGCGAGGTTCCATAAGAGGGGGCCGAGAACTGACCCCTGTGGAACCCCACACGTAATCTCCCTCCGCTTTACGCTACCGTCCCTGCCCACGTAGCGAATGTGCCTATCGCGCAGATAGGCCCCTATGATGCCCTGCAGGTAAGGCGGACACCGGTGATAGACTAGTGCCGCCCTAATAGCGCCCCACGGGATGGAGTTGAAGGCGTTGACGATGTCTAGACTGACCGCCAACGCCACCCCACCCCGCCGGGACACTGCCTGTTCCGACAGCGAGCGGACGCAAAGAATCGCGTCGATGGTGGACCGCCGCTGCCGGAAGCCATACTGACTTTCGGCCAGGTCGGGGCCAACTCGCGACAGGTGCTCAACGAGTCTTCGGGTAATTATTCTTTCGAATAGCTTCGAAGCCTCGTCGAGCAGGCAAATGGGACGGTATGCAGAGGGAGACTCTGCAGCCCTTCCCTCCTTCTTCAAGAGAACCAATCCAGCTTCCTTCCAGCCAGACGGGAACACGCTACTACGGAGGCAACTGGTGAACAGTCGCCTCAGGCGGTCCCAAAGAGACTGCAGTGCATACACCCACGCGCGGCCCGGAATGCCGTCTAGACCCGGTGCGATGTTGCGACACTTCAGGCGGCCAATGGCTCGGCCCAGCTCCCCTTCCAAAACCCCCAACTCCTAGGCCCAGTCCGAGGCAATCGGCGGTGGAGAAACTTGTACCTAGACTAAAAAAAAAAAAAAAAAACATCCACCGAACACCACACCGTTACTCTTTTAAATTAAATCAAAACTATTACACTTAAGAACTTCTCAAACTTTTCTGTTGCCGAGCTTTTTTAATATAAAAGTCTGAGATACCACAAAAAATAACATACCAACTTTACCCAAAAATTCAGAGCACTTCAGTGCTTTCATAAGAGTTTCTTGCCAATGCTATTGTCGGAGGTATAAAACCTTCTCGAAAAACCATTCAGATAAAGAAATTAAATAATTATTAATAAATATTACTTTTTCTCTTCAAAAAATTTTGCCCTGCACTAAAATTCCTCCTGTACCGTGGGTACAGTTTACAGACAAATCTCATATGCACAAACACCCAGACCCGAAACAACTATCTGTAGATCATACAAAAATTTATTTCGTGCGCACATCGAACCCGCGACATGTAGCGCAGAAAGCCAATCGCTTAGCCACTGCGCCAACCGCACGACGGTTAATTAATTCGCATAAAAGATTAAATAACGAATGTCTCAAGGTAAGGAGTACAGTTTAGTGCCATGTAGAACTAAGCCTGGGTAGAATTACAATTGTTACGGGCTGAAGTGTCCCCAGGAGAATGACTTGGTCGTCTCCTCACTGGGTTCGATAAAAGAATATTAAAACCAATTCACACGTAGAAGTTTGCCGTATGATGCCGGCTACGAATAGCACCAACCCGTCTCATCCCGTGGGTGTCGTAAAAGGCGACTATGGTATTAGCCGATGATGATGGACAGCAGCGTCTTTCGAGTACATAACAACTCAACTGTGTTCGCCAACCCGCCTGTCAAGCGTAGCGATTATGGCAGAACGCCTCAATGAGCACACAACACACCCATATCGGTCGTCGTGGTGATGTTTCGGGGAGGCCTGTGTCCAGCAGTGGACTTTATTCGGCCGAAATTATGAAAATGATGACACGTAGAAGTTACATGGATAAGTACACTTAACTTTATTCCTTGGACGACCTCGTGTTCGACATATGTGCGACAAACATGAACGGTCCATTTAATTTCTGCGTTGAATCAATTAGAACTTCATACCTACATTAGTTACACTCTAGAGAATCCCGTTATGTACGCTAGACACTGATAAAGATAAAGATAAAAATATTTTTATTCATGTAAAACCATATACAGGCACTTATGAATAGTCAAAGCTTTAGTTGCCGCGTTCCAAGATGTTGATTTCCTATGGAGAAGAACGGGCAAGAAACTCCATGGTTACTCTTTTTAAATCATAATAATTGTTACAGTATTTTTGGTTACATTGCTCTCAAAATAAATAATGTGAGGACAATGTAGCAGAAAAAAGTAAACTTCTTTAAAAGTCCACACTAAACAAGCCTGATATTTATGTTAAATTATGATTAAATTGTCATGGCAGCATTAAGCTGACCAATCCCAACAGACAGCACTCGTTCACGAGCATGACGCATGCATCAGCGTCGCTCGGCTCAACCATATTGTAGGGCAACTAAGCGACCCGATACACGACGCCACCATCAGCAGGACACTTGAGTGAGCATGACATACCTAAACTGCCAGACAACTATCACGTCAATTAAACAAAATAAATTAATAATCCACATGGTCCTCGCACTTACAGTTTCAAATCTAAGTAAAGCGAATATAAAACAAAAACAACCAACACCAAAAAGTAATTGGTGTCACTTAAACAAATTGAGGATGAGGGATAATCAAATGTCATTAAATGAATTAATATAATCCATTATAAAAAAATGTCAAAGTAAATAAAAATTACTGCATCGATTATTCCGCTTACGGTTATATGGGATTTTAACAATATATACGCTAGTATTATTTATATATCATAATATGCAGCTCCTTAAGATTCTATTTTAAAACTTTCTTTTCACCTATCAGATGTACATGATCAGTATTTCAAGTTATTTCAAATATTGTACTAAATAAAGTTTAGTTGCCATAAATTACAATGCCTTGGATATATCTACATTTTAATTAAGTATGAGAGGTTTGTCGTATTCTTATTCCTTTCAAGTTTGTTTGAAACACTTACTTCAGCGCAGGAGAATAGATAAATAATCAAACAACACTGCATTTTTTTTCCAAAATCCTTTAAAAATAAAACCTTCCACTCTTCCTTTCAAAATGTTACAAAGAAATCAGTAGTAGCGTAATAAAAGTAGGGATGGCTCATTTCGGATCACGGTGACCTCGTATGGTATAGATGCATGCGGATCGCTCGGACCTGTTGCATTCGCATACCAGGCTGACTAGCGGAACACTGCGTAACTGGCTACACAACATCTGTTAACAGACTATGAAAATGCGCCCATTGGATCCGATTTTATTTACATGGTAGGTACCTAAAATATTTTGGGATGACAACACTTATTTTTCGTATGAATGTAACCTATTTTTTATTGATCTGGTGGAAATACCTCATGTACTTCCTTCGCCCCGGGAAAGGGCGAAGGGGCATGCCGGACTCCTACCGGCTAAAACCACCGCAGTGATTTTTCATCCATAAGGGAAGGGAGGCTCCAGGAACTCAAAAGATCTGTATGTAGAGCCATCCATTGGTGCCACGCCTTTAGGCACATCTCGGAGGGGATGACTGTAAAGCGGTCATCCCCTCTAGCGGAGGGAAGGCGACTGTAAAGAGGCCACCCCCCAAGGTGTCTCTCGAGGGGATTTTAAAAGATTCCCCCGAAGCCCCACTATGCGCTGAACTGCGCACACAGTGGTACGTGACCACATGCACACCGCTGTCTTGGTTCGCTCGGTATGAGCACGCAGATTTCCCATTAAGTGCGCTCGTGACCCCCAAGGTCCCCTTTATATGGCAGGGGTGGGCCACTGCCATATAAAAACGACAGGGGGCTAAGGCGTGTTGGACACGGGCACCGCGGCGGTTGTTACCCCGGCTCCGTGTCCTCCTCCTCCGAGCGGGATCGGCCCTCTCCCGATCCCGCTCTGCGACCTAGTTCTGGAGCATTACGCTCTTACAGAAGGAGACCACAGCACTCCAATTTTCACGCTCTGCCAGCATAGACACTAATGCTGGCAAAGAGAGATCTTGCCCGATCCGATCGACCAGGATCCACTTTGATATCTGTGTAACCTGGGTCAATTTTAGTCCCTGAAATCACCCAACTTATTGCCGCATTGTACCAATTTATAAATGATTAGAATAAACGTCTAACTGCCTTGTACAGTATCGAATTAGCAAAATTATGAAGGAGTGCCACTGTAGTCACTGCTTCAAGCTATGCTTGTCTGACTGTAAAAGAGCCAAGACTACGAGTTAAACTATCAACGCAGTTAGTTCACCCACGTGCCAAGTAACCAATTCCATTATAAAAGGGGCGTAGCACAGTCACATTACAGGACGTCCCAACGACTCAGCCCTCAAAGGCCATCACCGTGGAACGCGCTGAATCATCAGCAAGCGTTCCCCGCCCTGAGGCCTAGTTTACTGACCCAACAGGCGACCCAAGCGTCAGCGATTCCCTCGCTGATGACCGCCCCCCATACGGCACCGTACCTTCCCGTGCCGTACAACCAACCCGCACCACAAGTGCACTCCCAGAGGGCCGCCCCTCCCTCACCCCAATCCACACCCCATCTCAAAACCGACGACCTCTCTGTTTGCCTCGGTCTTCTCAACTCTGTCGACCCGAACAGAGTCGCCCAAATGGCCGCAGCCATTAGGGCAAACCAGGGCCAATACGGCCTCATGTTAGTACTCAGCGACTTCGCTGATGTCTCATCCGCCCTCCTCTCCTACCGCGTTCATCCGTAATGAATACACAAAACAGGTGCAGAACAAAACCCCGATCCCTTAAAATAGGCATCTTCAATGCCAACAGCATTAATGGCCAAAAAGACGAAATCGCCTTATTCCTCCGCGACCACCTTATTGACATTATGTTGATACAAGAGTCCTTTTTGAAACCCTCTCACAGGAACCCTAGAATTGCAAACTACGATATAGTGCGCAACGACAGGACCCACTCCCGTGGAGGAGGCACTCTTATTTACTATAAGAGATCCCTTTATTGCATGCCCCTAGATACCCCGTCCCTTTCCAATTTAGAGGCATCTGTGTGCAGAATAGGCATGACAGGTCATCAACCGATCACTATAGTGTCGGCTTATCAATCCCCCAATACCCAAGACGATCCAATCCAATCGGATCTCGAAGCACTCTTCGATCTAGGCGACTCCGTCATAGTGGCGGGAGATCTGAATGCCAAACATGAGTCTTGGAACTGTCTCACCCACAACCACAGAGGAAGTAAATTATACTCCCTCAGTACCCTCCTCAATTTTGACATCATCGCCCCGATGTATCCCACTCACTACCCCAGCAATGTTAATCATCGCCCGGATATACTCGATATAGCACTTCTAATGAATGTCAACCTCAAGTTGCATTCCATTCAAGTACTACAAGAGCTAGACTCCGATCACCGTCCCGTGATCCTTCACCTCACCTCCCGCTTTGGCCCCACGGACACAGGGCTACCCCCTCAGACCATTGTGACGACGGACTGGAGGAAAGTTAGGCAACGCCTCAACGACCCCTCGTCCGCTCAGTTAGATAGAATTCCCGAATGCATAACGTCAGTCGCAGACACGCTAGGCGCGATCGACTCCCTCACCGGGCATGTACAGTCCGTCGTGGACGAGTGTTCACGGCGAGTTCCTGCGATGGAAGACCATCGCATGAAACTCCCTGACGATGTACGTGCACTGATGACGGAGAAGAACGCAGCCCTTAGAGCGTACTCATCTTTTCCCAGCGAACCCAATCGCCTCTTTATGCGCCACCTGCAGCGTGCTGTCAAGGAACGTATTAAGGAGTGCCGAGAGGCTAACTGGGATAAGATGTTAGGCGACTTAGAGCCAACCCACCTTGCGTTCTGGCATCTGCAACGGAAACTCAAATCCGAAACATCCAATGCTGCCCCCCCCCCTCAACCGTCCCAACCAAAGGCCGGCCTTTGATGACGACGAAAAAGCCGAATGCCTAGCTGACAGTCTAGAAGCGCAATGTTCCCCAAGCACTCTACCTGTAGACCAAGCTCACCTCAAAAAGGTTGACGCTGAAGTCGAACGTAGAGCAGCTATTCCGCCTGCCGAGGACCCTGACGACCCCCTCCCTCCGGTCACGGCAGACGAGGTCAGAAATCTCGTGAAAAAGATTCACCCTCGCAAAGCCCCCGGCTCTGACGGTATCACCCACAAGGTGATTAAACTCTTCCCCGAACGTCTTATCGCCTTAATGACCGTCATCTTCAATGCGGCATTAAACAATAACCTCTTTCCGCATACGTGGAAACAGGCCACCGTTATCGGTATTCCCAAACCCAATTCTCTTGCGAAGATTTATGAGCGGATTATCTATTCCCGACTAAAGGATTTTGCCGATTCCAAGAAACTCATTCCCGACGAACAGTTTGGTTTTAGAACCAAACACTCGTGTGTACAACAAGTCCACCGACTAGTTGAACACATCACGTTCGGATTCTCACGCGGCATGATGACGGGAGTCCTCTTTTTCGATGTTGCGAAAGCATTTGACAAAGTCTGGCACAATGGCTTATTATATAAGTTGTATCAACTCGGAGTGCCTGACCGTCTCGTTCTCACCATACGAGACTTCTTGTCAAATCGCAGTTTCCGATATCGAATCTCGGGCGCTCTCTCTTCCCCCCACCCCATTAGAGCCGGAGTCCCACAAGGATCCGTGCTAGCCCCACTATTGTTCACACTGTACACCAGTGACCTCCCCAAAAGACCTGCTAATACGACCCAATTAGCACTCTTCGCCGATGACACGGCCATTTTCTACTCTGGTTACGTTCCCGATAGTATAACTAAGATCCTCCAAACCACAGCCAACGTCTACGGTAAATGGTTTAGGAAATGGCGGATCGAAGTTAACCCTATCAAAAGTAAAGCCGTCCTATTTTGCAAATTAGGCGACGACCACCCACGCTTCAGGGAGATCTCGATGCTGGGCCAATCGGTTCCTTGGGAACCGCACGCCAAGTATCTTGGAGTCACCCTAGACAAAAAACTGACCTTCATTCCCCACACAAAGACGGTGCGTGCCCGCGCTGCCTTTGTGCTCGGTCGCCTTCACTATATTCTGAACGCTCGTAGTAAATTATCCCTTAGAAATAAGGTGAGAATTTACACCACATGCATTCGACCCATCATGACCTATGCCAGCCCAGTGTTCGCACACGCTGAATCATACCCACTCCGTAGATTCGAAACCCTCCAAACCCGTTTCATGCGCAAGGCCACCGGAGCGCCTCTGTACATGCGAAACGACCAACTCCATTTCGACCTTAACTTGCCGACCATCAGGCAATTTATGAAACAAGCGTCTAAACGCTATCTCGATTCTGCCCTGTCCCACCCAAATCCCCTTGTGGTATCAGCCGCCGATTACGAACCCTCCCGTATCAGTAGAGTACGCCGCCCGAGGCACGTTCTGGTCGATCCAGACGATAAAATCACGTTAGATCACATGAAGAGACTCGCGTTGTCTCGTTCACTAAACACCCGACCGTTGTACCTCCCTCGCCGCCGGGGATGCCCGCCTCACCGACGTCGCGGAGGCCTATCGCCGCGTCACCTTCCCGTTCAAGTTAGCACTTCTCCCTCCCGTCTCTTGCTCGCGCCGGCCCGTGCCGAGCCTGTAGCTTTAAATGTCCCCTAATACAATTTAAATAATACCGATCCAGCTGTCCCCAAAACAATAGCTTGATATCCCCAGCAACGCCCTAAGCCGAGGTCCGTGTCCCGCAGGGGGCGCCCTTAGCGAAAGTTGCTTAGTTTTTAATATTTAATTTAAGCCTGGCTGGAGGCCTCTTTTGGCTTCGCCAGCAAATGACCGGTTAAGCAACCACATTTCCCAGAAATGTATGCGAGAAGCCCAACAAAAAAAAGAAGAAAAAACACATTACAGGGTGTAAGTGACGCACACACGGCTACACACCAAGGTATACAAATCTAGTTTACACTGATCTCTCATAATCAGGAAAGCCTATACAATGCGAGATCAGCTTATACTGGAAATGTATAGCTTGATGTGTAGCCGTGTGTACCAAAAACTTTGAGAAGAGCTTACACTTAGGCTTATAATAAAAATAGGAAAGCCATTCATCTCGGAAATAATAGGTTACAGTCTTTGTCATTTTTTTAGGCACGCAATGTATCGTAAACAGCGCATTCAAAACGCTAGGTGATTATTGTACTATGATATGATATTACTATGCTACTGCGAGCGATGACCTCATCCGTGAACTGTAGCGAACCGTTTTGTTTTATTACATTGCAGTTTTATGTGAAAATAAATAGTTTATTGTGTTTTTATTCAAAATAGAGTTAGGAAATCAGTTAAATAAACTGATAAAATATCTGAAAAAGCTTAAAAGGATCAATGCCGCAAAATTCTAACGCTGAGGGTTCCAAAATGATGTACTGGATGGTATCAGTTTTCGTTACGATTTCACTTACACTCGTTATATCTGTGCACAGCTACCTTATCAGAATACACCGATACAATACTATATCAATGTTCTAAATGTACAATGAGAATTCGTTTTCTACATCAAATGTTTAAGTTTGAAACCCGGTCAAGACCAAAGCGGTTCTCGTTTGTAGGTCAAAGAAAATGTTTCTATGTTACCAATGTTTTGTAATGTTGATTATTCACGGAAACATTTGACAATAAGGAATGTAACGGAACAGTTAGCAAAACGGTAGACAAACTATAGTTTTACAACAACACTGGGTTGTTGGAATGAAAATGTATACAATAGAATGCGGCCTCCTTGTAGACAGTTTCTTTACTAGTTGTATTATTACATTTGTCACATGTCACAAATATAGAGAAAAACTAAAACTGTCAATACATGTGACACACTATTTTAGTTTAGTTTTTTTTTTGTATTTTGCCTTTTATATAAGTATTTGCAGATGGAGTGAGGCGTGTTTCCATCTAGGCGTGGTTCAGATCATGCACAGAGAAAGTAAAGGGCCATCATCGCATCACATGCTTTCTCTCAGTTATGTTGACCCTACTAATCACGACGTGAATGTTTCAACTACCACGTATTAGTTTCATTTCATAATAATAATTAATTCTGCAAGTTTCACGTCTTCCATATGTAACGAAAGTCTCATTTTCAATCATTTGAACATCTATCAAAAACTATGTCTTTACATTGAATATGTTAATCTACATCTCTGAATATCACCGTATGATATTCAGTCTTAAATCCGGCTTAAAATTAAATAATTATATTTTCTCGACCTCATTCAATTATACTATTTTTTATCTCAGTGTAGATTAACTATTACAATGACTGTGAATGACAATAAACTATTCCTTATTTGGTTATCTGATGATACCTACTTGTTCAGCAATGGACGTCCATTAGCTGATATCAGACGACCTACTAGTGTTTTATCGAATGAGAAATAGTTCGCAAAACTTAAGTAAACTTAACGTAATAATTCAGAGCATAATCTTTATCTTGCAATTAGATCCTCAAGTAGACACACTGACCTAACCTTTGTTATTTTACTAAAGTCGGCCGAATAAAAACAAAAGTTGCAATACTAGTTTTTCAAGATAGACGGGTCGAATCGAAATCGGCCAATGTTCTGTTCAAGTCCTACTTGCGATCAACTTGGCCTCGAAATTGAGAAAAATAAACTTTCGATGTCCTACAACAACTTACACCTGTTGACGAATCTAATATTGTATGGAATATAACGTACAGAAACATCTCAACTTAAACATCAAACTAACTATGAAGTAAGTAAATAATATCACAGCGACAAGTTAGAAAATAGCTGGACATCATATTTCATAGTTTATAATTAAGACGGCGAACGAAATAGCTATCTTCTTTTCTCCTTAATCTTCACAACTTCTACAGGACCTTGGTGATACAGTGCTCCACAGGGCAAATTCCCCTAAATATATAAATAAATGGGGGAGGCCTTTGATCAGCAGTGGACGACTTTTGGCTGATATGATGATGATGACAGTGCGCCACGTCAATATGTGGCATAGGATATAGACAATGACCACAAGATATGCTTTTAACGGGCGAAATATTAATTGCTTCATTCAAATATCACAGATATAAAAACAGAGTAAAAACAATAACGTCCTACGGTCACCACTTTAAAGTTTGGAGGCATCTGAATAATAAGCGACTTTGAACCGTGTTAGGTCGTTGCCCTCGCGTTGAAAAGATCAAAATTTATCCACGCAAGGTGTACTCGGCACACCGTACCAAGTTTGCAAACATTATGCGACAGTTAAACTAAACAAATGTGAACTTTGTAACCCGATAGATACGGGTTGTAGTAACTGCAGAAATGGTGTAGATGATTTATAAGTTCGCTTCATAACCAGGCCGGTCCGTGCCTCTGTGCAAAAAGTCGTGGACTTGTCTGCCACGAATAATTATCAAAGGGCGCGAGCAACGGCGACATCTTGTCTCGTCTCAATGTGACCCCCTCCCGCAACTCTGCTCCCCGCTATACTGTTACTCTACGTCTACACTGAACTTATGAATCTACTGTTCCACTATAGTATAGACAAGTGCGAACGCTTTAGTGTCAGTAGTGTCAACCGAATCTGTCTGCTACCGTAACCAAAATATCATTACGTTACTAAATAATTTGCAATAATCTTATATGTATATCATAAAAAAACTTTATTCGTTAGTTAAGCCCGTCAAACGATTAAATCTGTCGTAGAATAAAATCCTGTCGCATAAATCACCATAAATTTTGCTTAAAATGTTATACACGACTAGCATAACCGATGTCGTGCTGCCTTTCATGGCGGCTGGTTGAGTGGTATAGAACCTAATGTGCTGCAGCGCCATCTTGTGACGAAATATTACATCAATGTGCCAATTTTGATGGTGATCGGTCAAACTGTGTCGAAGTATTATTAACTCGAATCAAATAAAAAACATGGTAAATATCCCGTTTATGGTTCTAATAATAGTGCCAGTAACCATGTCAGGTTAAAAACTTAGATATAGCAACATCCATTTCATATAATATTTCTTTCAAGTTAAGTAAAACCGGGATAAATTGTTTAGATTAAGTATATATGAGTTGAGTAAAAGGCATGATTTCGATTCTATGAAGCAACCCACAGTGTTACTGATATCTCATATTATCAACTATTATCGTTAATAATTATATGCGTTAATTTTGTTAATCATACAAAATTAATATATTTTAAGAAATATAACCAACTAACGAAACCGCGGGCTGATTAGCTCAAAACAGCAACAGCAGACGCGATAGCAGCTGTCGCGCAGCAAAGGATTCACCGCGGGCTGATTAGCTAAAAACAGCAACAGCAGACGCGATCGCAGCTATCGCGCAGCCAAGGACCCACCGGTGGCAAAGCGAGAAAAAAATTGGTATTACGTAAGGCAGCGCCCGCCTGTCGCTATTGTGGAAGATGCATAGTTACTAGCGCCAGTAGCCGCCAGTGGAACTAAAAATAATGAACGTTTTTAATTCATTGATTGTCCGACAGAGGCGCGTCAGAGATCTTCGCCTGTTTAGTCGCTATCGGCAAATAGGTAATACCAAATTGACGTTTGACAGCGGCGTTGGAGCAATTTACGCCTGTTGAAAAACGTCTGCGACTTAGGTAATCAGCCCGCCGGTGGCAAAGCCTCAAAAAAATGGTATTACGTAAGGCATCGCCCGCCTGTCGCTATCGTGGAAGATGCATAGTTACTAGCGCCAGTAGCCACCAGTGGAACTAAAAAGAATGAACGTGTTTAGTTCATTGATTGTCCGACAGAGGCGCGTCAGAGATCTTCACCTGTTTAGTTGCTATCGGATAATAGGTAATACCAAATTGACGTTTGACAGCGGCGTTGGAGCAATTTTCGCCTGTTGCAAAGCGTCTGCGACTTAGGTAATCAGCCCGCCGGGCAGACGTCGCCCTCTCTTCTTCATAGCGATTGTTTGAGCGGTATAGAGGTTGATGTGCTGCAACGCCATCTAGTGGCGAGTAACAACATAGAGGATAGCATAAAAACCTTTTCCATGAATAAATACATAATTATATGTGCCAACTTTCATGGTGATTCTAACTGTATCGAAGTTATTAATCTCAAACAGATACCCACATCCATTTTTATATTATAAACATTCTCTAAAATTAAACCTTAACTTAAAAGCATTATAGTTTTTGAAATTCCTTTAACATAAACTTGATACTGCAATTATAGTGGCTGGTAATATACAGCGATCATTTATTCCATGCTAGGATATTAATAGGAAAGCGTCATTATTTCGCCAGACTTATGGTGCAATAAGCACAAACAAGAATAGAACAAGACGGTCCTTAGGTCATCGTCTCGTAGTGAATATATTATGTATTCACCCAAGCATAGCACAGCATAGGATTGTTAATAAAATTGTGCAGCTAATGTAAATATTTATTTTCTATTTTTCAGAGTAACAAGAACATCTCGTGATGGTGCGCTCGGACGACAGTGTTAGATAACTGCCGCGCGGCTACAAAGTATGGGTGCTAACATGGGAAAGAATTCGAGCTTGCTCGACGCGCTGCCCACTGCGCAGGGCACGCTGCACGTTGTCATGCTGGGCCTGGACTCCGCTGGGAAGACGACTGCCCTCTACCGGCTCAAGTTCGATCAGTACCTCAATACCGTCCCCACCATCGGTTTTAACTGTGAAAAAGTGAAAGGCACTCTTGGGAAATCAAAGGGTGTCAACTTCCTTGTATGGGACGTTGGTGGACAAGAAAAGCTACGGCCTCTGTGGAAATCCTATACTAGGTGCACGGACGGCATAATATTTGTGCTGGACTCCGTCGATATAGAACGGATGGAAGAAGCTAAAATGGAGTTAATACGGACGGCAAAGTCTCCGGATAATACCGGTGTGCCAATTCTCGTGTTGGCGAATAAACAAGACTTACCCGGGGCAAAGGAGCCCCGTGAGTTGGAGAAGTTGTTAGGATTACACGAGCTGGTCTCGTCGCCACACGGGTCACGCGACGCACACGCCTGGCACGTGCAGCCTGCCTGCGCCATTACCGGCGAGGGACTCCACGAGGGGCTCGAGGCGCTCTATGAGATGATACTCAAAAGAAGAAAACTGGCTAAATTGCATAAAAAACGAGTCAGATAAACTATAATATATACTGTCGCGTTAGTGTTTGTGACAAGTCAGCTGTGCGCTAGCAACGGTACGGTTTGTGAACGTTAAGTATTTCTAAATGCTCACTGTATGGATGATTTTATAACGTCCGAGATAGAAACACCAAATATTGTTTTACTATAGATGTATAACGTCTTATGAAATATTCCATCATCACGTTGCTCAAGTTATATTGAACATTTTGAAGGAAACGAATATTATATAAATTAAATTTACTACTAGTCATTTTCTTTTGAAAATAGCTAGGTGGAAGATAGAGGTTGTACTACACTTAATTGTAAAATATCTGTTTGATACGACCACTGGTGGCTAACTTACATCGTTATACTAATAGCTTGTACAAGACTATTTCATTTACAGCCTGCCTATACAAACTCAACGACATGTAAAATTATTTAGATTATTTTCTGTTCTCAAAACCAGGTTCACACACAAATTATGTGGGACCATTAGTGTTACAATATTTAGGTAACGTTAATGCATGATAAGGAGATGAGCATTTGCAAGGTTAATAGGTAAAGGTGTCAAGTTAATCAATTAGTCATGTCTGTGAAACTTCTAGATTTATCCTTCTGAATGTCATATTTAAATCATTGTGGAATGATCTTTTGTGGTGTAATTTAATACAGTGCTACCTTTCAAAAGTGCATAGTTTTGATCGGATACTTCTGCTATTTCAAAATATTCTTTTATAAATGAACTGTTTCAAACATTTTTATATCAAACTGTTATATATCTATTTTAATATCTTTATTTTATGCCTCTATATATATTTTTATATCTATTGAAACCATCCAATAGTTATCTTTACCCAAAAAATTTGCTCTTCTATTTGTAGCCAACAATTGAGTCCATCAATATGTTTTACATTTTATTATGATGTCATATTGTAGGCATTATTTACAACATATGAAGAGGCTTTTACTACATCTATGTTGGCAGAGGTTCAACTTTTTGTACATATTGTAAATACTGTAGGGGAATATATCATACGAAACACTATTAATATGTATGTCTTTCGAATACAATAAATGGATTGTGTGTATTTAATACTACTCACCTATGAACTTATTTTCGTGTTAGTTTTAATTACTGCTTTTATTGGTTGCTTTAACGTTGTAAATTCCTCTAAACCAACATGTAAAATGTATGTTTTAATTAAATCATTAATTCCAGTATTAACAATCAATCAACCTTTTTAAATGTAGATTGATTGTTGCTGGGTACAAACATAAATCAGCAGACAGACTTATAAGACTACGATCATATCCCAGAGTAGGTCCTTGATCGTAAATAAACCATAGTGTTGATGAAAAGTTCTTAGTGTTGATGAAAAGTTTCAAGTCAAAGGTTTAAACTTCTAACAGAAGAAAATGTATTATCATCATTTGTTTGTTAATAGTTTTAATTAGAACCTATTTATTTATTTACTCATAGTGGTATAACTTAATATTAAGACTTATTATTTATGGAATGAAGCTTTTACCATTTTGTTTTAGGTATCACTTTGTAAATATGTAAATTCCAAGTAGTTACTTATCAATACCATGAAACCAAACATTTATCAGTAGAGCATGTACATTTTGTTATTAAACTGTATTTGTTTTATTATATCTATACATCGCGTAATAATGTATTGTAGTTTATGGAGAGACAAATACGTTTTTCATATTAAACCCCGTAAAATAAATTGTTTTCATTAACATAATGTATTTTATTTATAGCTATCTTGGAAATTATTTGCGATGGTCTTTCTCTTCCGTCGAAACGTTTAAACTCTGTAAATAATGAGCTGGGTCTTCTCTGTCAGTCCAATCGGTAAATAGGGTCAAATATTCTACTTCTGCTTCAGTAAGACTACTTCGATTTTCATCATATTTCGATTTAGAAAATAATTTTCTTCTTGAACTACATTGCAAAGAGAAGGGAACTCCTGATGGATTAGCTATTGGTGCGTGGGCACGAAGCAAATCGCGTTCCAATCGTTCAAAGAGGCGCAGTTCTCTAGCCGCTGCTTTAGCTCTCCTAAACTTTCGTCGTTCCGATTCTACATATTGTACTAAACAAGCCTTAATTTTATCACCGGTCACTGCATCCAATCGCTTCGAATAATCCATATAAACATCTTCCAAAGCCTTTGCAGTTGCTAGCATGTCCATATTTATTGGCTTTTCACTATAAATTTTTTCGTAATTAAATTCTAAGTGCATTTTTAATTTTAAAACTTCTAGTGCTCCTACGCTTTCATAAAATAGCCCATTAATTATTTTAAAAAACTTTGCTTCTAGTTGTGAACATTGCTCTTCACTAAATTGTAACACTTTTTTAAAATCGTTTATAGTGTTCAGGGTGCCCGCACTCTCCTGTTCAATAATATCTTTAAACAATTTAATGCCTTTCTTTAAAAATGTCGCATGTGGCGCTAATTGTGCCACATGAGTGAAATGATGCAAATGTTGCTGTTCTATGCCTTCAAATATTTTCATCAAGTCATCAGGATGTTTGAAGAACAGTACTGGTTTCACAAGTCCACTATAAAACTCTTTTCTAAGTTTCTCAAACATAACATTAAATGTATCTTCTTCGCTAGATATTCCAAAATCAAAACCTTTAGCTTCTATTTCGATTGATCGTGCGAAGTTTCGATTCTTGAAACGCCAGCTTGGAGGAGACAGGTAATATAAAAATCTTCCATACTTTTGCTGTAGTCCATATCTGTAGTCTAGGCCCACAATTCTAGATTTAATCGTAAAAGTTTTTGCAGCCAAACATTGTAATTCAAAAGTTTGCTTGTAAACAGCCACTTTTACATCATCCCATCTACTCAAGGATAACATAGAATTCCGATAATCATTTGAAACGAAATCATCGAAATATTTAACTTGTTCCATATATCTTTTAATGCTTGCATCGTAGACTTCCTGTTCCTTCTTATAATTGACATCGATATTTAACATACAATCATTTCTATAACCAACTTCTTGTCTTAACCTAAGTTGGCTGTTAAACAAATATTTGAGAGATTTAAATGGAGGAACATAACTTGACAAAAACGTGCCGTTGACACACATAAAAAACCACGGATCGAAATCAGTTAGAGCACGGCAGTCATTCGGTGGATCGTCCGTGTGTAACCTCTTCTGCAAATCAGCATAATCAGGTTTGTAATTTTCGCGTAAAGCAATTGCCATACGTTGCCTAAATGTATCTCTTACTTGCTTTTTCGAATATATTATGTAAGGTAGTAAAACTTCTTCCTTCTTTAAGGTAGCTACCGATAGCGGTTTTATAACAGGCAATGAAATTGTATCTATTATATCTTTAGAGGCCTTGCGTCGCCTTCCTAGAACCTGTTTAATTTCCTTTTGATTTACTGTGCTTTTTGACTTTTTCGTATACGTTCTTATTTTTGGTATATCCACAATAACAGAATGCGTGTCTTCGTCGTTCATTTTCAAAATTTTAATATTAGTTTTTTTATATATTAGTTTAAAATCATACGAAGCAAGAAAAAATATTATATATGCCTGAACCAGCTAGATCAATATGTTCAAAACGTTAATAGTAAACTGACCGTTGTAACAGTGGATTTATTTACTATTTTGAACAAAGAAAAGGAAATATAACGCAAAAACATGTAGTTATAAGCTTGCATGTGCAATTTACGATGTGTACTTATTCGTTTGCCCATTTATACCATAAAAATTCAAACCCATGTAAATTATTAACATTTTACTCGAAACGTATCTTTCGACTATCAAGGAGTTAACTCAAAAATTGGCTTTGCAAATTCATAATATTCCTTTAAAAAAGGTGCTGGGTTGATACCCTCACACCAGTCAGTAAACAATAACAGTCCTTCCCTTTCCTCTTGTGACAATTTATATTTTTTCGGTTTCGCTCGTTCTCCACTCAACATTTCAGTTTTCTTTTTTTCCGCTATCCTAAGAGCATATTCGCTTTTTTTGCTCAAAAATTTTCTTATTTTCGGGCGTGTGAACTCTGCGGGTGGCAGGAATGCTTTGTTCATAGCATTTGTCATTTCCCTGAAAGCTCTCAGCTCTCTTTGCGCTTTATAAGCGTTTTGCATCATCTTCAAATCTTGAGTGAAGAAGTCATTTCGAGCTGCATTAACAATTTTAAAATCCAAGGCATCCAACCGTAAATTGTAATCTTCATACATTAGTTCAAGAATTTTCAGAGGATCTTGTAAGCTATGATGTCCTTCTTCACACTTTCCAAAGACCTGTTCATAAACGTACTCTATACATATTTTTAATTTTAATATAGTGGGACTGGCAATACTATCATAAAATGACTGATTCAATATTCGGTAAAACTTGTCTCGCAAATGTGTTTCGTTAAAACTTTCTCTATCTATTTCGAAGTTTATACCATCAATATAATATTGAAAGTAATCAAATTCTTGTATTGTTGCCTGTTTTAATTGTTTTATGCGGTCTCGCAATAATCTGTTAGGACCATCGGTCTTCGCAAGTTGTATTAGATACTCTCGACTTTGCAACTCCATTGAACGGAATAAATAAATCATCTGCTCAGGTCTTTTAAAATATAAACATGGAGGAAGAGGATTTCTGAATTCAATTTTAGCAATCTCTACCATTTTTTCAATATCCAGTGATTCAACTAAGTCATTTTCCGTTGCAAATTCTCCAGCTTCAAACTGAATTGACATAACCCTACCCTTTAGAGTTTCATCATTTTGTTGTCTCCATGATAAAGGAGCTACAAACATTAAGTAGCTTCTGTACGTCTTTAATATGCCTCTTATGGCGTCAAGTTTAAACAAAATATTATTTAAAATTGTCAATGAAGAAACGTAGCCAAGAAATTCTGAATTCTTTGCATTTAAGTCATTGTATACTTTTTCAGCTCTAGATGCTTTCGAACATGCTTTCTTGTAATCTTCCGTAAGAAATGTTTGAAAGTTTTTTATGTGTTGTTTTAACTTATCAACAATCCGTTCATATTGCTCCGACTCCTCAACATTACTTTTATCTATATTCAAAATTAAATCGCGACGGTATCCGATTTGCTGACGATTCATAGCGTAGCACCGAATATTGTTCAGGTAAACTTTTATATCGTCGAAACATCGCAAAGGACGTCCTTCAATCACAGTATAAAACTCAGGATGAATTTCAACAACTGCTCTCACGTCGTCTGTAGGTTCTTCTATAAAAAGTCTTTTAGATATATCTCTAGTTGCCGCGATTCTTAAGTTGTCTTTTAAGAAAAGTGGTTGAGTTAACCTTTCGCGCGTGGTCACTTTCTCTTTTCGATCACTGTATTTTATATACGAAAGTAACTTTTCTGACTTTGGCACACGAAAAGGTTTCATCGGTTTCTTCGGATGCTTATCTTTCTCTATGGCATGTTTACGATTCGCAAAATAATGTTGCGTGTTAGGTACATAGCGACGTCTAAATATAATATCCAAAGTTTTCAAAGGAACCATAGGCTTTCGTTCGTCCTCGTCATAACAAGACATTGTAATGAATATTAAATTATGAGTGTTACAAATATTATTTTGTCTAAATGATATTAAAACAAAGCTTACATAAAAATAATTTAAGTCTGACGCACTGTCAGACTACGGTGTTTAAAATGGTATAAACGTCAGTATAATCTTCTTCTTCTTTTAGGTTATGGCTTCTGTAGAGTATCTTCGACAATTTCGCCAATGTCACTTATAAGGCAATGTTGTACGGTGTTCAGATTAATCAATTTTTTCATATACATAAAATATTTGTCAAAATGAAAAAAATCTACGAAAATATGTCGGCAACGTACAGTTCAATTGTTTTTCTTGTTAGTATAATCTTTACTAAAGCATATAATACTCCCTACCAAATATATAGTATTACCCGTATTATCTACGTTTCCTACCGAGCAACTATCGAAAGATCTAAACGATAGTTTATGGTGTAAACGTTCTTCATAAAAATATGCTTCATAACCACCAGTGTTTTAATTATATGCTCCAAAAAGAAGATAAAATTAGTAACCCTTAAACAATCCTAAAGAAGACTTCTTTTAACATTTCGGGTAACAATAGGATATGCCTTGTTTCTATATACTGTGACTGTGATGACGCTTTATTTAAATGCTAGCGACAAAAAGAGTAAAACTTGTTAAATTCAATCTGTAGGTAACTGTAAAAATGTACAGAAATAATAATGATGTAGTAAAGCGTCTAATACATCTGATAAAAATTAACGTGTAATTCTTTTTCATTAGACCATTCATCTGCCTACTGCATACTACCGGCATACTACTTGCATACTACCGGCTCATTGACTCGCGTACAGAAAACCGACAAAAAAGGGATCAGTGGGCATGACGAGTAGGATGTCGAGCGGCATGACGAGTAATGTAGCCACACTACTTCTCTTCCTCCTTCCCTTGCTACTTCCCACGCTACTATCGAGTGTGTTGCTGTGATATAAGAAAGCGAAAGAAAATTTTTATTGTAAAAGTTTGACCGTAAAAAACCACGTATCGCCAGTGTTACGTTGAAGTGGGTGTTAAATGAAAGATTCAACAACCCAAGGTAAACATAAATTATTTATATATCGCGTGGTTTTAGCCAGTAGGAGTCTGGCATGCGGTGGGTCTCCTCCGTCTCATCAAAGCCCAGACACAGCAGTCTGCAGCTGCGCAAAACCCTGTCCCTCACCCCAGGAGGGGGAGAGGTGACTAGGAAAGAGAGGAATAAAATAAAAGAGGAAGACGAAGGTCAAAGGCAATAAGCTGGATGACATCATGGCCAAGGCACAGCAGAGCATCAAGCTCGCCGACCTCGGCGTCGTTCCGGACACCGTAACCATCAAGAAGTCAATCGATACATATTGGAACGGTGCCGAAGTTTAGCCGCCTTGCTCCTTGTTGGACAGGGGGGCAGTGCTTTGTCATCGTAAAGTGGGGACTACTGGCAGTAGTGGGCTGCTATGTCTCCCCCTACGTGTGTCTCGCCGACTAAGAGAGATACCTAAACGGGGTGGCGCGCCGCAATCACTTTTAATGCTCGTCCTGTCCGGTGCTCTTCCTAGGGGACTTCTACGCTCACTCGAGAGGTTCGTGCAACCTCTTGCGTTCGGTGGCAGGGGTCGTGGACCTTACATGGGCGGCTCCTTGTGCAGGCCTCATGGTATTGGATTGTCGGGTGGTGGAGAAGGTGGTCACACTATCAGATCACCGCCACATTATGTTTGACGTGGCCGTCCACCTCGTCGGCCCAAGCTGTTCCAAGGTGTGCACTAGTGCGCCATCAATGCTAACACTACCTGCAGGGCAACATAGAGGCCTACCTGCGTGACAGGCACGTTCTCTACGTGGGCAGGCACGGTAGCGTAAAGCGGATAGAGATAATGGCTGACCTCTTCTTGGTCCCCTTCTATGGAACTTCGCTACGACGTGGACTTGTGTGTCTATGGCCCCGGATTTGCTGGAGAGCGTACTTTCAACGCTCTTTCCGGCGGTCCGAGATCATCCTGGTCCCTTTCCACCCCCGATTGCCTCGGACTGGTCCGAGGAGTTGGGGGTTTCGGAAGAGGAGCTGGGCCGAGCCATTGGCCGCCTGAAGAGTCGCAACACCGCATCGGGACCAGACGGCATTCCAGGCCATGCGTGGGTGTATGCATTGCAGTCTTTTGGGGACCACTTGAGGCGGCTGTTCACCAGCTGCCTCCGTAGTAGCGTGTTCCCCCTCCGGCTGGAAGGAAGCTGGATTGGTTCTCTTGAAGAAGGAAGGAAGGGCTGCAGAGTCTCCCTCTGCATACCGTCCCATTTGCCTGCTCGACGAGGCTTCGAAGTTATTCAAAAGAATTTGCCACATTTGCTCAAGGGGTCGTTAACTTTAATATTAATAATTTATATATAATTAAATACTGGCTATTTTACTGTTTAATTGTAAGGTTGACATTCAATATTTAATTTGATTATTGTTGACATTAGTTTTATTCAGGCGTATGTAAACGCGCAAAAATTTTGCATGTCGCGCTGCGGCAAAATGTATCTGGCTCTATTTTTATTTACACCATCTGTAATGTACCGATGTCGATGTCGATATCCGACTTAGGAAGTTCACCGCGCTGGAAGTTTTTAACATAATCACAAAAGGTGTAGCACACAAGAACACGAAAGATGCCTATGAGATGTCGACCACATTATTACACGCTGCCGCCGCATCGTTGGCATGGGTCCTCTCGTGCTTATACAACATGTGCTGCGAACGTGGTCAGTATCCATCGAGCTTGAAATACGTTAAAGTATCCCCCTTGTACAAGGGGAAAGGGAAACAGGAGGACATTAATAATTACCGCCCGGTCTCCATAATTCCAGGTATAGCAAAAATTTTCGAGCATGGTTTAAGTTCCCGTCTCACTGAATACCTAACACAATGTGACGCTCTCTCAGACAAACAGTATGCATACCGCAGTGGAAGATCTACGACTGTGGTTGCGCGGGAAGTAGTTAGGCGTATTCTAGAGGCCAGAGAGAATCTGCAGCAAGTGGCAGTGATCTTCTGTGATCTATCAAAGGCCTTCGATGTCGCGGATCATGCAGTACTCGCGGTTAAGATGAGACACTACGGTATAGAAGGCCCCGCATTGCAAGTGCTCACCGACTTCATGTTGGATCGATGCCAGGTGGTGGTTGGGAATGGAGGCGCAGAAAAATCACAGCCGCTTAAGACTGTAATTGGAGTAGCACAAGGTTCTTCGCTCTCCAACATCATGTTTTCCCTCCTTCTCAATGATCTGCCGGAGAACGTACGCGATGGACACATTTTAATGTATGCTGACGATGTCGCTGCAGTCGTGACCGCGCCATCCGTAGATCAGCTAGAGCGCAAGCTGAATGAAGTGGCGAACGATCTAAACCATTGGTTCAGAATCAACGGACTGATGCTGAACATTAATAAAACCCACTTCATGCATTTTAACCGGTCCGGTCGTTCATATAGGCCCCTTTTTGTGCAAGTTGGGTGCATAACTATGTCCCAGGTCAATACCACCACCTTCTTAGGTTTTCAAATCGATAGTGGTTTAACATGGGAAGGTCACATAAATACGCTGTGCGAGAGAATCGGTCGCGCCTGCTTTGCACTGTGGCGTGTATCCGCTATATTGCCGGTCCACATGGTCCGGACCTGTTACTTTGCATGTGTGCATTCTCTGCTGCAATATGGCGTAGAAATCTGGGGGCGTGCTGCTGATTGGGAGCGTGTCTTCAGAATGCAGAAAAGATCGGTGAGAGCCATAGTGCGAGTGTCACGGGAAACATCTGCACTGCCACATTTTCGAGACATGGGTATATTAACAGTACCAGGTCTGGTGTGCTTTCAGGCAGCATTATATGCCAGAGACCATCTCGATGAATACTTGAGGCTCGGTTATGGGTGCGGGAGCAATGTACGGAACGCGCATCGCCTGAAAGCAGTTCCGCGACGGCTGACGAAGACGTCCAAACTAGTGCACGTGATGGCACCAGCCGTATATAATCGGTTGCCAGAGAACGTTCGCAACTCACTCACAAGAAACTCGTTTAAATATAAATTAAAGAAGTGGCTAGCTGAGCAGACATTCTATAAGTATAGTGAGTGTGTACCTGAATTGACATGATATGAACCCATTCCCTGTCCAAAGAGCCATGTGGTACATGGCGGTTGTTTTAGTGTTGACCACCTTTTGGACAGTGAATGGCTATTAATAATTAATTATTATTTATTTGTACCTACTTTTATTTTATTTTCCTCAATTCGTAGATGCTAAAATGTGAAAGATTATGAATTTATTATTGATACTTTTCTGACATTTAATATGCTGATGTTATTAATTTTTTTATACTGGAATGAATATTGTATTTGATTATGTATGATTGATGTACTGTGTAATTTATTAATTTTGTATTTTATGTATCAATTTGACGTGTAACCACTTAGTTACCAATAAAGGACTATGACTATGACTATGTACCTACATCTTATGCAAATAAAACTATTTATTTATTTATTTATTAATAATTACCCGAAGACTCGTTGAGCACCTGTCACGAGTTGGCCCCGACCTGGCCGAAAGTCAGTATGGCTTCCGGCAGCGGCGGTCCACCATAGACGCGATTCTTCGCGTCCGCTCGTTGTCGGAACAGGCAGTGTCCCGGCGGGGTGGGGTGGCGTTGGCGGTCAGTCTAGACATCGTCAACGCCTTCAACTCCATCCCGTGGGGCGCTATTAGGGCGGCACTAGTCTATCATCGGTGTCCGCTCCGCATATTGTTTATAAAGTTATACTATGTAACACCTTCTATATACACATTAGCAATACTTTGAGTTTGAGTTTTAATATTAGAAGTTATCATTATTAAAAGTTTGAATCAAGACTTTAATATTATTTATTATATCCAACAATCTAATACATAGGCTGCACTAAAAGTATCGGGAATGGAATATTTCCACTGTTCCTGTCATATTAAAATCTTTTTAATTGAAAACTCCTTGGTTTTACAAATCGAATACCATTTATTTATTTAAAAAAAGATTCACGGTCTTGTCAAACTTGTTTAGTCGTTGAGAAAATGGAATTGACTCGAGAAAATTCAAGAGCGATGATTTATTATGACTTTCGAAGTGGTTTAACACAAAAACTGTGTGTTGACCGGATGATTTCTGCATTTGGTGATGAAGCCCCATCCAAAACCACAATTTATCGCTGGTTTGCTGAATTTCAACGTGGACGTGTCAAGCTCAGTGATGATCCTCGTCAAGGTCGTCCAAAAACTGCAGTCACCCAAGAAAACGTTGATGCTGTGCGTAAGATTGATTGACTGATTGAGGAAGATCGACATGTGACATACCGCGAAATTCAGGCAACTTTAGACATTGGCATGAGTCAAATACAAATAATCTTGCATGAACAATTAGGTGTAAAAAAGTTGTTTTCCCGATGGATACCGCATTTGCTATGTGAAGAGCAAAAAGCGGCTCGCGTTACTTGGTGCGTCAGAACTCTCGAAAGATTCCACGCAGGATCCTCAAATGCTGTATACAACATCGTATCAGGTGACGAATCCTGGATATATGCGTACGAACCCGAAACAAAAAACCAGTCACGAGTTTGGGTGTTCGAAAATGAGTTAAAGCCAACAAAAATTGTTCGTTCACGGAGTGTTGCAAAAAAAATGGTGGCCACGTTTGTCTCCAAACCCGGCCATGTTACGACTATTCCTCGTGAGGGACAAAGAACGGTTAATGCAGAATGGTATGCTAGCATTTGTTTGCCACAGGTCGTTTCTGAACTCCGTAGAGAGAACTGCAACCGCCGCATCATCCTCCATCACGACAATGCGAGTTCTCACACCGCGCACAGAACAAAAGAGTTTTTAGAGCAAGAAAACATAGAATTATTAGACCATCCGCCGTACAGCCCCGACCTAAGCCCTAATGATTTCTATACTTTCCCTAAAATAAAGAATAAATTGCGTGGACAGAGATTTTCATGACCTAAAGAAGCTGTGGACGCCTACAAAACGGCCATTTTGGAGACCCCAACTTCCAAATGGAATGGTTGCTTCAATGATTGGTTCCATCGTATGGAAAAATGTGTCAAATTTCGCGGAGAATACTTCGAAAAGCAATAAATACATTTTTAAATAGTAATGTTGTGTCACTTCCTTGATTCCCGAAATTTTCAGTGCCGCCCTCGTACATTTATTTATACATACTTTTATGATGCACAATGGTAGTACACAACTATGTTTATTTAGCAGATAATGTTAACCTGTGAAGAGAAATACACATATATATATATGTATGTATGTATATATATATATATATATATACATACATACATATATATCAAATAAATAAGATTAGACAGATAAATAAGCCATTCCCATTGTATAATACAAGAAATCATGATTATTCATATATTTTTCTTCTTGTTGGTTCATAAGAAGACCTCAAACGCTTCGAAAGTTTCTCGACATCTTTTAAAAGCTTTGCTGCTTCTTTTGCTTGCTTTAACTCTTTATTTCCGTGCTCATATATTTCTTTCTCAATTTGTTTTATCATGACCAAATCATATGCTGATATATCCAACAATAAATTATCGTATTCTCGTTCTAAGGTTAATGCCATATCTAAAGAACTCAATTTAGTCTCGTTCGGAGCTAACAGTTGCTCATAAGCAAACTCTACGTAAATAAAAATCTGTAAAACCGTTTCTGAGGATATTATGCCTCTAAGTTGTTTTTCTAATATCTTGAAGAATACTTTCTTTACTTCAATTTCACGAGTATCGTTTCGTCTAATTATATATTGTATTTCTTTTATCTGAAAGTAAATAACGAATTGAAATCATTTAAATATCGGATTTTTTTCAACTTACAGATACTTACTTACTTACTTGAAGAAGAATGAAAAAATGTTATGACGAAGATAATTTTGTCAAACCTCAGTTGACCTAATGTATACAATGATAATAATAGCAACAATGCTTTCAATCTGTTTCATGAGACATTTTGCATGTTATATCATCTTTGTTTCCCTACTATAAACATAAAAATTAATTCCAAAATACCACTACCGATGACTAAGTGCACCAGGAATTCATGCATCCAACATAATGGAAATTAATGTACGAATGTTACGTTACCAAATCAGAAAATAATATAACAAACCACAAAAAACATTACAGGATACTCAAAAAGTATGTAAGTGTTTCTAAGAAAAGAATTAATAATTTATATGTTAAATGGGCAAAAAATAAGTATAAGACATCATGGGATGTGATTAAGAATAAAACGGGTTAAGTGAAATTCTATCAGGGCATTAAAGCCATAAAACATAATAATAAAGTCTTACGAGGCATGCCTGTTTTATTTTTATTTTTATATTATTGATCCTGTGGAAATACCTCATGTACTTCCTTGCCGGACACCTACCTACCTTTAGGCACGTCTCGGAGGGGATGACTGTAAGGCGGTCATCCCCTCCTAGCGGAGGGAAGGCGACTGTAAAGAGGCCACTCCCCCAGGCATCTCTCGAGGGGATTGTAAAGGATTCCCCCGAAGCTTCACTATGCGCTGTGCTGCGCACACAGCGGTACGTGACCACATGCACACCGCTGTCTTCCCGGGGGTCGCTCGATATGAGCACGCAGATTTCCCAATAAGCGTGCTCGCGACCCCCAAGGCCCCCTGCCATATAACACGGCAGGGGGGACTCAGGCGTGTTGGACACGGGCACCGCGGCGGTTGTTACCCCGGCTCCGTGTCCTTCTCCTCCGAGCGGGATCGGCCCTCTCCCGATCCCACTCTGCGACCTCCTGGAGCATTACGCTCTCACAGAAGGAGACCACACCACTCCAATTTTCATGCTCTGCCAGCATAGCCGACACTACTGCTGGCAAAGAGAGATCTTGCCCGATCCGATCGACCAGGATCCGCCGCTCGGCAGTCCACGCAGGGCCCTCTACGAGCGTGTGCTGTGCGGTATCCTGATCGTCTCCACAGTGGTGGCACTGTGCCGTGACCTCGCGACCTATCCTGTGCAAGTACGCACCGAAACAACCGTGTTCGGTGAATACCTGCGTCAGGCGGAATGTGACGCGCTCACTCCTTTGGAGCCATGCTCCGAAGAGCGGCAAGACAGCCTCAACGACGCGCTTTTGCGCGTACTGTGGCAGCATGAGCCACTCGCGCCGTAGCTTGAGTGCACACCGCCGAGCCTGCCGCCTCAAACTTTCGAGCGCCCCTGAAGGCACGCCCTCACTCCTCTGGCGGAAGGAGCGTGTTTGGTGATACACCCACGCATCCATCTCCGCCAAGATATCAAAAGGCGGAAAGTGCGCCAACAGAGTTAGGACGGACAACGTTAAGGAAAGGACACCGTTCGGTATCCTCGTGCGATCCGTATAGCCGCTCTACGCTGCAGACCGTAGATCTTGGTTTTGCAGCGCTGGACGCCCGAGAGTCGAGATGACCAAATAGGCGCCCCGTAGAGGGCTACGGACCGCACGAGTCCCCAGTAGAGGCGGCGAACTTCTTCCCTCGGTCCCCCAAAATTGGGTAGCAGCCGGTGCAAGACACCCACTATCCTTTCGAACCGGGGGACATGATGCTCGAAGTGCTCCTCGAAGCCCCAACGACAGTCCAAGGTGAGCCCCAGGTACCCATGTACCGGCCCACCCTGATTTGCGCCTGACCAACGCGTATCCACGAACTAGGAGGCTCCCTGCTCCGCGGCAGTTTGTGGAACCATAGCGCCTCGGTTTTGTGAGGCGCTATCCGCAAACCCTGAGTGTGGATTTCGGCGCTCTTTGGAGCCTGGCTCAGAAGGAGCGAGCGCGTCACCTGACGCAGGTGCTCGCCGGCCACGGTTGTTTCAGTGCGTACCTGCACAGGATAGGACGTGAGGCCACTGCATAATGCCACCATTGTAATAGCAACCAGGAAACCGCACAGCACTCTCGAGACGTGCCCTGCGTGGGCCGCCGAGCGGCAGATCCTAGTCGATCGAATCGGGCAAGATCTCTCTCTGCCAGCAGTTACGTTGGCGAAGCACGAAAACTGGAATGCAGTGGTCTCCTTCTGTGAGAGCGTCATGCTCCAGAAGGAGACCGCGGAGCGGGATCGGCCCTTTCCCGATCCCGCTCAAAGAAGGAGGACACGGCGCCGGGGTAACAACCACTCTGGCGCCTAATCCCCATACGCCTGAAACCCCCCTGCCGTTGCTACACGGCGGGGGACCTCCGGGTTCGCGGGTGTGTAGATTGAGGAATCTGCGTGCCCACACCAAGCGACCCAAGAGAAGACGGTAGCACGCATGTGGTCACGTGCTGCTGTGGGACGCTTTGGGGGATCAATTTACAATCCCCTCGGGGGGTGACCATTTGACAGTCACCCTCTCCGAGATGTGCCTATAGGCGAGGCACCAGTGGGCGGCTCTAATGTGATCATACGAGGTCCTGGACCCTCCGTTAAGTGCCGAAGATGACCGCTCCAGTGGTTCTAGCCGGTAGGAGTCCTATAAATCCCCCGTCGCCCTTCCTCGGGGAGGACGAAGTTCATGAAGAATTTCCAATGGACACAAATAAAAAAAAATAAAAAAAGGAGTCCGGCATGACCATCCGCACTTACGGAGCGACGGAGGAAGTACACGATATATTTTAATGGGGATAATAAAAAATAAAGTCAACGGTTTTGATGGTATCGATTTTGCAGCGGTGTTTTTCAATGGCTTATAAAGCGGTAAAGATATTTCAGAACAAACTGTATGCATTAAAAAGGCCAAATATTTATGATTCTGATTTATTATGTTATAATTTGACTTGGTACCGAATGCAGATACTGAATATTATTTATTTGTATTGGATACTTTATTTTATTTTTAAATGTGATTTAGATGCCAGTTTGTACTTTGATTTTTGTGTTTTATTTTTACTTTGTTTCTAAGATATATATTTTTTGTCCATTAATCATAAACCAGTCGGCCTACAAGCGGCGCCAGTCTTGTTTGAAAATAGTAGATGAATTAAAACGAAGTGAAAGCATCTCATCTGCTTTCGTCCGTTGAGGAGTATTGTTATACTGGTAGTGGTAATGGTATGGTGGAACTTAATAAAATTTAGAAGTGGATAAAATAAGAATTAGAGTAGTATATAAATTCACCCACCTTTTCTTGTATATACTCGAGTTCCTGATGCAACATGTTTTTCAAAACTTCAAGAGTTCTCAAAAATCTATTTTTCTCCGTACTGAGTTCTGTGGTGACCAATAAATAATTTAAATTCTGTTTTTCTAGTAAATCAAAAATCGTCAACAGCTGTTTTGGTGTTTCGAAGTAGAGTTGAGGGGCAGGCAGTTCTTTTAGTCTCTTGGCTATAGCTTCTTTATAAATTTTCTTAAAAATACTCGACTCGGTTGTAAAAATCTCTGTATGTTTTATATCTAACTTTATACTATGACTATGTTGCCATAAAATTGGCGAAGCATGGTTTAGGAAATTTTGGAATGACAGCAAAATCATTAAGGTTTCTTCAATATATTGCAATTTAGACTTCAAAGAGGCCATGTCATAATTAGCTTTCTTGTGTTCCTCAGTTTGGTTTGTTAATTTTTTTGCTAAAGCATCTGACCTCTGCATTATAGCAATTGTTTTGTTATTGTCATCTGCAAGAAACTTGTCGAAACTATTCTGATATTCTTCGAAATGCTTGTTAGCTGTTTCATAAATGCTTCGCTCTGCTTCTATTTCTCTGTCAATCCTGAGTATTTCGTCGTCCAAAAAACCTTTAAGAATTCTTTTGAAGGCCACATTTTTTATATTTTGTTTGTATGCATTTATTGATTTGTTCGTCCGTATAGGGCGGCCTTCGACCAAAGAATAATAGTCAGGATCTGTATCTATTATTGTTTTAACGTCACTGTTTTGTACTGGTTCAATAGGTGGCAGTTTAATCCCAGCAATTGTTTCTCTCATTTTGCGTTTTATACTCCTTTTCTTTTTCTGATTTTCCATATTTACCTACAGCAAACCTTCACACAAACTATCTTATGAAGAAATTTTTCAATCATAAATCAATATTACTATAGCAACATGAAACCTACTGAGGCCGCCATTGCCTATTTAAGTCTTATCTTATAAAAGGAAAATTGATTTAATACCTAACAAGATATTCTGTAATAGCAATAAAATTGGTACTGAGATTTAGATAATAAAGTATGGTGTTTTATTGGTGCAATGTTTTTAATATCTATACATAAAACTAGGAAAATGACTAGAAATCAATAACATGTGAAGTGGAATGAGAGTTTTTAACGATATTATTATTTTCAGAATTTAATCAGTAGATGAACCATCGGTTTGTATTTCTTCCCGTTCTTCGTCATCTCCCTCCTTCTTTACCACATCCCAGGGCATTATCGGTAGCGGCGGCACGAACGAATCATCTATCTTCAACTTGAATAGGAAACGAGGTGTAAAGTGGGTGGGTAAGGGCCAAACTTTCTCTGTGAAATACAGAAATGATTATGTGTAAGTATTAAATTATTTTAAATTCATCGTCATTCATCACGCCGGTATTCCACAAGGGTTGTAATCGAATTTTACCGATAACTGTACAATGTTCCATGTAATATTGCTAGCTGCTACGCAATTTTTCCCGACCTGGGACGACATTTACATTCTATGACATTAAAACTTGGTTTTCGTGAATGCGATCAAAATGTACCTGGTGAAATCAGATTGACGTAAACCGAGATCGAACTCAACGTTTGAACTCAGTTATACAAAACTTAGTTTTATTGAACTATTGAACGGTGAAATCGGCCCTAAGGGTAGAGAGAGGTATGGTACAAAAAAATATAAGGTGAACCTACAACATCGTGTTAAGACGTTATCAATGAAAAGATAATTGATGTTGATCAACATGGCTCACCAAAATAGAATTCATAGTCATCAACCCGTCTATGCAAGTTCATAGTCTCGCGAAGGTCAAGAATATACTGAGATTGTAATAAGAAGTCCAGTAGGGCCACCTCGGGAAGCGCTTCCATCTTAGGATCGATCACCCTCAATCCGTCAAATGATAGCTGCAAGTATATTAATGCGAGTTAAAGACGTTATTGGGTAATAAATACGTAACTTAAAAATCATGACCATCGGCCCACTGCTGGGTATACACAGTAGTCAGCAGACCTCTCGTATCGGGAATCAGCCACAGAGTAACTCAGCTGCCCGTATATAATTAATAAATATCCATAATAACTTAACCGAAGGTAAAACGTTGTTCAAACCTATTATTTTAGTTCAAATAAAAGGTACCAAATAATTTCATCACATCTCCACTACTGGACATGGGTCTTCTAATCCTAATCACCATGCTTGGTAAAGAAATAGGTGACAGCAGTATGTTTTTACTAAAACGTCGGAGGATGTTGCAGCCCATCCGCTTGAACCTCGATGTGTTCCGTAGAATGGTCACCGATATGCCAGGAATCACCCGAACAAGCAATAGTAGCAGTTATGAATATAAGTACCTAGATGGTCATATATTTCTTACCCTTTTTTTTGGTTATCGGCCAACATTTTGTCAGTCATCGATCAACAATAGCACTAGATTAAGGATAAGGTACAAAAGCACATCGCTCAACTGGCCGCAGTTGCATATACTTATCTACTTTCTACTAAATAAATATAGAAAAAGTATCAACATCTTCAGTTGATTATAAACCTTAACACTCCAACATAACGTTTATTAATTATTTCCTGTTGTCATCATGAAGTTCTGTCATCGGAGAAAAAGGTAATGGCAATAAATAAATAAATTCGCTTCTAAAATCCAAAGTATTTTTAAATATATCAAAAATATTTATTTTAATATAAAACATAACTTCTTAACAATAAGGTTGAAAATGCGTTCACTGTTCAAATATTAGACACAATAATGGTGCGTTCTCTCAAAGATTGATGACACAAGCTTAATCATTTGTTATTTATTAATATTTCATGTTTAGTTGTATTTTTACTATATATACAAGTACTTTTACACATAAACTTCACGAAAAAAGATATTCCTTCCGAAAGTTTGGTGTTACGGTGGTTATAGCCGCAACTTCTGAACGCGCAATGCAGCATTTCGAGACCTCTTTATCTTGGCTAAGATTGGACTTATACTAACATCAAATAAAACCACAATATTATTTGTGCTCTTATTCTCGTCGGAAATCTAGTACTATTGTTGATCGAACGTCAGAGTTCATGCTATCTTTAGATAGAGCCTCCAACTTGGCTCAACGACTCTCGTTCAATGACAACAACCGAGACCGACGATTTTACGAGCCCTCTGTAGGACGGAGACGATCAGAAGATCACTTCTCGTAATTTAAAAATGTTCAAAATATAGTTCCGATCTAGTATCAGTGTCAAAAATGTCACAAATGGTATTCTCCTAAACTAACAAACAACGTCAAACGTGAACTTACACTGTGATGAGATCGAAAATGGATCGAAAGTTGATCGAAGTCAAAACGGTATTCTGCTAACATTTCGAACTGTCACATGTACATTTTCATTAAATGAACGTCAAAATTGAGATCGAAATGAGACTAGATCGAGATTATACCGAAATCCGACTAAACTTTAAGAGTAGCAGAATACATTTTATTCGGTCAATTCATAATTGAATCTCAGTTCGGTCAAGTTTCAGTCATAGTGTCAATTAATTACGAGAATTGGCCCTCAGTTCAAATATGACTATGCGGTCACCCATCCACAGGCTGATCTCTCCGAGCGTTGCTTAACCTCGTCGATCGTTTACCGATCAATGAGTGCAGTTGGCTATGAGCGCCTAAATTTTATAGACCGCAATCGATAGCAGCCTTTCTGTAAATCCGTTGTGACAGCGCTATACCTTACTAGCTTCAGATACTTACCTTCGGGTCAGCTATTGCGAAAGCACAGATTTTGGTAATTTTATTGAGAAAGATTCGAAGTTGTTCCAGGTGTTCTTGCAGTGGGCCGTACACGTTCAACTTGCCTATTAGCGACGGAGGCCTGGCTGTCACTGCTCGCCAGTCATTGAATCTTAGCTGAACAAGATTTAAAATTTTGAACTATATTGGTGTTAGTGAAGTAAATAATGCCATGTGGTGCCGGCTCAGAATGCCACCACCCCATCTCCTCCCATGGGTGTCGTAAAAGTCGACTAAGGGATTAGCCGGAGGATGGGCAGCGGCGTCCTTCGAGTACATTAACAACTCAACTGCGATCGCCAACCCGCTTGCCAAGCGTGGCGATTATGGCAAAACCCCCCAATGAGCCCGCAACACATCCATATCGGTGGCTGTGGTGATCTTTGGGGAGGCCTGTGTCCAGCAGTGGACTTCATTCGGCCGAAATGATGATGATGAAGTAAATATAACGTTTATAAAGTCCTCGCAACGAGACCTGCGCAAAGTTTGTGTCGGTGTAAACTACTATATTTGGGCCATACGCCACGTCCTACTTTCAGCACTCATTCAAAAAAAACTTAAGAGGAATAGTATAACGCCTGCCGAGATGTTACACTGCCGTATGTCCTTGAGATAATTATAAACGCCTGCTCGGTAGGTAAACTGACTATCGATCTTGTATTACGTATTTAATAATGATACATTAAAATTCTTATTGTCATACTAACTATTATTTTTAATCAAAAATTGCTGCAATTTTAATTTAAAAATAATAGGTACTTACGTAATATATAATCAAAGTCAAAACAGAAGATGCGCGGGAGCGATCAACGCCGCCCGTACGTATAGCCTGACTAATACCACTGTATCGCGCCTTAGGTATGCGAACAGCGACTCGTCGACGCCGAGCAGCCGCTCCGTTTTGTCATTACGCCGTCGTCGCTCAATATTAGTGTATAATCTATGGTTGTCGCTCACGGTGGCAACTAGTGTCATTTGACTGTATGTGTCAGACGCACATGATACATAGATGGGCCGCGCGTTATTTCGAGATACCAAGACTATCGATTTCCATGTGACCGAATATTTTAGGAAAGAAGACAAAGAAAGTTTTGAATATAAAAGTGACGCAAATATCGGGAAAATCGTGGCAGGGTACTGCGAAAAAACCGTAAGAAATGTGATAACGGCGGGAAATTCATCAACTGAAAATTTGGGCTGACTGAAATATAGTTTGCCAAATAAAACGAAAGTTATGAAGAAAAACATGTTATTGATAATTTTAATTTGGGAGTGATCAGCAGTGCCAAGTATTCATAAGTTACTGTCAAGTTTAAGACAAGATGGCAAATTGAATTCTGAACCACAATATCTGAGAAACCTTTTACACACAATGGGTTACCGTTTCAAAAAATTCAGATCGTAAAGACATCTTCTTATAGAGCAGCCTAATGTTATAGAGTGGCGGAGGAAATACTTGACAAAATTAGAAGTGAAAACCGCAACATATATTTCCGATAAGACATATATTAACGCTAGTCACAATGTCAGCAAATGTTGGCAATCGTTGTCGGAAACTGGAAGTCACACTGACATCGCGAAAGGACGACGTTTGGTAATTCTTCACGCTGGATGTCGAAATGGCTTGGTTCAAGATGCATTGACAGTATATCAATCAATGCTAAGACCGGCAACTACCATGGAGACATAAACGGGCCTACTTTGTATACAGGTTTTGTTACAGGTCTTAAAATTAGGGGTTACAATTTCATCATATTCTGCCATTTGTGGCATGCAAATTAAGACACAATTAAATTAAAATTAGGACAGACATTGCAATAAAACAGTATTAACATACCTACCTACTATAAAATAATTGAGATGTACGAAATAGTTATTGTTATTAATTATTAGAATAGAACCACATTTTATATTTATTATGGCTATTAGATTAGGTATATTTTATAATATCTCAATAGATTATTTAAAAGTATCGTTGAAGAAGTCATTAATGCTACGAGTATAGTAACATTTACAATGCAATAAATATTTTAATTTCTTTCTAAATAAGTTTAAGTTTAATTCTTTATAAGTAGTTGGTATTTTGTTGTAGATTTTAGGTGCTGTACAAAAAATGCTTTTCCACATAAGGGCTGTCCTAGCGCTGTGAATACGTAGTTTAGAATTATCGCGTGTCTTGCGATTAACAAAATATGAAAGCCGTGGAAAGAATTGAGGGTTTTGTCTTATAAAGTAAAAACTTCCAATATATGCAGAGACAGGATTGTTAGAATTTTATGTTTAACAAAGTATGATATACAGCTGTCAGTTGATTGAAGACAAAAGCTCAACTGCAAATTCTTATCAATAACACACAAAAAGTGCCCGTTTACAAAATATATAAACTCTTAAAAGCCGATGGATACAGTCCTGTGTTTACCACCATACCATCCAGATCTATGTAATATTTGAAGTTACTTATTTCACTTAACATTGTAGCAGTAACATGATTCAAATATATATTATTATTTTTTTCAAAATATTGTACAGAGTCGTTCTCCGCTTTCCTTCCCTCTCCCCACCTCCCTGCGCATACCTAAGGCGCGGCACAGCGGTATTGGTCAGGCTATAACTGTGGAGGCGTAACATAACGAGTGCCCCGCGACTGATGTATACTTAGAATTCGAAGTGCGCGTGCGTAGGCTAGAGGAGCGTTTCGGCCGTTTGTAAATTGTATGAAGACGTTATACTGTTCAATCTTACGTTTATACTGTGGCTGCTGTCTCGTTGCCCGGACTGTATCTACTCGGATATAATATAAAATCGGCCTAAAAAATATTGTAATAATATTTTTTTATATTCTAATTAGTAAATACTAATGTGTAGGTAGGTGTGTAGTTTCAAAGCTTAAAGAAAATGCCAATGCCATAAAAGTTTATTTTAACCAATCTCTCGATAAACCCGAGTAAAACGAGTAAATTTTTATGCTAATTTGTTCCTTTTTTGCGTTCCTCTAAATATGTCCATGACTGTATTTTGCTTTTAAGCTTGAACTGTTGAGAATAGGAAGAAGGTAAAATTTTCGGATAAAGTTGATTTATTATTAATCAGTTTCATTTATATTTCACAGAGATCATTTATAAGTGTTTTGAAAACAATATTCATAAAATTGTTGGTGATCGAGCGTATTTGTCGTGTAATACGAGTGTTCACCAATTTCGCTATAACGATTCAAACCAATATTTTTACGTTTAATAAAAACATAGGTTACCAGTGCGACGGTACCCTTGAATCTCGAAACTTTATCTTGCAACGCCCATAATAATTTAAGTAGTTTCGCGGGAAGTCGGAATGCGTACCGTACTAATAGAATGAAATGTCATCGGCGTTTTTAAGCGTTTAAATATTTTCCTCTCAGGCTTAGGAGCCTCTTCCTTGGCAAGGATTACGGCGAGTCCCTCGGTTTCCAGCTGCTCGCTTGCTTCTTCATCTAATTTTTCTTTTTCTGCTATCCATTTAGCTTCACTTGCGAATAAAATCCTCAGGTGTCTATGAATTGTATCCTCAGAACCCTATAAAAAAAAAATCTGCTTCTTCACATTTGTTTGGAAATACTAAGTATAGGGGGATAATTTGCCGTGTGGTGCCGGCTCAGAATGCCACCACCCCATTTCCTCCCATGGGTGTCGTAAAAGTCGACTAAGGGATTAGCCGGAGGATGGGCAGCAGCGTCCTTCGAGTACATTAACAGCTCAACTGCGATCGCCAACCCGCCTGCCAAGCGTAGCGATTATGGCAAAACCCCCCAATGTGCTCACAACACATCCATATCGGTGGTTGTGGTGATCTTTGGGGGAGGCCTGTGTCCAGCAGTGGACTTCATTCGGCCGAAATGATGAGGGGGATAATACCATGGATAAAAGATGATAGATAGATACTAAATAGATAGATATAGCTAGATAGGTACTAACCTCAACAATATGCACAAAATAGCTGTCATATACTAGCAGTAAACCGTACACATTTATCTCACAATAACATGAATTCACAATATTGATAGTCTTCTGGAAATGTGTTATAATTTCTTCTTTAGGCAACGTGTGTTCGCCGATGTATATCATGCGGATGGCATAGGTTTTCTAAAAATGCATAAAAAGCAATGAACAACTATAAATTGAATAAAAATCAGAATAACTGTTGATCTCTCACAGGCCCACTTTCAATTACATTATACTTAATACTGTTAAAATGCACAACAGTGTCACACTTCGACAACTATTTCAGCATACGCCTTCAGAGAAGTAACTGTCCATCATCATCATCATATCAGCCGAAGGACATCCACTGCTGAACGAAAGCCCATAAATTTCAGAAACGACCGATTACATGCCACTCTCATTTACGACTCTCAACGAGCTTCACCAGATCATCTGTCCAGGTCAAGATGGACTAACAAGGATGGTTACACGTCACTAGTGTTAGTAGTAGGGGAAAAGGGAGTAATGGGAGTCACTTACGCAAAAATCAAAATAAAACTAAATTTATTGTCAAAGCTTTGTTTAAATAATTTTCTACGATACTATGATTAATAGTCTATCAGTTCGAGACAGTATTTCTTAGATTTAGAAGACAAATTTGGCTTTAATCTAATTTTAAAACAGAAGTACTTTGACCACCATTGTCCTGACATGCGGGTAATTGTGTTCATCAAGGGGGAAAAACAGTTCATCTTCAGCAATTATCGCATAAGTAACATTCTGGTGAATCCTAATCGGTGGAGTCTGCTTGTCTCATCGTTACAATCAATTCGCAACAAAACAAACAAATGTTCCCAGCATCTTCTGCATCATCATCTTCATCGTCATCGCATATGTTAGTGAAATATATAACAGACTCTGAAGAAGAGTTTTCATCTTGAAGAAAATGTTTCTAGGCCGTAGCCACATTGTTTTTGCATTAAGCTATGTTTGCCTTTATCACTTTTATTTATTCCTATGCCGAGTGCTGATTACCCCATTACCCGTAAATAGATAAAACACTCTTCAACAATCAAATATTTTACGAAACTATATCTGCTTCATGATCATAATTTATGCGAAATACAAATGAAAACTTATGACTTAGGGTGAGATTCAGAAACGAGGCTAAGCGTGAACTTACGCTTCCATCTGTCAACTATTGACTTCGGTGCCAAAAAGTTGTTTTGAATGACTCATTGTGCATTTTCGAAATTGCGTGATAAAATATATGTTCCATTGCTGGACAGAAGCCTCCCCCAAAGAATGCCACAATGACCGGTATGGGTTTGTTTTGTGTACTCATTGGAGGGTTTTGCCATAATTCCCACGCTTGGCAGACGGATTGGCGATCGCAGTTGAGTTATAAATGCACTCGAAGGATGCTGCTGCCCATCCCGCGGTTAATCGCATAGGCACCTTTTACGACGCCCACGGGATGAAATGGGATAATATACTCATTACTTATTTCTTTTTTCCAACTAGATGGCGTTAGTGTCGAATTATGCACGGTACAGTATGGTTTCGTTGGCAAAAAGTGATGTTACTAATTTACTTTGCGAACGAGAAAATTATTGAGTACCTACCCGCGGACAGCCGCCGCCGACCGCCTAATCTGCGCCAAAGGGTAACACGCAAAGGTGTTACCTATGTTATCTCTGTTGTTAAAATTATTAAACCTTTATAAACAACTTACTAACCTTACCTACATTATTGTATTTATACCTAAATTATTTGTCCAATTGGCGATTCTTACGGATCAATTTGATTCATTTTCTTTGATTTGGTTGTTATTGATATCTGATTCAAAAGTTTAAAAGGAAATTTTACATGCCTCCTACAAAGAGGACGAATATCTTTCGAAGCTCATGAGCGTCTAAGATGCAAAGGCTAGCTCGATCTCTCAAAACTGCAGTTAATAAAAAAGAATAAAAAAAATAAAAAAATACTGCAGTTGATCGAGAGGCTCTGTTAGCTGCTAAACGTGAGTGCAATGCACAGTCACAAGCGATCGGAAGCGCCATGCTGCATCACGCGCCTCAGAGATTTACACCCAACGCGAATCGCGATTGAGCTCGCAGAGTATCCGCACTGCGTCGTCTCTGTACATGATCGACATCCAACGCTCATGCATTTGGACGTTCTATTTAGAGAATGGCTCGCGAATTTATTTCCTATATATCCTGAAAATGTCATAGAGCGCTTGGAAAATCAGCGGCAAACTACGCTTCTCGTATTTTTTTAACTGTGGGAAGAGGATCTGTTCACCAAATTGCGAACGAACGGCAAGATTATTTAATACTATACGTACGAGAAGCAAAGAGGTGTGTTTGTTCGACGTCAACGTTGGCGTACAGAATCTAGTTTCTCGGGAGTTATGAAAGACGCCGCATTGGGTAAGGTTTACACTGTGCATCCAAATAATGGCGACTGCTATTTCTTGCGCCTTTTATTGCACACAGTGCTTTTGCTTTAAGTTTCCCAAATATCGCCCAGCCTACGGAGCGCCCCATCTACTTGACGATGATAAACATTGGGATGATACTTTTGAGGAGTCCCTGTCGTCTACAATATTTATTCGCCGTCATGTTGGTTTTTAAGCGCCGACGGTTGTGGTTCAACTTATTGCTGTCCAGTTAGCGCACATTATAGCGCGTGCCTATATAATGGGCGGCAGTGGTGGCGTCGGCAAGTAGATCGCTCGCAATCGGCACGCTGTATGCTCGCTTGAGCGCTCAGTCTGCTCACTCGATCTGTACGCTGTATGTGGGATGGGAGGATGGCAGTTGCGAGCGCACTCGCGAAATTTATCTTGATATTATAAAAGTATAGTACAACACACGACTTAAAACCCTAATTTAAATTTTAAAAAGAGCGGTGTGATTATAATGAATGAGCACTGTTAATACTAGGCGGAAAAGGGCAAACTACATTGTATGAAAGTTATTGATGACAACACCCAGCTCCATGTGGGCAGGGTTTCCAAATAAAAGACAAGAGCGCATGGTTTGGCACTCGGCTGGCTGGGCTAGATACAATATGCGGCAGGCCTATGGGTCATGTCATTCGGAAATATATCAGGATCCTCCCTCTACACCTATTACAAGTTCCTAATAAAAGCTCAGATCATTATTGCATGTTTTCATTAACATGATGTAAATTCCACGCGTGCGAAGCCGCGGGCAAAAGCTAATGTTTCATAACATGATTAAATAGGCATAGACCCGGATAAAATAAAAATGAAATTAGCGCAAATTGAACTCCAAATGATTACTCACCTTATATTTAGTGCACACGTCAAATTACATTGCAAGCGCAGAAAAACGAAACACTGCCTCTATGTGAAAATACTTCGAGCTAGCAGAATGGGCGATTGGGCAGCAGCGTAATACAACCGACGGTTTCCGTTGATATTTACTTGGCTACGTCTATTAGTTCTGCTATTATTGTATTAATCACCACTGGCCGCTGACAACCATTATCCTGTTTTCCCCTACTAATTTTTAACCCTCGCACCAAACTCAATATTTGTGCCTAGAAAGTGGGTTCACGTCAATAGCACAATGTGTGGGACTCGTCCTCACAACCTCTGAATCGGCATTTCGATGCCTAAGCTATTGCCTTGCGATTGCATATAATGGCCCGTTTGTATAAGGCACCTTAGCAATATAAACCAATTTTAATGCACTATTACAGTCGTTAGCACACGATTACTTATGCTTTTACTTTCACTAAAATGATGCTAGCTATTTAGTGCTATTTGGAAATAAGGCTAAACGTCTATAATTTTAAATCATGGTGCGAGTGAACCTTTGCCTGAATTAATCATAAACACAAGATACTTTGCTTGAACACTATTTTATAAGCAATAACTAACCAAGCCGCGTTTTTTAAAATTCTCTTCAACGACATTCAGAACGGATGTCGTGTCGAGCTCGGGCAACGCCATTGTTGTACATAATATAACATAATATTTTATAACTTCACGGATTACTTTGTGTAAATATTACATCAATTCAACTCCTTGGATACAAGACGCTGTTAACTGTCAACGCGTATCCATGGAAACAACAGGGCATATATACTCCATCTACGATATACCGTTATCGTAGACTGAGTATTAACTAGACGGAGCCTGCGTATACCTGATGAGATAGAGATAGTTTACCAGGGTTACCAACCTATCAACCCATCATTTCGGCCGAATGAAGTCCACTGCTGGACACAGGCGTCCCCCAAAGATCATCACAACGACCAATATGGCTGTGTTGTGGGCTCATTGGGGGGTTTTGCCATAATCGCCACGCTTGGCAGACGGATTGGTGATCGCAGTTGTGTTGTTAATGTACTCGAAGGACGCTGCTGCCCATCCTCCGGCTAATCCCTTAGTCGACTTTTACGACACCCACGGGAGGAGATCGGGTGGTGGTATTCTGAACCGGCACCGCACGGTTGAGCCGGCACCACCCATTTCCCTAATTTTTAAGTGTTCTTAATATTATGGATTCTTTACATACATTTCCAAAAACAGTAAACAAAATATTTATTTATTTATTTATGCTTAATGTACAAGTGTACAAAGGCGGTCTTAATGCCGTAGGCATTTTCTACCAGACAACCTTTAGGTGATGCAGAGAACAACAAGGTAGATGCACCAATAAAATATGACAGGCAAGATGTGAAGACATGAAAACAAAAGTGTAATAATAATATATAAACTTACATAACCATTACACACATATATATATATATACTAAATAAACACGTACATACATATATATAATAAATATATACCAATGAGATGAGAAAGATATGTATTTATACCAGAATCAGAGCCGAGCTAAATCTGCCGAAATCTTGTCAAGAAGTAATTTTCGCACTTTTCTTTTAAAGCAATGCCGATTTTCAGCCATCCTGATTTCAAGGGGCAGCGCTTTCCACAGTAAAACAGATTGGATGAAGAAGGTAGAATGAATAAAGTCAGAGTGATGAGTAGGACATTGAAGAAGACGATTACTGGTAGAACGAAGATTTTTATCGTGGTTGGAATTATGTACATTCAAACTATTTATTTCTAATTACCGATATTTTGACTACGCATCGTAGTAACGTTCCAATTAGTTTGACCCGTAGCCTTGATCCAAAAACTTCGGACAGTCAATTCCTTGGAAAATCCGTAAGATTTTTAGAGTCCAACCGAACCTTCAGCTTCGCCATAAAAGTAACCTTCGGCCAAACTGGGCCAAAGTTTTAGCCGAAGCCGAATGTTCCTAACTAGCGCCGAAACTTAAGTAACTAAGTTTCTAGTCCATATACTTATCTACGGCAATATTTATCTGCTCCTCCCGCTAGTATTCCTAGTGAAAAATTATTGAGCGCTGCGGGGAAAATATATGCAACAGGAGTTCTAACTTGATTGGTGAAAATGCTGATAAATTATTATTTTTAATTTACAACATAAGACTGTTTAGCGTTGATTACTAATTATTTTTAATTGAATTGACAAATATCAAAATCCTAGTAAGAATTCAAGACTCCTTTGGCTATTATAATGTGGGTAAAACAGTCACATAAAATTGTGGATTAAATTTAATAATTGGCATTATTTCGAAGTGTTACTATTTTTGACAAGTTGCAAGGTAATTTTAATCATCTCGTTAAGTTGCTTATAACACTCACCATAAACATTTTAAAATCAATATTTTAATCACTTTTAGTCAATCTGGAAGTGAATTTCTTAGCATTATTAAACCTTCGGCTTGTGGCGACCGAATAACCCGATAACCGATCGACTTCGGCTTCGGCCAGAAGTCGACCTTCTATTACTAAAAAACAAATTTGTCATATATTTCTTGTGTCTAACCGAGCCTAGAATCGTAAAAATATTTCATCAAATAAAGAAAGAAATGAATATTAATTGGCTAGAAAGACGTTTGAAAGTTTTTACAATGTTGACGGTACGGTTGGTACAGTGGCTGATACAGTCGGCTGCTACGCTCCGAGTCGCGGGTTTGATCCTCGTACGGAAAAAATATTGGATGATCTGCAAGGACTTGTTCTGGGTCTGGGTGTATTGTGTGCGGAATTTGTGTTTGTAAATGCACCCACGACACAGGAGAAATCCTAGTGTAGGGTAACGTATAAATAACAAAAAAAATCAAACGTTCGTCGTGTTTTGTCCGTACAGCATATATATGCATGCGCCCAAATGTATTCAAATTTTTATCAGTTGTAAGTACACGAGATTGTGATACACATTCATACATTTTCAAAAATTACAACATTATATTTTAATAGCTACTAATAATATACTCGATTCCAGACTAAGAATAAATTACCAATGAATTAGAGAAAAATATTTTTCCTACGTGGGTATTCCTATAACTCGGACAAATTAAATGTACGTCATTACAGTTTGCCTGCAAACATTCGTGTGACCTCCTAAATTTAACGGGGTTATAGCGATAAACCAATATTCTTAAAAATTTAAAATGATTAAGCAATATACTGTCGTGTGGTGCCGGCTCAGAATGCCACCACCCCATCTCCTCCCATGGGTGTCGTAAAAGTCGACTAAGGGATTAGCCGGAGGATGGGCAGCAGCGTCCTTCGAGTACATTAACAGCTCAACTGCGATCGCCAACCCGCCTGCCAAGCGTGGCGATTATGGCGAAACCCCCCAATGAGCCCACAACACATCCATATCGGTGGTTGTATCTTTGGGGGAGGCCTGTGTCCAGCAGTGGACTTCATTCGGCCGAAATGATGAAGCAATATACTCTAAAATTTCAGTTTCAGCATAGAATATTACAAACACACAATTACATTTGTAAAAAAATCCATAGCACACTGTAGTTTGTCCAATTAAAAGACAAAATATGCAACTTACCATTTATAGGTTATGCTTTCTTCTTTTCGTCCCCTGTCGCTTTTACAGCCTAAAATAGCGCAGTGCACCATGCTTTAAGAGTTCAATAATATTCACAACGTTCACAAATACGCAGTTCCCAAAAAATATCACCTATTAGGCTGAAAAACAATTCAAGACATTTCACAAAATTGTTTCGCGCCAGTTTGCTGGACCTAAATAATCCCCAAGGTATACGCCGAAAGAGATAAAACATCATGATGTTTACTCCTGCATCTATTTTATAGAATCATCTCTTTTCCTTATGATTTCTGGATTGTATGTGTCATCTATACAATACTTCATCTACGACCGTTATGTAATACCGTAGTACCATAGTCCTATTATCTATCTAAATAGGTGACTGACTGAAAACTATAATCGCCGGAAATTGTTCAGACTCGTTAATTAAATGCATTGCTTAGTAAAAATGACAATAAAGGTACACATTTAAATTTAGTAGTAGAATAATAATATAGCATAAAATTGCTTTCATAATATGAATCGGGCAGTTTCCGTACACAATATTCTAGGGCCGGTCGCCTTTAATCTAATAAGATAAACTAAAGCCTACACATTTCAAAATTAATTTACATTCGGCTTCTACTTTACGAAATACATTAACCTCAGTTTTAAATGTAGCTCTAGACAATTGAGGTTGGATCCAAGCCTCATTACCCATTAGCTTAGGCGGCCTCGATGTCCACAAAGTATCTAGTATAAGTTTACCGGTGTTCTTCGGTCCATAGTAGTCATAAATTAAGCAGGAAAGTATTTGCATATACACTGATTTATTTGAGGTACAGTGCAAGACTGTTGCCTGAATACGGTTTTGCCTCTAAATCCTTGCAAAGGCAGGCGCGTGGAATCGATACGAGCCCTGAACAAAACACACATCAATGCACACTATGCAAGAATTGGACTTAATAGACATTTTATTTCATCAATACTTGTACGGACGTTCGTTTATTCTAAAAACTGACCATAAACCGCTAGTTTCCATTTTTTGATAAAGCTGGTATTCCTACCATGGCCGCAAGCAGATTTCAAAGGTGGGCGGTTATACTCTCTATAATATAATATTCAGTACATACAAACAGATGAAAATAGTGCGGATGTTTTTTCTAGATTACCTGTAGGACGACGAATTTAAGATCACCAAGAAGTGACTTATATGTTAATTTTGTACAAGAATTCTTACCAGTTACGAGCGACGAAATTAGTAAACAGAATGATAAAGATAATCTGTTAAGAAAGGTTATCATATTTCTCAGATCGGGCTGGACGAAGTCGTGTTCCGATCGCGAACTACAAGCTTATTTTGTTAGGAAAAATGAACTTAATGTAGATTCAGGTTGTGTGATGTAGGGTTATAGAATGGCGATAGCGTCGGAAATACGTTATCGCATCTTAAAAGAATTACATGTCAGTCACATGGGAATTGTGGAGATGAAATCGTTGGCTCGGAGTTACGTTTACTGGCCGGGCATCGACGCAGCCATTGAAAGAGTATGTTACACATACACACATTCATACCTTACAAACAACTCACATACGCAAACACATCCTTTCATAAAAACATCCCATGCCAAGCGCACATTTTTACCAAAAACACTCCATATTCTTACACAATACATACAGAACCCATGCACCACACTCGAAAACACTATATTTGCTGTTTTGAACACAACATAAATAATGCAACTAATTTTTATTTGTTTTGTTTTATCTAAGTAATTAAAGTGAATATTTAATTCCTATTAATTACTAACTAAAAATTGTCTGCAAACTTTGCATATACTAAAAATATTTTCGCACTACCTGCATTATGTTACACATCCCTTCTGTCATTAAATATATGTTATGTTCTGATATTTACCTGTTACAGTAATCTGTCGTATTATAATCAATAGTGCACTGTGCAAGCGAAATACTATTTGTATTTAGAACTGGTAAATGTGTTAGAGGAAGACTGTCCTACCGTGATACAGTTTCTACTAGTACGGAGGACAGTGCGAATCGAATGCAACAACCTCAATAAAAAATAAACAGTATGTATTAAATATGTTATGTATGTGACACAGGAATATGTGATATAACTGTAAGTACCTGCATGGATTGTATTATTTATGCTCGGGATGTTCTTGGCAATTAGCTGGAGGTCGCTAGTCCTGGTATGTCTATTAGTCTAGGTACGTTTGTAATAAATATAAATGTTTTACGATGATGGACAAAGTAGGTACCTATTACCTAAGATGTTTTGTAGGGGTACTGGAATTATACACATATCCTTTCCGTAACTTGTAAATTTGTGTACTTTTATAATGCATACGTGGTTGAGAGGACATGTCGGGATTTCGGCTGCCTTTAGTTGGTTCCCGGGACTTTTCGAGTATACCTTATGTAATAAGAAAGTGTAAGGTTGTCCTTTATAGATGCAAATAAATAAATTATTATTATATTATCTACTAAATGGATTGAAGCCTTTGAGATGAAAAGGACGACAGGAAACGAATTACTTAAGGCCTTAAGGGGTGTACTGGCTCGATTTGGTTTATCAAAAGAGATCGTATCCGACAAAGGACCACCATTCACTGGAACAGAAGTGGCACACTTTATGCGTGTTAATAGTATTAAGCATACTTTTACGCCGGTATATCATCCAGGTTCGAATGGTGCAGCAGATAATGCCGTGAAACTCTGTAAGAGAGCTCTAAAAAGCATTAAGGGACGGATCTGATTTAGATACGGCACTGAAATCTTATCTCTTAATGTACAGAAATACTGTTCATAGCACTACTGGTGAGTCGCCGGCAAGGTTATTACAACATAGGACATTGAGATCCCGTTTAGATCTGCTTAAACCGGTTGATAATGATCACAAGGTGAAGCAGACAGTCGAAAAGGCTCAAAATAAACAGGTGGAGGATGCGGGAGGTAAAATGCGAATTTTAGAGGTAGGGGAAACTGTGTGGGCCAGGGGTTTTGGAGTGATCATCGTCGGCACCGAAGGGAGGCTCCAGGAACTCGAAAGATCTCCATCTAGAGCCACCCATTGGTGCCACGCCTTTAGGCACGTCTCGGAGGGGATGACTGTAAAGAGGCCACCCCCTCAGGCATCTCTCGAGGGGATTGTAAAAGATTCCCCCGAGGCCTCACTATGCGCTGAGCTGCGCACACAGCGGTACGTGACCATATGCGCACCGCTGGAGCATTACGCTCTCACAGAAGGAGACCACAGCACTCCAATATTCATGCTCTGCCAGCATAGCCGACACTACTGCTGGCAAAGAGAGATCTTGTCCGATCCGATCGACCAGGATCCGCCGTTCGGCAGTCCACGCAGGGCACTCTCCGAGCGTGTGCTGTGCGGTATCCTGTTCGTCTCCACAGTGGTGGCACTGTGCCGTGACCTCGCGTCCTATCCTGTGCAAGTACGCACCGAAACAACCGTGTCCGGTGAATACCTGCATCAGGCGGAATGTGACGCGCTCGCTCCTTTGGACCCAGGCTCCGAAGAGCGGCAAGACAGCCTCGACGACGCGCTTTTGCGCGTACTGTGGCAGCATAAGCCGCTCGCGCCATAGCTCGAGGGCACGCCGCCAAGCTTGCTGCCTCAAACGTTCGAGCGCCCCTGAAGGCACGCCTTCCCCGCTCTGGGGGAGGGAGCGTGTTTGGTGATACACCCATGCATCCATCTCCGCCAAGATATCAAAAGGCGGAAAGCGCGCCAACAGAGTTGCCGCCTCAAAGGGCACCGTTCGGTATCCTCGTGCGATCCGTATAGCCGCTCTACGCTGCAGACCGTGGATCTTGGTTCTGCAAGATTGTTTCAAATCAACTAAATAATACCTAGACCCTAACCGACCTCCTACTTTACCAGTGAGCTATTTTTACTCCCTCCAAAACCCGATACGACGACGATGATGCTATTTATTATGTAGCCATTGATGTTATTTTTAGTACTTATATTGATTGTCTTTTGCCTGGCTGTATTGGTCTGTCATACTCACTAAAAATATGTCTTGCTGGCGGTGGTGTTGTGTATCGGGTCGTTCGGTTCCCTACAATATGGTTGAGCTAAGCGATGCTGATGCATGCGTCATGCTCGTGAACGAGTGCCGTTTGTTGGGACTGGTCAGCCGTTAACTGCCACGGCAAATAATTTATTATTATAATTTCATTGTGGTATGTTCCATCTTTACACATTGTCCTACATTTTTCTCCGTATATATATTACAATAATGTGTATCAATCAACATTGTAATCTCAATTATTTTAAAAGAGTATCCATGGAGTTTCTTGCCGGCTCTTCTCCATGAGATCAACTATTTGGAACTGTGCAACTTAGATTCTGACGTTTCATAAGTGCCAATATTTGGTTTATTTGAAATAAAAAAAATTGTCTTTGACTTTGACTTTGATGATCACTCCGGTGGTTTTAGCCGGCAGGAGACCGGCATGCCCCTTCGCCTTTTCCCGGGGCGAAGGAAGTACATGAGGTATTTCCACCGGATGAATAAAAAAAAAAGGTATTATTTAGTTGCTAGGGAAAACAGTCCACTTATCAAGAGGCATATTGATCAGCTTTGGAAAATATCACCACGGTCGATGATAGCCTGCCCGCTTCCTGAGCAGGAGTACAGTAATCTCATCAATTATATGATACTATGATACTGATATTATATTTATTTATCAATATTGGCATTAGTTTCTCCGTTATTAGAGTAATGTCTTAGGTATTCGCGATTATTACTCATTTAAATAAAACACTTTTAAACGGATTATATGGCGTATATTATAGATTTTTGATTTTCCTGCCGTCTCGAACACTTTGCTGGGTTCGTGGTCCCAGGATGACTAAGGTGACAGGCGTCATTACAGATTTTAAAAAGGTAATTTAATTTATCTACCGTACAATTTTAATTAAAAATTAGTTTCGATGCACACAGTAATCAATGTCTTGATGTTTTTTAGGGCAGTATGTTGTTTGGGACTTTATTATTTTAATAACCGGATTCCAAACAGGTGGCACCTGCTAACCATCTTCTCTATTAAAATTAGGATTTTTTTTTATTTAAATAGCCTCACGAAATATTCTAGGTAAATATCGGTTCTCTTTCGTAAGGACTTGAGGTTGATCAAAACAAAGATAATGGTTCGGTTCACCTAAGGCATGTTCACACACTACAGACTTTGTGGAGAGTCAATGCTTGACGTCAGCTATGTGTTTTTTTATTCGAGTGGCTTTACTACGCTTTGTTATGCCCTATGTATGACAAACCACAATCGCAGTCAATTTTGTAGACCCCTGCATCTTGTAATGGTATGAGACATTTCACCGGTTTGAGAAGTTGGCTGATCTTATGCAGCTTGAAATAAGTTTTGATGGAAGCACGCTTCAAGATATGACCAATTCTGTCGGTGACACCCTTAATGAAAACAGTAGGTCTTCAGTCAACCGTGGTGGGATTCGGGCGACTTCTGCGACCGGGTTGTGGTGCTTTCTAATTGTTATGATGAAGCACTTCCTTTACATAGTGAAGCTCCCCTGCCAGATGGTCGGTGTCGCAGATGCCATATGCTCTCTGTAACTCCACCGTAGCTAGGATGGTGTTGAGATGCACCGTTAAGGTACCTGTCTGTATGGGTAGGCTTTCAATACAAGGTGTGACTAACAGAATGATCAGGATTATAGATGAGAAGTATGTCAAGAAAGGCCAGTTGTCTATTATTTTTCTGTGTATTGAATTTAGGTTTTTTTTAATCTGCATTTTGGATCCTATAGTAAGGCAAGATGGTAAAAGTATCATCTACGTAACGTTTGAACATCTTCGATATAGCCGGAGCTGTGCTCAGTGTTCTCTCTTCAAAGTCCTCCATGATTAAAAATATTGGCAACTACAGCAGACATCGGTGAAACCATGGCCACACCATCAGTTTGCATGTAAAACTCGTTGTCCCACAATAGGTAGCCGTTGGTATGGCAGCGTTCTAATAACTCTGCATATTGTAGAGGCATCATGGTCACTTAACCGTCTTAACAATATCCAGGCAGTCTTTTACAGGTAAATTGATGAATAAAGACTGCACATCAAAACGGACCATCATTTGGCTTACAAAGTGTTCTCTGTTATTATTCGCACCGTCTTGGGACTATGGAGATATTGAATTTTCCTCAACGTGTCGACTGTTTTGCTCGTGACGATGTTGACAATTTTCCCGCGAAGATGCACAGATCTCATGGATGGTCCCGAAACTCTGTTCAATAACTTCATTTACTCCATTTCGTTTCGTGTATGAGTGCTTCTGGTCTGCCGAATCTTCTCCCTAGCGCTCCTATGATGACTTCAGGATCTAGCTGGCTTAGGACTTAGGCAGCCTTTTGCTGTGCCGCGTAAGCTTCGGCGTATACGTGCTACGTTCTCATCCTTCGTAAAATACTTGCTTGATTCTTCTTATGCGGTTCTGAAGCTGAGTCATTCCATGCTGCTTCCGCTGAAGAACGGCACGATATACACGAGTGTATACTTCGGTGGCTGCTTGGATGGCTCCGTGGATAAATCCGACATTGACAAATGACAATATTAACATTTGAGGTTAGGTTAACCTCAGAGATGCGACCATTATATTATGCAAAATTACGATTATCATTTTTATTGCTCTTAAAATGATTTTCGTCAAATGAATACCTACTAAAATAATTTAACTATGCGAAATAAAGTATTTTTGCGTACTTTATTGTTATAATAAAAATACGGTATAAGAGGTGTATGTCCTTGGCTTTTTTTATCGTACTTACGTTACAGAAAACAAATAACGCAATTAAGTTGATTAAATACAAACACCAAACGAGAAGAGATCGTTACGTCAGGGGAACGTAGCGTTTTTTATGGAGTTCCTCAAGGAAGTGTACTAGGCCCCCTTTTTTTTTTTTTTGTTCCGGTGGAAATTCTTCATGTACTTCCTTCGCCCCGGGAAAGGGCGAAGGGGTATGCCGGACTCCTACCGGCTAAAACCACCGGAGTGGTCATCTTCGGCACCGAAGGGAGGTTCCAGGAACTCGAATAATCTCCATCTAGCCACCCATTGGTGCCACGCCTTTAGGCACATCTCGGAGGGGATGACTGTAAAGTGGCCATCCCCTCTAGCTGAGGGAAGGCGACTGTAAAGAGGCCACCCCCCAGGCATCTCTCGGGGGGAATGTAAAAAAATTCCCCCGAAGCCTCACTATGCGCTGTGCGGCGCACACAGCGGTACGTGACCACATGCGCACCGCTGTCTTCCCGGGGGTCGCCCGGTATGAGCACGCAGATTTCCCAATAAGCGCGCTCGCGACCCCCAAGGCCCCCCGCCGTATAAAGAAGACAGGGGGCTCAGGCGTGTTGGACACGGGCACCGCGACGGTTGTTACCCCGGCTCCGTGTCCTCCTCCTCCGAGCCGGATCGGCCCTCCCTCGATCCCGCTCCGCGACCTCCTTCTGGAGTATTACGCTCTCACAGAAGGAGACCACAGCACTCCAATTGTCATGCCCTGCCAGCATAGCCGACACTACTGCTGGCAAAGGGCGATCTTGCCCGATCCGATCGACCAGGATCCGCCGCTCGGTAGCCCATGCAGGGCACTCTCCGAGCGTGTGCTGTGCGGTATCCTGGTCGTCTCCGCAGTGGTGGCACTGTGCCGTGACCTCGCGTCCTATCCTGTGCAAGTACGCACCGAAACAACCGTGTCCGGTGAATACCTGCGTCAGGCGGAATGTGAGGCGCTCGCTCCTTTGGAGCCAGGCTCCGAAGAGCGGCAAGACAGCCTCAACGATGCGCTTTTGCGCGTACTGTGGCAGCATGAGCCGCTCGCGCAACAGCTCGAGTGCACGCCGCCGAGCCTGCCGCCTTAAACTTTCGAGCGCCCCTGAAGGGTACTAGGCCCCCTGCTATTTACGCTGTTCATTAATGACTTGCCTATGGCCATTAAACATCCAATGACACTTTTCGCAGATGACAGTACAATAACTATACCTTGCAATGAAAGAGACGTATACAAAGATGACATATATAAAACATTAATTAATACTACAAAATGGTTAGATAGTAATAATTTGAAAATTAATATAAATAAAACTTTAATTATGCATTTCAGCCAGCGCTCTTTGACATAAAATATAATGATACAACAATTGACACGGTTAATACAACTCAGTTTTTAGGACTAACAAATGACCAGAAGTTTAATTGAAAGGCTTATATTGACACTCTCAGTAAAAGAATAAGCAATAATGCCTATGCTTTGTATACTCTGTCACAAACACTTAATATAGATGCGCTATTAACAGCATACTACGGACTGAATCCTTCCTCAGATATGGTATTATTTCTGGGGCAACTCAACGGATTAAGTAGTCGTATTTAAGGCTCAAAACAGATGCCTCAGATCTATGTTTAAATTGAAAATGACAGATAGCTATAAGCCGTACTTCATACGCTATATGATATTGACATTGCCATCCCTTTATATTTTAGAAATGGCAACCTTCGCCAAATTTATTTCCACGCATGGCAGATTTAGTTCCCCGAAACAGACGCAATAATAAACTCAATAGTAAACTCTGTCTACACAGGTCTAGTACTGCACTTATGCGCAAAAGTGTTTTCTGCATGGCTCCGATAATTTACAATATGTTACCGAATAGCTGGAAGGAACTTAGTAATGAAGCATTTAAGCGTAAACTAAAATTATTTTTAAACACATAAAGCCTACTATAGTGTAACTGACTTTCTAATAGAATCATTGATTTGACATGTTTCGTTTCTCTATTTAATTGAATTATTATTTTTGACATACTTTTTATATTTATATTGTTTCACATTCTATTCCAACATCGTTACATTGACATTGTTATTTTAATTAAATTTTACATTAATAATAATAATTTTACAGATAGTTTCTTTAATTACATTTGAATTGGAAAGATTATATTTAATTTTATTAAGTATTAATTTTTTTATGTTTATATTGATAATAATGATAAAAAAGCCATAAATATAGGTAATTAAATAATCCTTAATATTTGCACGCCATGGCACGTGGCAAACATGTTAGAACAGATTTTTACTTTTTTTTGTTATCTTGCATGCACTTGACATTCATGTATGGACACACATATTTGAGCAAATAAATTAATTCTATTGTATTCTAGAGTACAATTCCCCGAAATAGGCAACCCTAAACACAACATACACATTTACTCGAATTTTCAACTTTCTTATCTCTAGTACACAATTCTACCCAATTCTTAACTCCACATGGGGTTGTTGTTTATCACTTACTATCATAATGGTAAACAGGCTCTAAACCTGTCATCTAGATATATTGAAGAGTATTTCTCCACAACGCAGAGGCCGCCAAAAACAAATCGAAGGAGCGGGTCGTGCACTCGCATAAATTCAAGACGTGAATAAATAATTACGGATCCAAAAACATCAGAGTAAATGAATTTATTAGTGTAGCTAGTGGCCAACCTTGTGTCAGAGTTGTTCAAGTCCTCTGAGGATCTTCATCTTAGCTTAACCCTTTCAGTGCGCATGATGCAACGTGTGCATCATTTAAAAATGGTCCTCCGCGGCGCATGATGCAAGGTATGCATCATGGATCGCACTTTCGGGAAGTGTTAAAAAACTTAATTAAACTGCAACATTGTTTTATGTTTTTGTTTAGTATTTGTTGCTGACACCTTTAATAATGAATTGGCATAAAAGTTGTGAAATAAAATGTAATAAACAACGTAATAATGTCGACTGAATCTTTACTCTGGATTACTACTGAAAAGTTCCAAAGAATGAATATAAATTATTTCGTGTATCGTATTGATTTATGTTCTTAAATATACTCAGTATATTTAATTATAGATTAACTGTGTTTTTAACCATGATACACAAGGTGTATCATCGCGCTGTTGAAGACTTACCGTAAAGCAGCCAATAATTACAACGACGTAAGTCGATATCATATAAAGTAAACTGAACGTAATACTTGTGCGGTAAGAAATAGTTTGCTTTGCGTTTATAAGAACTACATTTTGGATGGTTTTACGCATCATTTTACTCAACAAATTCAGTTATTATTTTAAATGATATTTTATACTCCCGTTATAATTTAATGGAAATGCAAAAGTCAGATACAAAAATAATATTAATTGTTGCTGTTAAAATTAATTATATACGAAAAAAATCCATTTGTAGTCACTTAGTAAATCATTCAATTAAATATTTTAAATGAAATTTTTGTTAGGGCTACTTTTGCTACCGGATTATAATAACAAGAATTAATCACAAAGCGGCCGATAGTTTCTATGTCCTATTATTATTGCACTTCGTACATCATCGTAAATTTAATTACATTTATGTGTAAAACGTCGTTACCTAATTAGTATTTTTATAGCTTCCAAGTATGACATCGAGGATTATCTACTGTTTGATATACTGTGTTTTTTTTTGTATTTGAATGGAAAAAGTGTTTATGTCGGTATGAAGTTAATAATATTGCACAGTCTTGATCTGTGCCTGTTTGTGAGTCCCTAGTGAGTTATTGCGATGAGGTTAGTGCGATTTTAGCTCTCTTTATCTATATCTTCTATATGCACAACGGTTTTCTCAACTCTCTCTCTGGGCTCGACCTCTGCATCTACTATGATCGACCCAGCTTGAAATACAGATTTGATAATTAATGCTATTACAATTATGGCTTGTGATATGGACTCGATGACTTATGCTATCACAATTAACCCGGCCGGGTGATATGGACTCTATGACTAATACATCTTTCCTGACGGATTACGGCGCCTACATGATAGCGCCTCACAAAACCAAGGCACTATGGTTCCACAAACTGCCGTGGAGCAGATAACCACCCAGTCGCAGATACGCTTTGATGACGTACTAATCAGGGTGGGCAGGTACATCAAGTACCTGGACTCACCCTGGACAGTCACTGAAGCTTCAAGGGGTGCTTCGAGTCAAGAAGTGCCTTGCACCCGAGAAAATCAGGATACCTCTCGGGCTGCGAGCGGCGGATTTTGGTCGATCGGATTGGGCAAGATCTTTCTCTGCTACCTCGCAGTAGTGTGGCTAAGGCCAAGCATGAAAATTGGAGTGCTGTGGTTTCGATTTTGTGAGAGCATCATGCTCCAAAAGGAGATCGCAGAGAGAGGCAGCGAGCCAATCCCGTTTGGAGAAGAACATGGAGCTGGGGTAATAAATAATAATCGCCGTGGCACCCAAGTCCAACACGCATGAGCCCCCTGTCGTCTTTATATGGCGGGAACCTTGCGGTGATACGGGGCATTGACAAGGATAGTTTTTTATCTTGTTTACCAAGATGGCAAAAGTATTCCAAATAAAATACTCGTCAAATAGTACGAACAAAATTAAAAAGACCATTTAGATGTGGAATAGTCCAGCTACTCATACGTTAGCTGAACTATACAGTCATTACAAAGAATTCGCTTATTTTAATTTTTATTAAAATGAGTTGCCTTTGGTTACGGTTTGCTTGTGTGCAATTTGTGTTTGTAAACGCACCCACGAGACAGGAGAAATCTTTGTGTGGGACAACGTTTTTTTTTTAAAGAAAGGAAGCTGCATTTATACCTTTTAAAGTTTTATTCGTAAACATAAAAATTTGCATCTTGACATGTTACATAATATTGGAAACTGTGTTACTTAGATATATTGACCACTTTGGATGCTTACAACAATAAGAAAGTTCAAACTGTGTACATCTGATCATTTTGACTACCTTCGACACTCATATCTGTTTGACGCTGACTTTACATACAAATCATTGCTAGTTATAGTAATAATAGGTCTTTGCCTATGAAATTGCCGTTCTGCAGTACTAGCTATTTTAATTTAAAATATTTTTTGTTTGGCTATGTTTTCTAACATCACATTAATTTTATAAATGTGGTTTTCATTATTCAAAATCAGTCTTATGTGTATTGATAAGTGTTATGTTCTCGTCACGTTTGAATATTTTACGTTGTCATGGGTGCGTTGAAAATTCGAGTAAATATGGAATATGAGTACCGTCGTGGCAGCAAAGCGGCACAAGCGGCATGCAACATCAACGACGTTTACAGAGCGAACACTACAAACGAACGCACAACCCGTTATTGGTTTGCCCGCTTCCATGCTGGAAATTTCGATTTGACAAATGAACCATGAACCTTTGGAACCGTCGGCCGAAAACTTTGGTAGACAATGACGGCAAAGGCTATTGTGGTAGCTGATGATACTCAATCTAAGGCAAGGTAAAAAAGCTTGACAAATGGGTGCCATACGAACTTAACGATCATCAGCGCAACGTGCGCGTCGAGTCCAGCCTTGCGCTTTTCAACAGACACAGAAACGAGGAAATTTTAAGTTGAATTGTTAGCTGTGACGAAAAATGGATTCTGTTTGACAATTGCAAGCACTCAGCAAGTTGGTTATCTGGTTCCTTAAAAAAGGGCATCGATTAACTGCCACTGCGTTGGCAAAAAATACATCGATTATACAATTGAGGTTCGGTTATTCGGTCGATTACTTGGATTGAAAAAAATAAAATTGCTATGCTTTATTTCATACAAACGGCAATTTCATAGATCTAATATAATTAGAATAAGAATTATCTTTATCTTGATCTAACCTAAGAATTTCAATATTACCTAGTATTTAGGTTGTGGAGTCTGATGACAGTCGTTCCATGTAAAATATTTATACTCAGCCGCATCTAGTTAGTATTCCATGTTGAAGATAGAGGAATAAAGCTTTTCATGAACCATGCTACCTACATTTCTAATAATAACACTAGTTATTATTTTTAAAAATTTATTCTTTGTTACAAAAAATGTTGCATAAAACCACTCACAACGTGACGTCAGAAGCGCAATGATGCAACTTATGCATCATGGGCCGAGACCGTGTTTTGTTTGTACTGCGCCGTGGCGTGTTATAAATCGCCTGACCGCCGCGCAGTAAAAGGGTTAACGACTGCCGTCTTCTAACAACCGGGACCGAACATATTACTTGCCCTCCGAAGCATGGAGTGCTCATTTCAATACCACTATGTGGTCATCCATAGACGAATGCACTTGCTTGCTTAACCATATAGATAGTTTAACAATCTGTGCTGTGCAATGGGCTATGAATGGCTCAAAAATATGAAATAAAAGACGAACATTGAAGTAACATCATTATATTACACTACTTGCTATAACACAGAACTTTACAGCTATAAACAGAACAAACACTTAATAATCATCATATCTATAATTTTTGTTACTTCTAAATTTATTGTATCTTTTGTTACTATTGAACTCATAGATATTTTGTTTCTGTCTTGGTTTCCATTTCGCCTGCCTTTCCTTATCTTTTGTAATGTTGTATGAACGAGCAAGGTTTACTAGGTCCATTGGAACCTCCTGAAATATTAATATTTAATATTATTATAAATGTTTGGAGATTAAATAAATCCATAAACTAATTGTACAGATAATATATACAAATAAATTAAATTGAAGTGTCTGTTTGTAATGTCAAAATATCAGCTTTTTACTGAATGCAATATGGTTCCTATAACTAAAAAAACAATTTTCTTGTTTTTTTGGCTGTCTGTCTGTCTGTCTGTTTGTTCGGGTAATCTCCGAAACGGCTGGACCAATTTTGGCGGGACTTTCATTGGCAGATAGCGGATGTTATATATAAGGAATAACTTGGGCTACTTTTATTTTAGAAAAATAATAAGGGTTCCGCGCAAAAAAAAACTTGAATTCTAATATATATAGTCTATAATGTGTAATAATCGCGAAAATCTAAGACATTACTATATATAGTCTATGTCAAGTACTCTAAATTTATTTTAAATTAAACGCAAGTGATACCCCGGGTCCCAGCTAGTTAAATCATAAAATATTAGGCTATTGCAAGTGGTCTATGAGTTCAGCCTTGGCTTCGGAATTAATAAAAAGATTTATGGTGTTGAAGCATTATTTTGAGTTTAGGTCAGTGTAAAAATACCTGATTAGCCTCTTTCAGCACATCAATCAAACTATTTGCTTGTCTGGCATTCTCATCAGTGAGTATAGCATGAGAGATTCCTTTGTTATCTTGCCGACCGGTGCGTCCTATTCTGTGAATGTAGTCTTCAGATGTGTTCGGGAAATCATAGTTGATCACATGAGTCACACCATCCACATCTTAAAAAAAAACCTGGTTAAGGATGCCTCCCGATAAATATGCTGGACATTATTTGTCAACATTATCAATTCAAAAGGCTTTTCAGTACCCTTCAGGTAAGTTGATTTTGTTCAATTAATATTATTAAGCAACAAACAATACAAAATAATGTGATTTTAATTACTCACCGAGACCTCTGGCTGCAACATCAGTAGCGACTAAAATATTTGACTGGCCAGCTTTAAATTTACTGATAATTCTATCCCTCTGGAATTGGGTTTTATCACCATGAATCCCATCAGCTGGCCATCCATTCCTCCTAAGTGTTAATGACAAAGTATCTACAAATTTCTTAGTGTTCGTGAATATTAACATTTTACCAAATCCTTCGCCCGATATCTCATGCATTATAGATTTAAACCTGAAAAGTCAACATATGATTGATATAAATAATTATTTTGTCTCAGCACAAGGATTTAAAGATACCAAACTAAATGCTTACAAATCCATTTTTTGTTCCTGGTCACAAACATGAACATGTTGCTTTATGTTATGATTCGCTGATAGTTCTGTAGATCCAACATTTACTTGCACAAACTCTCCCAAATAGTCCTTCGCTAAATGTCTAACTTCTTTGGGCCATGTCGCAGAAAACATCAAAATTTGCCTCTCTAGGGGGACACCCTCCAGAGCTTGACGAATTTGTGGCTCAAAACCCATATCCAACATTCTATCTGCTTCATCTAAGACAACATAAGTAGATCGGCTTAGTGTTGTAGTTTTACTATCAATAAAGTCATTCAATCTGCCTGGAGTAGCAATAAGGATATCAACTCCTTCTCTTAGTTTTTCTGCTTGCACTGCCCGGCTTGCTCCTCCATATATACATACACAGCGTATATTCAGAGCTCTTTCAAATTCCTTTGCCACTTGCTCTATTTGGCGAGCTAGTTCTCTAGTTGGTGCAAGGACTAGTACTATAGGGCCAAGACCTCTCTTTGCCTTTTTCTCTTTGATGTGAACCACTGCTGGTAACAAATATGCCAAAGTTTTACCAGTACCAGTTTGAGCAATCCCAACAAAATTTCGTCCACTCAAAGCAACAGGCCATCCTTGTGACTGTATTACTGTAGGTTTAAAAAAACCTTGATCTTTTAAAAATGATTTTATAAAGTCAGGAAATTCACTGTTGTCTAAATCTATGTAAGGATTTGGTATGTCTTCTCCAATAACTGTGATATTATGTTCATTGCGATAATCATCAATGTTACTCTGCTGTGCAGGGTTGGTGGAGTAAAATCGTTGAATATACCCTGTTCTCAACTTAAATCGCCTTAAAATGTGCTCATGGCTGACTGTGGAATAAGGAACACTGACAATTTTTTGTAAGTTAACTGAAGTAACATCTGCAGTACATTGTTTGGAGCCATCTGATAATCTGGAAAAAATAAGTTTGATGTACAAGTAGGCTGGTTGAATATGTATATGCTACTATGAATCATGTAAAATTACAAATATTAAATGTTTCATGCTACATAGAGTATTTTGTAAATCAAAGCCTACTTAAGTATATTTACAGAAGCTAATCAATGGTATTTTATGTTTGTTCACATGGGACTTCAACATTGATTAGCCATTGCTCAGATTAAAACCGAAAGCATGCTTCAGCATCCGAATTTTTAAAAAGTTGTCTCTAATAATGATATGAGAAGCAAGTCCCTCCCATTATGTCATGTTAGAAATCTATATAAAGGCAATGGATTATAGTAGTTTGGACTTACAATTTACGTAAGCCTCTCCGCCTCAAGAATCTTGTCACTAGATTCAAAGCCATTTTTATCACCAAGTAAGTTCTCTCTCAGCTTATATTCTATTATTTGTAAAAACTGATATTTATTCCGATTGACAGATCTAAGTGCCTTGCCTTGCCTCAAGTTTTTTTGAGGTTAGAATCAATGAGAAAGCAAGGAAAACCTCATCACAGAGTTTAACTTTATTCAATCAATTTATTTTGATTAAATGCTACTTGAACTTCACTAGATAAACAGGCGGAATGTTATATCACGAAATAAACTTGCGTCGTGCGTCAAACATGCGACTCTCTGGTCACTAATAAAAAAACAAATGGCCTGAATTAATTAGTGATGTCCCAACTCCCAATTTACCGAGTAGCAGTGTTGCCACCTCATAAAAATTAAAGTCACTAGATCAACACCCAAAAGTCACCAGATTGAGCTAAATTCGAAGCGAAAGTCACCAGAAATCCCAAAAAATATATTTTAGTAGAAACAATGTTATAATGCCATCTATCGAAGTATCGATAGTACTGGACTGACTACTCAAGCGGCAGTACATGTTCAAATCGCTGTGTATCTCCGGTCACGGTTAGGGCTACCCCATCTCATGCCTTGGGTGTCGTAGAAGATGACTAAGGGAGTTTGGAACCCGGTGTGTACCATTATTATTAGGCACTTTGAGTTGCCCGCAGGTGACGGATGAACAACCGACTACTACTACTGTTAGGTAATAACAATACGCTGTGACTCAATACCACTTTTTATTGTGTATCAAACTACGGTAACAAACATTAAAATATCTCAAAAACCAGATTTTTATTACATCAACAAATTCTAAGTATGGGAAAACAACCGTAATTGTAAAAGTAGATAACAGAGTTTGGTTGTAATAATTATATTGTAACGACAAAACAAGAATGTAAATAATATTTATTTTATTATAAAGAAACTTTTTAGGATAGATGAAGACGACTCAATTATCGCTAGAAGTCGCTAAAAACAAAAAACGCTAAACGACTGAAATCAATCGCCAAAAGGGGTCAAAAGTCACCAGATCTAGTGACAAAATCGCTAAGGTGGCAACACTGCCGAGTAGACCTGTGTCGATCGCGATTGAATGAATCACTTTGATTCGATTACTATCAGATCTCGAGTGATCAGGTCGTGAAGCGCTAATAGATTCGATCATTTGTATACCCATATAAGTAAAACGATTTAGGGTGAGATTCAGAAACGAGACTAAGCGTGAACTTACGCTTCCATCTGTCAAAATTAGGGGAGTAGTGCATTTTGACATATGGAAGCGTAAGTTCACGCTTAGACTAGTTTTATGTTGGAATGTAGTGGACGCGTCAATTAAACCAGCTTGTTGCGTTATGACTGCCTTTATTACATACCTGATACCCACATATACTAATATCATTATAAGATTTACCAAATACCTACATCCCCTTCTTAAATAAATTTTAATTAACTTCATTTATGAATATACATATAAAAATAATAATTTAGTTAATAATTGTATAAAATAAATCCAACTCTACGTGCTTTCTTGATGTCATGTATGAGGCAATGGAGGACAGTCCTTCACTATCCAGGATGTAGGCAAATTCAAGGGAATAATGAACCAATCCGGATTGAGCGTGGAATATTCCAGGGCGATAGTCTGAGTCCGTTGTGGTTTTGTTTGGCCTTGAACCCTCTGAGTACAATATTGGAAGGTTCAGGGCCAGGTTCATATCCCACCTCTTTTACATGGATGATCTGAAACTGTTTGCCCCCAGCAATTTGCAGCTGCTGGAGTTACTGAAGGTAACAGAAACTTTCAGTAACTCTATCAGGATGGAATTTGGTGTGGATAAATGTGCAGTCATGCATGTAAAACGAGGAGGGATTATGGAATCCGCGGGAATACAACTCACGGATTATATATATAATAAAAAGTTTTTTGTCAGACGGAAACAAAGTGCGGGCTTTTAATGCTTGGGTCATGCCAGTCTTGATATACTCCTTTGGTATACTCAGATGGACTTAGACCGAACTAGACGCCCTGGATAGAAAAGTTCGCTCACTGCTGACCGCAAACCGTATGCATCATCCACGATCATCGGTAATGAGGCTGTACATCCCTCGAAAGTGTGGGGGTCGTGGATTTTTGAACGCTAAGACCCTGCATAATCGTGAGGTGTGCAGCCTCAGAGAATACTTCCTCCGTGCCGAAATGGGGATGCATCGGGATGTGGTCGCAGTGGACAACGGACTCACCCCGCTCTCGTTGGCTAAACAGAACTGGCGCATACCTATTGTACTTGGAACCAACGACCGCAGGGAAGTATGGCAGAGCATGGACGCTATTATCGGGCACTTCATGGGCCCGATGTAGACTTCCTAGCGTCCGTAGCCTGGCTACGTTTTGGTGACCTTTTTGGGGAAACCGAAGGTTTTGTTTGTGCAATTATGGACGAAGTTATTATGACGAACAACTACCGCAAATATATTGTCAAGGATGGTACGGTTGATATATGTCGGGCATGTCACCGTCCAGGAGAGTCCATTAGACATATTATTTCTGGTTGTTCTCGTCTTGCTAATGGCGAGTACTTGCACAGACATAATCAAGTAGCCTGGATCATCCACCAGCAACTTGCTTTGAAATACAACCTTGTGGAATCTGAGGTGCTATACTATAGGCGTTATCTCGTAATGATTGAGCTTGTTTAATTGTATCGGGTAAGGCATTCCAAAGTTGTACTGCTTGTACTTTAAAAGATTTGTCCAAAAAAACTGTGGAATGCATAGGGATCTTAAGCCTCAGGTTTTCCGACGATCTTGATATCTGTTATGTGTGTCATGAAGGAACTGAAAACGTTCTTTAAGATAAGAGGGGGTTGAGGGATTAAACAGAACACTGTAAAGTAAGGACAATATATGAGAATTCCTGCGCAAGCGAATTGGAAGCCACTTGAGTTTTATGCGAAATTCTGATACATGGTCATATTTACGCAAGCCAAATATGAACCTTATACAGAAATTTTGAAGTCGCTCTAGTTTATTGAGTTGAGCCTCAGTTAGATCCAGGTAACTGATATCGGCATAGTCAAGGATGGGTAATAAAAGGGACTGGGCTAGCGCAATTTTAGTGGCAGTAGGCAAGAAGTTTCGTAATCTTCTCAGTGACCCGGCTGACGCAAACAATTTACGGCTCACTTCCTGAAGCTGAGGACCCCAGGAAAGATTTTTGTCTATAAGAATCCCCAAATTCTTGACTTTTTCACTTATGGGTATGATAGTCCCGTCGAAACATATTGCCGGAATCCGCATCGAGTCAATTCTAGCAGTCAACCCGGGGCTGCCGACAACAGTAACCTGTGTCTTTATAGGATTAACCTTGAGTCCATACGCTTTACTCCATTCACTAATTGAAGCTAAATCCCTGTTGATGATGGCAATTGCATCTGGCAATTCTGTAGGTGAAGCCTGCTTGTAGATTTGCAAATCGTCTGCATAGAGGTGGTGGGATGAAAGAAGTCTAGAAGAAATTGAATTAATAAATATAGTGAAGAGTAGAGGAGATAAAACGCCACCCTGAGGTACGCCAACATAAGTATTGCACCAAGAAGAGGATTTCTCTTCTATGCATATACGTTGCCGGCGGCCAGACAGGTAACTTCGAAACCATTCAATTTAAGTATTATAACCCAGAAATATATTAATAAATAGAATATATTATCTTTTATTTAAGGATAACAATACAAATATTTTATCACGTTTTTGGCTTAGGGGACACAGCAATTACGAAAATGCACTTTTGGCACCAAAGACAGTAGTTTTTCACTAATAAATAGACAAACAAATACTTTATTAAAGTAGGTCCATTTTTTTTTACATTTCGGTTGGTGCAGTTGCTGATACAGTCGACTGCTGCGCCGGGGGTCGTGGGTTCGATTCCCGCACGGAACAAATATTTGTATGATCTGCAGGTAGTTGTTCCGGGTCTGGGTGTATTGTATGTGGAATTCATGTCTGTAAACGCACGTTTACAGACGTTTTAAAAAAAACAATTTATCCGAAATACAAATGAAAACTTATAACTTAGTCCGAAGGAAAGAACTACTAGCGACATCTGTTGCCTTGAACCCGTGATTTATTATTTACACGAAAACATAATAAAATATCAACAACAGACCAGACAGAATATTCAATATAGAAATTGCTTTTCAAGAGAATAAAATTAATGCAAAACAAAATTCAAAAAGTAAGATTTATGACAACCCGTGTGTTATTTTTTTAGCAGGCTACGTAACCAGTTGCGTAAGGGTACGAAATAAGCTTTCTCATTTTTTAAATCTGTCGCTTAGCTCCCTTTAGATATAGCGTGATTGTTGACGATGCAGGTAAGCGTGGGGTGTGAGTTCGAAGAGTAAAGAACAATTGTTTCGTTTTAATATTACCGGTGCACATGCGCGTATACTGGTGAGAAAATATTATCTTCATTGAATGGCGGCGGCCGGCAGAGTGCCTGCTTTTATAGAATAATATCACAGTGTGCGCGCAAAATGACGGTAAGTATATTTATTTAATGTAGGTAAGTACAAAATTTAGTTTATTATGTCAGTATTAAGTGTATAGTCTATGGTTTATTATGAGTACATCTTTTTATTTAGGTTTATATATTATATAAATTGTAGTTTATTTTAGAAGTGTTTAATTATTATGTTTTATTATGTTTCAGGTGCAGATATCCTCGCAAGGCACGTCGTTTACAGTGATAGTAATGTTTTTTTAAATAATTCTTATTACGTACTGCTGATAACGAACGTGTTCACTCGTGTGATTATTTCATAATATTCGTTGTAAAACAAAACTTTGTAGACATATTGTTATACTACTCACGTTCCATGTACAAAAGCGTGATGAATGGTATTATAAATCCATCCTTAGGCAGTAACTGACATTTTTGCCAAATTTAAATGAATTATATACTTACTGTAGTTTTAGCGGTAACATCCAACATAGAAACAGACAAACAGACAGAAATTAAAAAAAGGTAGGTAGGTAGGTACGACTGCATTAACGTATTTAAGTACCTTTACTCCATTTCATAAAAAATTGACCACTAAACCATTTTTTTTTTGTCTCATGCTAGATTAAAATTTAGTGTAATAAAATATACCATACACAGATTTTGTTTCATTGTATGGTCACACTACATAATTTATTTTCTTAGGATTAATAAAATTGTATTATCTCAGCTAAATGGTAAACAATACATAATTCAAGTTTTGGATTATTTAGTAGAAACTTTCTACTAAAACTAAGTACACTTGACTTTCTGACATTCCTTTCATCAAACAGTTATCACATCATACTCGTACATGATAGTGGGCGTGTGGAATGTGGGTTGAGTTTTGATAATGGTTATCTTGAAAAAAGGTTTTGATTTGTAGCGACAGCAGTAGTGCCTTACAGCAGATAGCTCGTCGCACCTCTGCTTTCAGAGGTGCATTGATAGCATATGTTATCCTGGCCAAAAAAAAGAGTTTATCAATAGGGGTATAGAACTGGTACTTAGTCCTTCAGATGCTATTCAATTCCGTCTTACTCGAGGGCAAAACGCTGGAAGCGTGGAATAGAGGTGAGGTGGTGCTCTTCTTCAAAAAGGGTGATAACACCCTATTGAAGAGTTATAGACCCATCTCACTTCTGAGCCATGTTTATAAGCTATTTTCACGGGTCATCACGAATCGTCGCGAGCGCAGGTTTTATGACTTCCAGCCTCCCGAACACGCCGGTTTCCGAAAAGGTTTCAGTGCTATAGCCCACATCCATACGCTGCGGCAGGTTATACAGAAGACCGAGGAGTATAATCTGCCACTGTGGTTGGCGTTTGTGGACTATGAGAAAGCCTTTGATTCGATCGAAACCTGGGCAATGCTGCAATCTCTGCAGCGGTGCCAGATTGACTATCGGTACATTGAAGTGTTGAAGTGCTTATACAGAAACGCCAGCATGTCGGTCCGAGTACATGAACAGAGCACGGGGGCAATTCCATTGCAGAGAGGTGTGAGACAGGGGGACGTAATTTCCCTGAAACTGTTCACCGCTGCAATGGAGGATGCCTTCAAGCTACTGGATTGGAAAGGATTCGGCATTAACATCAATGGCGAGAACCCTTTTGTCATGGGGAAATCCTAGTGGACTTCCTTAACCCTGGGAAAGGTGACGAGGCATGCCGCCGGACTCTTACCATCTAAACCCCGAAGATTTTCCTTCTACTTACTTATAGCCCCGCGCAGTGACCGCGGGTTAAGCATTGGGCCACACACTTGCAGTAGGTATCGGTCCGTCAGTTGGTCTTACGAGCCCCATTTCGGTGCGTCCTGGCCAACCATACATTCCTCCGGAGAGAGCGCACGCAGAACTCAGCGCGCCACCGTCTCGGGCTGAAGCAGGCCCGTTTAGATAGACTGTTCCAGGTGTAGGAGACGCCACAGGCCGCATCTCAAGAGGGCCGGAGATTGGTCTGCGTCCTACAACGACGCCCGGTGTGTTTTTGCGGCAGAGAAGAGAGTTGGTGCTTCCGCGCTCCCGCTCCGCCACCTCCTTCGCATACGTCACGTCCCAAGCAAAAGGAGACGATCACATCCCACGTGCTCTCGCTCCGGATGATGGACTGAACCAGTGCCGGAAGCGAGAGGTCACCATCTTCGATCATCATCACCCAAGCTGGTCACTCCTCCAGCGTGTGATGCACCGTGTCCCCCGGGCAGTAATAACAAGATGTCTCTTCCCAGCCTATGCGACACAGACACTTACTTCCCGAAATAATCATGCCCCTACTAGAGAGCAAATGGCACGGTTGGTGTGTGGGGAAGTCTTGTTGAAAAAAAAAGCGTATCTGCTTTAACCAAGAAGTGACGGCCCGATGTCGCTCCCCAGGCGGCGGGAATCGAACCCGCGACCCGTTTCGTAGAAAGCCAATCGCTTAGTCACTGGGCCAACCGCGCTGTCGAAACATTATTATTGTAGGATATACAATAATTAATGTTTTTGTTTTACGGATATTCTTATATATAAGTAGATACCTCACAATTATTAAGTATATCTCTGAAAAGTTAATTTTTATTATTCCACCACCTAGGGTGGGACAATTAGACTGCAGCTCCTATATGAAAACACAGGGTCATCAAAAATTGTTTATCAAAAGATAGTTCAAACTTTCCGTAACGCGCGTCTGCCCGAGAAAGATTCTGTACTGCCCTTAATTTTCCATTATTAACTTAGTTTTCAAAAATATCAACGAAATTAATTGCAAGATGTTGCTTCTGACTAACTTCTTAAGATTCTGCTATTTGACACATTAGGAATTCATATATGAATAGCCATTTTACGATTTCTAATGTGATTCATATTCTTAAGTATTTCTCTGAAAATTAATTTTTATTATTCCACCACCACGAGTGATAATTAGACTGCAGTTCCTATATGAAAACACGGGATCATCAAAAATTGTTTATCAAAAGATAGTTCCATTTCCCAAGCTTTCCGTAACAGGCGTCTGCTCGAGAAAGATTTCGTACTGCCCTTAATTTTCCATTATTAATTTAATTTTCAAAAATATCAATTAAATGAATTGCAAGATGTTGCTTCTGACTATCTTCTTATGATTCTGCTATTTGACACATTGGCAATTCCTATTTAAGAGCCATTTTACGAATCTCCATAGAAAACTGTCAAACATGTGAATTGCTAATATGAATTGTACGCCATTCATATTATGATTCGTCAATTAAGTGGCCATTTTACGATTTCTAATGTGATTCATATTCTAATCATATTATGATTCTGCTAAAGCGGCCTTTTTAGACCCCCTGATCATATTATGATTCTGCTAAAACGGCCTTTTTACGCCCCCAGTTTTGATAATCGCTATCTTAAAATTGTGCCAGAAAAGAATACTTGCTTAGTTTTTCTTTACAAATAGTTTTAAGACTTACTAAAACCATAACCAGTATAAAGTACGGTTTTAAAATGATTCAGTGCTATTCAATAAAATATAATATATAGTCAGTGTGAACTGAGGGAACACAGTTTAGGCGTTTTTTATCTTCCACGCATGGCAGGAGTGTTGGCGATCGCAGTTAATTATAAAAATGTACTCGATTGACGCTGCTACCCAGGGTATACTCCGGCTAACCCAATAGTCGCCTTTTACGACACCCACGGGATAACTTATTATGGCGTGTTAAATATCACACATTAGCTTCATTTTTAAGGTACTTTCCGATATCTGACAGATGGTCTGCGAGGACCGAAGGACCACATTAAGGGATGTATTTTTTTTATACTTGCTTTACAATTTCCAAGATTCGTTCAATTGATTTAAGCCAACTACTAAGTCCTTAGGAAAGTATTTATTTTGCGAATACTGTGTGCTGTGTGGTCCCTTTGTTTGTGGACACACATGATTTGCCGACGCCTAGATTAGTGCACGCTACGATGCTGCTCTGCACGTCTCAAAAAAGAACGACACTTGTTGCAGAAATGAAATAAAATACAATTACATATACTTATTACATTTATTGATTTTTATTACATGTTATCATCGGGATGGGGCATGGAATGACGAGCACAAGTGATGAAATAGCTCACGTTAATTGGAGACATTCACGAAAAATATGTTTATTTAATAAATAGTTGAGAGCAAGTCCTCCACAAGACAAATACTGTAGGTAGTGTCTTAGTAGCACTTATAAATTAGCTAATCCTCAGTAGAATCACAGACTTTAAAAAAAATATCACAGTGTAAACAAAATATACTTAGTACATTTAGGGATGCTTAATATGCTGGTAAGACAACATTAAATTATTCTAGCTTGGCATATTGAAACCACAAACTGCAATATCAACCAATCAGCATTTCTACACACCTTAATACTAAATTTCACACAAGTACTCATATGAGGATTGTCTACTAATTAATTACTTTGTACTTCCAAATTAATAGTCATTAAATCTCTTGTGGCCGCCTCCACCATTGCTCCCACCACCCCTTCCGAAATTACTTCCGCGTTTAAACGAGCCGCCTCCTCCGCGGCCACCACCACCATATCTATTTCTATTCCAGCCTCCACCGCCACCGCCGCAGCGGTCAGCCATAGTCTGGAGCTGAGGGTTCACCACCTGAAATATCATTAGAATGAATTTCATTACTATATAATCTAAAATATAGATGTAATTACTTGTCAGACTGATTATACTACTACTACTAGCCTAAACCACTGGGGTTACAAACTTAGGAAGGAATTTTAGAAATTCCACCCTAAAATAGTGGCTTTGAAAGGTTGTATGAAACTCAAGTCATTTTATAAGTTATAATCTTTGAAAATTGTATTGTACCCTTCAGGGGGGTGAAACTTTGTATGGAGTACCCATTATTTTTGTAGATAGATCTACGAAAATTGATAATTGGCGTTTTGGACGAGTTTTAAGTGTTTTTGTAATGGGGGGAAACCACAGGCGACAGCTAGTATTACATAATATCAGAACAAGTTTGTTACAACATCTGAGGATGGGATCCAGACAACATTGTGTGGACACCGAAGGCATGTAGCTGTATTAATGTACCTCATACTCGCATTCATGTTACGCTATGTAGAAACGTACCCATGCCAAAGGTATGAGGAAATCATTTAATTACTCATTAAAATACGAAACCTCATGCAACTAACCTGGTTGGCTTCTTGTAGAACAGAGACAAGGTCTTTGGCTTGACGAGAGTTTGATGGGGTAAAGAAGGCATATGATGTGCCTTTTGATTTTGAACGTCCTGTCCTGCCAATCCGGTGAATGTAGTCCTCAGATGAATTTGGATAATCAAAGTTAATAACATATTTTATTCCATCCACATCTGTAAAAGTTCTTCATGTTACCAAATAGATACATAAAATTTCAAAAGAGAAAGCTGAGAACAGTGATTTTATAACAAAACAAAGAAATCTATTAGTTGGAGCAAATTAACCTTCAAATTCTGTGTAATGTTAATGTAACTCATAGCTGTATTACTTACATGAATGAGTTACACAGATATGTACCACACACAATTCAATATTTGCCTCTCACTCAGAACCCTGGAGTCTTATTAAGGGCATTGATGTTAATTTCAGTTTGTAAAATCTTTCTTTTATCGATATAGCCCCCTCCAAAACTCCATTTGGCCGAAATAGAAAACCCTTGACCTCCTGCCGATAACGTCTCAACTGTGGTCAAGTTTTTCAACAATGCACATCGGAGAATCTTATATCTCGGTAATCAGACTGTTATATACTTGTGCATCACCAGGTTTTCCACACTCTCAAGTGTATCCGTCCGTATAGATATAGACGGACATACCATCAAGTTTTCCGGCCTCGGGTCCAATCACAGTGAAAGGCACTAATGAGGCACCGTAATAATGACGAGTTATTGCATTCTCTAGAAATTAAAACTGCATCAGACAAAATATCTACAAATCCAGTGCAGTGACTTGCCCACTAAATTCAGGCAGTAATCGGATAGAACACAATAACATTCCGCCAGTGCCTCTGAAAGTATAAACAAATGCAAGTTATATAAAATACATAATAGGTACAATATTATAAGGAAGCATTCAGGTTTTTAAGTGTAATATCTAAATAAACATCTTCAAATCCTACTTCAGGCAAACAAATTACAATACTTACCAAGTCCTCTGGCTGCAACATCAGTTGCAACAAGTATACTGGCACGACCTTGCTTAAATTGATATAAAGTTTCATCTCTTTCTTGCTGTGTTTTGTCACCATGCATGCATACTGCAGGCCATCCATATCGTCTAATATTCCTAGTGATATTTTCTACTTTCCTCTTAGTTTCTACAAAGATAATTGTTTTTGCACCAGGCTCTTGGCTCTGTCCTATTTCTTGTAAAAGTACATTTAACCTGCAAAGAATAATCCCCCCATTAATGATTTATAATCATAAGTTAGTTGTTTAATAATAAAATCTATTTTATGATCAGATCTTCTTAGAGGAAATGTTTTATTTTAATCAATATACTATCATACATATTCAAATCATCATTGCAAACAACACAAAAATATGTCAATTGAAAAGGCTGATATACATACTTGTTTTCTTTCTCATGTTCCTGACAGACATCTATAATTTGCAATATATTGTGATTAGCAGATAACTGTAGTGATCCAATGTTAATTTGAAGGTAGTCACCCAGGTAATCTTCAGCTAGTTTTCTTACTTCTTTCGGCCATGTTGCTGACCACATCAAGGTTTGCCTATCAGGACGAATCTGTTCTATTATTTTTCGGATTTGAGGTTCAAAACCCATGTCTAACATTCGGTCAGCTTCATCTAGGACCAAATATGTGCATCTCTGTAAATTGGTGGTCCCCTTTTCTAAGAAATCAATCAACCTCCCAGGTGTAGCAATCACAATTTCCACACCCCGTTCTAAGTCACGGCCTTGTTCCCTTTTAGGTGCACCACCAAATACACATGTGTTACGGACATAAGCAGAGTTGCCAAAGTCTGCAGCTACTTGTTGTATCTGTTGGGCTAATTCTCTAGTTGGGGCAAGCACCAATGCGATGGGACCATCCCCACGCCTTATAGGAGGCTGGTTGTTAATATGAACAATAGCAGGTAAAATGTAAGCAAGAGTCTTTCCTGATCCTGTCTGTGCTATTCCAACTAAGTTTTTTCCTGACATAGCAATTGGCCAACCTTGTGCTTGGATAGGTGTTGGATCTTTGTAGCCCATATTCCCTATGCTCTGAATCACATACTCAGGAAAGTTAGCTTCATCAAAATTCTGAATAGAATTAGGGACTTCTACTCCACTGACAGTAATCTCATGTTGACTTCTGTATTCCTCAACTTCATAAGGTGATCTACTTAAAACTGTGGGATGTGGGTTGTAGAAATCTTTGTTGAATGGTTCTAGAGACAATGAATCCCAGTTTGGACGTCGCATGTTCTGGCCGCCGGTGAATTCTTTTTTGCCACCAAAACCACCGCCAGATCCGCCGAATCTGCTGCCACCGCCACCCGCACTACCACCGAACTTCGATCCTCCATTACTGAATCTAGATGAACCATTGCTACTTCCAAACTTCCTTTCTCCGCCAAATTTGGAACCGCCGCTTCCGCCACGGCTATTGTTCCAGCTGGACCTGAGAAACAATTGAAATATTCATACAATCACGCTAAAGTAGTTAATACTTCCCGTAAGAGAGAAATGTTACTATTAAAAAGGAGATCCCTACATTATAAACGACGGATACTTCAATAATGTATGCGAGGACTGTGAAACATTTACACCCAGCAGTATTGGTATTGATCGCTAAAGGTAAAGTAAGCTGTAGCAGTGTTCTAACCACCTCGCGCACGCGTGAAAAGCACGCCAACGCGGATCAATGTTTGGTGTGTCAACACAAAATGGCGAGCAACTAAAATTAATGTATGATGGCTATTGTATTTTAGAGTAAACAATAAAATATTCCAAGAATTTAATACGTGATCTGAGATACTCTATAAGGGTTTTCAAGAGCTCCGAACTGGACAGTCAAGAACAAGAAATATGTAGAAATGGTCTAATGGAATGACAGAACAACGTAGAAAGATCGGACATTGATTTAGGTAGCGAAATTTCGTAGAGACCAGTGCGCAAATAATGAAATGTAAATACTTACATTGTTTTATATGTGTTTTGTCAGATGATGTTGATGGTAATTCCAGATTATTAGAAGGAGCAGGGTTTGACCTGAAAGTAAAATGGACGTTCGTTAGCACTACTACACGTATAACACTATGAACCCAATGAACAGATGGGATACAGATATATTAAACTTGCATAGAAACAGTACAAGCCAACATCATTATCTACTGTTTCATTTAGAATTAAATTGACATAAAACACGTAAAAGCAGATATTTGGATAGGAACACGTCCCACCTTGACCACTGCTATCGCCGAAAGGAAGGAAAGAAGAAGATTGTTTCAGCGAGTCATAGAAAATAGAATGAATATAATCAATTCTAGAGTAGCTTCTCGTGTCATTCGATTCAATCAATGCTTTAGTCGACTATAATGAAACTAAACTACTAAAGCTATATAAGTAGTAGTTACTGTAGAATGATTACAGCAAATTATTTTTATTCCGTAATTAAAGTCCTAACCATGGGCGGATTAGTGGTCATGACCCCCCTGAGCCTAGGTCAAACACTGATAATATTTCTAATCTCACAGGTTTTTTTAAGTAGTTTAACCAGCATTTTTGGCTAAAACTGGCCAAAACCGAAACCTACTTCGGTCGGTCTCTATAAAGAAGAAAACAATTGCTGAGTCTGAGTTCACACGCGGTAGAGGTGAAACTTTGTTTTTTGGTTAATTTGTAAGAGAATAAGATGAATACATTAAGGCGGTGGTAAACAGAGTGGTGCCGGCTAAGAATACAACCGTTACCAAGTAAGGAAATTTTACCCATTATTTTTCTTTGAACAAGAGTAAATATTGAAAACTGTTATATGATGTCGGTGAGTTCAGGTTTCTATGATGAAAACTAAAAAAACTTATGTGACATTGAGTTTTATTCATAAACAAACAAAAATATTTACAAATGATTGTCCTTGAAAAAGCACTAACTTTATATGAATATTTCTTACTCTCAATTTTGGTTGTGTAAACTGAGGTATAACTGAGCTTGAGCACAAATTACTAAGAGCTTTACATATTCTAAAGATACTTTAGAGAATCCAGGCTTGCAGTCGACGCTTTTATATTAAGAAAGTAACGTGGACCGATGCAGAAGACAAGAGTTAAATGTGTTTGTTATGATTTGCTGATAGTTCTGTAGATCCCACATTTACTTGCACAAACTCTCCCAAATAGTCCTTGGCTAAATGTCTAACTTCTTTGGGCCATGTTTTTCTGCGACATCAAAATTTGCCTCTCTAGGGGGACACCCTCCAGAGCTTGACGAATTTGTGGCTCAAAACCCATATCCAACATTCTATCTGCTTCATCTAATACAACATAAGTAGATCGGCTTAGTGTTGTAGTTTTACTATCAATAAAGTCATTCAATCTGCCTGGAGTAGCAATAAGGATATCAACTCCTTCTCTTAGTTTTTCTGCTTGCACTGCCCGGCTTGCTCCTCCATATATACATACACAGCGTATATTCAGAGCTCTTTCAAATTCCTTTGCCACTTGCTCTATTTGGCGAGCTAGTTCTCTAGTTGGTGCAAGGACTAGTACTATAGGGCCAAGACCCCTCTTTGCCTTTTTCTCTTTGATGTGAACCACTGCTGGTAACAAATATGCCAAAGTTTTACCAGTACCAGTTTGAGCAATCCCAACAAAATTTCGTCCACTCAAAGCAACAGGCCATCCTTGTGACTGTATAACTGTAGGTTTAAAAAAACCTTGATCTTTTAAAAATGATTTTATAAACCCAGGAAATTCACTGTTGTCTAAATCTATGTAAGGATTTGGTATGTCTTCTCCAATAACTGTGATATTATGTTCATTGCGATAATCATCAATGTTACTCTGCTGTGCAGGGTTGGTGGAGTAAAATCGTGGAATATACCCTGTTCTCAACTTAAATCGGCTTAAAATGTGCTCATGGCTGACTGTGGAATAAGGAACACTGACAATTTTTAGTAAGTTAACTGAAGTAACATCTGCAGTACATTGTTTGGAGCCATCTGATAATCTGGAAAAAATAAGTTTGATGTACAAGTAGGCTGGTTGAATATGTATATAGCACTATGAATCATGTAAAATTACAAATATTAAATGTTTCATGCTACATAGAGTATTTTGTAAATCAAAGCCTACTTAAGTATATTTACAGAAGCTAATCAATGGTATTTTATGTTTGTTCACATGGGACTTCAACATTGATTAGCCATTGCTCAGATTAAAACCGAAAGCATGCCACAGTATCCGAATTTTTAAAAAGTTGTCTCTATTATTGATATGAGAAGCAAGTCCCTCCCATTATGTCATGTTATAAATCTATATAAAGGCAATGGATTATAGTAGTTTGGACTTACAATTTACGTAAGCCCCTCCGCCTCAAGAGTCTTGTCACTAGATTCAAAGCCATTTTTATCACCAAGTAAGTTCTCTCTCAGCTTATATTCTATTATTTGTAAAAACTGATATTTATTCCGATTGACAGATCTAAGTGCCTTGCCTTGCCTCAAGTTTTTTTGAGGTTAGAATCAATGAGAAAGCAAGGAAAACCTCATCACAGAGTTTAACTTTATTCAATCAATTTATTTTGATTAAATGCTACTTGAACTTCACTAGATAAACAGGCGGAATGTTATATCACGCAATAAACTGTTCTTCTGTCGCCGCACAGCACACGGTCGAGGCGTGACCTACGTGGGCCGCTGAGTGGCGGATCCTGGTCGATCGGATCGGGCAAGATCTCTCTCCGCCAGCAGTAGTGTCGGCTATGTTGGCAGAGCACGAAAACTGAAATGCAGTGGTCTCCTGCTGTGAGAGCGTCATGTTCCAGAAAGAGTCCGCAGAGCAGGATCGGGAGAGGGCCGATCCCACTGGAGGAAGGAGGAGACGGCGCCGGGGTAACAACCACCCTGGCGCCTAATTCTCATACGCCTGAAACCCCCTGCCGTTACTATAAGGCGGGGAAACTCTGGGTTCGCGGGTGCATTTTGTAGATTGGGGAATCTGCGTGCCCATAGCGAGCGACCCAAGAGAAGACGGTAGCACGCATGTGGTCACGCGCTGCCGTGGAACGCTTTGGGGGATCCCTTACAATCCCCCCGAGGGGGTGACCGCTTCACAGTCATCCTCTCAGAGATGTGCCTATAGGCGTGGCACCAGTGGGCGGCTCTAGTGTGATCATACGAGGACCTGGAGCCTCCCTTAGGTGCCGAAGATGACCGCTCCAGTGGTTTTACCCCTTCGCCCTTCCCCGGATCGAAGGAATTTCATAAAGACTTTCCATTGGGAAGCAATAAAAAAAAAAAAAAAGGTGTTGAAGATGGATTTGCTAGTATTATAGGATTTGTTAAGTTTGTTAGTTTAATGTGGTATTTTGTCGATATTTTTTGCAGATTAGTGGTAATTGGGTAATTGTTGATGTTGGTTAATTGTTATTCAGAAACTGAGAGTTGTATTGTAAGTAATCTCCTTCAATATTCATTTTTAAATAGAAGACTTTCGTATAAATTTGGTTATTTTCCTTAATATACACATTGTTATAATAACGCTTTTGATCCAATTCTACAAATTTACATTTTTTTTGTTTTGTATCAACAACTTTACACTATTATTTAAAAGGATTTCATTTAAAAATGAGCTACATTGTACTTTCAAGATATATACATTTACATTTACATATACTTAACTTGTTTAATGCTATACTTAATTCTGACAACAGTTTGAAAGGATGTTTATCATTTGAGCCTACTGATATAGCTACTATGTCATTGTTTGTTAAAGTTGGAACAAGTTGATCTATACTGCTTAATACTTGTGAGCTTTGTGCTCCAGGTTTACTTATCGCTGAGATAGTGTAGCGATCATTCCATGTATTCTTCCTGCTTTCGATAAAGTGTGTTGATACTCCACTTACGTTTTCATCACCCAGTAATACTATTTTTGGTTTGTCGATTTTTATAATTTTGCTTGGTGACGCTGTATTTTTAATTACTTGTAAGGTGTTTGTATCTTGCTTTAAGTTCTTATTAAGTAATGGATTAGCCTTCATGCTGTTTTCAGTTAGGATTTGACTAGCTGCTGTCATTTTCCCTTTTGGTGTAACAATGTTTGTCTTTGTCTCAGCTATATTTTTGCATATTATCATTTATTTATCTAATATAATGGGAGTAAGTAAAACTATCAAAATAATTTATTACAGGCAAAGAAAAAATCGTTACTGTTCGCTTCCCTATTGAACCGACCTTCATAAACTCGTGAATTCTTGATGTTGACATGTTTGACTTATTAGTGTGCACTTTAGACCATAATCAATGCACTAGTAACGCGCACAATGCTACGAACAAAACATTCTGTCAATTTTGAAGGGGGATGAGGTAAACACTACATTAACACTGTCGCACACTTACTCAAAATATTTTGTGTCCTTATAAACTCACACATATAGAAATCTTCAACACTAGAACATTTTATGCACACTAATAGAATAAATATGACAACATACAAAAAATCACGACTATAAGACAACCGGAATTATAGGGAAGAGACCAGTATCGATTTCTTGTTTTGATTTATTTTAATAAGTTATATTGATAGTTTCAGTTGCTCTTGGGAATTGGGAAGTATTCAATAAAATAATAACCATACGTCAACATAGGTTTATAAAAAAATATCCTACAGTTATTTATTGATTCTTAAAATGGATTAATTTTGTATAAATGTGTCTTATGCATTTTTTAGGATCGGTTTTCTTAGCTAGATATGAAATTCTCGTATCAACATATTTATTCATGACTAATTTGGCTAATTCTAATTCATTATTAACAAATTTATCGGTGTTATGGATATTTATTTGATTATATATTTGGAAACAATTTGTTACCAACCAAGGAATGAAGAGCTTTTGTAACTATACATTTTGTTGAAAATTTTGAGTTTAACTTTTTATTGCCATCAAGACACTGTCTTATAATTTTTTCACACAGCCGACATAACAATATTACCCCTGGCGACGCATACTTTAAGTAACTTTTGTCTTATGATATGAGACTCTTATCATCAGATGGACCAAATAGGCCTTTAAGGCAATCATCACATTGATCATTCGATTTTTTTGGATAAAGAAAAAACTACAAACCCTGATATGTATTCGACTTTTCACCAAATGGCGAAAGATACACTTGACATTCCAAATCCAAATCAGCAGTGTCTTCAGATTCTACATGTTTTTCCGAGTCTACTACTACTACGATTAATTTTGTCGGTGGAGGAACAGGTTAAAATATTTACATTTTCTAAGGGTATGCAATTGGTCCCCTTTCCAGTATAGCTATATGATATGATATATGATATATATGATAGCTCGTTATGTATTAAAAGCTATTTGTAAATTGACTCAAATTGCCGCGATTGCTTTTTTCATGAACTACTGAATTGAAATCGTCTATATGGCAATTTAAATCTGTGGTATTTCCCCCTACCTCGCCTTCTTTCTTACTAAATGCACCTCTTTTCATCTGGTGTTGACATTTACGCCAATACATCCATAACTGAAACAAACTTACGGACTTTTTCACGCTACTGGTTATGTACACACGGCTACACTTCAAGCTATACATATCTGGTTTAAGCTGATCTCTCATAGTAAGGAAAACATATACAATAATACACACCTAATTTTAACATGCCGTGCCGTGTGGTGCCGGCTCAGAATGCCACCACCCCATCTCCTCCCATGGGTGTCGTAAAAGTCGACTAAGGGATTAGCCGGTGGATGGGCAGCAGCGTCCTTCGATTACATTAACAACTCAACTGCGATCGCCAACCCGCCTGCCAAGCGTGGCGATTATGGCAAAACCCCCCAATGAGCCCACAACACATCCATATCGGTGGTTGTGGTATCTTTGGGGGAGGCCTGTGTCCAGCAGTGGACTTAATTCGGCCGAAATGAATTTTAACATACGTGCAGCAAAGCCATTCGTGCATATATTTTAATTCAATATCAACATAATTATTTCTTCATTTTCCGACGTTTCGAACCCTCGACTAATGTTATTTTATCATGTGTGTTTTACTACTAACATTAATATTATAAATAAAATTTTTATCGTTATCGAACTAGTCAAAAATTAATACTCACCACACTATTCATAATGGCGAAATTGTCTCGTGTAATTTTTTTAACATCAAAATTCTTATGTTGTGAAATAAGTAATAAAGTCTAAAATTGTAAAAACAGTAAAAAGTAGTCTCGTGTTATCATGTAAAATAATCTATTAACAGTTATTTAAACTTCGAATTTAAGTTCTGGGCTGTAAGGTCCGATATTGTTAATCAAAAAAAGGTAGTCTCGTGGGGAGTGCGGCGGATGACGTAAATTTGGGAATGTACTAAATCCTTTTTACTATTGTATCGCAATTTAAAACTTTCTTCCAATGACATAACGAATATAATTCTATAGAAATGTCCCAGCACCGATCCGATTATTTCATACTCGATTGCTGAATTAATAATGTTCTCGATCTTTGTTGACGATAGTATTCTGTAATGAGTTTAATAGAAAGAAGGTATTAATTATATCAAAAACACTTTCATATGAAATCTAATTCTATGTTTTTGTATATTAGAGGTATTTGACTTTTATTGCACAGGGTAACTGCACAGGTCTGTGTTTTTATGGAGCACCTTACACAGTGAAAACGATTCTAAATATGTTAAAAATCGATTTCCAAAATAGTTTTTATAAACGCGTTAGATAGTTTGATCTTGTACCTTGGCAGAGGGGAATCGTCGGGTGTGCCGCGTCCTTTGGTAAAATGGTCTAAGGTGTGCACAAACCTTAAACTGAGTATTCGCACAAACTATTCTAGTCGTAGACTGAGTATTAACTAAACGGAGCCTTAACGTATACCATATGTGATAGAGATAGTTTACCAGGGTTACCAACCTATCAACCCATTTCCCTAATGTTATTCTAAGTGTTCTTAATATTATGGATTCACATACATTTCCAAAAACAGTAAATAAAATAATTATGTACATTCACACCATTTATTTCTAATTACCGATATTTTGACTAGGATGCAATACTAACGTTTCAATTAGTTTGACCCGCAGCCTTGATCCAAAAACTTCGGACAGTCAATTCCTTGGAAATTCTGGAAGATTTTTAGAGTCCAACAAAACCTTCAGCTTCGGCCACTTTCAGCCATAAAAGCAACCTTCGGCCAAACTGGGCCAAAGTTTTGGCCGATGCCGAATGTTCCTAGCTAGCGCCGAAACTTATGTAACTAAGCTTCTAGTCCATATAATCTACGGAAATATTTATCTGCTCCTCCCGCTAGTATTCCTAGTGCAAAATTATTCAGCGCTGCGGGGCAAATATATGCAACAGGAGTTTTAACTTGATTGGTGAAAATGCTGATAAATTAGTATTTTTAATTTACAACTTGACTGTTTAGCGTTGATTACTAATTATTTTTAACTGAATTGACAAATAACAAAATCCTAATAAGAATTCAAGACTAGTTAGGCTATTATTATGTGGGTAAAACAGTCACATAAAATTGTGGATTAAATATAATAATAATTAAGAATTGACATTATTTCGAAGTGTTACTATTTTTAACAAGTTGCAAGGTAATTTTAATTATCTCGTTAAGTTGCTTATATAATCACCATAAACATTTTAAAATCATTGTTTTAATCACTTTTAGCCAATCTGGAAGTGAATTTCTTAAGATTATTAAAACTTCGGCTCGTGGCGACCGAATAACCCGATAACCGATCGACTTCGGCTTCGGTCAGAAATCGACCTTCTATTACTCAAAAACAAATCTGTCATATATTTCTTGTGTCTAACCGAGCATAGAATCATAAAAATATTTTATCAAATAAAGAAAGAAAGGAATGTTAATTTGCTAGGAAGACGTTTGAAAGTTTTTACAATATTGACGGCACGGTTGGTACAGTGGCTGATACAGTTTGCTGCTATGCTCCGAGTCGCGGGTTTGATTCCCGTACAGAAAAAATATTGGATGATCTGCAAGGACCTTTTCTGGGTCTGGGTGTATTGTGTGCGGAATTTGTGTTTGTAAATGCACCCACGACACAGGAGAAATCCTAGTGTAGGGTAACGTATAAATACCAAAAAAATTCAAACGTTCGTCGTGTTTTGTCCGTACAGCAGCATGCGCCCAAATGTTTTATCAATTATAAGTACACGAGATTGAGATACACATTCATACATTTTCAAAAATTACAACATTATATTCTAACAGTTGCTAATAATATACTCGATTCCAGACTAAGAATAAATTACCAATGAATTAGGGAAAAATATTTTTCCTACGTTGGTATTCCTATAACTCGGACAAATTAAATGTACGTCATTACAGTTTGTTTGCAAACATTCGTGTGACCTCAACCCTCCTCCGACCGACCTCCTCAATTTAAAAAGGGGTCATAGTGATAAACCAATATTCGGAAATTTTTTAAATTCATAGAATATTACAACACATTTGTAAAAAAAATCCATGGCTCCCTGTAGTTGGTCCATTTAAATTATTTAAACGACAAAATATGCAACTTACCATTGAAAGGTTATGCTTTCTTCTTTTCGTCCCCTGACGCTTTTACAGCCTAAAATAGCGCAGTGCACCATGCTTTAAGGGTTCAATAATATTCACAACGCTCACAAATACGCAGTTTCCAAAAAATATCACCTATTAGGCTTAAAAACAATTCACCAAGATATTTCACAAGATTGTTTCGCACCAGTTTGCTGGACCTAAGCAATCCCCAAGGTATACGCCGAAAGAGATAAAACATCATGATGTTGTCCCCTTTACTCTTGCATCTATTTATATAGAAGCATCTCTTTTCCTTATGACTTCTGGATTGTATGTGTCATCTATACAATACTCCATCTACGATTCTAGTGATGTAGAGTTGTGTGTGTGCTGTGTTTTCACGAAATGAATTGAGTAAGTGTGCGACAATGTCTTCTTCTTCTTCTCTTAGATTATGGCTTCTGTAGAGTATCTTCCACAATTTCGCCAATGTCAAGTATAAGGCAACGTCGTACGGTGTTTAGAATAATGAATCTTTACATATTCATAAAATATATATCAAAAATGAAAAAAATCTAAAAAATATATGGGCAACGTCGTATGGTTTTCAATTGTTCTGCGACAATGTCAATGTAGGTTTTACCTCGTCCTATTAAAAATTGACAGAAAGTTTTGTTCGTAGAATAGTGCGCGTTATCCATCCATCGGTTAAAATGGTCGAAGTATAAGTTGTTCGTTTACTATATTCCACTCATTCGTGGCCAAAGGACTTGGAATCCAGGCCAAACACATCAACCAAAACCACCCATTCAAATAAAAACGTAGTCGGTCGTTACTCTTTCGTTCTTATTTCATTATATTCAATCATTCATTCATTCACTTATGGAAGTTGTGTGCGGTGATGTTCATGTTTCTAATTTTTATTTCAGCAATATAACTATCTAGTAGTGATTATTTCGTGCTAAAATTGATAATTAATTTATAATTATGGCGATGCAACCACATAGCAAAAAACGAGTGTGCTATTATTATGACAGTGAGTATTAAAAAGTTTGTTACCCGCCACTAATCGCGTAAAGCGTCCATACTTAATGCAACATACTAAACACTATAAAATACAGATTATACTCCTTGTTTCTTGCAGCTTTTATTATAAATATTAGTACAAAGTTTATTATTAATTTTAAAAAGTGCCTAATATCGTCTTGAAGATTTTATTATTATGTGTATTGTATCACCTTGTGCCGTCTGTATTGCTTTCTGTCTTCTCATTGGCCACATGGTTTTCGTTCGCAACTTACTATGTTCGGTACAGACTATAATGTGTCAAGCCACGAAATGAACTGAATAACATGTTTATATGAAGTTAAAATTGGTATTGTAAGTTTTATAATTTTTTAGGCGACATCGGAAACTATTATTATGGACAGGGACATCCCATGAAACCTCACCGTATACGCATGACTCACAATTTGCTCCTCAACTATGGGTTATACAGAAAAATGGAGATTTATGTAAGTTAATATTTTATTTTCTTTCCAACAATACCTGCCTAGATATTTTATACTTTTATCATACGTTTAATAAAAATAAATCTTTCGTTGTATCTAAATCAATATATCGCTCTTTCAAATAAAATATGAAATGTGGGGAATTGTGTGAATATCTGATAGATAGGTAGTTAATAGTCTGCCGGCCGAATACTGAAACGCCAATTAATATTAAGTCCCGCTTTAACTATTCGAGAAACCTGTTTTCGGTAGGAAACCGGGCGACTCAAATGGTTAAAGCGGGGACTTCATATTCATATTTCGGCTGTGAGATGAGATGTCCATCATTGACTTACAATACCAAATTGGACCTCCAGTCTAGTACAAATTATACACAATAACTTGTGCCGAGTTGATATATGCAATTGTAACCAGATATTCAAAAATGCCAATAAATGATTGTTGATTTTCCAATTTGAACTATATTTTTTACTGCGTCTTATCTATCCATAATTTAATCCGTGTAGATTAGTTGGGTGATATTATTATGTCTCATTAGCCTGTCTTTGGGCATGCTTATACAGAGAAAGGGAACACTTGACTTGTCCTATGTAACTAAGTAGGTAGTTTTATTTAATTGAAATTGTTTTTTGTTCTTATAATTTAGGCAATTTTACATAATTTAGGTAAATAAAACATGTAATGATAATATTCAATCACAGATTGGTTTTAATTTCCTTGAAACAAATTTATTATATATAAATAATTACATATTGAATTTGTATTTCAATATAAAACATCTATTTTGAACCTATTTGTCATGTTGAATATTAATGATACATTTCAAATAACGTTTATTTAGGTGCTTAATTTATTTATAGATAGAATTTTCTTTATTTTATAGTTCAGCTGGAATAATTATGTGTGGAAGAAAGTTGCGCTTTTTATTCTTCGGTGTTCGAGATAACTTTGTTATGGATAATGCAAATACTATTATTGAAACTTGTAAATATCTATTGTGAATAAAACCTATGAATAAAGTGCTGTAAATAAATAATAAAACTATTGTGTCCTTTATATATAAATAATTCTGAATTAATATTGGCGTTATGTGGGAGTATTTCGATAAAAATCATGACGCCGATAAAAAGGGAATGTGTCTGTGGTGATTTGTACAAAGGAACAACGGTAATTTGCGATCTTATTGTATTCAATTTAATGTAGTTATTATAGGATCGATCATCATCGACGTATCGTTTCAAACTAGGTATATTATATAACTTGAACATAAGTAAATTAACATAAAACCTAACTCTTCTATCTAATTTTCTAATTCGTTTTTAGGTCTGACTCTTAACTGCAGTGGGGCCCACATATACTGAAATTGTCGAAAAGGCTTAGCTCTGCAGCATACGCAGTTATGAAAATTCGTAGTTTAACAAGTATAGTAACAGCTCGATTAGTATACTTTAGTTATTTCCATACTATAATGTCATACGGCATTTTATTGTGGGGGAATGCTGCTGACGTTCAAACCATTTTTGTGCTGTAAACACGAGCTATTCGGTCAATTGATAAGTTAAGCCCGAAATATTCACTCTGAGAGAAATTTAAAGACATTAATATAATGACCGTTCCATCTCAGTACATTTATGAAAATGTCTTATATGTACATAAAAGTATTAAGCTTTTTAGAAAAAACAGTGATATCCATAGTATTAATACCAGGAACAAATATAAACTGGTTGTTCCTGCCACTAGGCTCCAGAAGATAAGCAAATCATTTAAATGTCAATGTGTACATTTTTACAATAAAATCCCAAGTCATATTCAAAAATTAAGCCTTAACAAATTTAAAGTCATTATAAAACAGAATCTGTGTGGAAAGGTTTCTATAACGTTACAGAATATATGGATGACAAAAATGCTTGGGATTGAGCTGCTCTGATATTCATGGGCTTATAATGATATTCCTGGTTATTTGTTTAAAATACCATTACATTTATTCCTATCTTGACATTAATATTAAATGACATCATAATTTCTTACAATGGATTATAATAATTCATATAATAACATTTTAATATTTCTATATTTGATATGACATTAATTGCTTGTTTTATTTATTTATTTTTATATTCACTGTTTACCTTGATTAGATACAGATGACAGATGTATGTGCGGGTACCATGTGCGTTATTCATTCATTTTGTTCAGTTGACGTGATATTTGTCTGGTAGATTAGGCATGTCATGCTCACTCAAGTCTCCTACTTACGGTGGCGTCGTGTATCGGGTCGCTGAGTTGCCCTACAATATGGTTGAGCTAAGCGACGCTGATGCATGCGTCATTCTCGTGAACGAGTGCTGTCTGTTGGGACAGGTCAGCTTAATACAGCCATGGCAATTTAATCATAAGCTTATAAAATATCGAAATCTGGCTTTGTTTCTGGCTTGTCACAAGTCTATGTGATTGATTTAGACCCTTTTCAACTATATTGTCCTCACATAACCTTAATTTCAAGAGTAATGTATTCAAATATTGTAACAAAACTGTTTTGATTTAAAAAGAGTAACCATGGAGTTTCTTGCCTGTTCTCCATAGGAAACCTACATCTTGGAACACAGCAACTAGAGTCTGACTATTTATGAGTGCCTGTAATTGGTTTTATATGAATAAAAATAGTTTTATCTTTATCTTCAATAAAATGATAAATTTATCATAAATTAATAAAACACTATAAAAATATTATTTTAAAATTAACTTATAGCAAATTGTGCTAAACTGAATAAAAATTAAGAAAACTACGAGTACTCTACAGTATCTACATATGCTACATATCTAAAATCCCGATTCGCAGCGAATACCTACCTACAATATCGTATCCAATCTCATCAAACTGTATACGCACAATATCTAGATTTTGAAACTATATAGTTTCAAAATCCGATATTGAAATATATAGTTTTATAATCCGATATTGAAATATGTAGTTTCAAAATCCGATATTGAAGCTCTAAATCTGATTTAGATACGATTCTAATAAAAAGCGATATGACCTAGGCCTATTTATCTGTATGTAAATGGATCATCAAATAAAAATTCACAGTACAGTGTTCCTAGTTATGAGGAAAAAATTACCCACAGTGTTTTCAATTTTGTTCTTGGATTTATTTAAAAGGAAACAAATGTTTTCTTCTATAACTATACTATTATTTTGATAAGATATAATATCTTCAGGGCTGTTATAATGCAATACTATTTTCCCGGTAATTGTTTTAATAGCTAAATAATATACCAAGTAATATTGATTATCTTAATATACCTAATCTGGTAGTATACTTACGTGTATTTATTCAATACTAGCGTGTGCTTCCGTTACGTGTTCTGGTAAATTCTTGAGGTATGTGACCCAATAATTATTATTTTTTGTTGCGCTTATCGAATACATTTATGGGAAATGTGGTGGCTTAACCGGTCATTTCTGGCGAAGCCAAAAGAGGCCTCCAGCCAGGAATCCTCGGTGGCGAGGGCGGTAAAACGGTCGGGTGTTTAGTGAATGAGACAGCGCGAGTCTCTTTATGTGATCTAACGTGATTTTATCGTCTGGATCGACCAGAACGTGCCTCAGGCGGCGTACTCTACTGATACGGGCGGGTTGGTAACCGGCGGCTGATACCACAAAGGGATGTGGGTGGGACAGGGCCGAATCGAGATAGCGTTTGGACGCTTGTTTCATAAATTGCCTGATGGTCGGCAAGTTAAGATCGAAATGGAGATCTTATTTCTAAGGGATAATTTACTACGAGCGTTCAGGATATAGTGAAGGCGACCGAGCACAAAGGCGGCGTGGGCACGCACCGTCTTTGTGTGGGGTATGAAGGTCAGTTTTTTGTCTAGGATGACTCCAAGATACTTGGCGTGTGGTTCCCAAGGAACCGATTGGCCTAGCATCGAGATTTCCCTAAAGCGTGGGTGGTCGTTGCTAATTTGCAAAAGAGGACGGCTTTACTTTTGATGGGGTTAACTTCGATCCGTCATTTCCCGTAGGCGTTGGCTGTGGCTCTTAGGGTCTTAGTTTTTGGGAACGTAACCAGATTAGAAAATAGCTGCGTCATCGGTGAAGAGTGCGAAATGGGTGGTATTAGCAGGTCGTTTGGGGATGTCACTGGTCTACAGTGTGAACAATAGTGGGGCTAGCACGGATCCTTGTGGGACTCCGGGTCTAATTGGGTGGGGGGACGTGAGAGCGCCGGTGATTCGATATCGGAAACTGCGATGTGACAAGAAGTCTCGTATGATGAGAACGAGACGGTCGGGCACACCGAGTCGATACAACTTATATAATAAGCCGTTATGCCAGACTTTGTCAAATGCTTTCGCAACATCGAAAAAGAGGACTCCCGTCATCATGCCGCGTGGGAATCCGAACGTGATGTGTTCAACTAGTCGGTGGACTTGTTGTACACACGAGTGTTTGGTTCTAAAACCAAACTGTTCGTCGCAACATCGAAAAAGAGTCATCCGTCCGTCATCATGCCGCGTGAGTCCCATAAATGACCCAGCCGTTGTTTTTATAACATCGGCGGTTGGTGGGAGACGCTCCGGTAGGCCGTGACCGCTAGCTAATGAAGGTCGAGCGCATACCTCCTAAATTTTGATTGTGAAACAATCTAAACTATACCCTCATTATTTATTCTAAAACATATTAATATTATTAACTATTATTAATTTAAGTAATGTTACTACGTTAAAGCCTATAATATTTCTAAAATAAAATTAGTCGACTTTTACTACACCCACAGGATGAGATGGGGTGGTGGTATTCTGAGCCGGCACCACACGGCTCAGCCGGCCCCATGGCAGTATGTATATCAAAATTTTAAAATTTTTAAGTAAATATTATTCTGTTTGTTTTACAGAGACCACACAAAGCTACTGCAGATGAGATGACAAAGTTCCATTCAGATGATTATATTCGCTTCTTGCGATCTATAAGGCCAGACAATATGTCAGAATACAACAAACAGATGCAGAGATGTAAGATTATTTGAATGTGTTTTTATTTAAACTAATTTATTTCCCTACACTGCTAATAAAATGTATATTGTCTATTTACAGTCAATGTGGGGGAAGATTGTCCAGTGTTTGATGGCCTCTATGAGTTCTGTCAGTTGTCTGCCGGTGGTTCAGTTGCTGCAGCTGTTAAACTTAATAAACAGGTAATAACTGATTCAAGCTTATGCTAATGTAACTAGACAAAAGTAAAAAGTATTACATACCTCGAATCAAACCACCCAATCCGAAATTTTCTTACCTTAAGTATATTGCGCTAAAAACGTTAATAAAGACCCAGAGCTGACTAGGGCAATGTTACGGTTATAATGGACTAGTTCGATTACAATCAGAAAAATCAAGAGCTTGTCGGATAATATATAATAAAAAGGACCACACGGAATACTTATTCCGTGTGGTGTCCGGTGACTGTTAGAAAGAGTATATTATAATTATGTACAAAATAACGTAATCACTTGAGTTGAAATTTATTTTTTTATCTCTAACAGGCCTCTGAGATCTGCATCAACTGGGGTGGGGGTCTCCATCACGCCAAGAAGTCAGAGGCATCTGGCTTCTGTTATGTCAATGATATTGTACTAGGAATCTTAGAGCTGCTTAAATACCATCAAAGGGTACTGTACATCGACATAGATGTTCATCACGGCGATGGAGTTGAAGAGGCCTTCTACACAACGGACAGAGTCATGACTGTGTCATTTCATAAATATGGAGAATACTTCCCTGGAACAGGTTAGCCAAACCAGTAGATCTAACAATGACCGATTGCGAAAAGATTGGGGCATTGCCTATTTAGCAACATTTTGCGTGTAGTTCTATTTTATTTATAAATATTTTTCTAAATCACAGGTGATTTACGCGACATCGGTGCCGGCAAAGGCAAATACTACGCGGTAAATATTCCATTGCGCGACGGTATGGATGACGAGTCTTATGAGTCTATCTTCGTGCCTATCATATCCAAGGTCATGGAAACGTTCCAGCCCAGCGCTGTCGTGTTGCAGTGTGGCGCAGATTCTTTAACAGGTTTGTTTTAAATTATAATATTTGGGTACCTTTTTTAGTTATGGAGAATTTCCAAGTACTTTTACTGCACCTTGATTTAATATCTTCAAATGAGGTTCTAAATATGACTGTATTATCATTTTCGTCTCGAATAGTGATCTTTTTATAGACTTTAAATAAAATATTTTGTTTCTGTATCACCAGTTTTGAATAATTTATGGTAAACGATTTCCGTGTGATGTCCTGATTAAGAATATAGCACGACTCTATCTCCTCCCGTTGGATGTCTTAAAAGGCGATTAAGGAACACTAGACCAGACGGATGGGCAGCAACGTCTCTTCTGTGGAACAGTAGCCATACTGCGCTCACCAACCCGTCTGCCAAGCATGGGGATTACTGGCAAATACTCCCCAAAATTACGACACAATTGTGGAAATCTATGGTGGAGGCTTTTGTTCAGCAGTGGATGTATAAATGGGAGATATGATGGTAGACGAAGGTATCAACTTCGGAGTGGCCAATATAGTGGACGAAGCTATTACGTCGGGGTCACCAGTATAGAGGAACAAGGTGTGGTGTTCCTCCGTTGAAAATGGAGGATCTTACAATCAGGCAGGCGGTGTGCCTGGCAAAGTTGCACTTAATGTTCAAGTACATATCGCTGGAAGTTGTTCTTATATAATGATTGCGATGTAGCTGTCACAAATAGATTTAGATAATTATTTTTTCTGATATCAGAATGGCTGGTCAAGGTGCATATTTTGTGATCGAGGCATATTTTTTATTAACCAGCATTTGCTACCTATATTCACCTTAATATTAATCATGCAGCGTTACGTATGTAAGAGTTTAGCATATAAATGTTAAAAGTCCATTTTTTCACCTGAGCCTGCGCTCATTAGTGGAGCAGCAAGTTAAATCTGTGTAAGTATTATTGTTTTTGTATCAGGCGCGCTCTCTATAACCTAATTATGGTTGAGTAAACATTGGGGTGTCAAAGTTATTCACGTTAAGAAACGACTTACAATAACCTTCTTCAGATTTAGTTGGCGATGCCTTCTGTGGTACATTATGTTTATTGGAATCAGAAACATCAAAACCAAAATACTTAAAATTCGTCTCAGGCGTCCGTGAAAATATGGACTTTTAACATATATATGCTAAACTCTTACATACGTAACGCTGCATGATTGATATTAAGGTAAATATAGGTAGCAATTAGGTAGCAAATGCTGGTTAATAAAAACCATAAAAAATATGCCTCGATCACAACATACGCACCTTTATTTTTGTGACCAGCCATTCTGATATCAAGATGGCTGGTCACAAAAATAAAGTGATAACTTATAAAATATTGAGGTAGCAATTATTTAGTTACGGGTAGCAAATGGTAGCAAATAGGTAGCAATTAATAGTCAATATTTCAATACTGGATGAGGTAGGCAACCAGCCACCCTGACGCTCACAAAAAATGGCCGATTTATAACATTAGTTGAGATTCGATCGCGTAAGTAAAACTTTGTTAAAGTGTCGTGTTGTTCGGGGATAATATGCAAATACTAAAGCGAAAATAATAACTTTATCAAAGAAGGAATCATATAAGCTAGTGAAAGATTTTTATTTTTGTTTATCAAAATAAATAATAAATTGTTTTCTTTATTATGTTACATTTGGTTTGATGGAGCAGAACGACATTATTATTTTTGTACAAAATACAATGCTTCTTATCTAGCACTTTTAACTAGCAATCGGTGAATAACAAACGCAGTGAATAGAACAGCAAATGGTACTCCCAATAAACATCGCGTTGCGTGGTACGGCTGCTGTGTTGCAGTGCGTACGCTTGGCATGATTGGCTGTCTGCAAAGTCGTGGATGTGTTTTAGTATGAGTAGCCAATTATAATGTTGTGTTTATTCAGTTCATTGGATGAGAATTTGTAATTGTGCGCATTAGTATTTTTATGAAGAATGGTAGGGAAATACTAGATTTCTAGGCTCGCATACATTTTGAACTACATGGCATATCTCCTTTCTTCTGATATCTTTGTTTTCGAACATACCCGATCTGACTCTAACGCTAGTTTCGACTGAGCCGAATATTCGGCCATTCTCGGACAATTTCCCGTAAAATACAACATAGACGTCAACCGAGTCGTACACACTGATTTTGTCAAATATAATCGTAGATTAAAACGACTGTGAGAATAATAATCATTATTAAATAAAATGCACTGGTTCACATCCATGAATCACAAACGGTTTGGTTGAAAACCAGCGTCAGGCAGCCGTCTGACATATGCTGAATGAAATCCGTTTTGGCGAACCCTAAGGCACATACCAACTGTTTTTGTGTTCTGATTTGTAACTGTGTAATTAACTGTATGTGTGTCTCATTTTCGACCAAATAAATAATTTCTTTCTTTCTTTCTTTTAGGTCCCTCTATTATTTATTAGTTTCGACAAAATATTGATAAGAATCTAGCTCTTAGAACTGTGCCGTGAAAGCATAATTTTACATGTGGCGTAAAATAACGTCTAATATAATATATCAGTTTCGTCTAAATATTGATAGGAATCTAGCTCTTATAACTATGTAATGGAAGCACAATTTTGCATGTGGCACCTTATGAAATATGTGACGTCTGGGAATCTGTGGTCGTTTAGTAATAAAAATAATATGTCAACATAAATAACCGTTGCCTGGTTTAATAAATATTAGGTGATATGATTATTTTTAAATAAAATGTTATTTATTCAGCTACCTAATATAACGAACGCTCCTACTTTTGGGCAAGTATGGATTTAATATTAGATTTAAAGGAATTAAATGGCAACTCTAGTAAACGATGTGGTAGTTTATTGTCAAAGCGAATATTAAGCCCCACAAACGAGCCACGCACTCTGTGTAATCTATGGTAGGGAACGCATAGTTTATGCCTATTTCTAGTGTTAACGTTGTGAACGTCACTATTTTTGGCGTATGAACTTATATTGTGCCTAATATAAATTATGTTGGCAAAAATAAATTGTGATGCAACAGTGAGAATACCAAAGTCCTTGAAATAATCTCTAAGAGAAACTTTTGATGTCGCGATTGCAGACGAGTGGGCCGGTGCATTATCCTGATGAAATATAATTTTTTTCTTTGTCTATCTGTAAATAATAATGTTATATGTAATCTATCTAATAATGCAGCATAGTAAGCTCCGGTGATTGTCTTGCCTTTTTCCAAAAAATCTATGTAAATAACCTCTTGGCTGTCCCAAAAGACCGTGGCCGTCACTATACCAGCCGAGCAAACAGTTTTTGCCTTCTCTCTTGCACGTTCCCCGGTAGAAGTTGCTGACCATTGCTTCGACTGTTGCTTAGTCTCTGGTGTATAATGAGGGACCCACGTTTCGTCAGCTGTTATGTACCGACGCATAAACTCACTCGGATTGCAATTATACATGGCTAGGCATTCCTCAGAAGCTGTTACACGATTTCGTTTCTGGTCGACTGTTAGTAAACGCGGCATCCATCTTGTAGAAAGCTTTTTCATGCCCAGAATATCATGCAAAATATAAAAAACTCGTTCAGTCGAGATGTGCACAGCATCATTTATTTCGCGTATCTTCACTCGACGGTCTGCCAAAACAATATCATGTATTTTATTAACCATGCCCTCCGTAGTGACCTCAATCGGCCTTCCTCCGCGTCATTAGTGGTAGTACGTCCACAACGAAATTCAGTGAACCACTTATGTACCATTCCATGAGAAGGCGCAGAATCACCATAATACTTTTTCAATTTGTCTTCGGTCTGCTTAATAGTTTTACCACGTAAAAAATAGTGTTTAATTAGCACTCGAAACTCGCTTTTCTCCATTTTCAAAGAATACTTAGAAGTCGCCTAACTTTTTTGTTTCTAACAATCTTGTTTTCGCGCCAAATTTGAAAAAAGAACGGCATGCGCTTCGTAGTGACTTTCCAAATAAGAGGCCAAAAAAATATATTAATAAAGTTTTTATTCAACCTTCAAGTCATTGAGTTGCCAAACTGCCCTCGTACAGTTATACAAATAAAAGGTGATTTTAATTAGTATTTGATGTAGGTAATTGTAATTATCTATGCATTAATTTTATTGCAAGTAATATCAACTAGAAAACAAATACTTCTCAGATGATCTATAATAACTAATCCTAGTAATGGGTAGTAAGGTGATGGGTATAATTCTTAAGAATAATTAAAGACAATACTCCCCGGGTTTCTTGAAGATTTAAAATCCGTCGTTGAGATGACAGCCGGAAGAAGATTTTTTCTGATATTCCGATGAATTTACGGCTAAACAACGTGTAAACACAAATCCTTAACACTTATAACTATGTAACTATGTTTATTGATTTTAAGCTTATTAACACTAATTATCCATTATATTTACAGTTTTATAAAATAATTTAATATTCACGTTATTTTTTCACGACCGGCAGGCAATGTTGCCAAGGTGAAAAAAGCTCTCTTATTCATTATGTACATTAATGACATTAAAACGTAGACAGAGTAAGCAATACACTGCTGGATATTTTCCTTTGCATTCGCACAAGATGAAGAGGAATATATTAATATCACTAGCAAAGAAAATAGACAGAGTTGCAATATTTCTGTCCCATAACGCGTGTTACCGGCTTGCCACATCATTGAGCACAACAACTTTGACGTTTTCGAAGATTGCATATCTTATTGTATAATAAATATAAATACTACACGGCGATTATACAGTAAATTCTATCTATTTCTTGCTTAATTCAATACTATTACACGCCGGCTACGAATAGCACCAACCCATCTCATCCCGTGGGTGTCGTAAAAGGCGACTAAGGGATTAGCCGGAGGATGGGCAGCAGCGTCCTTCGAATAAATTAACAAATCAACTGCGATCGCCAACCCGCCTGCCAAGCGTGGCGATTATGGCAAATCCCCCCAATGAGCACCCAACAAACCGATATCGGTCGTTGTGGTGATCTTTGAGGGCGGCCTGTGTCCAGCAGTGGACGTCATTCGGCCGAAATGATGATGACATTTGTGCAACTGTGCAAAATGGTAAGGTGCAGTGTAATGAACTGTAAAAGTGTTAGAATGGCGAAGATTGCCCGATTGGCCTTTCACTCGTAAGTTTTCGATCTTTGCAATGTTCAAGAGTTTCTACGTAATTATTGTTGTACTATTTCTAGTGAAATAGTTGTAGTCATGTACAAACTATTTAGTTTCATGTGATAAATTTCATAAATCGTAATTTTGCAAGATATTTTCATTTTATAATCTCCATACTAAGGGTTGCCACTTTTTTACGGGGAATTTACCCGTTCATATGGGTAATCCTGAATAATTTACGCAATGCCTATAACTTGCAATATTTTATAATTAAAACATAGTTTTAGATCCTTTTCCATCGTGAGAAAAGCACGTGCCCAGCAGTGGGACGGTAATAAGCCGATTATGTCATTTATGCGTGTGTACCTCTGATAAAAATGTAAGATATAAAAATCTTATTATACTTGCAGATTTTCAAATGATCTCAAAATACGATAAACGTGGATTGTTGCAACTAGTAGGCCAATTAGGGCTCCAAAAGTGTATTCAAGAATTTGTTAGTATACTTTTAATAAAGCATAGTATAAAAAAGTTTTGCAGGAAGCTATCCCGATGCAGTTGCAAATACGGTAACAGAAATGGATTATTTTATGTGAATCTGATTACTGTTACAAAGTTTGTATTCTAATATCATAGCCACACACTCGACGAGTAAAGAGGGAAGGGAAGTAGTCGAAGGAGGAAGCAGAGAAATAGTGTGGCTACGTAATTCGTCATGCCGCTCGTCATGACCACCGCTCCCTTTTTGTCGGTTTTCTGTGCGTGAGTCAAAGGGCTGGCAGTATGAACACGAGTAATCGGCCACATATTCGAGCGAAATTTTAGTAGGTTAGCAGTCATGCGCCGATTTATGACAAAGTATTCAAATTTATAATATAATTTATTTTGCCGTGTGGTGCCGGCTCAGAATACCACCACCCCATTTCATCCCGTGGGTGTCGTAAAAGTCGACTAAGGGATTAACCGGAGGATGGGCAGCAGCGTCCTTCGAGTACATTAACAACTCAACTGCGATCGCCAACCCGTCTGCCAAGCGTGGCGGTTATGGCAAGACCCCCCAATGAGCACACAACACACCCATGTCGGTCTTTGGGGGAGGCCTGTGTCCAGCAGTGGACTTCATTCGGCCGAAATAATAAAATAAAAAAAAAACAAATTTATTGGATTATTAGCTGCTGAACTAGCAATACAGAAATTAATGCAGTACAGAAATTAATCATAAATTACGACTCACGATTGTAACAAATTACTATTATATTCCTATATTATTTATATACTCTGCTAGGTTGCGTTTGGTCGGCTCTAGTGTGATCATACGAGGACCTGGAGCCTCCCTTAGGTGCCGAAGATGACCGCTCCAGTGGTTTTACCCCTTGGCTCTTCCCCGGGGCGAAGGAAGTTCATGAAGAATTTCCACTGGGCACCAATAAAAAAATGGTTGCGTTTGGTGATTTGGTTATTGTTTTGATTTTGTATTTATTGTAACTAATTTTAAGTGCGTGTGCCAGTTGTGAATAGCAGCAATCCACCTCATCCCGTGGGTGTCGTAAAAGGCCACTATGGGATTAACCAAAGGATGGGCAGCCTTCCTTCGTGTACAATTGACAACACAACTGCGATCGCCAACCCTTCTGCCAAGCTTGGTGATTATGGCTAAACCGCCCACATTCAGCACATAACACAATCGGTTGTTTTCGTTCTTTGGGGGAGGCTTATATCCAGCAGTGTACGTCTTACGGCTGAAATGATGAAAATGTTATAAGTATCAATTTTATTATATACTTGTACATAAGAACCCCTAGTAAACACCCTTAGGACGTATATGCTATAAAATCAATGCGCGCGCGCTGCCACATTGTTGACCTCCATTGCTGACTGGCGAACACTGAATGCGGCACGTGGCGAGAAGTAGCGAAAGTAGAGCAGTGTGTAGTCACCTAGGGCAACATCGTGGCAGGACGATGAGCAGAGCGAGGAGCATCGTGTAGCTGCAGCATATTCGTTATTAATTTGAACATATTAGCTTAGATATTAAGGAAATGCTATGATAATTAACACCAGCATAGCCACATCCACTGCAACATTAGCGGGATAATCTCGGAGATTAACCAAAAAGGTGGCCGATTTAGAACGTGTTCTTACAGAATTGAAACAAAACAAATAGCTTGTTGATGAAGAAGATTGTGAGCTATTGTCATCGATTGATAATATTAAGTGGATTTACTGAAAAAAGATGTGAATCCAGACGGATTCACATCTTTTGGAAAATGTTTTCGACAAGTAGACACTTGTCATTCCTCCGATAGTTTACATAATGTTTACATTTCATAGTTCCGTGTTCATGCAATTTCGTAAGAAAAACATTTAACTCTTGTCTGCTGCATCGGTCCACGTTACTTTCTTAATATAAAAGCATCGACTGCAGTCCTGGATTCTCTAAAGTATCTTTAGAATGTGTAAAGCTCTTAGTAATTTGTGCTCAAGCCCAGTTACACCTCAGTTTACAGAACCAAAATTGATAGTATGAAATATTCATACAAAGTTAGTGCTTTTTCAAGGACAATAATTTGTTAATATTTTTGTTTGTTTATGAATAAAACTCAATGTCTCATCAGCTTTTTACTTTTCGTCATAGAAATCTAAACTCACCAACCTCATAACAGTTTTCAATATTTATTCTTGTTCGGAGGAAATAATGGGTAAAATTTACTTTACTTGGTAACCCTAAATAATGGATGGAAAATATTGTCAATGCTGCTTTCAAAATGTACGGATTTGTGATCAGATCGACCACTGAATTTAAGCATCCTTCTACCTATCTTTACCTGTATAATAAATGTATCCGCTCACAGCTTGAATATGCGGTACCAGTTTGGAACCCTTTCTATCAGAAGTATATTGATGAGATCGAGAAAGTCCAGCGTAAATTTCTTTGTGCCATGTGCTATAGATCGTATTTGTCGTATTCCCAATCGCTACAAACGTATAAACTTACTACTTTAGAAGCTAGACGCAAGTATTTAGAAGCCAACATACGACATGGTATCATTCCTAATAACTTTGACTGTACTGAGCTTACAAACGGCACGGTTGGTGTAGTGGCTGACACAGTCGGCTGCTGCGCTCCGGATCGTGGGTTCGATTCCCACACGGAGCAAATATTTGTATGATCCGCAGGTAGGTTTTTGGTGGGTAGTTGTGACAGTAGGCACGAAATTAATTATCTCCCAAATTAAAATTAGATTTATTAATAATCAGTTTAAAATAAGTAATTTTATGACTTCATTAGTATGCTAACATATAGTACCTGCTAGTCAAGTGTTATCTCCAACTTATTCACATTTATCACAAGTACACAATTATGGAATCACTTAAAGGATCACTGGCCGAACTGAGAGCCTTATTCCAAGACCGAATGTCCCAGTTTGAAGTGGAGCTGCAGAAGACCCCCAGCACAGTGCCTAGCACAGTCAGTTTGACAACTGACTTCTTGGGTTTTAAAACTTTTATATTAGAGGCACTCGGTTGCCTTCAACGCCAGGTGGAGATTCTTGCAAAGGATGTCGACACTCTGGAAATGCGAGGTCGAAGAAAAATGCTCCTGCTCCATGGGGTAACTGAAGACAGCAAGGAGGATACTGCGCAGGTGGTGGTTAGAGTGGTGCAGAAGCATCTTCAGTTAGAGGACTTCGCAGAGACTGCCATCAGACGGTGTCATCGGTTGGGACGCCAAGCAGATGTCAATAAGCCCAGACCTATCCTTTTTAAACTGCAGGATGTCAGTGTCCGTGACAAAATTTGGTATGCCAAAGCCAAACTGAAAGGATCCGGCATTATGGTAGCAGAGTTTCTGACCAGGACGCGGCACCAAGTCTTCACGGCTGCGCGCGCAAAGTATGGCGTAACCAACTGCTGGACAAAGCAGGGCCATATTCAGATTTTGGGGCCTGATGGTACTCGGCATCGAATCGCCACCCTCGGCGAGCTTAATATGATCGCTGAACCTGAGCAAGAAACCGTAAAGCCGGCTGCTGCAGTTTCACCGGAAGCTATGGCTGCTCCAAAGAAAAAGCGTGCTGCAGCTAGTAAGAAGTGATGTATTCATTAACAGATCTATCACTGTTTTGGTCACTGTATGTTTCGGGTAATAAGACCTTTACTGATTAACTGTACCCTCAAAATTCACTTGGAACCTTTCCTACTCTTATATTTCTCTCTATAATCTTAATCAATTCCATTTAAAACTTTCTATACTTATTTTAGTTGTTATTAATTAATTTCTTAGAAAAATAGCTATGTGTCGTTCGCGAACGACCGAATCAAATGATCCGGGTCGCAAACACTTCGCGAACGATCGGGTCCCAACGAAAAGAATAACCCGTTTAATCGATCTCCGCTTGAGTGAACGGCGCGTGATTTTAATAATAAATGAACGAACGAAGAGTATAAAAAAATCTGCCATATAGTGAAGAACTTAATGTCTATAATTGCAAAACGCTGCAATGTTTACTCATTCGCACATTATTGCAAAGCATTACATTTAAGCTCTATTAACTGAGTGTTAAAGTATAATATCGTACTGGGCAAGCTCCGAAGATTTGATTTGTTTATGATATGAACGAACTGTAACAGCTCTTTCAAATTTATCCAATTTATGTTATTACGTATTAAGTATATTTTTACTATCTTGCTAGTCCGTGGTGAACGCAAAAAAGTACGGGTTTATTATTTGTTATTGACAAATTTGCAGGGTTATATTAACCTACATTGAAAAAAATCATGATAGAATTGTCTACTGTACGTACTTATATTGTGTTTTATATTAAAATTATTAGATATGTAATATGTTACAAAATCTTGTGTTTTTAGTGCATCTGATCAGAGAAACGCTAAGACCTACTGATTGTTTTAAATATGAGCTAGGTGCTTGGTTCGTGAGTGAACCAAGTAGGTACGGATCTTCCGCGCGTCAATCGGGTTTTCGTTCGATTGAACGGGTCGTTCGAACCGGTTCATTTTCTCAACGGGTCAGTATTGATCTGGATCTCTAAAATTGAACGAACGACACATGCTTAGAAAAAAGATAGTTTTGACAACTGACGTTTATGACGTTGTCAGTGTCGATAGTCAATGTCAAATGTTACGTGTGTTCACTTTACTATTCCTAAAATTTTAAGCATGTTTTTCTTTATCGTGCACTAAGGCCTTATGGTGATTAAGATACCACTTTTTATTTTGAATACTGGAAACTTTTCTTAGTATTTTCTGTCGTTATAAATTTGATTTGGTAGTGAATATTACTCGAACGATATTCACAATAATTGTGACTAGATAAACAAAGTTAGGTTTTCTTTTGTTTTTAACACGCGACTAGCGGGTGGACTATTTAAATTTTCTTTTTTATTGTATTGTATATTTAATTTATATATTTTTTCAATTTATTTATATATATATTAACAATGACTGATACTGAATCCAATAGTGATACTGAAAGCTTTTTATCAGCATGTAGTGACGACAGCTTTAGTAGCATTCCGACATTAGTCGATACCCTGGAGTCTCAGTTTTCCGATGTTCCGAAGAATTTCAATGTAGTCCATGTAAATGCACAAAGTATTCCGGCTCATTTTTCTGATATGCTGGCAAATTTTGACTGTAAGAACGTTCATGCAATCCTTGTCTCTGAATCATGGCTGAAACCATGCCTTCCTTCTACTTCCTATTCCCTACCTGGATACCAACTGGTAAGAAATGATCGCACGGGTAGCGTTGGTGGCGGTGTTGCTATATACCTTCGGGCCAATATCCCTTTTTCTATTATTGATATGTCTTCACAGCCACCACCGCAGAATGCCGGCGAGCATCTCTTTTTAGAAGTTAATCTTTGTCACACGAAGATACTACTTGGTGTTTACTATTGTCCTTCCTCACGCATCGACTTCTTTTCCTCTTTTGAAAATATCCTTGAAAACTTAACTCCTTCTTACAGTCACACAATTATAATGGGGGACTTCAATACCTATCTTCTCAAACAAGATTCTCGTTGTTCATCCCTTCGTTCAATTGTACAATCTTGTAATTTATCTCTTCTTACTTTATGTGCCACTCACAATTTTCCAAATTCTACTCCTTCTCTTTTAGATCTCATTTTCGTTTCTTCAACTCAACACGTCGCTAAGCATGGTCAATGCTCAGCTGACGTTTTTTCCTATCACGATTTAGTCTTCCTTTCTTATAAAATCCGCCCACCTAAGGCAAAACCTAAGATTCTCCTACAGCGCAATTTTGGTGGTATGAACCTTGATAACCTGCGTGAGGATGCTAACAACATTGATTGGGAACCTCTTTTGACTTGTGAGTCGATGGATGAGAAGGTCAGTCTTCTGACTGCTAATTTAATCTGGCTTTACGACATCCACGGTCCCGTTCGTCCAGTGAAAATAAAACACGTCTCTGCACCTTGGCTGACAGACGAAATAAAAGCAATTATACACAAAAAGCAGCAGCTAGATCCAAATTGCCGTGTGGTGCCGGCTCAGAATGCCACCACCCCATCTCCCATGGGTGTCGTAAAAGTGGACTAAGGGATTAGCCAGAGGATGGGCAGCAGCGTCCTTCGAGTACATTACCAACTCAACTGCGATCGCCAACCCGTCTGCCAAGCGTGGCGATTATGGCAAAACCCCCCAATGAGCCCACAACACATCCATATCGGTTGTTGTAGATCTTTGGGGGAGGCCTGTGTCCAGCAGTGGACTTCATTCGGCCGAAATGATGATGATGATGAGATCCAAATTTAAATGTCGCCCTACTCTACCCAATCGGGAAAAATATGTTACGATCCGCAATCACTGCAATAAGGTGTGTAGAGATGCTCAACGCCGCTATATCCATAACTCTGTTAATAACGGAGATCCAGCTAAAGTCTGGAAGTTTCTTAAATCAATGGGAGTTGGAAAATCACGTCAAGATTCTATCCCCAAACACTTAAACATTGAGTTGCTTAGTCAACATTTCTCCTCTTCGTCCAATTGCAACAGGACTATCAAAGTAAATACAATAAATTACCTTTCATCTCTTCCAACTCCTAATTATTCACCGTTTGTCTTTAATCAATTCTCTGCTTGTGATGTTAAGAAGAGCGTAGTATCAATCTCATCCAACGCAGTTGGATGTGACTGTGTTAGCCGTAAGATGATACTCCCAGTCCTTGACGAAATCCTTCCAGTTACCAGCCACATCCTTAATTACTCCATATCTTATGGCATCTTTCCATCATCATGGAAAGACGCTCAAGTCACTCCCTTACCTAAAAAAACAAATCCAATATCTGAATATCGCCCTATATCCATATTACCATTCCTTTCCAAAGTCCTTGAACGTCTTATCCACAACCAGCTTAGTGCTTTCCTTTCCAAGAATAGTCTCCTCAATCCTTTCCAATCTGGGTTTTGTCCTGGTCATAGCACAGTCACGGCCTTAGTCCATATTACGGATGACATAAGGTCAGGTATGGAGAACGGAAATCTGACGGTACTTTCCTTACTTGACTTCAGCAACGCTTTTAATACCGTTGATATCGATATCCTGCTTAGTATACTCTGCTCCCTTAACATATCTCCAACGGTGATTGATTGGTTTCGTAGTTACCTGTGTGGCCGCCGACAGCGAATTTGTATTGAAAACACTTTTTCTTCTTGGTGTTACACTTCTGCCGGCGTACCACAGGGTGGCGTTCTCTCTCCTCTACTTTTCGCAATATTTATTAACTCCATTTCTAACCAACTTCTTTCATCCTACCACCTTTATGCAGATGACTTGCAAATCTACTCACAAGCTCCCCCAGAAGAGCTGCCGGAGGCTGTTAAAATGGTTAACCATGATTTAGCACGGATTTCCGAGTGGAGTACAGCCTATGGACTGCAAGTGAACCCATCAAAAACCCAAGTAATTGTTGTTGGTAGCCCCAGGCTAAGCACCAAAATTGATTGGTCGCAAGTCCCCAGGATTACATTTGATGGTACTACAATACCCATAAGTGACACGGTGAAGAACCTGGGGATAAATATAGACAAAAACCTTTCTTGGGGTCCACAGCTCCAAGAATTAAGTCGAAAAATATTTTCATCGGCAGGATCCTTGAGGAGGTTACGCAATTTTCTTCCAACTGCCACCAAAACTGCGCTTGTTCAGTCCCTTCTTCTACCCATCCTTGACTATGCTGATGCCAGTTATCTTGATTTGACTGAGGCACAACTGGATAAGCTTGAACGACTTCAAAACTTTTGTATCAGATTCATATTTGGTTTGCGCAAATATGATCATGTCTCAGATTTTCGCAATAAGCTCAAGTGGCTTCCAATACGACTTCGCCGGAATACTCATATTCTATTTTTGCTTTACAGCATTTTATTTAATCCCACATCCCCCCTTTATCTTAAAGAACGTTTTAAGTTCCTTCATGACACACACACGAGATACTTAAGATCATCGGAGAACTTGAGACTTCAGATGCCAATTCATTCCACCAAATTCTTCGATAAATCTTTTACAGTCCAGGCTATACGGTTGTGGAATGCATTGCCGGTATCAGTGAGAGCTGCCAAATCATTACCCTCCTTTAAAAAATTAATAAAAGAACATTATCTGTCCTCTTAAACGTGTAATTTGTCTATGCTATTTCATTGTTATCGCATTGCGTTTTATTTTACTATATCACTTTTCTGTATTCATAATTACCTATAATGTATGTATTTATATATGTATCTATTATATTATTATGAGATTTGTTTTGACTTCCACATAATTACAATTTAAATAAATAAGTCCCTAACTCCCAAGGTAGGTCATCCCTAAATATTTAGTACTATCATCTACTTATCCGTACACCACGGACTACCCCAATATTATTTTTCGTGACTTTCTTGTCCATCCTAAGGTTGTCTAGAAAAGATCGCTTTTAGCGATAAGACCGCCCATTGTACACTATATTAATATTTTGAGTTTTATTTTTAAGATCCAAATGGTGTACAATAAAGTATATTCTATTCTATTCTATTCTAGTTGTTCCGGGTCTGGGTGCATTGTATGTGGAATTCATGCCTGTAAACGCACCCACAGCACAGGAGAATTCCTAGTGTGGGGCAAAGTTTAAAATGCCTGTAGAACAAATACGGGATTACGATGCCCTATTCGTCGTATGGCGGAATCTTATAATAATTACTTTATGGATATAGATGATATAGTTGCATGCCCTAAATCTAAATTTCAAATGAATGTATTGAAAGTTTTATCCAATATCAATTAACGTAAAATATTTAAATTTATTGAATGTTGATTCTATTTCAACTTGTTTAATCCTACATACTATTATTATTCTTAATTTAATTTAATCTAATTAGTTGATGAATGTTGATCCGATTTTATCGTGTTTTATCCTATCTATATGTTTCTCTATTCACGGGCTTGTATCCCCTGTAAAGGGGAATCCGATCTTTTGATAGGCTTACGCGGAGACATGGGGTCTAACACGCAGAGGCCCTTAAGATAATTTTATTCTAAAATGTAATGGGACACTAACTGGGGACTTTCCATGGCTGCATTATAAAATGCAGTCTCGGATCCCCGGAGGTATAAAACTATTGTATGAAATGGAAATTTACAATTACAAGGTCTATTGCAATGGGTGCTTAATGGATTTAATGCTATGAAAAATGGAAAAAACGGCGTCTGCCCTTCAAGTTTTAATGTGAAATTCTGTGGCAGACGGTGACTCGCCACTCGCAAGACGGGCCCCCTAAATGACCATCCTATCTATTATTATTATTCTAGAGTTTATTCAATCTTATTAGTTGAACTGCATTGTAATTAAACATTATTATTATTTTATTTTTATTGGTCGGCAAGTGGCACATATCACCAAATATTTTTGTTTAATATGCGGATAATGTAGTGGGCCACAATATTATAATTGATTAATATTATTAACTAGCTGGGACCCGCGGTTTCACCCGCGTTTAATATAAAATACATTTAGAGTACTTCGACATAGGCACTTGATATAGAATCTATATGCTGAATTTCAAGGGTTGTTATTTTTTTTGCGCGTAACCCTAATTATTTTTCTAAAATAAAAGAAGCCTAAGTTATTCCTTATAACATCAGCTATCTGCCAGTGAAAGTCCCGTCAAAATCGGTCCAGCCGTTCCGGAGATTACCCGGAACAAACAGACAGACAGACGGACAGACAGACAGACAAAAATGTTTATAATGCATTTTTTGTTATATGTTCCGTATACACTTTCATATGCATTTTGTAAAAAGTTGTTATTTTGACATTACAAACAGACACTACAATTTTATTTATTTGTATAGATTAAGATGCAAATTTTGTATATTGTGTTATTTGTTGTTTATTGCCCCTTAATAAACAACGAAATAAATAAAGCAGTTTCATGATACAATTTTACTTTGATATGGTTAGACAATGTTTTTATCCATTTATTTATAAATGTACAATTCTATTTTTGGTAACAGGTGACAGGTTAGGTTGTTTCAATCTGACCGTTCGAGGCCACGGACGTTGCGTAGAGCTAGTGAAGAGATTCGGCCTACCATTTTTACTGGTTGGAGGAGGAGGGTACGTATTCATGGAACATTTTTTTTTTTTTAATCTTACGTTATTTATGGAGTCTTTTCTTTTTTCTAGCTATACGATTCGCAATGTTTCACGATGTTGGACGTACGAGACATCGGTTGCTCTTGGTGTTGAAATTGCCAATGAGCTTCCTTACAATGACTACTTTGAATACTTCGGCCCAGACTTCAAGTTACACATATCGCCCAGTAATATGTCCAATCAAAACACACCTGAGTATTTAGAGAAAATAAAAAACAGGCTCTTTGAGAATCTAAGGATGTTGCCACATGCACCTGGTGTTCAGGTAAGAAATATAATGTTGACTATTAATCATCAATTCTTATTCTATTTTAGGGGTCCGTACGGCCGAATGAATAACGGAACCCCTTTAGTATCACTCATGTATGTCCGTCTGACACACCCAATTTGTTCCGAATCTACTGGACCAATTAAATTGAAATTTGATATACATAGGATTTTTTGTGACGCAAACACGGACAAGTAAACGTTAATAAATTTGAAGATCACATTAGGGAGGCAAAATGAAATTTAAGAATAATTGATTTGCAAACTGTTTGGTGTATCAAATCAAATGAAAGGGCTTGTTGTGAGGGTCAATATTATTTTAATGTTTTTATATTATTGTTATTTAAGAAAAGAGATGAAAATTGACCGTTCCAACCAACGATCCAACCTTATCTATGAAACTACTGAGCCTATAATTTCGGAAAAAAATACAAGAAATAGTTTTTTACTTATAGATTACAGGATAAGAATTTTAATATTAATCTACGCGCGAATAGACCCGATGTTATCTTGAAATCAAGAAGTCTATGGACTTGAAATAACACCTAAAAATATTTCAATACTGTGCATACATACTTACATTTTCAGTTGGAGTGTATGGAAGAACATGTTTTTCAACTACCATGTTAAGTTTGTTCTTGGGATAAATTCATTATTGGTACTAGACAGAATTCAACAACAGACAATATATTCAGAAATTTTCCCTCTACAATCAGGTTCCATACATAGTTTTTCTTAGTTACCACAACAAATACGAGACAACAAAAACAATGGTAGACAACATATTCATCGTACGGAACTCTCTCCACTCAAGTGCAACCCGCACTTGTCCGGTTTTTTTTACCATTATTCTTTTCAATAACCATTCATAAAAATACTCGATTTCTATTATATTCGTTTGTTACGACGGAAAGTTTGGCCCAGTGGTTAAGTCAAATACCTGTGTTTCTGTTACATGCATATGATTTGATGTATACTGCATTGTGTATGGTCGTCGAAAATAGACTATTTGTTGATATCGACATTGCATTACAGGTACAGGCTATTCCAGAAGACGCCGTGAACGACGAATCAGAAGACGAAGACAAAGTTGACAAAGACGAAAGACTGCCACAAAGTGAAAAAGTATGTTTTCCAAGATGAATCATTTTAAAAGAGTTTCCAGATCGTTTATAATTTTAAATGCTGACAGTTTAGTGTTTCAATTTAATATATTTTGTATCTGTATAAATGTTAAATGTCTGTCGTCGTCAATAGCCTTGGACCACTAAATGGTAGTAGTTACACTGTGATAATACTTCAGTATTGTGTCATCAGGACAAGCGCATCACTGGTGATGGTGAACTATCTGACTCTGAAGATGAAGGAGAAGGAGGACGTCGCGATAACCGGTCGTACCGAACACCGCAGCAGCCACGCAAGCGTCCGCGCCTGGACAAGGATAGCTCTCAGATTAAAGACGAAATGAAAAGTGAGTGATGTAGTAATAGAAGAAATTAATGTTACAATTAACTTTTCCTAGGGGACATTATCACCACGTTTGTCAAGGGATAAGTGATACCAATCAGTCAGAGGGATCTGTGAGCTACAGACTAGATGAGATATTCTTAGCCGGCACCACAAGTACCAGTATAAGCTGGTCTCGCTTTGTATAGACTCCGCGCAGTGAGAGATCAGCTTATAATGGTAAATATAGCTTATATGTAGCCATGTGTACTATGATAGACCGTCAAACGAAGGGGTTTGTACAATATAAATAAATTTGGACGGCGAAAAAAACCAGAAATAATAAATAAACTGTTATTGATACTGTTTTCGTTTTTATACGATTATAAATAACCGGGTGGCCTGACTTTTGATAACCTAACTTGCAAAAATATGTCATTCTAGGTTTTCTGTTAAACGAAAGAGACAACTATATGCGCTAGACACAAACAAAAGTACATTTTCCCGAACAACACGCGTCAACGGTCAATTAGCTATATTTTTCGATAAATTGCGTTCCTGAAACCCGCAGATTGTGACGGACTTAACGGGCCGATAATTGTGACAGCTTGTTATCTAAATTGGCACGCCTTTCGGAAACCGGCTGTAAATAAATTAAATTGTAATTGGTGGACGGCGTTATATTACGTAATTAAATAATTTCAATAATAGACCGTCGCTGGAGATATGCCTCTCCCACGCTGCGCCATAACACCCAGACCCCTCCGCCTTACGCCAGCAACCTGTGATACAATAGTCAATAAATATTTTAATGTATTTTATTGTTATTATTTTAAATTATACATGTTGCGAAAGGGACATTTTTCGAAAGGTACATTTCGCTAACCGAACTATCAGCAAAAGGTACGTTTTGCGAAAGAAACATTGTGTGTTTTGCGAATCGTAGACATTTTGTGAAGTGGACGTTTTGCGCCTGATACTACCTGGGGTGAGATTCAGAAAACGAGTCTAAACGTAAAGTTACGCTTCCATCCGTCAAAATGCACTACTTACGCTCATAATTTTGACAGATGGACACGTAAGATCACGCTTAGACTCGTTTCTGAATCCCACCCTTGTACTGCATTTCTATGTTTTTGATGTAGTTAATTGATGAAGCTAATTATGGATTTATATTATTTTTTAGCGGAAGATGCTAAGGATGATATCAAAAACTTGAGCAGTGTAGAAGAACCAAAGAAAGATATGCCATCAAATCCCTGATACGCGCGCTAGGCCTCGTTTGTACAGTTCAGTTTAATGCAATGGTCGTGATTGGTGAGATGACGATTAACACAGGTGTTTAAGACCATATGCTAGGAAAGCCCACAGTTAATATCGAAATTCGCAGGTTTATGAAGTAATGTTTCAAAACATAAATTACATTAGGTTTTATACATTAAGATAAAACCACAATAAAGTTATCCACTTGCATAACTAGAATTGGCACATTAGTCAAGAACACCAGATAGAATGCTCTCAACAAGTTCAATAAGGAAAAATACATTGGTGCTTTTCTTGTCATGGACATATGACAGCAATCTCAATGGATAAAACAAAACACAGAGGTCTTTTGAAGGTTTAAATGAGATGTTAGGAAATTCCTTGCGACGACGCACAAGCTTTGATATATGTGAGAGTGGGCGTCCAAAGTATATGGACGGCTAGAAGCGCGCAGCCACCCTTCTGATTGGTAAACATTCTGTTCAAAGCGGTTTAAAATCAGCGTGTGCGGACGTAGACTGACACAAAATATGTAAAGCAATGAGCGTCGCTGCGTGGGCTGTGATGATGTTTTGATCTACTATGTTATCAGACATTTAATGTGTAAATTAATCTTTTACAAAAGTAGTGGCTTTTAGGCGTTAAGAATTTTGTATTTGAGAATAATTTAGTTATAGTCTATATTATACATGAAAATGATGCCTTTTCTTTTTGACACCTGAAAGTTTGTAATTTATTTTATAAACACTAGTTAAAATACAATGAATTAATAAAGAATGATTGAAATTACATCAAATAGCTAGTTGATAAATATTGAAATAGATCTTCCCATAGTTGGAGGGTTTGACATTTTGACGATTCTCGGATAATTATATATAAAAACTAAGCTCCGATCCCATTTCATAATCTCGAGGTCCGCGGCATCGAGCAGAAAGCCGCGTACAGATTTGTGAAACGTAGCATGCAATGTAACATGAAAGGAGCATTTCATAAGTGTGGACGCAGGGCGTGCACGTGGCGCGCACGAACCGAGCATGATGTGCTCGCATCTGTTTGTTTTTTCAGCATGCGCGTGGCGAACATAGTTCAGTCTGTCGAAAACAAGCGAAGAGAATGGATTGTGATAAAAAGACGCCGAAGACCTCGACGTTGGTGGCGCACAGAGTTGTACAGTCAGAGAGCTGGTGCACACTTGATGGCCGACATGAGATTAACCGGACAATATCAAAATTTCACAAGAATGACTCCAACGACATTCGAAAATCTACTCCAATTAGTCGGACCAAGAATTTATCGGAATCACACATATTTTATCTTCCATGGTTCGCGCGCGTTCCGCAGTACAAACACACACAACCCGTCCACACTGACGCTCCGTGCACACTGCGCGCCCCTTTGTGTTCGGCGAAAAAACCGACAAATGGCGGATCGCGGCGCGCACGAGTTGTAATGCTCTATTCGCGCGCGTAGTGTGCGCGGTTCGTGCGCGCAATGCGTCCACACTATGGGAATTCTGTTACATTGCATGATACGTTGCGACAATGTGGACGGCAAATTCTTTCATTGCGTGTTATATTTCGTAAGTCTGTACCCGGCATAATAGGTCAGATTTGACGTTCCTCATTTTTAATGTCGCGATATCTTTGTGCGAACGTCAGCTCACGAAATTGAAAAATCAAACAACATACGTATAAAACCTCGCATGTTCGTAGAACTGATGGCCGTTGGGGCAAAATGGTTCTTGAGTGGAGACCGCGCACCGGAAAAGCCCGTGATTTTCATTATCATGTAATTTTTAAGCTATTACACTTTTTTCGCCCATTTCTAAAACTTTTTTACTAACAATATCGACAGTTCTGAGTACTTTTGAGCACGCACATCACATCTCCGGCGTCCGTCCCAGAATTTCAATATTTTGGAACTAAGTCATCCCTAAAGTTATAACCTTGCGCCAAACTTTTAGTTGCCCCTGAAGTTATACCTTGCGCCAAACTTTTAGTTCCCCCTGAAGTTATATAACAGCACCGCTCCCGCTCCCCTCGTTCACCGCTAACGCCTGTTTTTACGCTACTCTAAGCAACTTGCAGAGGTAACTAGAAGGTTGGCGCAAGATATAGCTTGTAATAGTAATGATTTTGTTAAAATGTATTATATTATTAATTATGTTATACAATTTTAACCCTGGGTTAAAACGAATCGGTGACAAACTTTTTAAAGATAGGAAATCGATATATCTAGAGATTCGGATTTATGGCAACTTATTCTATGGTGCCAATCCCTTTACAGTGTTTTTGGACAATTGTCAAATAACTAATATCAGGACGCCCGCCGTTTCTTTAATAAACTAATTGAGGTAGCAATCAGTCGACGAAAACTCAGTAATGAGTACCTAAGCTTTTATTCTGGATAAAAAAAAACTGTATTTGGTCAATCACTTTTCATAATTTACATAAACATGCATAAAATGTCAATCATCTGACGGGCTGGTTGTTGCTGCTGGCATGTTACGGAGCAATATCTCAATAAAATTATTTTTATAGAAGTGACAATTGACGCGTTCTGCTTTTGTTGCGATTTTCCAGACAAACCAATTATATTTTATGTATTTAAGAATGAATCTATGTTCAATAGGTTAAGTTTGATTTAGTTAGTTAAAGATCAGGTGCGCCAATATTTTTGTAGGGACTGTATGACTTGTTTATCAATATTTTTACCATCCCTACGCAACAACGTGCCTTTAAAACCATCAATGGCTATCCACCTAATCAGTAAATCGCCTCTTAATTTTTTTTTCCATTGTACATACAACAACACCCAGGTAATGTAATTGTCATGAAAGTATTGTATTTCTGTACATAGTATTAACGAGTTTGCTCTCGAAATATTTTTGTGGAAGAGATTCACGAAGGTTTGCTATATATGAATAGGTTTCTCTTAGTAGAAAGAAAACAGAGGTCCGGCTTATTACAGTACGATTTTGTAGGTTGTAACTAGGATTGTCTATTACTTTTTTATTTTCATAATCGGTTACTAGCAATGGGTTACACATCAGAGGTGTACAATATATCGATGTTACCGAAATGGCTTTATTTAGAGATAAAATATCTACATTTCAACATCGATATTAGATTTCATAAAATACCGATATATCGATTATTTAAAAATAAAAGCTTTTGACCGAAGCCATAAATTAATTGAAAACTTGAAATAATTTCCATCATCATATTGGCCATGCAACGTCCACTACTGAACAAAGGCCTCCCCCGTAGATTTCCACAATTATGTCATTGGGGGGATTTTGCCGGTACTAACCACGCTTGGCAGGCGGGTTGGTGAGCGCAGAATGGTTACTGTTCCACAGAAACGACGCTGCTGCCCATCCGTCTGGTTTAGAGTCCCTTAGTCGCCTTTTACGACGACCACGGGAGGAGATGGGAGTGGTGCTTATTCTTAATCCGGACACCACACGTACGTACTTATGAATCTTAAATTACTTGAAAAGTATCTAGATGTCATTGATGGGTGCTCTTTACTGTTTATGTTGAGGCACCCTTATATCGACTACGGTAAACCACTTATTTACAGACTTAAGTCCACGAGATTTGTAATTTATGTTATAAAATAACAAATCCTTTCACCCTCGTCCTTTATTCTCCGTCAAAATTCACAGGCGTACTTGTTACAGTTTTAAGTAATATAGAATAATTAAAATGTTTTGTTTCTTAGATATCGCTCATCAACTAAGCTAGAAACTGAGCAAAATAGGTTTGTGCTAGTAGTGGCAATGACGTTATTAGTGCAATGGGTGAGGTTCGAACTTCAAACATCTTGATCTAGTAGAGTCCGCGCCTTACTCATTGCGCTCCTGCCGCTGACATGATGCTAAATTTGTAAAAATATTCATATAGGTTCCATAGTATATGAATATTTTAGCAAATGTAGTTGTGTATGTACAGAATGACTGGTTTAATTAAACAAGGATGTTCAATAAACGATTCTCATTCCAAATATGTACAAAAATAACACTTTAATATTTGATCTATTTCTTATTAAATAATATGTATTATGAACACTATTCGCGCAAGTTTTTTTTGCTTGCGTTGAGGCACTCACTTAGGGTCTTGTAGCTGGTCGAACACTAATACAGTTCTATAAGTGTACGTACATTTGAATAGTGATACTATTTAGACATCAGAATTTATTGGGTATAACATCGGCAGGGTACTGATACAAATTACTATATTATTATGTACTTATTGGCAAAATAATATAGTCATTAATTAAATAATAGATAATTAGTAATTGTAACGTGTAAGCTTATTCTTAAGTATGAATACTTACAATTTAACTAACTTTTACTACAATTTGGTAATTATGTTTAACGCAAAGGTCAACTAAGGCCAACGCCAGTCGGATGCGCTCACACAAGGGTGACCACATTTTGCGAATCTATATCCCATATTTTCGCAAACGTAATGATTTATTAGTGATTATTCCTTTTTCTTCTGATTCTCGTCAGATGTAGGCATAAATATCATGTGATTGAATACATCAGTCGCTAAACCAGTCATTCTGTGTATGTGCACTTTTTTTAACTAGATCACTCGACATACTATTTCTTTTAAAACTTCTAGACAACCTACAGAAGAAAAACATTAATTACTGTGTAGGGGCCTGCATTTTACGCATTTCGTACAGACAATATTCACAAAGATATGTGTTGGGCGTGCTTAAGGTGCATTTTTTATCAGGAAAACATTTGTACTTGTACCTACTCATTGTTTTCGACTAGTGTGATGACAAATATTTTTGATTATTCGCATTAAACATAAGACTGTAAATATATAATTTTTTATTGTTCAATATATGAAAAAGTGTAAATTTTTGTTTTATTTCGTCTCTTTTTTAACAATATATAATTTTTTATTGTTCAATATATGAAAAAGTGTAAATTTTTGTTTTATCTCGTCTCTTTTTTAACAGAATAACACTTTCTGTCAGTCTCCTTTGCCTATTAGAAATCAACAGAAGCCGTTATGCCAGCAGTCTCACCTCGCTGGGCCGGGAAGTTGTTGAACGTTGACGCATTAATTAACAGCGTGATGCCTTATGCTTCTCGCATGGTTGATTAGGCCCGTATTAATAAAACTATCACATGGGAGTGCGGATATCCGCTCGCGAAAGCTAACTAACAGCTGCCAGTAATTTATCGTAACCTGTGTAGACTTGAGGATTAGCTACAGGATGTCTACTTTACCAGGTGGTTTAGTTCCCATATTCATCTAGGTACTTAACTGAAGTGCATACTATATTTTCCTCGGGTTCACGGCCTCATTATTACGCTTGTCCTTTATCTTTCCCGAACCATAACCTTTTTTTTACCCCGGTGGATACACCTATGGACTTCCTTCGACCCGCACAAGGACGGACCCATCGGACAAGCGGATACATTGGACACGGACCAATCGGACAAGTGAACCAATCGAGCAAGTCTTACCTGAACGGGACTAATGCATATTAACCAAACCAGTATTTCAAGAGTTGGCTTCCGGCAACGGCGGTCCACAATCGACGCGATTCTTCGCGTCCGCTCGCTGTCGGAACAGGCAGTGTCCAAGCAGCGGGGTGGGGTGGCGTTGGCTGTCAGTCTAGACATCGTCAACGCCTTTAACTTCATCCCGTGGGGCGCGATTAGGGGGGCATTAGTCCATCAACGATGCCCCCCCTACCTGCAGGGCATCATAGGGGCCTATCTGCGCGATAGGCAGATTCGCTACGTGGGCAGGGACGGTAGCGTAAAGCGGAGGGAGATTACGTGCGGGGTTCCGCAGGGGTCGGTTCTCGGCCTCTTTTTATGGAACCTCGCCTACGACCCGGTACTGCGTGTCGTTCCCCCCTGACGCCAGTCAGCTTGGTCTGTTACGCTGACGACACTCTCGTGTTGGCCCGCGGGGAGTCCTTCGGGGGAACCATCCGGCTTGCCGAGCAAGTGGTGGCAATTGTCGTGGCTAAAATCCACGCTCTGGGTCTGCAGATAGCGCCTCACAAAACCGAGGCGCTATGGTTCCATAAACTGCCGCGGAGCAGAGAACCACCCAATTCGTGGATACGCGTTGGTGACGCGCAAATCAGGGTGGGCCAGTACATGAAGTACTTGGGGCTCACCCTGGACAGTCGTTGGGGCTTCAAAGAGCACTTCGCGCGCCTCGTCCCCCGAGTCGAGAGGGTAGTAGGTGCATTACACCGAGTGCTGCCCAATCTCGGGTGACCGAGCGAGGAAGTTCGCCGTCTCTACGGGGGCGTTGTGCGGTCCGTGGCGCCTGTATGGTCATCCCGGCTGTCGGGCGTCCAGCGCTGCAGAAACAAACTTCACAGTCTACAGCGCAGAGTGGCTATACGGATCGCACGGGGATACAGGACAGTGTCCTACGAGGTGGCAACTCTCCTGGCACGCTTTCCGCCTTTCGACATCCAGGTTGAGATGGATGCGTGGGTCTACGACCAGACACGCTCCCTCCGCCAAACCGGGGAGGGCGTGCCTTCAGATGCGTTCGACAGACTGAGGCGGCTGGCTCGACGGACCGCACTCGAGATGTGGCGACATCGCTTACGGTTGCAGTTCGCGACCAAGTGCGTCGTCGAGGCCATCCTGCCGCTCTTCGGAGCCTGGCTCAGAAGGAGCGAGCGCGTCACCTACCGTCTGACGCAGGTATTCACCGGTCACGGTTGTTTCGGTGCGTACCTGCGCAGAATAGGACGCGACGTTACGGCACAGTGCCACCATTGTGGAAGCGACCAGGATACCGCACAGCACACGCTCGAGGAGTGCCCTGCGTGGGCGGCCGAGCTGCGGATCCTGGTCGATCAGATCGGGCAAGATCTCTCTCTGCCAGCAGTAGTGTCGGCTATGTTGGCAGAGCATGAAAATTGGAGTGCAGTGGTCTCCTTCTGCGAGAGCGTCATGCTTCAGAAGGAGACTGCAGATCGGGAGAGGGCCGATCCCACACGGAGAAGGACGAGACGGCGGCCGGGGCAACAACCGTCCCGGCTCCCAAGTCCAACACGCCTGAGCCCCCTGCCGTCACTAAATGGTGGGGGGGCTCGGGGGTCGTGGGTGCGTAGATTGGGGAGTCTGCGTGCTCACACCGAGCGACCCCCGGGAAGACGGCGGTGCGCACGTGGTCACGTGCCGCCGTATGCGCACAGCGCAAAGCGAGGCTTGGGGGGATCCTTTACTATCCTCCCCGAGAAGTGCCTGGGAGGCGACCTTTTTACAGTCACCTTCCCTCCGCTAGAGGGGGTGACCGCTTTACAGTCACTCCCTCGGTGATGTGTCCAAAGGCGTGGCACCAATGGGTGGCTCTAGTGTGATCTTACGAGGACCTGGAGACCCCCCCTATCGAAGATGACCGCTCCAGTGGTTTTAGCCGGTAGGAGTCCGGCATACCCCTTCGCCCTTCCCCGGAGTGAAGGAAGTTCCATGTAGAATTTCCACTGGACATCAATAAAAAAAAAGGTGATACTGAGTCTGAGGATACTGTTATCGGGATCTTTCTTAGGTTTGAGATCAGTAGCGGATCCATGGGGCTAAGGGGCTCAAGCCCTCCAATATAATTTTCATCACTTGTTTACCATCTTTATTTAATCCATTTAAAGTAGGTATTTGAATACATACTAATTTTAAATTTCTATAGGATGTTTACGGGACGAGTTTTTAATACGCGCAACACTCATTCTAGATGCAGCCACACTACACAACTCGCTACCACCACCCGCCCGCCTGCGCCGCGGTTACGTGTGCATGTTTGGGTCGCAGAAATTTATGTGTACGCACGGCATCAAGCTATACATTTCCAGTATAAGCAGATCGCGCATTATATAGGCGAGCTCAGCGTAAACTGGAATTGTATAGCTTGACGGCTACATAAGCCGTGTGTACCAAACTGCAACTTAATCGGTCCAGTAGATTCGGAGTAAATTGCCTGTGACAGACGGACAGTCAGACGTTTCGCCGTTTTTTCCTTCGGACTTCCGCAACCCTAAAAATGGTTGAGAGGCTAGTTGGGACAAGGTGTTGCAACCAAAACAGCGTTCTGGCATCTACAACGGAAACTCAAATCCGACACAACAACAACTGTTATGCCCTCTCTCAACTAGCCCCTGCAACCAAACCGGCCAAACCTAACCAAGCCCCTTTGATGACGACAAAAAATCAGAATGCCTAGTCTAGAAGCAAAATGGTCCCCAAGCACTCTACCAGTAGGCCAAGATCTCCTCACTGAGGTCGACGCCGAAGTTAAACGTAGAGTCGTTCTTCCGCTTGCCACTTCCTGCATTCACGGCAGGCGAAGTCACGATCATGATGAAAAATCTTTACCCCTGTAAAGCCCCCACCTTAGGCGGTATCACCACCAAGCTGGGTAAGCTCTTCCCAGTCTTATCATTCTGATGACCGCCATTTTTAAATCGGCATTGAAATAACAACCTCTTTCCACACAAGTAGAAAGAGGCTACAGTTATAGGTATCCACAAAGTATGTATGGTATGCAAAACAAAGTGTGGGTCCACTTGTTATCACCCCTTAAGTCTTCTCAATGCCCTTGAAAAGATATGTGCGCAGATTATCTGTTCCTGTTTAAAAGGATTATGCCGAATCTAAAAAACTCATTCCCAATGAACAGTTTGGCTTTCGAGCCAAACACTCCTATGCACAACAAATCCACAGATTAGTTGAACATATCCCGTTCAGATTCCAACGGTTTCAGCGGTAAGATAACGGGAATACTTTTGGATGTGGTGAAAACATTCGACAAAATCTTGAACAACGGCTTATTATATAAACTCTGAGAGCCCGACCGTCTCGTACTCATCATTCAAGCGTACTTATCGAATCCGTTTTAGTTGTCGTCATTGAAGGCGTTGCAGTTTCCGTTATTGCATCGAGGGCACACGGTCGTCCCACAAGAATCCGTGCTAACCCCACTATTGCTCTCGCTGTACACCAGTGACATCCCGAAACGACCCATAAGTTCGTCCAAGTTGGCACTCTTCGCCGTCGATACAGTCGTATACTGCTCCGGCTTCAGCCCCGATAATGTAACTAAGATCCTCCAAACCACGGCCAACGTTTATGAGCGTTGAGGATGGTTCAGGAAATAGAGGATCGAAGTAAATCCCACCATAAGCAAAGTCGTCCTATTTTGTAAACTCGGAGACAAGCATACTCGCTGACAAACCTCGATGTTGGGCCAATCGATTCTTTGGGAACCACATGCCCAATATCTTGAGAGGCACTCTCGACGAAAATCTGTCCTTCCAAGATTACAGAAAGACAGTGCGCGCTGTAAATTATCAGTTAGAAATAGGGTGAGAATTTATACCACGTGCCCAAATGGCAATCATGACCCATGCCAATGTCGCATTTGCACACGCAGAATCCACTCTGTAGACTTCAATGTTCTCCAAAATCGATTCATGCACACGGGTGCGCCCTGGCTCATACGCGATGGACATATCGATTTAAATTTGACGACCAGTAGGCAATTCATGAAAAAAGCATCCAAATGCTTCTTCGGCTCTGCCCTGATTCACTCAAATCCCGTCGAGGTATCCGCCATCGGTACTGGTCGACCCGGAAGACGAAATAACCGTAGAACAAATGAAGCGCAATCTCGTTCACTCAACAGACTTCCCAAAATATAAAAAAAAATACCGATCCATAATTTTGAAGCCTGGCTGGAGGCCTGTTTTGGCTTCGCCAGGAATCGCCCGGTTCATCATTTCGGCCGAATGAAGTCCACTGCTGGACATAGGCCTCCCCCAAAAATCACCACAACGACCGATATCGGTGAGTTGTGGGCTCATTGGGGGGTTTTGCCATAATCGCCACGCTTGGCAGACGGGTTGGCGATCGCAGTTAAGTTGTTAATGTACTCGAAGGACGCTGCTGCCCATCCTCCGGCTAATCCCTTAGTCGACTTTTACGACACCCACGGGAGGAGATGGGGTGGTGGTATTCTGAGCCGGCACCACACGGCTCGCATCGCCCGGTTAAGCGACTAAATTTCTCGGAAATGTCTGCGAGAAGCCCAACACACAAAAAATATTTGATGCATGGCCCCCTGCACGCCCATCAACACCCTAGCTAGCATGCCATGGGAAGACAATATCTAAGTATCCATCCGATTGGTTATCGAGATGTTCTGGTACAATGTCAATGTTTATGTCTCCAGTGACAACTAAGGTGTTATATCTATTCAGTGTAACAAGCTCATTATTAAGACTGGTAAAGAAGTTAACAAGGTTTTTATATGCCGGAGAATGGTATATTGCTATAATAGCGGCTTCATCACTAGTATACACAAGACAGTGTACATCTGAAAACGGAGGTTGGTAAACATTGTGTTTTAGGTAAGATTTAATATATACAATAACGCCTTCGTTTTGGTTTGAGTAGGATGATTGGTAGCTTACAAAGCCATCTAAGGTATATACACTATTTTACTAAGCCAGAATTCTGTCAGCACAATTATGTCACAGGGGATATTTAATGTATCTAAAAGGATAGAGAGTTCGTCAAAATTACAGTTTATTCATCTGAAATATATTTAAAAAAAGTTGTTGTTTTAAACACGTATTGAGTGCAAGCGTATGGAGAAGAAATGAATACCTTGGAAATATTTGTTGATTCCAAGTAATCAGATATCTCGGTTATGTTGTCGACTGTGAATTTGAAATATTGATATTAACTGTGATCGAAATTAGCTGGACTGACAAAATCAGAAAACTGGCATATACCGGATAATTTAAAATGACGTGGTTGTAAAGGGGTATATAAAGTATGTGTGATGTGCATAAGTGTGATATGTGTGTTAGTGATTTTGTAAGGTAACAACAGTGAATGTATGTCGCTTTAAAAAAATATTGTAGTCAAGTAAATGTTGACATTTACAAAATTAAAAAACAAACAATTCAAAACAGCATGCCAGTATAAATGGAAGCCTTTTTTCCTGAGGTAGATTTTACCATCCGTCCAGTAAAAAGAAAATTCATTAGCTTTAGCAAATTAGCGCGCGAGATAAAATAACCGTTTCGCTTTAAATGTCAAATTTTGTGCTATATACATCGGAGTCTGTGAACACTGGAGCCCTAAATGGCTAGTATTTCGTCTATTTTCGTAGTGTGTCTTGTTGTAGTTTTTATATGTAGTTAAAGGAGATGACATCGCTCAAATCACACAGTTGAACGGCACGGTAGGTACCTATTGTTGTGTATTTATATGTAGACAAATTTTCTGTAATGGCTGGTATGTCTTTTTCCCTCGATAAAAACATAAATATAGTTTTAATGATGCCTTTCTTAATATAATCTATAAGTAGTTGGCTTCAACTTCACCCCTGGACACAACAACATAAAATAGAAAGGTTAAAGTTAATAAAACACAGACATTGTATATTGTATGTAATTTTAAACGATTATCACAACGCTCTAGACATAAATTGCACCATAAAATAAAAGTACCTTAAAATCAGTCTGGTACCAAAGAGCTAGATAAAACCAACTAAATTGGAAGGAATATAAAAATACTATGAAATAATTTAGCAATATACATCTACCTCAATCAGTAATTTTACATACGGGAAACTCCAGTACGAGACAGCCTTTATGAATTCAAGAGATAAATGAATGTAATAGTTTTACACTTATTTACTTTAATGAACACATTAACTGTATGGAGCGTCGTCTACGTTCATTAAATTATCGCAAATTGAACCTTGCATTAATCTCTGCAAGAGCACTAATCTAAAAATTTATTTCACATTTTGAACTTCATTTTAAAATCACACTTCTTCATTATTTTCAAAATACTCCGTCTACCATAAAATTTACAAAGGAATGTATATATTGGAAGATATATGTCATGGTAAATTATATTACAAACGATTTATTCTCATATTTAATAATATAATCGGACGTAAATAAATTGTGCGTAATTAATTATATAGGCCTTTTAAAATATGACTAGCTAAGACCAATTAGTTTCCGTACCGAGTTCCTAACATACCAATGCTGAACGAATTTACAAAGATTACACCTACATAGTTTCATCGTCACTAGGGTTTATTTCTTTCAACTGAACTGTTTAAAAAATGGCTGGTATGGCTTACGATTTTTAATCTAGCGGCATTACAAAACATGCTGTGTGGTGCCGGTTATGAATAGCACCAACCCATCTCATCCCGTGGGTGCCGTTAAAGGCGACTATGGGATTAAACGGAGGATGAGCAGCAGCGTCTTTCGCGTAAATTAACAACTCAACTGCGATCGCCAACCCGCCTGCCAAGCGTGGCGATAATAGCAAAACCGCCCACGACAATTTGTGCAATAAGCACACGACACGCCCACACCGGTTATATTAAATATTTGTGGGTGGTTTGTATCCAGCAGTGCAGATTACAAAACAGTAACAATAAAACATCGCCCGAGACCCGTCTGTAATTAGGGTTACCATTTCGAAATTTGAAAATTCCTGACAAAATGCTGCAGATAATCAAATAATTCTGGACATTTTAGTCACAAAAGTTAGTGAGAATTAAACAATCAATCGTATTTGTTTGTTTTTTAAGTCTGAACAAATAAATGCAAATGTCCGACAAGGTCCGGACGGAAGATAACCCTATCTGTAATAGGTAGGCACTTCGCATGCCCACTAAAACTCAATAATTGTGCGTAATTGGTAAATAAATGTATCTATCAGAATTTACGATCATAAGGTTTAGGTATCTAAAGAGTTACCACCATGCCAGCAACGCCAGCAGCCACGGTTCTGTTTCCAGATACTTTTAAATCTAAGACGTTTATACGATCAATGGTTGTGAAATTAAACCAGTCGAATACTGAGAGCAGCATAAGTTTTAAACAAGAAAATAAATGTTTTGTCGACAAACAACGGCAAGCTGATTGGCAAAGTGGCAAAGCAAACCTGTTTTGACCCGACTGCCCCAGGAGGGGTTATGTTTTTCAAGTGTATTGGATGTATATATATTTGTATATTTCTTTGGCACACTCTGTAGCATAAATGGCTTTATGGGTTTCTAACACATAAGGTGTCCTTAGATTCGTCTGAATTGTGGGAGTGACATAGGGTAAAACATCTGACAATGGCGTATGTAATTTTTTACGCAGTCGGGATTTGTTTTTCACTTGATATTTACTTATTACCAAAATGAATGTCAATCTCTTGAGATTATATTTCGTATATTTTTGTATAGAAGAAGAAATAATAATTCATTACATCAAATAATATATACCCCACTCAAAAAATAATATGTCCGTAAGTGGGATAGAGTACGTATATCTATAAATTATAAGTTATAAGCGATTAAAATATATTAATGACTACAAGAATCAGTAACATAATACTAACTGAATCACAGTAAATAGAAAATGATTATTATATTTTATTGTAAACCTACTATAAGTTACTTGGAATTATTATGACCGTGTATCATCAATTCATAATGTCCGTATTATTAAAAATTAGTTGTTTCGCACAGCAACTAAAATGGCGATCAGTTTATTCAAATACAATTGTAGAATACTAATCAGTAACTATTTTACTGTCTAAACGTTAACATTCTAACTGGCACAATTGTGAGCATCCGAGAATAAAATCCGTTTTTGTGTAATATCTGGACATTGAACCCTGCTCAACTTATCACGAACTGACTCCGTCACGCTGACTGCACCTGAGCTTGGCTTAGGCTTCAGTGCCCTCTGTAGAACAAAATAATGAATATGTCAGTACACCTAACTATTATGCATAACAAGTTTTAACAAGTTTTCTTAAACTTTATCTACCTGGAGTTAGAGGGTGATCTCTTAACATGGAACCTGGAATAAAAAGTAAAAAATATTAAAATGTGTAACAACTATATTCCATAGTTGAATAACACTGATAAGCATAGTACTGTACTGTATAGTTATATCAAAGCAGAATGTAGATACACTAGAAACAGATACTATATAATAATGTGATTGTAGCACAAATATACATATATATGACAATCTTGTTTGCACATGCTACACTGAATAAGTAGAGCGCGACCCTTCAGGTACAACAGGTTATGGACTCAAACTACTTTAACCTTTTGTTACTAGTGAGTCAGTAGTCCAGACTAAATATGATGTTTTTGCGTTTCAAGTAACTTAACTGTAATCATCTTTTGAAACTTGGATTAATTAAATGTTTATATCTATTCTAGTTTTGTGTAAGTTATATACAGAAATATCATGAACCTACGTAATATTTACAAAGTCATTAAATTGAAGCATGAATTATTGTTAATGTAAGTATGAGTTATTAACAACTAAGTGCAGATTGCAAACTAATTGAACAGGCAAATCAAATGACGCGCGATCCTACTTACTTAAATGCAGCTAATGCCACATGAATTGGTTATTATCTTTATCCTTAAGCCTTATCAATATAGCCATCATTACTTCAATGAGAATGTAGTACCGTCATAAACTTTTCTATATAAATAACACACTCACAAATCACACTCGAGTAGATATCTAAATATTAATGTTCGTGAGATGTGACAAGGGAACATAGAAAAGGAAATTTGCATATAAAATCTGTGCTGGGTAACTGGTTTCAAACAAAGAAATTTTAAAAATCTGCTGCAAAGCATTAGAAACGTCAGGAAAAACAAAAATCTCTAATACACGCGAACAATTTTAAACAGATTATCCATTTAAAATTGTTTTATTATAATAAGTACTTATTTCTTGTAAAATAAGTAAATAACTCACAATACGCGAGAGGTTTAGTTTACAATTAAAGAGGCTATGATTGTAATTTTGGTGATGAAACATGCAGTTAAAACACAATATGATCACACAAAAAGCAGCTTCAAGCGTTTACCTATACAGCGAGACGGTACGGGCACATTGATCATTCAGTATAGAATAGCGTCTGAAAGATGGTTACTGGTTAGTGCGGCGCCCGGCGTGATGCCCACGATGCTGCCGCCGACGCACGCCTCCACGCCTTCTGTAGACCACCACCATCACATCAAATACTAACCATATCGATACCGGAAATTTAAATTATCATAAAGGATATTTTGCCGACAATGAGTTACATATATATGGAAACAGCATCGCGAGCTCTATCGATGGGAATATATAAAATAATGCTCTCTTTAAAAAAAACCTTGAAAAGTTAAAAGTATTTTTAACGGCTCTAACTCGTTTTTTTATATCGTATAAATAATTTTCAATAGGGTGCGTAGTCATGTTTTAATTATTTACCTATCGTAGGTATTTCTTAACTAGATGTTTAGATTTTTTTTGTTTTTTTTACCCACCCCTTAGTCTCTGATTTAATTGACTTATACTACCCATTGATGATCAAGATTAGTGCTTTGCTACCCATCTGACTTTATCATAACCAATTTTTCGTGGCTGTAAAGTATTTCAGTTAAATTTTTGTGGGCTGTAAAGGACTCTCATTTTCGTCAATAATTAAGTTTGGTTTATTATGTTAATTTGTGTACCTAAGGGTACATCACGAAAAAATAGTTGGGGTTACTTTTGACATCATGAATATAGTACTTTGTTTGAAAAATATATTAGACAAAAACAATGTTGTTTTTTGTTTTTTGGCTCTACTGAAAAGTCCTGTTTTGTCCTTTACGACAATAGAAATTGCCTATATCGATATAGATACGATATAGTGCGACATTCGCCTCGCTAAACACATCATGTCTTTATACTCTCATTTAGTGTACCAGTCTACTGTATTGTGTAGCCAACATAGGTAACGTGAAGGTTAAGTGTCACGGGTCAATTACCCAAAAAGTAACAACAATAGCAACTAAAACGATCGGTTGCTGAACATCAACAAATCTCGTATTGCGTATGGCATTCTACCGCCTGTCGCTAATTGTCACTGGAATATAGTAGCCAGCACTGATCTTGAACGTTGACCCCCCCCCTTTACCCCTTTTCCTGTGCGGAAGTGTTGGATTTTTTTGGCGGTATGCAGTATGGCGGTATGAACCACGTATGGATAACTATCCATATTTTGTTGGTACAAATTCAATGTACCGAGGACTTATGAACTATTATTTCCAGGCAGTTTACGCCGTAAGTACTGCCATGCATTTTTTTAATATGAACTTGTAATAACAGCCAGTCAGCGGTCACGTGACACTAAGCCGACTGATAGCTTTTCTCAGGTCGACCAACTGCCCAATACTTAAAGTAGTTTGTTGGTATGAAACTGGTCGAAATATGATTCAGATGAAATCAATGTCTGTTATATATAGATTTGACCCGATCACATATTTAGATATAATCGAGCTCACTGAATAAATGAGAAATAAACCGACTCCAATAACAAATAATTAAGAATTTGCTAAACTAAAAATATGTTATTAACAACTTTTTAAACCCAGTATACAACAAATAAACACACACTACAATTAATAAGTTATATTTAGTAATTAATCACAAAATAAATCTAAAGTAATACTAATATATTAATATTAACATGCAAAATATTAAAATAAAAGTCATAAAGTTAGTCTAAAATACTCTAAAAAAAATAACTTCAAGTTCATTGAAATAGGTTTAGAGTGAAATTACACCTTTTCTTGTATCTGTAAATTGAAATATACAAGTGGCTCCAATTTCAGTTATTAACATTGTTCCCTATTTATTACGATTCTTCACAAGAGTGCTAAAGCGTTAGAATTTTATGACACAATTGAAGGAAAAACGGATTTAGGGTTTTTTATTTGGGACAAGCCCCCCATAAATTCCTAAACACTGCAATTCTTGTAAGCCAGGATCTACAATTGGGACTACCGGAAAGAACACCGATCAATGAAGCTCGGAGCTCATTATCATAATATCAACCTAAGTACATCCATTGCTGAACAAAGGCCTCCGTCACAGATTTCCTCAATTGTGTCTTCATTTTGGCACGCATGGCAGGCGGGTTGGTGAGCTCAGTATGGCTACTTTTCTACAGAAGGGACACTGCTGGATCCCCTGATTTATTTTATTTACTTTTCCGACATCTACGGGAGGAGATGCTATATTCTTAATCTGGACACTAAACGGATAAAGCATAGTTATAGAATAGCATAAAGCATAGTACTGTAGAACCATAACATTTATGTAAACGAGAAAATACACGAATGGGACACTGGAACTCAGCTTAGATAATTGCTAGACTAGATAAGAATTTCTATCTAGTTTTGATAGTTGCGGGTCAATTTAAAACTACGGTCTAGTCACGGTTTTATTAAAGCCTTAAAACGACAATGATAAATCTAGTTTTCCACACATGATTAAAGTTGCTCGCTGCGCATAGGCCTTTTCGAGCAAAGAATAGAAGGTGAAAAATAATTTATTTACAGACAAATTAAAAGTTCTGACCAGCTCAAATAAGAAAGGCAAGAGAAACCTACCGGTTGGCTCAAACAAAGTCCAGGGGATCGAAACGGGCATGCAATAAAAATGAAATGTCAATCATGCGTATCTCACCGGTGGTGCACGCGGCGTTACTGTCGGGGTTGACGCCGGCCACGGACCACGGCCGCGCCTTGCCGGCCGTGCGGGCGCACCCGTTCCCTATTCACACGCACTCGTTATACACGCACACGTAGCGGACTCATACCTTTCGTTGTTCTGTCTTGTGCAAAATATTAAAACTGGTTTCGTATGAAGCATATCGTACATGTGCCAAAATGAAAACTAAGGATATAGAATCACTCAAATTACGAATCAAATCGCATGGATTCTACCCACGATCAGTGCTTTGTTGAGCATGCGGTCCAACGCAGATAACGGGCGTGACTGAGCGCCATAGTTTATAAGTAAACCTTATTGTATTGTACACGAACTTCATATGGGGAATCCCAACCACTGGTGTTGAGGCGTTACTCTTCGCCAGATGGTGATGATTAACCCCTTGTCTGCTTAAGCACTGATTAGTGCGAGACACAATAGAAATTATGTATATTTATCTGGAATTGCAGCAAGCAAGCAAGCAGTTCTTTGAGCCATTAGATCTAGGCTCAATAATTATAAAGAAACAATTTGTCTATTTATTTGGTTTCAGTTGTATTAATTTATTACGTAAATCTAATAAAACTAAATTAAAAAAGACTAAATGGAGAGGCAGTGTACAATATATTATATCAATGTTTTAAAATTTTGCACAAATACACCATTATGACAAGATACACTAGAAATCTGATTATTTTGGGCCAATTTCCTCTTATAGGATACGGCATGTCTAGTTCAATTAAGCATACACTCACACCGGCGTACATAAGCTGTGTTAGCACATTCAGTAAAGTCCGTGAGGTGTAAGTAAAACCACTATATTAAAATCTGCAGTTGCTATTAAAACTGGAACTCTTAAACCTGAGTAGTGCATAAGTTTTCATTAGTTGTCAAAACTAAAACTTTACTCCACGAGGTCGGTAGTGAGTAAATACAATAAGTAAACATTCACTCTGCTCAGCCCCAAAATATCCAATCTTAATAAAATTTCATTCGAATGGTGTTAAAGCCAGAAATCACCAAACTTGTTTATTTTTTGTGTATTGAAAATAATAACCATCATATAATTTTTCACGATACCACACTTTACAATTGGAATTTCCCGTTCTCGATTGAATAGCAAAAGCGATTTCATACAATTTTTAATGAACATACGCATTTGCTCCTACGATAGTAACATATGGAAGTGTCGCATCGTACAAAATAAAAAGATAGCGTCTATAGTTGTGAATTCAAGCCCCTGTTAATGTATGACTCGAGAAATAATACCCATTAGTTGTTTTTATATGGGGAACTTACCCATAGTATTGACGTTGTCGGAAGATCGAGATGGAGGCGGCGTAGACGCTGAGGTCTTGAAGCCTACATTGTCGGAAGACTTGCATCGTGATACTTCTGCAAGTGATAAATATAACCACAACGATCAATAAAATCGATGACATTTGTAAGAGAAAAAGAAACACGATCTTTTTTCAAATTATGAAATTGCAGGCTAAACAGTTGGTACAATAAAAAGTACCTTTCACAGGATACACTGACAAATAGGGACAGCTAAGATAGTTCTTGAACTCCGTTAATTTCATACACAAATATGTTTATAAATAAATATTGAATATTATGTTGTATGACCGACGAGGTTCCTGGGTAGAAGCAATTGGCGCGGATAGCCAGCATAGGCATCACCAAATTGCTCATATAACTTAAGTTCTCCTTGACACGGCACGCATAGCGAGGAGGTTCCTTTCTCTGGAGCCCTAACCACCGGTAGCTTGGAACCTGTGCCCGCTGCCGGTCGGTCACTATTTTTCATATTTTTAATACTATAATATTATTGTTTTGATGTGTATATTTAAAAACGTAAAAGATATGTTTTTAAATGATAATAATAAATCCAAAGAGGATTGCACACCATTATAAAACAAAAGTTAAACAATTTTTTTACCATATGGAAGAAGGTACAATTGGCGGTCTTATCGCAATTCGGCGATCTTGTGTTTATTTAGAGAAAATCTTATCAATCGATCGATCATCAGCCGATACCGGTCCACTGCTTGACGTAGGCCTCTCCCAGCGTGCGCCACAATACACGGTCTAAAAATCTACCTGTCAGAAAATCTTATAAATAAGAAAAAACATCTAGTCCGAAAAAAGTACTTACCACATTCTAATAAAACAGGCGTGCTTTCACCAGATGTGACGCTGTACCTAAAAAAATAGTTGCATACAAAATTATTTGAATAGTCCCGTCACTAACCCTTTTTAACATTAATCCTTTTTAGCGGAATTGACGCCATAATAATTATTATGGTGCTCATCGATTCTTTCGTGATTTTTCGTGATCGACCTCGAAAACGACGATTTCGTGGAATTCTAAATACTTTGTATTTCCGCGTTTAGGGCACTAGACGTAAATAAATCTTGCAGCTCAAAGAGTTAGTAAAAAACATTTACATTTGTATGTAATCAGTATAATGGTAGCATGGCTGACACATTGACCGATTACATATTCGGAAGAAGCAACTCTCTTTAAAAATGTACAGTGGATTGTATGTCTCGGTACGTACATAGTGTCATCGCGCTGCAGCGTGGGCGAGTGTCGCAGCGGCGAGGGCGACGCGAGCGACGACAGGGAGTGCAGTGAGCGGGACGTGAGCGGCGTCCGCGCGGACAACGAAGCTTCCTCACTGCCCGGCGGAGTACGGCACGTCCGCCAGAACTCCTCCAGACCTATTACCGTATTAACCTTCAAATATTCACTGCAGGCGCAGACCTAGCTAGTTAAGATGCGCGTGCGCACAATTGTGTTATCCGAGACAGGCCGCGTAGGGCGAACTCTCTATGTACTGAGCCTATAGCTGGTTTGCACTTTCCAGCCGTAGACGATCACTATGTCGTTCGATCAACACGTCTCTATAAACTCATCATGCACGAAGACAACAATCAGTGTTAGAACTTGATCGGTATTAAAACAATTTGTTAGTTTACAGCGCTTCTTATACCTTCATCGATATCTTGTGACTGATCTGTTATTGGTCGAGTCGGCGCCCTTGTCTTGGCACGTCTAGGTCGACCTGTAAACAAATCAAACATGCAGTGATACTGTGCTGGAACGACAACTATCGCGACAAAAAATATTGTTTATTAAGAAACTTAATGAGTTTGCGTGTGTCCAGTCTCGTCGGACTGTAAGCTATAACGTGGTATAGTATAAAGCAAACTTGACACAAAACATGTTTAAATTTATATACAAATGCTATAAATAGTATGTTAATCCTTGGGTTCAGTAGTTTCTATTCACACCATAACATTTCCTGACACAAATTGTTTGGTTATTTGGCATAAACTTAGCTTAAAAGTTGAGACAAATGCACTGGGCACAGACAGGCAACTTATCGCCCTACCTTCACTACAACTATATCTTTATCCCCCAGTCGATTTATCGTCCTGCATGGAATGATAAGTCTTATGAATGTTAATCTTGCACTTCTTCACCCTATTTAATACTTTAGTCATGTTATACAGACGGCCGCTGTGTCATGCGTGTATCGTACTCAGTGCACATGCCGCGCTTCAACTGAATCACGCGTAACTCAGTGGAGGCTCTACTTACAACTGACCTTTAACAAGATGTCGTAGCGTGTGCGCAGGCAGTTCCGCGAGAGCGTCCGCAGCCTCAGCGTGCAGCGGCGGTAGCGATAACATTTCATTACTACTGCACTGTTGTTCGGCCACTGACTTAGGACGCACGCGTCGGCACCCGCGCTCACGACGTCGACAGCCCAGCGGCGTCGCCTACACAAATACGTAAATGACCCACTCAAATAAAAAGACAATCATTTATTTTTTATCTGTAAAAACAGTAATTTCTTTACATTTGGCTTCTTTGAATCGTCTATCAGATAAATAGGAAACGTTATCGGAACAAAATTAGTGTTCTGTTTGTGGCAAAAGCATACACATTTTCGAGACAATCGTAAGTATGGAAACGGAATCCCGGGAGATGATTAGTATCTACCAACAGTAGCGGATCCAGGGTGGGGGGCAAAAGCATCTGGGTCTATCCCCGACAAATCTTAAATTATACTTAATACTTATCTTACCTTACTTATACTACTTCTTATCATAGTATAAGTACGACAGTATAATTTTCATCATTCAATGTTCTTTTTAGTGTTTACCTTGATAGAGCCTACCATCAGCTGGGTCAAGCCCCTTCGAAACCAAAATCCTGGATCCGCCACTATCTACCAATATTAAAAATATAAAAATGTTTTATAAAAGAGGTAATAATCTCCAATTGTGGACTGATTTAAGGTAATCAATTCGCTGTTAAAATGTTTAATATTTAATAACTTTATGACATGGGATTATTGTTGAATAGACATTTTTATTTCGAAAAGGGTGTGAATTTTGAACAGCAGGACCCTAGGAAATATTATAATAAAAATGCATTTATTTCTCACATGACTAGATATAGGCGAATTATCGTGTATTTTATCCGGTACTCTAAAACAACTCAACAGAACTCTTGATAACAGATTTAACATTATTTACGTGTCACTGATACTTTCCTCCCGAGTAATAACGTAAGCACAACACAGAAATTATATGAATATCAATCAACAGACTATGCGGTTGCAGTGCACAATTAGTTGTACTGCTATCAATAAATTTCGTGAAGAATGTTATCTGTCTCTGCATACAAAAATAAAGATTATTGTGTCGTAATGAATTGTCATTATCGATTATGATTAATTCAAATAGTGTACATATTTTTGTTCTTACCAAATTCAAGTAATCCAACTTCTAAGTAGCGTGAAATCAATTGCATATCTTATTAATATTGTAAAGCTTTGAGTGTGTCATACACACGTAACGGAAAGGGTTTCACCTTAAAGAGGGCAATTGTACTTATCATTGTGAACAACTTTACTACGGGAAAAATTCAAAATCGCGATCCAAAAATCTGCTGATCTAGAAAGAAAATCATCGTTGTTCCTCGACAAAATCTATGGATCAGCTGATTTTGATTTCGCAATTTAAGAGTTGGTCCCATAGTAGATGTTCACGGTTCTGAACAACATGAGTACAATGTAATGTTACCCGCTTTCGGATGTATACACCCTTTCCGTTATACTCTGTGTAGGATCCAACTAAAATGGTAAACTGAGTTCAATGGTGCAATCAGTAGATCACGTTTATTAAGAAACAAATTATAATTTCCATACTGTAATTTATTTTGGAATCATTACTAAATAAAGTAGCTTCCACCAGTTTATTACCCTGGGGTAATTTGTAGGGCGTGTTATTTGTGCTTGAATATCAACCTTATAATCAATGCCAAAATATTTTTGCAAGATGAATAAAACATTATTTTTAAAAAACATTTTAACACAAGTTTTATAAATTTTATTTCGTATTCTTCTCAGCAAACCCTTTCATTTGATACCCATATATAAAAATAACTGATCCGCCATCTTTGGGAGTCCGGCCATAATGGAATTAGAATGACGTCACTTAGCTAACCATGCATTGTCATCTAAACTAAACGTGTATGCAAAATTTCATATCAATCGGTTGGGGATAACTGTTTTTTTTATAATTCAGTTGCAAGATTTAACCTATACTAACAAGTTAAATAAACGCTTGTAAAAAAGACACATTCACTATAACCTGCAGATTGTCCCCTTAAACTGAAGTTTACTATTTTTGAAGGGCCCTATATAATTTTCATTTCGGTAATACATATTTGATAAGGTTTCATAATCATCATATAAGCTAATTGAAGTCCACTGCTGAACAGAGGCCTCCCCCTTAGATTTCAACCAAGAGCGGTTACATGCTGCTCTCATTCAACGACTCCCAGCGACCTCCACCAGGTCATCTGTCCACCACGTTGGAGGTCGTCCCACGTTGTTTTCCGGTGCGTGGTCTCCATTCGAGAAGCTTTTTGCCCCAACGGCCATAAAAAGGTTTAAGAGATTTAATTACTTAGTGGATATAAAAAACCATTAGTGACTAGAATACTATCCTGAGATGAAAAAGCTACAAGGTCTACCGGTATCCCATAACCAAGTTCATCTGTTGGGCTAATATAGTAAGATGTATGGAAAATCCGGCCTATAAATGGGCCTTACACGTCGGTAGCTTGGTGCTAGTTGTCTAATCGCCAATTAAGTTAAAAATCAATAAGCACTATAGTAAGCACGATATTCATTATAAATGGCTTTTGCCTGGGTTTGAACATTTGGTGACAGCCATGTTAGGACGGCCATCTTTGGCATAAGGGCCACTTGGGTCGAGGCATTCCTACCAAGTCCCGACATACTACCACATCCTGCACATAACATTGGCGTATCCAGTCTTAGGACTATCCTAGAGCTCATCTCTGTAATATTTGGACGACATTTCAAATTATCATTTACGTAACACTCGCATGTTGTGGCTGAATATGTATTTTTATCTTCTTTCTTTCAATAAACTTACCCCAGAATGCGAGATGGGAGTCAGTAGATCAGGCATGTCTCCATCAGCACTCGGCATAGGCTCGCTGTCTATATGGTCTACGTTCTCGCACGCCAGCAGGGCCAAGCTCTCCACCGCCTGACTGAATATACCAAAACAATTAAGTACACACATTGTGAATTCAAATTATATTCGAAGTAATTCAATTTCACCCCGGCGTGCTGTTTGATACTATGTGACTATGAGTTTTACGACTTCGTTATCTAGATTAACAGCGATTCGCGGAAATATTAGTGTACCTACATACTCATACACACTGACAATTCTTATTGGAAATATTTAATATGTTTTGGCAGTAATTTCCCAGGGGGTGAAAAGGGTGAACTGTGCCATCATAGTGACTAAGGACGGTATTAAGTACCTCACAGCAAGTGGACAACCATTTAACGGTCAAGCATCGGGCTGCAAGTGAGGCCAGAGAAACCCAATGGCAATCCGACGCAAGCAAGCATACTGGGTGTGCCACCGCGACCAGTCGATTGCACGCCCAGTGTTTGTATTTAGGTTGCTTTAGACCCATCTCAATTTCATCAAGGCTCATTTCTGGCAGATAAGGCCCACCTGTTGGGAAACTCTATTGAGATCATCGAGCATTGTGCTGAGCTCTTGCAGGGTTTCTGCAATGACTACGATGTCATCGGCAAATCGAAGGTGAGTGATATACTCGCCATTGATGTTGATGCCGAACCCTTACACTCTAGTAGCTTGAAGGTATTCTTCATTGCAGCGGTGAACAGTTTCGGGGAAATGACGTCCTCATGTCTCACACCTCTCTGCAATGGAATTGCCCCCGTGCTCTATTCATGTACTCGGACCGACATGGCGGCGTTTCTGTATAAACACTTCAGAACCTCGATATACCGATAGTCAATGTGGCAGCGCTGCAGAGATTGCAGCACTGCCCAGGTTTTGATCGAAATCGAAGGCCTTCTCGTAGTTCACAAACGCTAAGCATAGTGGCAGATTATACTCCTCGATCTTCTGTATAACCTGCCGCAGCGTACGGATGTGGTCTATGGTACTAAAACCTTTTCGGGAACCGGCTTGTTCGGGAGGCTGGAAGTCATCAAACCTGCGCTTCAGACGATTCGTGATGACACATGGAAACAGCTTATAAGCGAGATGGGTCTGTAATTCATCAATAGGGTGTTATCCCCTTTTTTTAAAAAGAGCACCACCTCGCCTCTGTTTCACGCTTCCGGCGTTGTGAATTCCATCTTGGAATTGAATAGCTTCTGAAGGACTTTAAGTACCGGTGTGCCACCCGCTTTCAGAAGCTCTGTCGTAATTCCGTCACCACCCAGCGCCTTGTTATTTTTAAACTGTTTCAAGGCCATCCTAAACTCGCACAGGCTGATTTCCGGGATATCTTCGGTATAATGACGGATTAATTTGGCCCGCGTGTCTTTGTCTATTATAATATTTAAATTTATTTATTTCTGAATCAAAACGTCAAGTGTCAAAGTAAACCAAAGATATGAAAAATTTAAAATTAATTTTGATAAATCGTCAATATTGGGTATATCAAAGCCACAATAAACACATTTTATTAGAACAGCGAGTTTATTGTTATATCAAGATGTTGTCTGCAGGGAAAGTGGGATTCAAGAATCCATGGGATGCAAGATGATGATAACCAGGTTATAAAGGACAAAATCAACCAGTATCGGGGCCTGATGAAGTTATGTCAACGTATATTGACATTTTATCTATTTTATTACCATCAAATTGTAATGTAATATATGTTCTATATAAATTAATTATAAAACAATTGTAATTAAATTTAAATAACTTTAATCTAATGCATACAATTCACCTGCCTAATGGCAAAATAGACGGACTTTGAATAATGTAAGACCTTATACATCTACTCTATTTTATGTGAATAAATTTTCATTTCATTTCATTTCATTATAAAACGTAGAAAAAACAACTTGGTAGAGATACACGAAGAAGAAGAAAATGGAAAAAAATCTCTTGGCACAGTTTATGAAAGAGCAAAATTGGACTTCTGGAAGGCCTGGTGATCTGAAACACAAGCTTCGGCCTAGCTTAGGCACCAGTCTCCCATAAAAAAAATGGAATAATACTGTAACTGGGCAATATTGTATTTTGTTGCAACGTTTTCATTATTGTGGTGAGAAATAAATTACTTACTTTGTCAGAGCCAATGGTAGGTATACTTACCGAGGTATATAGCTCGGTAGATTTTCCTCAATCTCTCTCAAAACCTCTGCCTTAGTCGACGCTACACTGCCGTCCTCGGTCTTGAGCTTCATAATACGACTTTGCCCAAAACACCTGTCTCTGACAAACACTTTGGAGCCTTCGTTCCGCTCAATCGTGTCTTTAAGACCGTTCGTGTTAAATGTACGTATATCGTGACGCGAGGACTTCCATATACATCTATTGATCAGTCGGTATGCTCCAGCATTACCGGAGGACTGGAGTGTCAAGGCGCGTCTTTCTGCCATGAGATCAAGAGTGTGATCCGATAACTTTTATGGTCTACCTTTACGGTGGGTTTTATAGAACTTAGACCCAACCGTTTGGACAGTTTCTACAAACCTACCATTTAAATCGACCACAGATACGCAATGTTCTAGGCACACGAAGCGATTTTGGAGTTCGAGTTGAAAGCTCTCGGGGTTTTGAATATGAGCGCTAGAGGGTCGGAGCGTAGACTTTATCAGACGGTACCTCTCAACTTAGATATTAATATTCAATGTGCCTCTTACCATTCGGTGATCACTACCGGTTTTCACCCTATGGATCACCGAGATATCATAGAATATTTGTCTTTTATTGGTCATGATGAAGTCAATCTCATTCTCTGTGGAACCATTGGGACTCATCCAGGTCCATGTCCTGTGAGGCGGCTTTTGGATAAAGGAGTTCATCACGAAGAGTCCCTCCTTTTTCAAAAAGTTGACCAGCCTGTCCCCTGGGGTTCCGTTGCTTATACCCAAATTGCCCCACTCTCAAATCGCCATGCACCGTGTGCCCAGATTTCCGTTGATATTACTTTTATTTCAACAGTGAAGTGTGTCTTAGAGGTATGTATGGCCCTACTTACGTCCTCATACATACTCTCTACTTCATCATCTGGGTATGTCGAGGTCGGTGCGTAGACCTGTATGACCTTCAACGTTCTTGGATATTCTGGGTATAAGGTACGCTACCCTGCTGGACACACTTTCGATGGTAACTATGTTGTTAATGAGGGACCTGCGGACGAGGAACCCGACACCACCTAGAGACAGATGGTCGCCTTCCCGGTAGTAGAATAAGTTGCCAGATTTCAGGTTTATCATGTCCTCGCCCTCTCTTTGGACTTCTGATAAACCCATGATTGCCCAGTGCAACTTATCTATTTCTTCTTCCAGCTCAACGATCTTTTCGTCTGCCCTCAGTGTGCGTGCGTTGTATGTTACCAGGGCCAGTTTTCGTTTGGGGTGGTAGCTGGATCCCATCCGGAGATTCTTAGCGCCCCCTGCCCCGCCAGCACCGTGGCCACTACCACGACCAGGAATAGCGGGCTGCCGGGAACTGGGGGCCGGTGCTTTATTTGTGTTACTTTCATTTTGGGGGGAATTTGCCGATAATCGCCACGCTTGGCAAGCGGGTTGGCGAGCGCAGAACTGCTAACGTTCAACAGAAGGCACGCTGCTGCTCATCCCTCTGGTTAAATGTCCCTTAGTCTATTTTTACGACCTCCACGGGAGGAGATGGAGTGGTGCTATATTCTTAGTCCAGACACCACACGGAAAATCAGTACTTCTATTAAATAGATAATGTTGCAAAGGTGGGTCATAGACTCAATGGTGTACCTGACAGGTTTACCTGAGTATATCGTGTGCAAACAGGAGCGTGTGTATGATGGAACTGTACAGTTATACCTACTAAGGAGTCTGCATATATAAGTGTAAATTTTATTGTTTGTCCCCCACCTCCTCATAAGAAGTTCATTTGATTAAATGACGTAAATATTGACGTTGACGCTTCACAAAAGCTCGCAAACTGAGCTCTATGTTCGAAATCGGGACGCTCATTGATCTTGCCTTGCGTGATCTTCTATCATTTAAAATGCGTGACCGGAAAAGTACTAAAACGCAAGCATACTTAAATAAATGTAGCGGGCACGCATACACTTGGTAATTCCGTCTTTTTTAACTTGCCATGCTCACATAGAGCCGGATGTTTGAGAACTGAATTACAAGACATTGTGCTGCGTTGCCCTTCATTGGCTTTTTTCGCAAGTACGAACACCTTAGCCTTATTAATTGTTAGTATATCGATATGTATTCTTAAGAATATAGTTACTTGAGCAAGTCCTGCAGCGAGGTGGTGCATGGCGCCATAGCGTCTCGTACGGCCTGCAGCGTTACCAGCTCTCCACTCGGGCCGCTACCGCCCATCGCTGCGAACACCTCGCCGCATCGCTGTATAACAATACACGTTATTTTAAAATCTAATCGATGCAATATCTACAGGCTATATGCTCATGCTCATCGCCTCCACCGGACCACTTGGCGACTCCACATTAGTAACGAATGAATGAGATGTCACAGACGTACCGTAGTGGTCCACTTGTGGCAGGCGCGAGCAGCGGATGGGTCAGCTCATATCCACATTCGAGGTGATCCAGCATCGGTACGAAGTTGATAAGTGGTTATTATCGTACAGTAGTTTGATATTACAAAATTCCATCCGCTAGAAGTGAGGAAGTACTTCTTGTATGACGATCGGTGAAATGAACAGCTAGCGATAAGCAGTGGTCCACGTCACTTGCACACAATGACGTAGGGATGTCACACATGATAGGTTTGGCTTTAGGTGTGTGATATGTGGAAACGTCATGGCTGGACTACGTTTATCTGAAGTAGACGCATTGCATCTCTTTTTCATACCAAGTAATGTTGTTCTTATCTTGGTATACATCATTATTCTTAGCGTATATGAAATCTGAAAATAGTTTGTTCAGAATCAGTAGTAGAATCGATAGCAATTGTTTTTATACCATGTTTTATGTTATGCCAAAGTCAGTTTAAAATGTTACAAATTGGACGCATTAATATGTAAATCCGTTGACCGCGCCGCCTGCGACGTCGCATCGGTAGATTAGGCATGTTTCTCCTCCCAACGTATCTCACGCTCACGTGGGGCTACCCATTTCCCAGCCCTCTAATCCCCCAAAAGCCATCAGCCCACGCGCACGTGCCGCCTATGAAAAATGCGCTCACGCACTCGAGCGGCACAATTTTATGCGATCTTAAAAATGGTAACAATGTATCCGCGGCGGTAAGATGGTATAAGGAGCAATAGGTGAAAAAAAGTGCAAGAAGATTATTTAAATGATGGAATAAAATTGTAACTTCAGAGTGGATCGATAAGACTCGTCGCGCAATGCTGAAGAAAGGTATCTCCCATAGATTAGCACAACGACCAGTTACATGCCGCCCGCAATTAACGACACACAACTATCTTCACCAGGTTGTCCATCTCGTTGAAGTCCATCCTACGCTACGTTTTCTATTGCGCAGTCTGCACTCGAGATACTTTCTGCCGCAAAGGCCGTAAGTTTTACGAGCTATGTGCCCCGCTCATTGCCACTTCAACTTAGTAATCCTTTCAGGTTCGGCAACAGAATTTTTTCTACGCATCTTCTCATCTATGATTCGATCGCGTAGGTAAATACCAAGCATAGCGCTCTCTATACCTCGCTGAGTGACCTTGGGCTTTCTTATACCTAATGCCCATAGTGATTACCTCCCCCCAGAGTAAGGGCGGAGAGGAGGCCGGACTCAGACCGGCGAAAACCACCAGAGTGGTCATCTTCGTTGCCGCAGCCCCGCGTGTCCAGGAAATAGAATAATCCTCATCTAGAACCTCCCATTGATGCCACGGCTTTAGGCACATCACGGTGGGGATGACTGTGATGCGGTCTCCCTATAGCGGAAGAGATCAGACTGTAAAGTGGCCACCCCTCCTTAGGCACATCTCGGGGAGAATTGTAAAGGAGGAGGATTCGAGGGGCAGCCTCGCCGTAATGCGATTTGCTGTGCTCATGTAATGCTCGAAGTTAGACCTTTGTTTATTGATCCTATGTGGCAATTTGTCATGATTCCGCCACCTCGGGTAAGGGCGAAGCGGCACGCCGGTCGCCTACCGGCTTAAACCACTGAAGCGGTCATCTTCGGCACCGAGGGGAGACTTCAGATCCTCGTATGATCACACTAGAGCCACCCACTGGTGTCACGGCTATAGGCACCTCTCGGAGAAGGTGACTGTAAAGAGGTCACCCCAGGGACCGCAGGGGTGGTCTGGGGAGGAGAGTGGGGTCGTATAGCTGTGTCAACACTGCGGCGAGTGACCACATATGAGCTGCCGTCTTCTTGAGGGTCGCTCGCGGTGTAAGCACGCAGATCAAATTGCGCAGCCACGACCCCAGAGGCCCTCCATCTTATAGTGATGGCAGGCGGATTCAGGTGTATAGAAAATAGTCGCCAGGGCGTTCAGCCAGGTTCAGCATCGTCTCCTACTTCTCCGAGAGGGATCGGCCATCTCCCGATCACGCTCGCACGCCTTCTTTTGGAACATGACTCTCACAGGAGACCGGTGGCACTGTAACGTGACCTCGCATCCTTTTTTTTTATTTTTTATTGGTGCCCAGTGGAAATTCTTCGTGAACTTCCTTCGCCCCGGGGAAGGACGAAGGGGTATGCCGGACTCCTACCGGCTAAAACCACTGGAGCGGTCATCTTCGGCACCTAAGGGAGGCTCCAGGTCCTCGTATGATCACACTAGAGGTGACCTCGCATCCTATCCTGAGCAGGTACGCACCAAAAAACCGTGCCCGGTGAATACCTCACCACTCACCGTAGTTGTATGTGTGTGTTTGTAGAATTGCGCGCGGTCAGCCGTATAACCTCAATTCTAAACACGTGTAAATATTATTTAAACTTGTTTTTGTTGTTATAGTTTTAATTCACACAGGATTTATATTGTGTCATTATAGCAAGTAAGGAACTTCGTTCCTGACGGGTGTCCGCCGGCCGCACGTGTTTTTAATGCTCCCCTGTGGAAATTCGTCATGAATGCCGGGCTCCTACCGGCTAATACCACTGGAGGGTCACCTCGGGGCTCACGCACCTGCAGGTACTGGTGCAGCAGCTGGTGCGCGGCGGCGGCGGCGCGCTCCAGCGCGGCGGGCAGCGGCGCGGGCGGCAGCGCGGCGGCCGCGTGCGCCGCCAGCGCGGCCGCCGCCTCGCCGCCCGCCCACGCGCGCTCCAGCGCCAGCGCGCGCAGCGTGTGCGCCTGCGCCGGGCTGCAGTTGCTCGACAGCCTGCACACCACACAACATCACTACATCTGTCACATCAAACACATTTGATATCTCTATCTTATAGCTGAAACAGTAACGTTTACGAAACGGTAATTTAGTTGCTTAACTTGCGCCATTGCGCGCGTGTTTTTTATTTTTATTTGGCACTTAAGTACGTTGCAAGTTAAGCGTGACGATACCGTTACAAGCGACAACATGATCAGACGACTGAATTAAAACCACGATATAATAAAACACTTTTAAACGGATTCTATCGCGTATATTTTGATTTTTGATTTTCCTGACGATTCGAATACTTTGCAGCATTCGTGGTCGCATACATAGGGCAAACAAAGCGTAGCATAGCCACCCGAATAAAAGAACATATAGCTGACGTCAAGCATAGACGCTCCACAAAGTCTGCAGTGTGTGAACATGCCTTAGGCAAACCAAACCATTATCTTCGTTTTGATCAACCTCAAGTACTCGCGAAAGAGAACCGATATGTACCTAGAATGTTTCGTGAGGCTATTGAAATTAAAAAACATCCTAATTTTAATAGAGAAGATGGTTGGCAGGTACCACCTGTTTGGAATCCAGTCATTAAAATAATAAAGTCCCAAACAAGATACCGCACTAAGAAACATCAAGACACTGTGAGTGATTACTGCGTGCATCGAAACTAATTTTTTGATTAAAATTGTACGGTAGATAAAATAAAATAACTTTTTAAAATCTGTAACGGCGCCTGTCACCTTAGTCATCCTGCGACCACGAATGCTGCAAAGTATTCGAAACGTCAGGAAAATCAAAAATCAAAATATACGCGATAGAATCGGTTTAAAAGTGTTTTATTATAATGTGTAATAATCGCGAAAATCTAAGACATTACTATAAAACCACGATACCTACATAATAACAGTCTGAAACAAATCACGAGATACTAATTATATAAATTTTAAGTCTCATTTCAATCTGAGTTTTGACATTTATTTACGGTTAATTTTACTATCTGTGTCAGTTCAGAATGTTAGCAGAATACTATATTTGCTTCGATTAACTTTCGAGCTCATCACAAAATAAGATCACGTTTGACGTGGTTTGTTAGTTTAGGAGAATACCATTTAAGACATGTATGACATTGAGACTAAATAGCAACTATATTTTGATCATTTTTAATCACGATAATATTGGTCAGTTCTTCCCGATACTAGTCCAGTAAACTGACCGTTCATGCAGGTCCCTCCACAGCGTAGCGACCCGCTCGCTAGCGCCACGGCCACCGGCTGCCGCGTCGCAGCCCGGGAACTCCACGCGCCGCACGCTCACCGAGCGACGCAGCGCCGTCGCTATATCCGTTAGTCCTGGATAAACAATTACAATCACGTTCAAACTAGAATATTGCGCGCCGCGATACGTTCGCGTTATAGACTGAGGTAAACCTGCTGAGATTCACCACAACAATGAAAATTTTATAGTATTATACAAATTAACTGTGGGAGACTAGTGCCTAAACTAGGCTGAAGCCTGTTTTTCAGGTCACCAGGCCTTCCACCCCAGAAGTCCTATTTTGCTCTTTCATAAACTGTGCCAAGCGATATTTTTCCATTTTCTTGTTCCTTGTGTATCTGATTCTATCAAGTTGTTTCCTCTTGTTCAAGTTCTCTTGATGAATACTCTCCAATTCGTTGATATAATCATTCCCTGATCCCTTTATCAGGCCCCGATACTGGTTGATTTTCTCCTTTGTTATCCAGTTATCATCTTTCATCCCATAAATGCGCACTTTCACTGAAGACGACATCTTGATATAAATAAACTCGCTGTTCTAATAAATTCTGTTCTAGATTAGCTCTATATAACGCAAAACGCTACGATGCACCCTTAACAATACACAACACAATAACACCGCCTGACAATATTCACAGCACGTAATTTAACGAGCACGCAGGTCAGCAGGCTCGCATCTCGCGCCCTAAAAAAAATGCGGCCCGCAACCGCGCAAACTCGCCTTTGGTGAAAAGTGCTCGCTCGTACGCGGCCCACTACATCACTCGCCGTACAAAACCACCATTATCGTCCACAAAGCGTGACTGCGTTTTTCTGGTGTCCTGATATGTATATCCTGGCCTGTAGACCTCGAGCCTAGTTTAGGCACCAGTCTTCCACAATATACCTGTACAAATGATGTAACCTATCAAATTTTATTTATGTAAAATATTGTGGCGAGAAAATAACATTATCTTATCTTCAGTTTAACACTTTATTTCTCTTTTTTAACTTAAAATTGCGTGCAATGAATATTACTAACGGCCGAAATTAATAATAATCAGTCTAATCAAAATTCTTTGGATTTTGGATTTTTCACTTTAACCTGTGTTAAGGTCCCATTTAACACAAAAAACAGCCAATCCTTAATCCGAAACCTAAAGATTTTCTATTAGATTGATTATGCTTTTACATTACATCCGCACAGCTCCGAATGACCTTTCAAAGAATAGTCGTAATAACTATAACAATGTGAGTATACTGCTAATTTACAATAGCTCCGCACCTTGTAAGCTGAATGCATTCCGGTCTATATACAGCGTCTGTAGCGTGCAGTTGCACTGCAGTGCCTTGGCGAGTAGTCTGGCTCCCGCATCACCTGCCAAATTACCGCCCACGTCTAACGAGCGAAGTCGCCTAGCACCACCTAATGCGTTTAGTAGCCCGTATAGATCGCCCTAGAAAATATAATACGTGAAAAAAACAAGATGTTCACCAAAAATATTAGTTTGGTTAATTTATGTACCGCTTGCCGAGTAGCTCTGGATGTCAGGTCTGGTCTAGGATGTCGTAGAAAATGGATTAAAGCCAGAGAGGGCTGGTGGTGTCATCCTGTCACGTAATAATAGTTATGTGCGAACACCAAGACACGTTTGCCAAGAGTTACCAATATGACAATATTCTTTCAACTGCTGAACGCAACAATGGACCGTTTACGATGAACGTTTTATGATGAAGTTATTTGCTGAATCAACATAATTATAACGCTAGTAACCAACCCTATACACGTATACATACATAATCAACCCATTACCGTGCCACTGCTGGGCTTTTTGGAGCCATCTCAGATGTGTAGATTACCTCACGATGTTTTCCTTCACTGTTAACGCAAGTGATAGTCAGATTCTGATCCGAAAAGTCAAGGGTGCGGGCCGGGATCGAACTCAAGACGCTCCTGTATGGTAGGCATGTTTTCAACCACTATGCTTTCTCTGCCAATCCTGATTTAGTCAGCAACAAATAATCGTAGAAACACCATGACTTTGTAATTTTTATGAACTGAAAGTGCTTTTTAGTAACCACACAATTATTCGTGAAACATTGTTCCCCCTAGTCATTGCAGCATATTTCACGTTTCATATCCCACATTTCGGATTATTAAAAATAAAATATTACACAATTACCTTTAGTTTACAATCGCTGAGATCTAAGGACGTCAATGCAGTATCAGGTTCTTGGAGAACGTGGACTAGAGCCTGAAAATTTAAAACAATGAATACATATAAGAAAACAAAGGCTTTATTCTATTAATACATTTTGAAATATTCTCACATACCTGTATTAAAGGGGGTGCGTATGATCGTTTACCCGTCAGCTTACTGAGCGATAAATGCGTAATGGAATGATTTTTACCTATCGCTCTCACTATTCCAGACAATTCAAATTCCATACCTAGAAAGTAAAAAAACAAATCCATGTAAATATATTTCATCTCTGTATAGCCAGTTGTACTCACTGGTCGGTAAACAATCGGGGAGGTTAAGCAACCTGCCGCGCAGTCAGTCAACGGATAGGTGACAGCATAGTGGTATATGCAGCGAGCGTCTCCATGCTTCGGAAGGCACAAAATCGTTAGTTCCAGTTGTTCAATAGACGGCAGTCATTAAGCCCAAATCGAAGGCGTTTGGGTGGCTTGAACTACTCTCACACAGGGTTGGCCACCAACCAAACTAAAGAAAAAAACGAATGTCGTAAGATATTAATAATGGGCTTCTCGAAAACATTTCAGGGAAATGCTGCTCAACCGGACATTTTTCGCGAAGCTAAAAGAAGCCTCCGGCCAGGCTTAACATTAATATTATTATATACTAATCAACTACTGCTAAGGGCCCCCTGCGGAACACGATCCTCGGCTTAGGGCGTTGCTGAGGGGTACAAGCTGTAATGTTGGGGACAGCTGGATCGGTATTATTTAATAACAATGGCTTTTGGTGTTCTTACACTTCTCCAAAACTACAAAAAGTGTTCGAGTGTGATTTTCACTCTTGGATAGTATGGTTCTTCGGTGAGATTTTACGCTGTGTCCGCAAGAAAATATCTCTTCCTCTGGCCTCTGACAAAGACCCGCGAGCCAAACTAACCCGACACTGTACCGAGGATATCCTGGACATCAGCATGTAAGAGATTAAGATGGCCTTAAAACAGCTTAAAAATAACAACCGGATGGGGACGGAATTACGACAGAGATTCTGAAAGCGGGTGGCACATCGGTACTTAAAGTCCTTCAGAACTATTCAATTCCGTCTTACTCTCTTAGGTGGTGCTCTTCTTCAAGCTTCGGAGCCATGTTTAGAAGCTGTTTTCAAGGGTCACGAATCGTCTCAAGCGCAGGTGTTATGACTTCGAGCCTCCCGAACAAGCCGGTTTCCGAAAAGGTTTCAGTACCATAGACCACATCCATATTGCTGCGGCAGGTTATACAGAAGACAGAGGAGTATAATCTGCCACTATGCTTGGCGTTTGTGGACTATGAGCAAGTCTTCGATTCGAACGAAACCTAGCAAGTGCTGCAGTCTCTGCAGCGGTGCCACATTGACTATCGGAACATTGAAGTGTTGAAGTGGTTATACAGAAACACCACCATGTCGGTCCGAGTACATGAACAGAGCACGGGGGCAATTCCATTGCAGAGAGGTGTGAGACAGGGGGGACGTCATTTCCCCGAAACTGTTCACCGCTGCAATGGAGGATGCCTTCAAGCTACTGGGGTGGAAAGGATTCGGCATTAACATCAATGGCGAGTATATCACACACCTTCGATTTGCCGACGACATCGTAGTTATGGCAGAATCGCTGCAAGAGCTCAGTACAATGCTCGATGATCTCAACAGAGATTCCCAACAGGTGGGCCTTAAAATGATCATGGGCAAGACGAAAGTCATGACAGATGTCCATGTCGTGCCCATCCCAATACCCGTTGGGAGCTCTGTTGTTGACGAATATGTCTACTTGGGACAAACTGTCCAGTTGGGTAGGTCCAACTTCGAGAAAAGGTCAATCGTCGAATCCAATTCGGCTGGGCAGCGTTTGGGAAACTTCGCAACGTCTTTTAGTCAACAATAGTCTCTGTTCCATGTCATCACTGGTAACACACACTGGTTAAAGACTTTTGTCTTGAGGCATTGCGGCTCAAGACAAAAGTCTTTAACCAGTGTGTGTTACCAGTGATGACATGGAACAGAGACGTGGTCACTCACAATGGGCCTCATAAGAAAGCTCAAGGTCACTCAGCGAGCTATGGAGAGAGCTATGCTTAGTATTTTTCTACGAGATCGAATCAGAAATGAGGAGATCCGTAGAAGACCTAAAGTTTTCGACGTAGCTGAAAGGATTAGTAAACTGAAGTGGCAATAGGCGGGGCATATTGCTCGTAGAGCTGATGGCCATTGGGGCAAAAGGTTCTCGAATGTAGACCGCGCATCGGAAAACGCAGCGTGGGACGACCTCTAACGAGGTGGAGCAGCATGTGGACGTTCTGTGGCTGATATGATGAAGAAAATATCGCGATAAACGACAAATAAGCTTTATGCATGTAGTACCTTTTTTTTATTGGTGATCCCCCAAAGCGTCCCACAGCAGCGCGTTACCACATGCGTGCTACCGTCTTCTCTTGGGTCGCTTGGTGTGAGCACGCAGATTCCCTAATCTACGCACCCGCGAACCCAGAGGTCCCCCGCCTTATAGCAACGGCAGGGGGGGAGCCAGGCTCCAAAGAGCGGCAGGACGGCCTCGACGACGCGCTTGGTGGCAAACTGCATCCGCAGGCGATGACGCCACTTTCCAAGTGCCCGCCGCCGAGTTAGCCGCCGCAGCCTGTCCAATGCCCCTGGAGGCGCGCCTTCGCCGCTCTGGCCGAGGGAGCGTGTCTGATCGTAGACCCACGCATCCATCTCCGCCAGGATGTCGAAAGGCGGAAAGCACGCGCCAGTAGAGTTGCCGCCTCGTAGGACACTGTTCGGTATCCTCGTGCGATCCGGATAGCCACTCTGCGCTGCAGACCGTGTATTTTGGTTTTGCAGCGCTGAGCACCTGATAGTCGAGCTGACGATACAGGCGCCCCGTATAGGACCACGAACCGCACGACCCCCCCCGTAGAGACAGCGAACTTCCTCAGATGGTCCCCCGAGGTTGGGCAGCAGCCGGTGTAGTGCACTGAGAGGGTAGTCCTCTCGACCCGGGGGACGAGGCGCTGGAAGTGCTCTTCAAAGCCCCAACGACTGTCCAGGGTGAGCCCCAGGTACTTCATGTACCGGCCCACCCCGATTCGCGCGTCAGCAACGCCTATCCACGTACTGGGTGGTTCTCTGCTCCTTGGCAGTTTGTGGAACCATAGTGCCTCGATTTTTTGAGGCGCTATCCGCAGACCCAGGGCGTGGAAAGATGGCCACGACAATGCATGTAGTACCTACCCGCACGAAATGGGACAGGTAACTACACTCTCTCTCTCGTTTTAAAAACGTTACAGTACGATTTCTCCTGTGTCGTGGGTACAGTTTGTCTGTAAACACAATATTGATAATATTGATAAAGTCATAGTATTATACAAATTTACTGTAGGAGACTGGTGCCTGAACTAGGCTGAAGCCTGTATCTCAGGTCACCAAGCCTTCCACTCCAGAAGTCCAATTTTGTTCTTTCATAGACTGTGCCAAGCGCTATTTTTTCCATTTTCTTGTTCTTCGTGTAGGTATCAGATTTCATATGCACAAACATCCGAAACCACTATCTGTAGATCATAAAAATATTCGTTCCGTGCGGGATCGAACCCGCGGTACGTTGCGCAGAAAGCCAATCGCTTAGCCGCAGCGGCCAAGCATGCCGTCAACGCTAGTTGACAAATAAAGATTTATGTGCACTACTTACTGTTGTCAGAGAGGTCTAGCGACTGCAAACATCTAACGCCGTGTATACAAGACTCGAGCACATGCGCGGCCTGCGACGAAGACAGCACGCCCGACAGATTCAGCTGCACACCAGTCGCGCTCTCGTTACACGCCAGCCCCAGCAGTAGGCTCCTAACACAAACAACACTTTAAGCTTAAAATCTCGCTAAGAATACACGTGGTAATTTTTTTTTTAAATCGTTTGACTGAATCGTTGCATGTTTTAATAACATCCGAATTCTGACCAAGATTCACCGATTCGTTTTATCTCAGATTAAAATCAGGTCCAATATACAAACACACTCAATAAGAGCTGAAACACTTCGCACAGTATTAAAACAAGGTATGACTTTATTAATATTTGAAGAATTGTTTCGACATGACGCTAATACCTTTCAGCTACAAACATAGGTTCGAACAAACAACTCGCCACATAACACTCTGCCATTTTAAATAATATCGATTGGCAAACAATTCGTCATTTCCCGTAACTGTTTACAAACAAATTTTTAGCAACAATTAATAATATTTTTCGTCGTGTGAGATATTGTAACATTACGACGTGTTTGTTTTGGTTGATGTTATGATATTTACTGTTGTTTGCTTTTACACAATGGACTTTGTATGAGTTACAAAAGCTAATGATGACAATACAAATATATGATGTAAGGCAATAAAATATGTTGTAGGCGGGGGTCGACTAAATACAATCCACGTAAACCAGGATTTGCAGAACATGCAATGAGACTTACAATTGACACACCAGACTACTCTGATTGAAACGCAAAAAAACTTTTTATGCAGATATGAAACACTGGCTGGTTGTTATAGTTCTAAACTACAACTATTTACCGTGATCAGGTCAGGTCCAAATTTCTCTCCACGTATTTTTGTATCCTAAGAAATATTGTCTCACTGAAAACTTGGCTAAGAGAGGGTCAAACTGGAAGTTTCCTCTATCCTAGTCTTGATTAGACACCATGCAGCTTCTCTTTATTCTCCAAATTAATAAATCAACTTAAAAGGAAACAGTTTTGGTCATCCGAAGATGCACTGGCTGCATTCGAGCAGGCAGTAAAAAAGGTGTCTGATTCGGATTGGGAGAAATGTTTTTAAAATAAGTTTACAAGCATGAAACTTTGTATATTTGTCTGAGTACTTTGAAAAGATGCAATAATGAAACTGTCAAGCCTAAGGACATATTTTTTTATATTAGCAAAAGTTTCCTAGTATCGCACATTTATAATAATTTATAATTCAACCTCGTGCGTGATCAAAATAGACGCGAACAAATACTTCAAAATATTATATTTTTTCTAATATAATTCTAACGTTGGATATATTCTTGCTTAATATATAAGACATTTATTAATGTAAAAATTGCAACTGAATATCGAACTAACTTGAGCGCATCAGGTGGCATCTTGCAGTAGGAGAAGTCGAGGTCAGTTAACGCTAAGCAGGCGGTGAAGAACTGTCGGAAGGAAGGAGGTGGGTCACGCGGACGCCTGGCCGCCGACCACGGGTTGCGAGCTACTGACAACGTCGCCAGGCGGGCCGCGCAGCCGCGTAATAGCGCGCCCCACATCTGTGGACACATTTCTTATCGTATCATATCTGGAGATAGATGAGGTATCTGTAGAAGCCCCCAGGTCACTGCGACCTGTAAAGACCTTTTCAGAGGTCCCAAAAGTTTCAAATTAGTTTAAGATGCAGCAATATTTCTTTTTAAATATGTGTGTGAAATGTATGTCTATAAACTGTACCCACGATACAGGAGAAATCCTAGTGTGGGACAACGTTTTTTAAAACCAGGAACAAAAGCAAAATAAACATATTTGTTCCGTTGTAATATAATTCACTGCCACTGCGGATGTTTCGCAATATTCAAATCTAAGCAGCATATAAAATCGACGAATTCACCCGCGCAAGTCAGAGCAAGCTCATAAGATGCTATGTTAACTAATGAATATTTTGGCGTGAAATTTTCGCGGCACCAGCGAATTATTCGTTTTGGTTCTAGGGATTCTTAATATAAATCAGGGTTCTATGGCGGAAGCATCCATCCATCCATACTCGTCGTTACAATGAGGACTGCAACATATCGACAAAGCTCTGACGGCCTACATATATTACCAGGATGAGCATAGAAATCGCTAGCCCAAACGTCGTTGACGGGAAGTAGCATCACCGGTGCCTGAATAGTGGCTGTGCTACTCAGCGTGGAGAATTCGGACATAACCTGTCCCTTGAGACAAGACCTATATTGAGCCTCTGGCTGTCAGTGGCTGAGCAGTATGTATAGATAGATTGAAGTTTGATGGTTGTCTTGTTTAGGAGCAGAGCCCGATTAGTGATATTTATTCAAGAAAACTTAGCCAAAATAAAAATAGGTAAAATAAGCACAGGATACGTATCCATGCACTAAATGGTACAACTTACTTTATTACTTACGTTTTCTAACGTCGTCTCTGTGTTAGTCAAATTCAAATGTGTTAAAACGTTCGGTTGGGCGAGAAAGTTGTATAAATTCTGGAACAACAACATTGGAGGAATTAACAAAAGACAAGATTCCTTTCATTCCGTAATTTGTTTTATGTGAAGCACTTACATGTACGTCATCCTTGAGGTTATTATATGAGAGGTCCAGATGAGACAGGGTCGAGAGATGGCACGGGTTATCGTTGAGCATGGTGGCGAGATGCATCACAGTTTTACCAGTAAGGCCGCATTGCGACAGCGCAATATGTCGCAGCCCGTCCGGATTGTTTGCCAACCCGCTTAGTATACTAATAGCACCTACAAACATAAACAATAGCATGACGTGTTAAATATTCAATGAATAAAACTAAAAGTGAGTCACGGCTGATGAAAGTGATACGTGCAAACAATGTCAACCTTATTATTATTACATTATATTATGGTCAGTTTATTTTAGCTAAATTAAGGCTGACTTGCCCGTGTGGTTCCCGGAACAAGAGTTGACCATCCCTTCCCGAGAGAGTCATAAAAGGATACTATGGCACTGTGTCAAGTGTTTACGTAGCCACATATCTCGTGTGCTACATTTGTATTTTATATGCATTTCTTTTATTAATTATTAAAGATAATACATAAATAAAACTGTGTTTTTTTAACGATGTCTTACTCTCTGATTTCTGATGTTTCGTAGTTTATAGACATTCCACAAGCACAAACATCCAGACCAGGAACAACTATCTGTAGGCCATACAAATATTTGTTGCGTGTGGGAATCGAGCGCGTGCCCAGAAAGCTAGTTAGCCACTGCGGCAACCGTACCTTTATTTTTAGTTTTCGACTAGAGGTCTTGTTCTATAGACTAGAGTCGCATAAAAGTTGATTTTTATTATACGTCTTATAAATTAGCAGACCATTTACAAAGAAAAAAAAATGTTATTTATAATTCCACACATGTCAAATAATTTTTTTTTTTATGTATCTATCTGAGTTTGGCTATTGTTAGTAATTCATCATTTCGGCCGAATGAAGTCCACTGCTGGACACAGGCCTCCCCCAAACATCACCACAACGATCGATATGGGTGTGTTGTGGGCTCATTGGGGGGTTTTGCCATAATCGCCACGCTTGGCAGTCGGGTTGGCGATCGCAGTTGAGTTGTTAATGTACTCGAAGGACGCTGCTGCCCATACTCCGGCTAATCCCTTAGTCGACATACACCCACGGGAGGAAATGGGGTGGTGGTATTCTGAGCACGGCACCACACGGCAGTAATTAAATTTATTATATAATATAGCAAATTGAAAAAAAGAGCCTTTTACTTTCATTTTTAATAATACATTCCTTTGCAAGTGTTAATCCTTATTATCAACACAATTTGTTGGTGTAATAATACAGATGTCATAATTTTGAAAAAAGAATGGTTCGCCTTTCCGCTCAAGTAACAGATAAAAAAATGTAAATATGCAATTTGACTTTTCATAAAACAAACTCATGGCTCTAGACTTTTCTCTATTTCTCATAGTTTCGGAATTGGTCATACAATCCCATCCAATGATATAATATATTAAAAGAAGTAGATATGTTACATGCGCGCCAAAAGTAAGAAACAAAACTCCCCCAATTGTAGCACCCCGCAATCAGTTCGCCTAAGACAGGACAACGAGCACACACTGTCACAATCTGTTTTGTTTAATTAATTAAATAATAACTGTACCGTCGTGCGTATAGAAAATGCACAAACTATCAAACAAAAATTAATTAAGAACGAGGGATCTCATACCACACGTGATTAACAAACTATATAAAATATTTGAATAAAATACTATTATACAAATTATCTATGGAATAATATTCTCGAAGAAAACACAGGCCAAGCAAAGAAAAAAGACAACACGTATATTCTATGACAGGTGCGACAAAGACATCGAGTGCACGTGTTGTCATTTTAGATAGCTATCTCTTAGTAGTTTTTGTATCTTCTTTCTTACAGCATAGGTGTGCAGTTTTATAGTTGTATACCTACATACAACGAGACTGGATTTTGCGCGCCATTTAAAATTGACATAACATATCTATGGTATAATATCTTTGATCCCATCTCAAAAATCCAGCCTGTATATATAAGAGTTTTTTTCAACATACGAATATTAACTCTGATACTTAAAACCGTTTCAGAAAATTCTTTTATCTATAGGAAAACATACTATACCAGCTATATACTAGCGAAGCGATAGGCGAGTTACTAGTGCTAGATATATTTCTGTTTCAAGACGTCAGTATGCATGCTAATCGTCAAACTCTTGTTAGTGTTTGATTCAGTCATGGTCTGTAATCGTAAATTAATACAACAGGCGCTAAATACGTCCCAACTTTAAGACAAGAACTATATAGATCCGTCACCTTTATCCTCAATGTGGTTCTGCGAGAAGTCAACCGTATGCATAGCTGGAGCATGCCTCGCTCTAGTCAAGGCATGCCCCAGTCGCGCCGCGTGGTCGTGCCTCAACGCGGCGGCTCGCCACGAGAGCCGCGCGGGCGCAGGACGCGCGGACCGTACGACGCGGCACACGCTCTCCCACGCTTCTCCGCTTGCTCTCACCCCGTCACCGCATACCCCGTTGAACCACGTGTTGTGTTGTAACGCCATTACTAGGGGGATGAGGTCCCTGGACACAGAGACAAAGACAAATGTAGGATTCAGCAGAGCAGCAGCATCGTAATATTTTTCAATATAAAGTTAGATATTGTAATTACCGGAGATCAAAAAGCTGAGTATATTATTTACCTAAACTTTAAGGACGGTGCCGCTACTACATTATAGGTAGGAATGTAAAGGCAATTGCGGGCGGCTTAACATTTAAGCATATTTTTTATATACGTATTCCCATATATGTTAATTATAAATTCTACAAACCGGAACGGCTTGGAGGTCATCACCAAATTATCGATGGCCGTGGGTAGGTAGGCGATATTTGTTATTAAAATGATTTTTATATTGAGCCTTAATCAAGTTTTTCAACTGAATAATACGCATGTAAAACATACAAACCTTTGATCTAAGTGATCAAAATCTTTTAGATGTAACATTCTTATATCATGTGCCAGATATATCGTATCAATATCCCACGCTACTTCAGCTCTGAAACAAAGTAGAAAACGCTCATAATGGAAACAACGGAAACACAATAAACGACAATTAAAACCGCAGAATTATTATAGCACAATTAGTCATACTACAACTAAAAAGGAAGGAGTTCTCATTGTATGTTGTGGTTTTACGTAGACTTAGTCACGTCACGTGGGCCCGTATTACAGATCGAGAAACAAAACTCACTTGAGTTAGTCACGCAATCTTGACTGGAGTTCTACTTAGAACTCCAGTCAAGATTGCGTTAAGCAAATATTAATTTGAATATATCCCCTCGCGTTTCAATTGCCGGCAGCCGTGTAGACACAATAAATTTTAATTGTGTCTCGTTTTACGACACGCAATGTGCACGTTATTGTCTATAAACATTCTAGAAATAAGAAATTAGACAAGATTATTTGTGCCGATATCTGGGAACATTTTGTACACCGGTATAATTAATAACTTGGTCCACTCTATCTCTAACAGTATTATATTAAATATCAGTCTGTCACGATAATAGTACCTTTAGCTTGAGGTTATATTAAACCCCGAAGAAATTTACTCTCAAGAGAAGAGAGTAATTAGAAGAACAATAATATAATTTTAAATGACAGACCGGTCACTGGCAATCTTCAGGTACCTATGATTGAGCTCGATTAAAATGACCTCTATGCATGCAGAATGCATTGTTCGGCCTTCATTTATATTATATCCTGTGACAAATTATTATATTCGTGACCCAAATAGTTAAACAATATATAAATCGTAAGCAGATTTTTTATATTGCTGCACTTCCAAAAATTATTTTCGCGCACGGCTACATATTAAGCTATAAATTTCCAGTACAAGCTAATCTCGCATTATATAGGCTTTCGTTACGATGAGAGATCAGCTTAAACTAGATATCTATAACTTGATGTATAGCAGTGTGTACAGGTAAATTAAAATTTCCAAAAGTAGTAGATTAATAAATTAATAAAACTGGAAATAATTTGGCTTAAGGAAGAAAGAAAAAAGAAAGGCCGTCATTTTGGGGGTTAATTGCTAATACTCACCACGCTTGGCAGGCGGGTTGGTGAGCGCAGTATGGCTACTGTTCCACAGAAGGGACGCTGCTCTAACCAGAGAGATGGGTTCCCTCTGGTTTAGTCCCTTAGTCGCCTTTTACGACATCCAAGGGTAGGAGATAGAGTGGTGCTATATTCTTAATCCCGTCACCACACGGAATAGGATAATGTATAATGATGGTTAAATTCATATTGCTTCGTACATATTAATATGTTACCTGAAGGGCGTTTGGCAGAGATCACACATAGCTGCATATTGATTTGAAAAATCACCGCAAGTTGAATGTTTCCTTGTGCCACTTACATGCGGCACTGGAAACGGTAGATTTACCTGCGAAGAAAATGTATTAATACGGACTTTTAATACGGGCAAGAAAATTTATCAATTTTTGTGTTCCCGTTTTGTTTTCACCATAATATCGTATCAGCGAAACTCCAAGGTCAACCTATACTCTAAGAAACGACTCGTGATATTTTTTTATTTGACAAAAACGGCAAATGCTTCACGGTTTACCTGATAGTAAGTAGCAACCGAACCCATGAATATCTGTCATATGTATCTATCATAACTTACTGATGCGCTGCCGACCTAGGCCTAGGATTACAGGTAAGTTGGAATACCTTTTGTTCAGATAAATTTACTGTTGCTAAAACACAACGGCACGGTCGGAGCAGTGGCTGATACAGTCGGCTGCTGCGCTCCGGGTCGTGGGTTCGATTCCCGCACCGAACAAAAATTTGTATGATCTGCAGGTAGTTGTTCCGGGTCTGGGTGTATTTTGTATGTGGAATTCATGTCTGTAAACGCACCCACGACACCGGAGAAATCCTAGTGTGGGGCAACGTTTTATAAATAAACAACGTTTTATAAATAAATAAATAAACTATGCTCACACATAGTTCAGATATCTATATTCTATTATGATTTTCCACGATATAGGGGGTGGATCTATTTAATGGTAATAGGGTACTTTTTATAAGCTGAGTTTTTCTCAAATAAAATCAAGAATCATAAGATCAATAAATATAATATCAGTTGGTAACTGTCCAACTGGCCTGTTCTTAGATAGAGAAGAAATGAGCGTTGAATACCAACGCTTTGTATCAATGGTGGCTTACGGCGTGTTGGCGTTTTCATACCATCAGATCTAGGTTTACGATGTTCTCCTTCACCGTTAGTCACTGTTGTCTTAAATGAAGCAAGAAAGTACATATTAACATTGAAAAAGCCACACCGGTAAATGCCAGCTAGAGCTTGCCAATTAAATACTCTTCATCACCTCGTGCGAAACCAAAGGAAGTGAAGGAAGGGGAGGCTATTATTAGCCGAGGATCTAACGTCATATTTCCTTATTGAGTTAGCGAATTTATATTTCACTCGGCATGAGTGTACATTGATGATTCAGATAGAACGATTCCTTTTATCCTTATGAATATATAAACTGGCACTACAATTAGAGAAATTAATGTTTATTGTCTGTGTAATTCAGTTCGTATTAAACAGCAGAAAAGCTTTTACATTAACTACGTAATTCACCAGTTTTGTACATACCTTTGATATAATGTCAACCACTGCTACATTTGGGAATAAATCATCGAAGGCCGCAACTAGTGAGTGCAATACATTTACGACACCTTCAGCGGTACCCTCTTCGCCTGAAAAGTATAACATCATGCAGTGTGACAACAGATAAGATTATTGAGTTTACTTAAAGACTAATGTCAGCGAATATTGAAGGCTATTCTTTAATTTCTAACCATTATAAAGTCGATCAGCAATTTTCTAGTTTGTACCACTTTATAGTCATAATTTTACAGTCAAAGCCAGTTACATTAAAGTATGACAATTTCTTTAATGATATACCTAAAAATATTATTACATACTGCTAAAATTATTATTAAAAAAAACCAAAGAGAAAAAGCGAAAATATCGGAGCCTTCGTGACCGATTGAAAAATCTAGTTAGAGAGACATATCTATTCTAGTTGGAAATAGGCTATATCACGTTAGCAAAGCGGTGACAGTAGTGCCTCTCGCATATTTTTCTAGTCAATTATAATGTTTACATTAGCTTCTTCTCAAAATCAATTGAAATATAATTCCTTGTGGCATTACATTCGCCCCGATCAGTCTTTTTCAAAATAAGTGATAACATCCTCTTGTGGGCGCTAAAGCCCTACAGGGGGGCGGTAAAGGGCCCAGAGAAAATTGTGGGGTGTTAGAGCGGTTTTAGGGGGCGATGGCTGATTTGTGTTTATCTAATATTTTAATTAAAGTATATGATCCGTGTGGTGCCGGCTCAGAATACCACCACCCCATCTCCTCCCGTGGGTGTCGTAAAAGTTGACTAAGGGATTAGCCGGAGGATGAGCAGCAGCGTCCTTCGAGTACATTAACAACTCAACTGCGATCGCCAACCCGCCAAGCGTGGCGATTATGGCAAAACCCCCCAATGAGCCAACAACACACCCATATCGGTCGTTGTGGTGATCTTTGCGGGAGGCCTGTGTCCAGCAGTGGACTTCATTCGGCCGAAATGATGATATGAAACTAAATTCAAAACCAATTTACTACATGACATCGAATATAACATTCTTATTCCTACTCAGTCTGATGGTACAAAATAAATTATTTTTCATGGCTTCCGTGGGGGGTAAGCACGAAAGCCATGATAAATAATTGCGTTAATATAAATAATGTGCACAAATCAAGTTTTTATTAAACGTGTGATTTGTGCGATCCTGTATGAAGCAGCAGAATGATCGATACATGTTCTAACTTGCTCAGTACGAATTCCGTCGCATGTGGTAAATGAGCATGTGCATGTCTGTTTTATTTATGTCAGTGCGTGCTATATTTTAATCCAAGGGTGAGGGGGGAAAGCATGGGACATTAAACGTTAATCGGGTGGTCGGCTGTTGGCCTCTGCAACTACCTATATTAGTATATTATCTATGTCTGCAACAGCGGCGGCGTAGAGGCGGGCCTCGGCGGGTAATGCAGATCCGTTTTTTTAATGAGACTGCGCGAGTCTCTTCTTTTGTGCTACTACGTGTAGCGTGGTAGAGCGTAGTTTAATCGTCGGGTCGATGTACCCTGGTTTGTCATCATATCATCATATCAGCCACAGGGCGTCCACTGCTGAACAAAGGCCTCCCCTTAGATTTCCACAACGAACGGTCACATGCCGCTCTCATCCAACGACTCCCAGCGACCCTCACCAGGTCGTCTGTCGACCTCGTTGGAGGTCGTCCCACGCTGCGTTTTCCGGTGCGCGGTCTCCATTCGAGGTTCGTTGTGCCCCAACGGCCATCAGTTCGACGAGCAATGTGCCCTGCCCATTGCCACTTCAGTTTACTAATCCTTTCAGCTATGTCGACAACTTTAGTTTTACTACGGATCTCCTCATTTCTGATTCGATCTCGTAGAGAAATACCAAGCATAGCTCTCTCCATAGCTCGCTGAGTGACCTCGAGCTTTCTTATGAGGCCCATTGTGAGTGACCACGTCTCTGTTCCATGTCATCACACTGGTTAAAGACTTGCGTCTTGAGGCATTGCGGTATTGTTGACGAAAAGACGCTGCGAAGTTTCCCGAACGCTGCCCAGCCGAGTCGGATTCGACGATTAAACTCTTTCTCGAAGTTGGACCTACCTAACTGGACAGTTAGTCCCAGGTAGACATACTCGTCAACAACTTCGAGAACAGAGCTCCCAACGGATATTGGGATGGGCACGACATGGGCATTTGACATGACTTTTGTCTTGGCCATGTTCATTTTAAGGCCCACCTGTTGGGAGCTCTTGCAGCGATTCTGCCACGACTACGATGTCATCGGCAAATCGAAAGTAAGTGATATACTCGCCATTGATGTTAATGCCGAATCCGTTCCACTCCAGTAGCTTGAAGGCATCCTCCATTGCAGCGGTGAACAATTTCATTACATCCCAGGGGGACTCACACCTCTCTGCAATGGAATTGCCCCCGTGCTCTGTTCATGTACTCGGACCGACCGACATGGTGGCGTTTCTGTATAAGCACTTCAACACTTCAATGTACCGATAGTCAATCTGGCACCGCTGCAGAGATTGCAGCACTGCCCAGGTTTCAATCGAATCGAAGGCTTTCTCTTAGTCCACAAACGCCAAGCATGGTGGCAGATTATACTCCTCGGTCTTCTGTATAACCTGCCGCAGCGTATGGATGTGGTCTATGGTACTGAAACCTTTTCGGAAACCGGCTTGTTCGGAAGGCTGGAAGTCATCAAACCTGCGCTCGAGACGATTCGTGATGACCTTTATAAACATGGCTCAGAAGTGAGATGGGTCTATAATTCTTCAATAGTGTTATCACCCTTTTTGAAGAAGAGCACCACCTCACCTCTTTTCCACGCTTCCGGCGTTGTGCCCTCGAGTAAGGCGGAATTGAATAGCTTCTGAAGGACTTTAAGTACCGGTGTGCCACCCGCTTTCAGAAGCTCTGTCGTAATTCCGTCCCCACCCGGCGCCTTGTTATTTTTAAGCTGTTTCAAGGCTATCCTAATCTCGTACAGGCTGATGTCCGGGATATCCTCGGTATAGTGTCGGGTTAATTTGGCTCGCGGGTCTTTGTCAGAGCCAATGGTAGGTATAGTAACCGAGGTGTATAACTTCCGGTAGAAGTTCTCAATCTCTCTCAAAACCTCTGGCTTAGTCGACGCTACACTGCCGTCCTCGATCTTCAGCTTCATAATACGACTTTGCCCAATAGACTTGTCTCTTGCGAACACTTTGGAGCCTTGATTCCGCTCAATCGACTCTTTGACACCGTTGGTGTTAAAGGTGCGGATACGTGATGCAAGGACTTCCATATCCGTCTATTGAGCAGTCGGTATGCTCCAGCATCACCGGAGGACTCCAGCGTCATGGCGCGTCTTTCTGCGAAAGTGTGATCGGAGAACTTTTTTGTCTACCTTTACGGTGGGTTTTAAAGAATTTAGACCCAACCGTTTGGACAGTTTCTACAAACCTAACATTTAAATCGTCCACAGATACGCAATGTTCCAGGCACTCGAAGCGGTTTTGGAGTTCTTACCATTCGGTGATCACTACCGGTTTTCACCCTGTGGATCACATAGACATCATTGAATATTTGTCTTTTATTGGTCATGATGAAGTCAATCTCATTCCTCGTGGAACCATCGGGACTCATCCAAGTCCACTTCCTGTGAGGCGGCTTTTGGAAGAAGGAGTTCATCACAAAGAGTCCATCCTTTTCCAAATAGTCGGCCAGCCTCTGTCCCCTGGGGTTCCGTTGCCCATATCCAAATTGCCCCATTCTCAACTCACCATCGCATCGAGTGCACAGCTTTGCGTTGAAGTCCCCCATCACAACAGTGAAATGTGTCTTCGAGGTATGTATGGCCTTACTTACGTCCTCATACATACTCTCTACTTTATCATCTGGGTGTGTCGAGGTCGGTGCGTAGACCTGTATGACCTTCAACGAATACCTCTTGGATATTCTGAGTATAAGGTACGCTAACCTGCTCGACACACTTTCGATGGCCACTGTACTGTTAATGAGGGACCTGCGGACGAGAAACCCGACACCACCTTGAGACAGATGTTCGCCTTCCCGGTAGTAGAATAAGTTGCCGGATTTCAGGGTTATCATGTCCTCCTTCGGACTTCTGATAGACTCATGATATCCCAGTGCAACTTATCTATTTCTTCTTCCAGCTCAACAATCTTTTCGTCTGCCCTCAGTGTATGTGTGTTATGCCACCAGGGCCACTTTTCGTTTAGGGTGGTAGCCGGATCCCATCCGGAGATTCTTAGCACCCCCTGCCCCGCCGTTTCCGTAGCCGCTACCATGACTAGGAATGGCGGGGCTGCCGGGAACTGGGGGCCGGTGCTTATGTTGTGTTGTCATTTTAGGGGGAAATTGCCGATACTCACCACGCTTGGCAAGCGAAATTGCTACTGCTCAGCAACAGGGACGCTGCTGCCCATCCCTCTGGTTAAGAGTCCCTTAGTCGACTTTTACGACCTCCACGGGAGGAGATGGAGTGGTGCTATATTCTTAATCCGGACAACACACGGAAAACCTGGATTGTGGTCGAACGATTTTTATAGCATTCCATTGTCTTATTTGTGTGAACGTGGATTTCGTGCTGAACGCTGCTAACGAAAAAGATAAATCGTTGCGTTTTATTGCTCCCAAAGGAACAGTCTCATTTAAAATGTAAGTTGGAACTCAGACACAAGATAAGACTCATATATGGCAGGCTATAAATTAAAGTTGTAATTATTACAACTGTGAATTTTAAGATGTGGTAAAGTTAAAAAATAATAATAGTATCACAAAGTGGTCGACGAAATCATTTTGCGAACCTCTAGCCTAGATATACATGTACCATGATCAATGTACATAAAAGCATAAACAAATACTTTCGAGTTATTCTTGCGTTACTGGGAGCTAACAGTCAACCACATCAAAACATGTTCAAGGTAAAATAAACCATTAATTACAGGGAAATCGGACGTAATCGTTATTAAATAATGATAGCTGCTTTATCGAGAGTTCCTTAATGCTAATCATTAGCACACAATGGAGGACTGACTCCGGTATGTATGTGGTAGAATGGTAATAAAATTGCGATCGGGAGGCTACGATTTTATAATTGTCCAAACAATACAAATAAGTATGTTTTTAACTATATACCACGCCAAATATCAGCTTGAACTGATTGAGAGACGCCCTAAGAGGCTCATTAATAACGACGCACTAGCTGAGGCAATGGCTCCTGAGCCAGGTTTCTTCTAGGCAAGCGCATTCGTCGCTTAACATCAAGTGGTAATCGCAAGCCTATTTAAAAAAGGGATCCTCAACCTGAAGAACATTACAGTAGCAGGGGTGGACTACAAGCGTAAGGCGGAGGAGCGGGTGTTATGGCGCCACTTCAGAAGAGGCATGTGTCCAGCAGCAGACTACAATGGGCTGAAATAACGTTCGTGAGTACCCACCTAATTATTGATATCTGAGAATGATTAGTCATCATATCAGCTGAAGAACTTCCACTGATGAACAAAAGCTTCCTACACAGTTCAATTTATAGATAACGTAACTACAATATTTTTGATAACAACTGATTACACGCCGCCTGCATTCTATGACTCTCAGCTACCTTTACCAGGTCATCTGTCTATTGTTGGAGGCCGTCCCACGCTGCGTTTTTCCGAGAACCTTTCTGCACCAAGGGCCATCTATTCTACGAGCTTATGTTTAGTCTATAGTTGTTTGATAAAATATTTCATAAATACTATACTATATTCCAACATACATAGCATATACACCAGCGATAATTCACACATCGCAACATGTATGTTTTCAGTACGTGATTTGGAGTAATAACGTTGAGCCAAGGTAAAGTGACATTGGATCACAATCTAGACTGTAGCAGTGGATGTGTATGGACAAGTTTTCTTTCGGTGTTGTTCCTTCCAATTACCTATGGCTGAGGGTGGGCCGGGTTTTCGCCATGTAGGCAATCGGACCACACCCCTGGTAGGTGTCAACCCGTCACTTGGTCTGAAGGGCTCGGTCTCTGTGCGACCTGGCTGGCCGCACATTTCTTCATAGAGTCGCGCTCAGAAAACAACGCGCCACCGTCTGGGGCCTGCTTCTATTGGCGACGGACTGGCATCTGGTTTGAACCTGGATGACAGTACCACAATAGCGTGGAGATTGGCGGATGCAGAGAGAGGCCTATACCTAGCAGTGAGTGAATTCAGGCTGTGGATGATGATATAAAATAATACTTGATGGCTTACCTATGAGAATGGATACTGGTTTGTGTTCATGGACGAGTGTTATTGACAGATGATTCGCCTTTTTACTTTCCAGTGCCTCTATTTCCATCAAGTGAAATCCATTGTCAACCTGATAAAATGTATTAGACTAAATTAAAATGCTCTTATAAACGAAACTACTGTGAAACCTTGGACAGTAAAAATCACAATATTTCAATTGTCTAATAACACATTACAGAGGAACAATGTTAAAATGTGTATAAAATTGTATAGAAACCATTCAATGTAACTTCCACATTACTTAACTCAAATTCAATTGTTACATCAGATGCAAACTATATGAACTAACAATAGACAATTTGTAGTCGTAATTATATAATGGGCCTCATAAGAAAGCTTGAGGTCACTCAGTGAGCTATGCTTGGTATTTCTCTATGAGATCGAATCAGAATGAGGATCCATATAAGAACTAAAGTTGCCGACATAGTTGAAAGGATTAGTAAACTGAAGTGGCAAGGCACATTACTCGTAGAACTGGTGGCCGTTGGGGCAAAAAGGATCTTGAATGAAGACACACCGGAAAACGCAGCGTTGGACGACCTCCAACGAGGTGGACAGACGACCTGGTGAAGGTCCCTAGGAGTTGTTGGATGAGGGCGGCATGTAACCGCTCATTGTGGAAATCTAAGGGGAGGCCTTTTTTCAGCAGTGGACATCCTTTGGCTGATATGATGATGATGATGAAAATATCAGTCAATAATATTATTGAAATGAATACTTTTGAATTCCTGGCTCACCTATAACAATATATGTATAAAATATTGCCAAGATCAGACATAAGCGGTTGGCACAAAAAGATATCTTCTGTTACTTTGATGGAAGTCTAAAATGTAAAATAGTAAATCTTTGTAAAAAATGTTAATTGGCCAAGACAAAATTTACAATCTATAGATAATGCATTTTAGCATGGACCCAACTTGTATCCCGAAGTCGCAATTTTAAACAACAATTATCGCCATACCCATACTGTCGCTAAATATTATGTAGCTAGTGTATAATAATATTTTGTTGTGCTACAAATGCGAATATCCCCAAAATTTACGAAACTCAGTGAGTGATTAACTGAGATGTGTTAAGATAAACTAGTTTTAATATTTTAAAAAAACTATGCAACTGCATTCATACCTACCTAGGTTTTATACCAGATAATAACTAGCTAATGCCCAGCATGCATTGAAATACCTCTTTTCATCTGTTTATTTTTTTCTTACAAATCTTCACCCAAATGTCAACAACAACTGAACAAAGTTTCAGCTCAATTGGATGAATGGTATGGGGGCACATAAAACTAAGTCACAAAGAAACATTAATTTTTATATATATTATATAGATTCCTACTTATTTTTTACTGTTACTAAAAACACAACTCCTATTTTACACCATTAGTATTTCCATATTTCTCATTTGTATGAAACTTTTAACATCATCAAATAAAAAATTAAGGTGTAAATAGTTATAAAAAGTAATTTAGGTTTTATTAGGTTTTTAACCCAGCAAAAACCTCAAGCCTAGCACTGCAGCTACCACAAAACACGAGTAACAGTAATTTTGCACGATAAACAGATCAAAGGAAAGTATCACTTTTGAAAATTCGAGTGCTTTAGTGGGAAGGGGTGAATTACTGCTATTTCCATACCTTAATACACTTACTATATGATAATGTTGCTTACCCTTGTTGGAGTTTTTGCTGTAGTAATGAACATTCTATAAGCTGTTACAACCTGAAATACATTAACCTGGATAAGAATTATATAAAATAGAGTCCCTCGATAATTTACATTATTTATCTCTATACAAACATTGAATAGAATAGAATCGTTTATTCAGTAATTGGGTCATAGCAGACACTTTTACACATCATAATTGAAACGAAGGAGGGCATTTCACTACATGACAACCTCTGAGAAGAAATGCCGAAAGAAACTCAGGATTCGGTCTTCTTTTTTTTTCAAATTGTGTATGTTTTACAAATCACAATTAATAAATTGTTTTTATGGCAATCTATATGTGAGAGTAGTGTTTTAAAAGTTACTCTTAACACAATGTTGAATACTTAATAGAATAATATTCTTATTTCATAAAAGTAGATGCCAAGAAACTGTGCTTCTAAATCAACAATAGAACCTACAATTATATTTAGCGTTGTGGTAGAATACACATGGTGTCAATGGAAATAATAAAGGCAATAAAATAAATTGCTTTAGTCATTGAGCCTAACTGTGACCATATAGTTTATTATGATTGCATGTATCCATAGAGAACACACAGGCACACACAAGCTGTCTTGCTTAGAGACAGTCACACCTACATGACTCATACTATTGTTGGTGCCTTATCAATATCAACAAATAACCTGCTTAGCAAAAGAGATGATAACTGTCAATAGTTAAATGTTTGTTATTTTAAATACTTATTAATTATATTATACACATTCTTCTATATTACAAATACTAAATCTATTAAAGCAATATTTTATACACTTTAATGAGTACTAAATATGAACTGATTATCTAACACACAACAATGAGATAAGATATTATTATGGTAAAATGAAAATAATTTAGTACTTAACTGCATGAAATAATTGATTTAATTATTCATACCCATGTTTATCAGAAATTTAAAATAAAAAAATAGTATACCTTTATGGTATTTTAAAATCGTATTTTTAATTCAATAAAGACTTCAGCAGTCTGATAATTAAAAACACGAATTTATTATTGTGCTTACCAAAACCTTGTTGTCTACTTTATCACCTCTTGATTCCATACGGATGAGAGATTTGTAAAGTATTTTAACATTTTTCCCCAATACATTGCTAATACTGTCTGTAAAAATAAAAATAAGAGATAACCAGTCAATTGATAAACAACACACTATTGTTTTATAATAAAGCTCAGTTTTAATTTAATCTAACCGGTAAAGAACGAAATTATTAATAAATATTTACGAACCACTCAATTCCGTAGATATATGAGATTTTGTTGACATTTTTGCAATTTTCTTCAGTGTCATTACTCCCATTAAATGTAAATATTTTTAATGCACAAAACACCCATAACAGGCACAACACATTAAAAAATTAAACAAAACATAATTCATGGAACACTAAGACACATAATCAGTGCATTTCAAATAAACATACAGCATTACAGTACAGCTAGATAAATAGGATTATTGACCTAAAAACGACCACAACACCATTTCAATGGGAAGATTGGGAAGGTAGAAGGTACTAGGTAGTGGTCGGACAATTGTTTGTAATATCGATAGTATCGATAGTGATTTACTATCGTTGACTATCGATAGCAGGGACTTATAACGTTATCAGTTATCAGTATACGACAACGATATTTAACTTTATAATGGGTAGCGCTGCCAAAGTAACGTAACGTAAAGTATTGTTACTCGAGAAACAGAACGAAATTTCGACGACATGAATAACGTTATTGTAACGATAACTACGCGACGTTGCCAAACTGATTGATTCACAAACGCGTGCGACTTATGAATGAGCCGGGCTCTGCAACATCATTGGAGGAATGGCGCGGGGGTTCCCCTGCGTGATGCGAACTGGCAACATTGCCAAATTCACGGAACTAACACAGACCTAACCGCTAACTCCTAATAATTTGTATAAAGTTTTTTAAAGGGAAAAACCTACTGTATGATAGCTGCATCGAAAAAAGTCAATAAAGTCTATAGATGTTTTTACTTAGATTAGGTCATATCAGCCATACAATCTCCACTACTAAACATAGGCCTCCCCTATAGATTTCCCCAATCGTGTTATCATATTGGGGGGAATTTGCCAGTAGGTACTCACCACGCTTAGCAGGCCTGGGTTGGTGAGCGATGAATGGCTACTGTTTCTCAGAAGGGATGCTGCTGGCTATCCCCTGATGTTTATTTTATCTTAGAACCTAACTATTTCAATGACTAGTAATTTCAAGTAGGTGTTTATTATTTTTGATATTTCTCTGCTTGCCGCTGTTATAAAGTGACTAAGTATTCGTAAGATGCGAAGTCACTGTGGGCGACCAAAACATCGTAAAATAGGTATATACAGTAATCACCGATTTAATGAACGTCGAGTACCTATATAGACGCGTTTTGCGGGAAGAAGCCGAGCACGGAGGGTAGGGCGCGTACTATCCTCAGAGCGTCTGTAAAGATTGGCGATCACTGTGCTTACTTTTGTTTTATAAATGAATAATTAACAATTAATAATTAATTAGGTAACACCACTCGTCGACGTCGACGTTTCCGTGGATGTCGTAAAAGGTGATTAAAAGACTCTAAATCAGAGGCATGGGCAGCAATGTTCCTCCTGTACAACAGTAGCCATACTGCGCTCACAAACCCGCCTGCCAAGCGTGGTGAGTACTGCTTCTGGCAAATTCCCCCCAAACGACGACACAATATTGTAGACATCCATGAGGGAGGTCTTTGTTCAGCAGTGGACTATGAGCTGTGGCTTGAAGAATGACAAGAAATTTTAATAGTTTTATCTTAACGATTTTGATTTGCACCAGACCGCGTAATTCAAATTTTCTTCCATTTATTGCAAATACCTAGTAGTTTTATTTAACGTTGTATATTGATTGCAATACGATTGGCATATATAATCACAATAATCTAGAAACATATCATTTTTAAGAATAAAAGATTTTTCCCAAGAATAAATCTAACTTATTATGATTTGTACGCGTGTTATTCCATTAATCCATATTTCATAATTTCGGCCGAATGAAGTCCACTGCTGGACAGAGGCCTCCCCCAAAGATCACCACAATGACCGATATGGGCGTATTGTGGGCTCATTGGGGGGTTTTGCCATAATCGCCACGCTTGGCAGACGGGTTGGCGATCGCAGTTGATTTGATCAGCATCATGAAACTCGAAGGACGCTGCTGCCCATCCTCCGACTAATCCCTTAGTCGACTTTTACGACACCCACGGGAGGAAATCGGGTAGTGACATTCTGAGCCGGCACCACACGAGTCCATATATTATGATTTATATATAAAAAATTACAAAGTACTAAGGTACTGAGATACCGAAATGAATCTAAGCGTGAACTTACGCTTCCATCTGTCAAATGTAGGGGCGTAAGTAGTGCATTTTGACAGATGGAAGCATAAGTTCACACTTGGACTCGTTTCTGAATCTCACCCTAAGGGTGTCACAGGCAGCTGGCAGGCAGCGTGTAATGAAGTCATCCTTCATTTTCATTTCAATCAACCTCTTTCATGACTTCATACCTTTTATCTCCATCACTGTCCACCTCACGATTAATTATTTATTCAAATCAAAATTCGAATTTATCTGACGTAGAGTCGCTCTTCATATTTTGATCATTATCATTACACATTGGATTCTGAACGCTAGTGGTTCGACACATAGCTGTCGCTCTGACAAATAGTCTCCTGCAATATTATAATTACGTATTTTTAACTAGCTTAAAATTGTGATATCAGCTATATTTTAAAATTTATATAATCATCAGCATGAAGTGTTTAAGTTGTGTATATCAAAATCCCATTATAACAATATATATATTACATTTCATTGAATCACAATAACTGAACTCCGTTGCTTGCTGCCGTGGAGAGAGCCTCCTAATTGAGCTAACCGGGAAGGAAACGCGGAGGGAGGCACTCCGCGACAAGCGTTTAAAATTTATTTTAATGAGTCCAATAAAAAACGATTTAAAGCTTGTGTACTGTATTTACCACAGAAATAGGAAATAATGAGAAGTAATACGGGAGCGTAACTGCGCCACCGCGACTGGATCAATTTGGGCCATCCGGAAAAAATGGTCGTTTTATAACATCAGTTGAGATTAGATCGCGTAAGTGAAACTATGTTAAATTGTCGTGTTGTTCGGGGATAACATGCAAAAACCGAAGCGATAATAATAACTTTATCAAGTTTTTTTTATTTTTTATTCCATGTAACACCCATTGCAATAGACCTTATCGTTATAGTTTCCATCTCATACAATAGCCTTACACCACCGGGGACAATCGATGACTTCATTTTATAGTGCAGCTATGGAGAGTCCCCGGTTGGTGTCCCATTACATTTTAGATTAAAATTCTCTAAAGGGCCTCTGCGTGTTGGACCCATGTCCCCGCGTAAGCCTATCAAAAGACCGGGTTCCACCTTACAGGGGATATAAACCCGTGTAATAGAGAGACTTTATCAAGGAAGGTATCATAGTGAAGGAATTTTCTTGTATTTCTACTTCTTATTTTGTATGTCTATAAAAAGAATAAATTAAAAATTATTGTTTTCTTTATTATGTGACATTTGGATTGATGGAGCAGCACGACATTATTATTTTTGTACAAAATACAATGCTTCTTATCTACCACTTTTAACTAGCAATCGGTGAATAACAAACGCAATGAATAGAACAGCGAATGGTACTCCCAATAAACTCACGCGTTGGTACGGCTGTCGTTTGCGGTCTGTACGCTCGGTATGATTGGCTACCTACAAAGTCATGGGTGTGTTTTAGTACGAGAAGCCAATTATAATGTTGTGTTTATTCAGTTCATTGGATGAGACCTTGTAACTGTGTGCATTCGTGTGCTATTATGAAGAATGGTAGTGGGAAAATGGATTTCTAGGCTCGCATACATTTTGATATACATGGCATATCTCCTTTCTTCCGATATCTTTGGTATTTACCATACCGTGCTTATATTGTACTAACTTATTTACTAGCTTCACTCTCTCTCTCGTCATCACAAAGCACCAATAACAGTAATGTTTCTTCCTCTGGAAGACGTCAGCGACGCACATGCCATCATAGCCATAGGTTTGATAACCTATTATGGTGCTGTCGCTGCCGCCACCATGACCGCACATTATTATTGTATACTACGCAGCCAGGGCTTCAGCTGCGATTACCACCGAATACCGCGGCCGTCTTTGGCACCCTTTGTAGAGCTATTTATAAAAAAACGCAAAATAATTTAAATTTCGCGGTCTAGTACGAAGGAATTACACTTTAAAGTTTAAAAATTTACCTACTTAAACAAGATACCTATATTTAGATAAATGCATGTTTTAAATGATAAGAACATGTTTCTGTAGAATGATTTTTATTTTTTATAAATTTAATTGTTTTTTATATACCAACAGTAAGTGTTCTTAGTTTCTTACAGTTATTTATAATCTTAGAATAATAACGCATAGAAAACCCGTTTAGAACAAAACACGTGCATTGTCATGTGTCAACTACATTTTCTTTGTGTGCGTGAACTGAATGTGCAGCCTACGCAAATATAGTTTTCGGTGTTGTCTTCACCAGGCCATTACCCACAAAATGTGGGAAAACGCAGTCTTACGTTGCTCGTTTTAATCGAGACTAGTATTTCAGTATTTCATGTTATCACGAATTTTATAAGATAAAGATGATTATGCATGTAATATTACTTATTATTATTTTATTTGTAACAATAACTTATTATAACATTAAAACTAATTACATATACACTATTTATGATAAAACTAACGATTACAAACAAATATATACAATATAACTAAAGATAAAACTTATATATACATATAAATAAAAAATATACACAATATGTATGCCTTAAATAACTAGCAATAAATAAAAACCCTAAAAAAAGGAGACATTTAGGTGTCAAAGTACTCCTCCTCATCGCTGTCAGCCGGTAATGTTCCCAGAAGACTGGCAGCATTGCCACGTTGGATGGCAATGCTTATTGTTTGGCCAAAGAAAAGGCCAGCCCTCTGATCACGTAAAGTGTCGACCAACCGTCTAGCTATGTTTTTGAAAAGTAGACGTGCACTCGGACCCCATGACCCGAGCGTTTCGACCCCAAACGGCTCAAAACAATAATTTCCGATGAGATTATTATATTTGCGCCGTTTGAGGTTTTCCGCTGCAGAAGCGGCAGCACCAGCACAGCCAGCCGTGCTTGGGAGATGGGAAGGAGCAAGGGTGTCGACACAAGTTGCGTCCCACACCAGAGGTCTACCCATTTTGCAAGGCAGTAACGACATACCGTCCGGTCTTTTGCCATCGTCGCGTGCCAAGCCATTGGGTTCTAACACAGCTGGCACGCCGGCGGTGGCAAGAGCACGACGAATAAAGTCGTTAATGTTGGCATGGCGCGATATACGACCTGCACTTCTACTGCAAGATAGGCCATGGAGTCCGAGAGGGTCGACAGCTTCACCGCAGTGACACCGATGAGGAGCACCACAAGGAGCACCTAAACGAAGGCATGCAGCGAGCCGAAAAGTAGTGTCATCCAGGAGCGCCTGAAGCCATAACCCTGACTCCCATTCATCCACAGCAAGTAGGCGAGCACGCTCAACAGCATTGGTGGACGTATTCATTAAATTCTTCCGTACCAAAGTGCAGAGCGGCTCGTCCCACTGTCTCTGGATACAAGGGTTCAGGGGCAAAACCGTATTCGGGCAAGCCATTTTCCATGCATTTACAGCATCAGTCATGCACGGTACTTCAAAATCAACCAGTGTGGACGCTAAAATTTTCCTGGTTAATTTATCAGTACTGTGGACCGAGGACAGAAAAGCCGGTAAACTTACACTAGAAATTTTACGGACGCCAAGGCCACCCATGCGTATGGGTGAGGCTTGTATCCAAGCTCGGTCGTCCAGAGCCACATTTAAAACGGAAGTTAATGTATTCTTTATAATGATGTCTAATTTCTCCAAAAGTTGTGGCTGCTTCCATAAATGGGAGGAGCGAAGGTTATACATAAATTTTGGGCCAAAACAACAGTACCTAATTAAAGTATAAGCTGAATGTAAATTAATTTTGAATAGTCTTTCGGATATGTCATTGAAATGTTGTATTTTTTTGTTTATGTAATATGGAAATGATTCTTCTAGAATTGGGGACCCTAGGAGGTGCAGAGTATTTTTTTCGATAATTTTGATATTTGGGGCTACTTCATAAAATTTTGATAAAGTCGATTGTCTGTCGGTGTAGTCAGGTAAATAAATTTCACATTTGGAGAGATTAAGGTCCAGGCCGATTGAGTGGAATTTCTCTTTCAGGAATATAAGATCATTGAGAACAGTCGTATAGTATCTACGTCACCTCCTAGCGTCCCATCATCCAAATACCACATGTTAAATTTTGAATTTAGTTGGCGGATAATGGGGTGAATTGCAAGACTATAAATGACTGGCCCGAGAGGGTCACCTTGTTGACATCCAACTGCAGATTCCAAAAGTGTGTCCTTATAAAGTAATTTAGAGGGATATCTGTAACATTGCCAAATAAAACTATAAATTTCGGGTAATTCTTTTTTTACTTCCATCAAAAAGGTATCCCTGTTAACGGAATTGAAGGCGTTTTTAATGTCAACCTTAACGACGACCTCCCCTTCGTTATGATTTAAAAATGTGGACAGGGCGTGCACGGCAGCCTCACAGCCTCCTTTTGAACCAAAATCAAGTTGGTGAGGCTGAAATTTGCTGCAAAGCGTTTCACTGTAAACTTTGCAGCAAATTTTGGCTGCCATACGGCGGTAAGTACAACCTACGGCAATGGGACGAATGCCGCCAGCCTTCTTACACAGGGCACATAAATTGGCCCCGTACAAGATATCAATAACGGCTTCGTGCACATTGCCGGAGAGCATCAAATTGGTCAGAGCAGTAAGCTCCTTCAAAAGCGACTCACCAGCTTCCCCGGCGCTTGAACACGTCAAATCTTTTAAATGCTGTGGCGTCAAGCCGTCGAGGCCGCCAGTCGATCCGCTCTTAAAGGAGCTTATGGCGGCGACCAATTGGCGGGCTGAAATTGTAAGTGTATTTAAATTAGGATCTGGAGGGTCAGGGAAGGAGAGGACATCCGCTGGGGCCGGGTGTTTACTTTTCAGAGCTGTAACTGTGTCTGAAGAGAAAGGCGCAATCACATCACTACTGAAAAGTAACCTGGCCGCTCCCCTAATATCACCATCGCTTAATTTCGATTCTACATGGTGAAATAAACCTTTAGGTGATACATAATTTTGTGTCGTAAATTTTGAATCGAAAGTTGTGGTCGAACAATTACAATTATCTTTAATTTGGGCAGTTAAGGTTTTTTTTTAGTAGCCAAACTTTTTTGCACATGTAGAATTCGATAAGGGAAGGTGAGTAATTGTTCCCAGGCGTTTTCTGAGTTTTCCCGGGTAACCAGACGGACCGCTTTAGCTAGGTATTGGGTAACTAAAGGCCTTGCGGCACGGGGAACCCTCTTTAGAACTGGTATTGAATTTTTTAACTTAGATAGTGTTTGCCAAATGGGAAATTGGTCGTATGTAGGTGTAGGTGTGGTTGCGGAGCATGATGGCACATTTTGGGGTTTATGAACCTTACCAAAATGTACATTCAAACCCCGTGTACCTTTAAAAAAACGTGCCTGGGAACAATGGGGACATCTTACCAAGTTATCCAGCGAAGCTTGACTGGCACTTTTTTCGACATCGTTGCAACCATCATCATTGGTCATTTGGAAAATTTTACACTATTAACAAAATATACAACTCGATTAAAAAAAATTATCACAAAATATCACAAAAATATCAATATAAATAAATTGACGTTGACGTCTAGAGCCCTGGCAACTGTTGCTAGGGTGGAGATATATAAGGAGCGTCCTGGTACTTTCATGTATTTATTATTAGATTACATATCTTGGCAGAGAAAAACAATAATGGCTTGCAATGCCGTTTGTTCTAGAACTCATCACTGATCATCAGCTGTCCTCTTCCCAACTCTATTGGTCTGAGCTGCCAGTTTAACTAGATGCCGCTCAGTATCAGATTTAATATCTTCTATCCACCATCATTCTTGGGTTAGACCAGCTGTCAGATTTTTTGAGGTTTTGATGTCACATTGATTTTTACACGTTACACCTATTCGTTTAATCACTGGAACTGACGTGTGGACCGAATAGTCACCGGTCCACAGCAGGCCGCAGCTGGTGCAGCTTGACCTCGCAAATCTGTTATCCTGCGCGGTAGTAATTGAGTTGAGCTCTAACTATAGTGCTACAATACTGTAGCTGCACTTAAAGTTATTTTATTTTAAATTAATTGCAGGGCAAACAAATAAGGCGTTTTTGCCACGGAGACGTCCAGAATAGAACTTCAGAATATAATTATGTTCGACAATATTTTGAATATTAAAATTAGTATTACTATAATATTGTGATTGATAAAATTATGATTATGATTAGTATGATAACCACTGAATGCAATCATTAAACATTTTTTGTTACTATTATTACATAATGCAAACACGTCACATTTTGTCATAAAACATGGACGCGTTTCCTTCTTATCTTCTTTAACTTTTGATATTTTAGACCATATCAGTGACGGATATATTGGACGATCAAATGTTCTCGAGTCCACCAAATAAGAAGTATGGCTTCGCTTCATACTTTAAACAAAAGAAATATTAACCATTTAAATTAAATATACAGAAATATGTACAAACAAGTGGAATTTGCTTCGGCAGGATCCCTGAGACGGCTCCGAAATTTCCTCCCTATTACCACTAAAATTGCGCTAGCACAATCTCTCCTCCTTCCAGTTCTCGACTATGCTGATGCTAGCTATCTCGATCTAACCGAGAGCCAGTTTGATAAAATTGAGCGTCTTCAAAACCTTTGTATTAGATTCATATTTGGACTATGCAAATATGATCATGTTTCTGAATTTCGTACTAACCTCAAATGGCTACCTATTCGCCTTCGCCGGAATACAGATATTTTTTCACTACTATACAATGTACTCTTCAACCCCTTTACCCCCTTTTACCTTAAAGAACGTTTTGAGTTCCTGAGTGATACACATTCTAAGTTATTGAGATCATCAGAGAATTTGACATTAAAAATCCATATGCATTCAACTAATTTCGTTGATAAATCGTTCACCACTCAAGCTGTTCGACTGTGGAATGCATTACCACTTCCTGTGAGAGGTGCACATTCACTACCCGTTTTTAAAAAGTTAGTGAAAGAACATTGTTTGTCACATTAACTTGTTATTCCTTACTCGCTCTTCATTATTCTTATTTACGATTTATATACACATACAATATTTATTTGTATATAGCATTTATTTATTTTTATTGTACTAGTATGTATTTTAATTATTATATATGTGTAATTAAAAATATGCCCTACTTTGTACATGTACACCTAGACTGCTCGGTATCTCCTTCTTATTTCCCAAATCCATCCAAAGGTTGTCTGGAAGAGATCGCTGTATGCGATAAGACCGCCCATTGTACATTGACTATTGTTTTTCTTCTTTTTTTCCTTATTTTTGTTATATGGTGTACAATAAAGTGTATATAAATAAATAAATAAATATATATAATTTTTTATAGAATTTAAAATACATAATTATCTCACCTTCGATATTCTCGGATGGATTTAGTATTTCACTATAGGTCTCAGATGCAAGCTTACTAGCTGTGCAAACAACCATACAACTTACGCGCGGTCACATTAGATCACAGCGATAGATGGAAATTACAAAAATAGTTACTGAGTAAAAGAGACGACTCATAAAACAATAAGTAATACCGGTATTCACCCGTTACCGGTAAATTTAATATCGCTTACTATATTGATATAACGGAACTTAATTAGTAACAATATTAAAAAGTAACAATTTGGGTAGCTGTTAAAATACAGATACTCAGAAAAATAACGTTATCCCGCTTTTGAGCAGATAACGTTGCTGTCTTTTCACCGATATTTAAGTCCCTGGTCGATAGTCCGTAATGTCGGACCGAACGATGGTTTAAAAATATTTTACTTGAAATACAATAATTTCTAGAATATCAGCCTCCTCAAAACGGCCAGGATTCCCACGCATACGTGTAGTTTAGACGAAACTGTTTAGTCGAGTTGAGTTCGAATTTGACTGATTTATTTCACTAAAAAGCAAGCAATTGAAGCACTAATACCATGCTACATAACCGATGTCTTTTTCACCACCATGAAGTTAGAGTCAAAAGTGGAGCAAACACTTCTGACCTTTTCTTTTGTTTTTTATTCGTGCCCAGTGGGAATTCTTCATGAACTTCCTTCACCCCGGGGAAGGGCGAAGGGGTATGCCGGGCTCCTACCGGCTAAAACCACTGGAGCGGTCATCTTCGGCACCTAAGGGAGGCTCCAGGTATGATCACACTAGAGCCGCCCACTGGTGCCACGCCTATAGACACATCTCGCAGAGGGTGACTGTAAAGCGGTCACTCCCAGGGGGGATTGTAAGGGATCCCCCAAGGCGTCCCACGGCAGCGCGTGACCACATGCGTGCTACCGTCTTCTCTTGGGTCGCTTGGTGTGGGCACGCAGATTCCCCAATCTACGCACCCGCGAACCCAGAGGTCCCCCACCTAATAGCAACGGCAGGGGTTTTCAGGCGTATCGGAATTAGGCGCCAGGGCGGTTGTATACCCGGCGCCGTCTCCTCCTTCTTCGAGCGGGATCGGGAGAGGGCTGCGGTCTCCTTCTGGAGCATGACGCTCTCACAGAAGGAGACCACTGTATTCCAGTTTTCATGCTCTGCCAACATAGCCGACACTACTGCTGGCAGAGAGAGATCTTGCCCGATCCGAATGACCAGGATCCGCCGCTCGGCGGCCCACGCATGGCACGCCTCGAGCGTGAAACACTTCTAATACCTAACTGAAGATAAATATATTTACCCTCGGTGAGCTTTGCATTGACAGTGTTTGCTCCACTTTTGATTTATAGCTTCATGCTACCGACCACTAAAAGGGATGAATAGAACCACAGTAAAAAAGATTAACATTGGTTCAAAAGTATCGATTTACGATAAATATCAAAGGAAACAATGATGTCAAAAACATCGATGTGCTGGGTGCCAGACTAAACAATCTATTATACTATTTATTATATGTATCCAACACGTAACAAATCAGAGCAAAAACTAACATTCCCAGTATTTTATGGATACGCTCTGCAAAAAATTATCTTTGACAATAGTTTTGCTTTTAATCTGTAACATCACAGCTACACACTCCACAAGTGGTATGGGAAGTAGCGAGGGAAGGAGGCAGAGAAGTAGTGTGGTTACGTTACTCGTTATGGCGCTCGTCATGCTACTCGCCATGTCCAACGCTCCCTTTTTTGTCGGTTTTCTGTGCCCGAGTCAAAGGGCCGGCAGCATGAACACGATTTACCGGCTACATATTCACGCGAGAGTGCAGTCCGCATCGAACGCTCGTATCAAGAGTACGTGTATTTTTGTGCATTAATACGCCGATCAATGAAGGATCTAATGAAATAGTATTAACATTTATTGAATTATTAGCTGCTAAACCAGCAATTTTCGACACAAAAACGAAACATGAATCAAAACAGAAGTTAATCTACGTACCTACGATTCACGATTGTAACTAGTTACTATTAGTGGTGGCTAATATAGCGTCTAGCGCAATTAAATAGCGCGCTATATGCACGCAACGTATAACGCACGCTATGCCGGCTCCAACTCGACGCTATAAAAATAGCGCCATTAAAAAATAACGAGTAGCGAGTATAATTATCTAACGCGTTGATTATAATATTTATTTGTTGTAGATACGCTAACAATGTACGTACATTAAAATTTAAATATTAACATACATGACATTTGATGACGTCAATAATAGGCATACGCAACATCAACAATTCCGTTCCATGAAAACTGCTGTAAGAAATTCATAATCTTGTCTTTACACAGCGCGCTATCTGTCCAACGACATTTAGCGTGATTCAAGAATATTCACCGCGTTTTTATCGCTTCAGTCGCGTACGCCCAGTTCGTTACAACTATAGCGTGTAAAATAGTGCGCTATTTCTTTATAACAAATAGTCTGTAGCGCGCTATTGCCATATAACGTTTTTGACACTAGTTACTATTAAATAATGTTATTTATATAATTTGCTACGTTACGTTTGGTGATTTGGTTATTGTTTTGATTTTGTATTTATTGAAAATAATTTAAGTGTGTGTGCCAGTTGAGAATAGCACCAACCCACCTCACCCCGTGGGTGTCGTAGAAGGCGACTAACGGATTAGCCAAGGAAGGGTAGCAGCGTACTTCGAGTACATTTCAGTTGCGATCGCCAACCTGCCTGCCAAGCTTGGTGATTATTATATTTATTATCTATGTCCAGTAGTGGAAGTCTTACGGCTAAAATGATGAAAATTGTATCAATCTATCATTTCTGCTAAATAAAGTCCACTGCTGGACACAGGACTCCCCAAAGATCACTGTAACAACCGAAATCACAGTTGAGTTGTTAATGTACTCGAAGGACGCTGCTGCCCATCCTCCGGCCAATCCCATAGTCGCCTTTTACGACACCCAAGGGATGAGATGGGTTGGTGCTATTTATAGCCGGCACTACACAGCATTATTAATCTATAATTTAAGTAAATCAATTTTACAAGCTTTTAACTTGCAATGTATTTAGTTTGTTTAGGTCAAATCTTCCAAGCCAAATTCGAAATTTAGCATGCTTATTCAGCTGTGATGACAATACACTAGAATAATAGATATAATCTCATGCTGCCGCCAGGATTGTCTTCTCACGAGGGCACTCCTCAATGGTTAGTAGAATGGACATGAAACTTTGCATATACGTTGAATTTTGATAGCTAAACATGATAATTACCATGAGCTGATGCTGCAGCCAGGATTGTCTCTTCTTGAAGACAATGGTTAGTAGCACGGACACGTTTAATTTATAATTAATTATATTGTTTTGTGTTATAACATTTAATATAATTTGCTATGCTATAAAGGCAAAGCGCGCATGTTGACCTCCATTGCCAAATGCGGTGCCTGGCGAGTAGTATCGCGAGTAGAGCAGTGTGTGGCTGCCTAGGGCAACATCGCGGCAACATGAAAAGCAGAGCGATGAGCAGTGCGAGGAGCATCGTGTAGCTGCGGCATTACTGAAAAAAACCTTTCCGCAGCACAAATGTTTGGAAGCTGCTTTCTTCTAAAATTGTATTAATTCAACTACAGTCGAATTCCAATTAGTATCTCCTTTTGCCGATGGAGGAGAGAGGAGATTTCCTGGAAATGGGTACCTAAAATGAAGTTCTCTTTTGAATGTATAAAACTATAATGTTAGCGCTGTTCCATACACATGAATAATGCATGTGGATACACATGAAAATACAAATGTGTAGCATTCGGTGGGAGACGGCATAGCTTATAGTGAGGGTGAAATATGAGGGAAAGCGAGTACTTATTGAATGGGTTTTTATTGGAACTCTATTTGAAAATGGATATATCAATGCTCCGATATTATTCTCATACCATCGACATGTTGACGGTTTAGTTAGAGGGCTTAACATCGATGTAAAGAAATCGATATTTTCCAGATATTAACATCGATGAATATGATCGAGCGTCCTTCCCTAGATTTGACTGACGTGAGTCGGAAAGTTATGTTTGCTCGAATGTCCTATATTTGTATCATTAATTTCAGTTAAATTTTTTGGAGGAATTAGATATTGACAACAGCAATGAATAAAAACTACGAGAGATGCACTCACTGTAATCGTCGGAAGTGGCTTGCTACAGGTTGTCTACGAAAATGGTTGAAGCCATTGGAATGTAAACATTTACAGCGAACTGTTGATAACAAAAGGGATTTTAGCAACACAGATATCGTTAACGGCGTATTTTTACCAGATCGCAAGCCTTCTATAAATACCAACAAATTTGTTAAATTTTGGAAAAATAAATTGTTTATAAATGGAAATGTTAGGTCTTTGCAGAGATACTTTGGCAATAAAAGTAATGGTGGCGAACATTTATGCAGCCTAAACAAATGTAACGATGCTTCGACGTCGTCAGACAAAAGAGTTACTGTTGCTCCTGGACATGATGCGAAAAAGGATTTGCAGTTGATCAAACAAGCTGTCAAATGTCAACATTCAGATGGCCATTCAGTGCTACGGGGACATCATCAACATGCATCCCTTGAAACATGCGCTATATATTGCCAATTGTCCAAGTAAGTTAATAAACATTGTTTTATTGTAAATTAAATTCAGTACATTTTAGATGAACCTTGTATGGATCCTGTACCTATTAGACTAAGTTTAAGTTTTCGAAGGAGTATTTCAGTAAAATAGTAATAATTTGATATCCCCTCTCTCTTTCACTACCTTGCTAGGCATGAAGACTATCTGGCTTTTGGGAGAGGTTGGGTTTTTCAGTGTGTATAATTCACACAGATATAAATATTAATTTTCCATTTGGTTGTCTTATAAAAACAGTATCTCTTCAAAGCAAATAATAATATTTTACCAATGACCTAGATCTGCAGTACTCAATACCAATGACTAGGGAGGTATGCCAAAGTAAGGAGCTTCATGGACATTTTACCGGGCCCTTCGTAGGCCTGATGTAGACTTTTAGTGTCAGTGTCATGGCTACATTATAGTAACCTCTTTGTGGCAATGGAAGGTTTTGTCTGTGCAATTATGGGTGAAGTTATAATAACTTCTGGAAATATATTGTGTAGGATGGCACGGTTGATATATGTTGGGCATACCATCATCCGGGTGAGTCTATACATCACATTATTTCCAGTTGTTGTCTTGCTAATGTTAAGTAGTTGTACAGACACAAATCAAGTGGCCAGGATTATTAACCTGAAACTTGCATTAAAATACAACCTAGTGGTCTCTCAGGGACCGTAATACAAGTATGTACTATCCCACATGGTGAGAATCTTATGAAAGCCAAAAAGATTTACAAATTAAGTATCTTGGCGCATGAGGTTGTCAACATTTAGGAGGAAGCTTTCTGGAGCCCTGACCACCGGTAGCTTTTACCTTTTTCCCGATGCTGGTGGACTACTATTTTTTATATTTTAAATATATACTTTTGTGTATATTTTAATTGTAATTTTTATGTATTTATTTTAACTAAAGGAGATAATAATTTTATTTTTATTTTTGAAATGAGATTGAACATGCTACAGTAGCAATTTCTACAGAATAGGTACAATTATCTTCAATCAAGTGTTGAACTGTTGTTCTCCTAGTTCATGTCTCTGTGTGTGCTTTCACACACTGGAAATCTGTTTGAGTGTTTATATCACTACTTAGGTAAGATATTTTTGTGTTTTGTCGTGTGTTTTGATTTGAAGGAAAGAGCGGTCAGACTTCTTGCATGATAAAGATAAAAATATTTTTTATTTACATCAAACCTGCTAGATCCAATAAAACACCAAATTTCGGTAAATATGTTTATTGAGCTTTGTAGCAAAAATACATTCTATAATGACATGACATAAATTGTGTATACCCTACTTAGTCAACCTTATTATTTTAAGAAGGTTAGACAAGTACTCACATTTAGATACAACATACCTTTCCCCCAAGTATGTTCACATAACCCAAAACAATTATAAAACATTCAATAGTACTGGAATACAAAGCAAACTAAAATATCATCTGATTCCAATGAAACATGTTAACATACTAACTACTAATATTACATTTTAACTTACAACATAAAGTTACAATCACAAGCAGGTTTAGTATAGGGAAAAATGGCATGAACAGTTAATTTATTTTTAACCTTTCCACCTAAGAACCGAGGCTCTGACTCTACTGGTATACCCAGCATTTTGGCCCATGTGTATGCGCTTCGTATTTCAATACGTAGGTATAATCTACTCCGCGAATAAAAATCAACAACTGAGCAGTACACATCTGTTGACTCTTCTAAGGCTAGAGAAAAGCATTCAAGATGTTCCATTTCCATTTTTGTCAGACAGTTGAGGGGATATATTTTCTGCGATGTCTTGCACCCTCCGAGACAAAGTGTTTGCTGATAAACTGACACTTTTAAATAAATTTTACCTTTTCGGGGCGTATTTCTTCGGCTACTGCAATCAAGCATTCTTTTATAATTTCTCATTTCAAGAGCCACACGAAAGCTGGCGCGAGTTGCAGACTCTTGTTCAGTATTCGCTTTGGTAAACATAGATGGATCCAATTTCAGTCCTCGCTTAATATTTTTGCGTCTGCAAACTTCCTGTATATTTGGAGTAATTTTGAAGATGTTTCTATCCATAGTGTCATTTAATGTTATATTCTTTGAGAACAGCTATGGTTTCATTAGAAATTAAACTTAGCGCCTTATTACTGGACTCAATAACAAATAATAATCATCATCATATCAGCCACAGGACGTCCACTGCTGAACAAAGGCCTCCCCTTAGATTTCCACAACGAGCGGTTACATGCCGCCCTCATCCAACGACTCCCCGCGACCTTCACCAGGTCGTCTGTCCACCTCGTTGGAGGTCGTCCCACGATGCGTTTTCCGGTGCGCGGTCTCCATTCTAGAACCTTTGTGCCCCAGCGGCCATCAGTTTTACGAGCAATGTGCCCTGCCCATTGCCACTTCAGTTTACTAATCCTTTCAGCTATGTCGACAACTTTAGTTCTCCTACGGATCTCCTCATTTCTGATTCGATCTCGTCATTTCTGATTCGATCTCGTAGAGAAATACCAAGCATAGCTCTCTCCATAGCTCGCAGAGTGACCTTGAGCTTTCTTATGAGGCCTATTATGAGTGACCACGTCTCTGTTCCATATGTCATCACTGGTAACACACACTGGTTAAAGACTTGAGTCTTGAGGCTCTGCGGTATCGTTGACGAAAAGACGTTGCGAAGTTTCCCAAACGCTGCCAAGCCGAATTGGATTCGACGATTGACTTTTTCTCGAAGTTGGACCTACCCAACTGGACAGTTTGTCCCAAGTAGACATATTCGTCAACAACAGAGCTGCCAACGGGTATTGGGATGGGCACGACATGGGCATTTGACATGACTTTTGTTTTGCCCATGTTCATTTTAAGGCCCACCTGTTGGGAAACTCTGTTGAGATCATCGAGCATTGTGCTGAGCTCTTGCAGCGATTCTGCCATTACTACGATGTCATCGGAAAATCGAAGGTGAGTGATATACTCGCCATGTTAATGCCGAATCCCTTCCACTCCAGTAGCTTGAAGGCATCCTCCATTGCAGCGGTGAACAGTTTCGGGGAAATTACGTCCCCCTGTCTCACACCTCCGTGCTCTGTTCATGTACTCGGACTGATATGGTGGCGTTTATAAACACTTCAATGTATAAACTCTGTATAAACACTTCAATGTACCGATTTTTTTCTTTCTTTCTCCCTACTTTAACTAAAACTTTGCTTGTACAATCCCTTCTGCTTCCTATTCTCGATTATGCTGATGCTGATGAGGAACAACTTGATAAACTTGAGCGCCTTCAAAATTTTTGTATAAGATTCATATTTGGTCTGAGAAAATATGATCACGTCTCAGAATTCCGCACTAGGCTCAAGTGGTTACCAATTCGCCTTCGTCGGAATACTCATATTCTTTCGCTACTTTACAGTGTACTTTTCATTCCTTCTACTCCCTCTTACCTTAAAAAACGCTTCAAGTTCCTTGCTGATACTCATACGCGAACCCTAAGATCATCAGAAAACCTAAGGCTTAAAATGCCGATGCATTCCACAAAATTTATTGATAAATCCTTCACGGTTTAGGCTGCTCGTTTGTGGAATGCATTACCGATTCCAATAAGACGTGCTCAATCGCTGTCAGTGTTTAAGGGACTAGTAAGGGAACATTACATGTCGTTAAAGTCATAAATTGTGATTACTTTGCCTTTATTCAGCTCTATTATTCTTTTTACTACTAAATTATCAGTTGGTTTAATTATATTTTCATATATATATATATATATATATTATATATCGCAGTATTATTTATGTTTTATGTATATATGTATGTTTATATACGTAACTATATAATCTTTAGTATTTATTTAGAATTTTTTTGTTTAGATATATTGCTATGCATTTTTGTGTGCACCATCGACTGACCCATTCTTGTCCAATTCAGTTTTTTCCATCCTAAGGTTGCAGGTTTAAGGAAGAAATCGCCGAGTGCGATAAGGCCGCCCATTGTACTCTATATACTAGGCCTTACTGTTTTTATTTTTTGTATAGTAATTGGTGTACAATAAAGAGTTTAATAAATAATTCTTTCATTCTCACCCAGATTTTGAACAGCTTTAATGGCATTTACTTTATCCTATAGTTTGTCCCCAAACAGGTATTATGAGATTGGAGGCTTCTCCGATATCAATTTATCAATGATGTACTGGCTATAACTTCATACAATAAATTGCATAGCAATCCAGTTGAATCACTGATTGCTCAATGTGGTTTTCATCATATTGTGTACCATCATGTTGTTGAAAATCTTTTCAAGGGCTCAACCCTTATAGTAAGTATCTCATAGCATTGATTTGACTTTTGCATAAATGCTTGTATGCTCTATTTATAGGGCCATGTTTCTTGATTAGAGTGGATCTAGTTTCTTAAGGCCATTCTGCATGATTAGTTATTTTTTTGTATATTGTGTGTTATTCCTACTGAATTATCTCAGAGCTGCGAACTATTTTTGCAAGCCACGTACCAAGTACACGATAAACTTCTCACTGTTGACATCTCGTTCTTGCTTGTAAACGAATACTCACCGGCTAACCTCTCGTGAAAGCTCTATTGGTGGTGACGTTTATTTTTTAAATAGTGCACGATAAACTTCTCACTGTTGACATCTCGTTCTTGCTTGTAAACGAATACTCCACTGGCTAACCTCTCGTGAAAGCTCTATTGGTGGCGTCGTTTATTTTTAAAATAAGGCACTATAATCTTGTCACGGTTGACCTCTCGTTCTTACTTGTAAACGAATACTCCACCGGCTAACTTCTCGTGAAAGCTCTATTGGTGGTGTCGTTAAGATTTACGTGCATATAGTGTATACTACTGCGACGCTGCGGATCCATCTCCTGTAAAACATGTAGTTAGTAACTTACCGGTACGGTCGTCTAGACTCCCGCTTTTTTGGGCTCCCACAATCGATTATTTAGCTTTTCTATTGCCTAATCCTTATCCCTCCGCCATTGTTTTCCCATTTTTGAAGAAAAAGGAGGATAATTGGAAGGTTTTCCTGAGTTGCGTATACAACGAGCGGAACAAAAAAGTACAATGACATGAAATTACAGGTTCCGAGCGAAAGACCGCGTACGGACCACAGACTATATTACATTTTTTAAGAAAGTGTTCATCTTTAAAATTGTGATGCAGTGAGTTGTGCAAGGTGCAAACTACATGGTATAAAATGAGGACGAGATTACGGAACATAATCTGTAATTTTGCGCATGTATATGTGAAATAAGTCGTAGCCGACGGCCTAGAAGCCCATTGCACCCCCAGCTCTACCTGTAGACCAAGGCCACCTCGCTGCGGTCAATGCCAAAGTCGAATGCAGGGATGCAATCCTACACGTAGAAGACCCAGATTACCACCCATTCCAGACGTCCCGCCATCTGGCTCAGACGGGATCACCAGTAAGGTGATCAAACGCTTCTCCCTCCTTATTAATTTAGAATTACCGCCGACTAGGAAAATACAATTTAAAACTATCAGTAAACGCATTATAAGCTTTATTAGAGTCATCCGTTTCGTAGATCTCCGAAACGGTAAGCTTTTTTAAACATTCTTTAAATATTTTTTTATTATATAACCTTGGTCTTATACCAAAACTTAATAGCACATATTTACGGACTGAGCACTCAGAAGCAGTTTTGCCTTGTGGTGTGGTCGGATAATGCAAGCTCCAATACCTCTGTCTTACATGTTTAAAATGATGCGCAAAGTCGTCTATGCATGTCAGGCTGGCCATGCCAGTCTGCTGTTTTAATGCAAGTTTTCAAGTTAAAACTTAGTAGCAGACATTCAATCAAACGCAATTGATTGGACTGTTCGGTTTAAGCATATCTATGTTAGTCTCTAGCGATTATAATATCTTTTAAGAGTGTCTGACATTATTTGTAGAAATGTTTCAATGTTAGACATACAGTCATTAAGATTATTTACATTTGGTACTGTATATATACAAACTATAATTAACTTATAGATGACAATGACGATGGCCTATCTACATTTATCTTTGGTTTGTTTGTTTTAATTGATTGTCATAAAAACAATGTTGTATACAATATTGTTAAAACATATACCAAATTTAAAATAGACCTCACCTTGAATTTCTTTCGGCATCACTTACCAGAGGTTGTCATGATCTAGTGTAGTGCCCTTCGTCGTTTCAATGTGACGTGTATAAATGTCTGTTAGGACCTAATTACTGAATTATGATTTTATTCTATGGCCGTACCAGAACCTAGCTGATGGTGTATTTTTAAGCTTTACTGGTGGTGGTGTTATGTTTATTCAATTTGGTTTTTTTTCTAGGCACGGCTGGTACTGGGGTGGCATCACTTCAAGTGAAGCTGAAGAATTGCTTGCCGGACAGCATGACAACGTATTCTTAGTCAGAGATTCATGCGACTCCCGCCATATTCTTTGTGTGTCATTCCGTTGTGTGGGCCGCACACTCCATGCTCGTCTGCGACATGCCAATGGATTGTTTTCTCTGAACAACGAAACATTTGTGCCAGCAAACAGAATATCAGAGCACTGTGCAGCTGTCGACGTCAAATCAAATCTGTTTGAGATGCCAGTCAAATTAGCAAGACCGTTGAATAGGTAAAGCTATCAATTATTACAGCAATTAAACAAGACCGCCTTGTTGGTGTAGCGAACACAAGCGCGCCCGAGCCAGAGTTCCTGGGTTCGATTCCTATGTTAGACAGTGTCATCTTAAATACTGTCGGGAAATTATCAGTAGCTTAACAGGATTTTTGAATTATGCCAGGAAATTGGCAGATAATGGGTTAGATTGCGGTTGTGCCGCAACTTGTGAAAAGACCTTTTCATGTCCACCCATGAAATGCGATAGATTTAGTTTATTGAATGATCTAAATGGTAATAGACTCGCTTCCTATTACATGGGACTTAAAACTGTCAGCGGCGAAACGTCATCGTCTAACAGGTGTGACTATACACACATCAAAAGTTTCTAAGGGTCAAGGAAATGAAATGTATGTGCATTCCTTCAATTCAAACTTAACTTTTTGAACTATCGATTTATATCCGTAAAATATATTAACCTGTAAAATATATTAACGAGAATCTAATTGGTTTTGAGACGTAAACTATTAGACGTAAACTATTCTGTTTTTTCTGGTTCAAATCCAGTAACGAGCGTTATTATGGAAAGATGTCGTCGTATATAATGTTGGAAGGTGGCTGCTGGCAACGAGCGCTTTAGCCAACGATTAGAGTATCGTATATAGCCGTGTGGTGCCGGCGCAGAATGCCACCACCCCATCTCCTCCCATGGGTGTCGTAAAAGTCGACTAAGGGATTAGCCGGAGGATGGGCAGCAGCGTCCTTCGAGTACATTAACAACTCAACTGCGATCGCCAACCCGCCTGCCAAGCGTGGCGATTATGGCAAAACCCCGCAATGAGCCCACAACACATCCATATCGGTGGTTGTGGTGATCTTTGGGGGAGGCCTGTGTCCAGCAGTGGACTTCATTCGGCCGAAATGATGATAGTGTGATAAGCCGACTCTACCTACCTTATCACTGAAAGCGTGGCTGAGAGGCCTGGAGGAGGATCTCACATCACCGCATGCAGTAAAAACGCATTAAGATATCCTGCAGAGACCCATGATTTTGGTTACGTGTTTGAACCGATCTTGAGGCTTGTTAATCAGCGATCAAAAATCATTGTCAATATCAGTTTCTCTAACACTACCTACAAGTGCCATCTATGTGCCTGGCAACAAAAAAGGACGCGGTAAAATGTCTTGGCGAACACAGAAACCCGGTCAGAGATTGGCGTGATGTTTTTCTGATAAGTCGTATGGTATAACACTAGATCTATGGGCGTCAAGCTCGTTTAACACATTCGTCACTGCCAACGCGCCAGGCATTTGACATGTCACAAAAAACATGTCATATCCTCTTACCTGTTTATTACCGGCAGCCGCGAGACAGTAGATTTTTTAATGATGTCTGGCTTTGTAACAGTTAATGAGTTAAACAATGACTTTGACCGTAATCGCGTAAACACAAATTGTCAACTATAAAGTTTCAATATAAATAAAAGTAAAGTCTTGGCCTAAGTGTTCGAATACAACTGCAGTCATGCTGAAGATTTTGGATCTGTCCTCTTCCTGTCCTGTCCACCTGTAAGGCGGTAAGAGATACTACAATATTAATAAAAAAAAAGCAATATAATGTATAACTTTGAATCTTTTCTTCATTTTGATTTAACTACAATACATAACTCCTCCAACATCAATACATAAAAAAACCTTTACTGCAATTCTGCCATTTCAAACAAAACAGTCAAAGAAATATAATTATACCAAATGTTGACAATTTCTAGCACTATTCCGTAACTTGCTTACCTTCGATCTTATATTTGCACATATCCCTGAATGGACATAGCCCTGAACTGTAGTTATTTACTCTTCAATTGCACTGCATCTGTTACAAGTATCACAAACGGCCGGTAAAACTCAAAAAAAAAAACTACATTTTACCGATATATATAATTTATACAGTGCCAGTCAACATTCATTTATTTTAGCTTCCAGTGCAAAGCACCTAGCGCGTTTACCGCGATTGTATAGCGGCATCGTGAAAATTGGGCAGGCAATGAAACCGTTAAAATCACGCCAGAAAGTCTGTGCATGTTGCAGTGGCACAAGGTACATTGATGGGCATTTGGACCAGAGGAAGAACCGACTTGCTTTGAAATATACGCAACTTTAATACACCGACACACCCTGAAAAGATTGTGTCGGATTGTTGGATGCGTCATATTAATTTGACCTGTTTGACAGCCGTTACCCAGAGGTTTTGGTGAATTTGTATTGAGTAATCAATCGGTGTAGTTGTGGAATACTTAATGCGTTATGGCAGTAAATTGTTTTTCACCCACTATTAATTGATTATTTTATGAAATATAAAACTTAATTTTTGTCTTTATTGTGTTGCAAGAATAATGGTAGTTCCCATGTTGACTTAAGAAAACATTCTAATTAGTTGATTTACATAATCATCATTTCCGGTTTATTAAAGTTTTAATAAGTTACATTTTAATATATTCGTAGAAAACATCATGATCCCTAGACAGTTTTGATGTGTGTATATAAAAAGTTTGATTACAATATTAGTGTTACAAACATTGATAATGAAACAAATATTTTACACTAGCTTTTTAGCATAACTGATATATTAGATTGTCATAAAATCTTAAATATTGTTTTCAGATTTGCTAAACTGGAATCTTTACAAATGATTTGCCGATTTGTAATAAGACAAACAGTATCAGCACATGTATGGAGCAAGCTGCCTCTACCGGCAAACTTAATAACTTACGTATCTATTGGCAGTGATTACATTGTACCATCATAGCTAATACTTGTGCCTTCAGTACTCATAACACTATGTTTATTGTAAGCATATTTACAAACCTTTTATAAGAGACTGCAAAAATATAACTGTATAAATATAATAATTATTGTAAATTTTATACTAATGTCAATATTTTACTATAAAACAGAAGATAAAAATTAAAGATAACATCAATGTGACCATTAAATTATTTATTACCAACAACTAAATATGAAATAATAATTTCTATGCCGTTAAGTGTTGTGGTGTGGAATCGTTTTATATACCCATCACTTATTTGTCTAATACAGTCTTCATATTACTTCAGTGTATTGATTCCGAGAATATTCTTGGCCTGAAATATAAAAGAAGCCATGTTTAAGCACTATAATATAATTAATGCCATATGAAATATAGCTTATATCAATGTCATCAGAGCAGTTAGTACCAAGGTAACAACTTAGTTTTAACCGAATGCTCATATGACTATGTTTATTTACTAAGAAACAAACTAATAAAATTATTTACACAAACACTGCTAGTATACATTATAGTAATTAATCCAATGGTATTATGTCTATGAATATGTCCCGGACTTAAAAGCCATATAAGTATCATAGCTGAAGACTGAAAACGTGTCAATGGCTTTTTTGACTAGGTATTTATTTATAAAATACTTTAGATCGGCCTTGCAAAATGTTTACCCGCCATAAGCGTACTGCAAATACCTTTGGCCTAGGATGTAGTGGTGGACGGCTCGCGAAAGCATCCTCTGACCAACCAGAGCACACTAAGGAAGTGCCTGCTTACCTCTAATCAATATAATTTTGACATAGTTATGATTTGTTTAATAAATCAGTTAATGCGTTACTAAGGTTAAACCGAGACTTGACGGCTATAAGCCATTGGTCTGAAAGATTTGGGGTGTCTGTAAACCCCACAAAATGTCAGGCCATAGTAATTGGAAGCCCACGAATTATTAGTAAAGTGACATTTACTTCCCTTTCACCAATTATATTTAACGGTTCTGTCATTCCTTTTAGCCCCAGTGTAAAAGATCTTGGTTTACATCTGGATTGTACATTTAACTAGCACACACAGGTTTCCAGTGTAAGTCAGAGAGATAATGGGACACGTCACTATAGTCAATTATCTACCTTATTGAGCTACCTTGGCTTGAAAGCGGGTTTGCTAATTAAGCTGGATAGAGTCCTTAACAACTGCATTCGCTTTATATTCAACCTGCGTAAATATGACCATGTGTCTGGTTATATGTCTGAGCTCAAATAGATGCTTATTCGCCAGAGAAGAAGTTCACGTGCGTTGATCACGATTTTCTCCCTACTTAACGCTCCCACCCCTCATTCGCCAGCGAAGAAGTTCATGTACGTTGACCACGCTTTTCTCCCGGATACTTAACTCTGCCACCCCTCCGTCTTATCCTATGCCACTTTCAATATCGTTCGTCTACTCATGCTAGGAACTTACGTTCTTCAAAAAGTTTTCTCCTACACTGTCCTTCTTATAGTTCTGATTTTGTCCATTCTTTGTTTTATATTCAACACCAGCTTTCTCAGGAAATCAGGATGGCCATGACTAGGTATTCGTTTAAGCGGAAAGTACGGAATTACTTGTTTTAACAATACCTTAGCAGAATCATAATAAAATCTTTTCTATGACTTCTATTAGGTATATATGTATGTATATGAATATTGAAATATATTGTAAGAATTATAAAATTGTATAGTTGTCTTAAACATATTGTACCTGCATGTTATCTCGTTATCACCCTATGGTTGACTGGTGTTGAGTCCGCCTATGTTTATATTTTAAACTAGCTGGGACCCGCGGTTTCACCCGCGTTTAATTTAAAAGAAATTTCGAGTACTTCGACATAGACAATTGACATAGAATACCTACATATGTTGGATTTCAAGGGTTTTATAGTTTTCGCGCGGAACCCTAATCATTTTTCTAAAAAAAGTAGCCTAAGTTATTCCTTATAACGTCAGCTATCTGCCAGTGAAAGTCCCGTCAAAATCGGTCCAGCCGTTTCGGAGATTACCCGGAACAAACAGACAGACAGACAGACAGACAAAAAATGTAAAAATTGTTTTTTTGCTATAGGTACCGTATACACTTCCATATGCATTTAGTAAAAAGCTGTTATTTTGACATTACAAACAGACACTTCAATTTTATTTATTTGTATAGATAAATAAATATATATATAATAAGGTGATAATATGGTTACTATAGAACGAGAATCAAAACTTAAGTAAAACAAGTCTAGACTGCGTCCATCTAATATGAACCCTACGTAATACATTCACCATTTATTTATTTATATTCAATCGATGCAATCTTGACTCAAGTTTTACTTGAGTTTTGATTCTCGATTTGAAATACGGGCCTTAACTCTGTCTTACAGTCCGCTAGTATGCGCTTATTTGGCTTGGCGCTTATTATAATGTATTGGAAAACATTACTAATGTCTTGTTGAGCATGGCTTGCGTGTTAGGTAGTTCAGTTCCGTGCATTGTGGTTGACCTGAGCCATGCTGAATGACATGAAAACAGCCATGTGGTGCCGGGTAAGAATAGCACCAACCCACCTCATCCTGTGGGTGTCGTAAAAGGAGACTAGGATCAGCCAGAGGATAGGCAACATCGTCCTTCGAGTACATTAATTACAACATAACTGCGATTGCCAATCCACCTGCCAAGTGTGGCGATGACTTCCCCAGTGAGTACAAAACACAGACCCGGACTGATAGTTGTTGCGATCTTTGGTAGTGGCTGTGTGGATTTATTTGGCTGAATGATGATGAGCAATGCTGATGCGTTATGCCCGTGAACGGGTGCCCTCTGTCAGGATCGGTCAGCTTTGACTGCTATATCAATTTTATTGTAAGGCAATCAATTATTATTGTGTGTATTAATCCTACATATTAACATGCGTTATCTTCATATAACTTTTCACGAATTAGTATGCATTATCCTTACATAACTTTTCACGTGTCCGTGTGGCGTCCGGATTAAGAATATAGCACCACTCCCATCTCCTCCCATGGAGGTCGTAAAAGTCGACTAAGGGACTCTTAACCAGAGGGATGGGCAGCAGCATCCTTTTTGCTGAACAGTAGCATTTCTACGCTCACCAAACCGCCTGCCAAGCGTGGTGAGTGAGCAAATTCCATGACGACACGATTTATGCACCGGCCCCCAGTTCCCGGCAGCCCCGCTATTCCTGGTCATGGTAGCGAGCACGGTAACGGCGGGGCAGGGGGTGCTAAGAATCACCGGACGGGATTCGGCTCCCACCCCAGACGAGAACTGGGCCTGGTAACGTATAATACACGCACACTGCAGACGAAAAGATTGTTGAGCTGGAAGAAGAAATAGATAAGTTGCACTGCCATATCATGGGTCTATCAGAAGTCCGAAGAGAGGGCGAGGACACGATAACCCTGAAATCCGGCAACTTATTCTACTACCGGGAAGGCGAACATCCGTCTCAAGGTAGTTTCGGGTTTCTCGTCCGCTGGTCCCTCATTTAACAGCACAGTGGCCATCGAAAGTGTGTCGAGCAGGGTAGCGTACCTTATACTCAGAATATCTAAGAGGTATTCGTTGAAGGTCATACAGGTCTACGCACCGACCTCGACTCACCCAGATGTTGAAGTAGAGAGTATGCATGAGGACGTAAGTAGGGCCATACATACCTCGAAGACACTTCACTGTTGTGATGGGGGACTTCAACGCAAAGCTGGGCACTCGATGCGATGGTGAGTTGAGAGTGGGGCAATTTGGATATAGGCAACGGAACCCAAGGGGACAGAGGCTGGCCGACTTTTTAGAAAAGGAGGGACTCTTCGTGATGAACTCCTATTTCCACAAGCCGCCTCACAGGAAATGGAGTTGGATGAGTCCCGATAGTTCCACGAGGAATGAGATTGACTTCATCATGAACCATATAGAAGGTAAATCTTCAATGATGTCTCTCATGATTAATAGGGTGAAAACCGGTAGTGATCACCGAATGGTAAGAGGCACATTGAATATTAATCTCAAAGTTGAGAGGTCTCGTCTGATGAGGTCTACGCTCCGGTCCTCTAGTGCTCATATCCAAAATCCCGAGAGCTTTCAACTCGAACTCCAAATCCGCTTCGAGTGCCTAGAACATTGCGTATCTGTGGACGATTTAAATGGTAGGTTTGTAGAAACTGTCCAAACCGTTGGGTCTAAAACCCACCGTAAAGGTCGACCAAAAAAGTTCTCCGATCACACTCTCGACGTCATGGCAGAAAGACGCTGCAGTCCTGCGGTGATGCTGAAGCATACCGAATGCTCAACAGACGCATATGGAAGTCCTTGCGTCACGATATCCGCACATTTTACACCAACGGTGTTAAGGAGGCGATTGAGCGGAATCAAGACTCCCAAAGTGTACGCAAGAGCAAAGGTCTATTGGGCAAAGTCGTATTATGATGCTGAAGACCGAGTGCCGTCCTCGGTCTTCAGCTTAGCGTCGTAGTAGCAGTGTAGCGTCGACTAAGCCAGAGGTTTTGAGTGAGATTGAGAACTTCTACCGGCAGTTATACACCTCGGTTCCTATACCTACCATTGGCTCTGACAAATACCCGCGAGCCAAACTAACCCGACACTATACCGAGGATATCCCGGACATCAGCCTGTACGAGAGTAGGGTGGCCTTGAAACAGCTTAAAAATAACAAGGCGGACGGAATTACAACAGAGCTTCTGAAAACGGGTGGCAAACCGGTACTTAAGTCCCTCAGAAGCTATTCAATTCCGTCTTACTCGAGGGTACAACGCCGGAAGCGTGGAACAGAGGTGAGGTGGTGCTCTTCTTTAAAAAGGGTGATACCACCCTATTGAAGAATTATAGATCCATCTCACTTTTGAGCCATGTTTATAAGCTGTTTTTCAAGGGTCATCACGAATCGTCTCGAGCGCAGGTTTGATGACTTCCAGCCCCCCGAACAGGCCGGTCTCCAAAAAGGTTTCAGTACCATAGACCACATCCATACGCTGCGGCAGGTTATACAGAAGACCGAGGAGTATAATCTGCCACTATGTTTGGCGTTTGTGAACTATGCCACAGGACGGATGACAAGTGGGTGACCGCACAGTGCTATTTGAACTGGGTTTAGTTGGATTCACTGATTGGTAAACAATCGACAAGGTTAAGCAATATTTAGCGCGGTCAGTGTATGGATGGGTGACCACTCAGTGATATTTGCATTGAGTAGGTATCTCCGGCACGTTTTATTTATTGTTTATTTATTTATTCACTTTAAATAGAACGGCCAAAGCCAATTACACTACTTAAAGACAATTATCAATAAATCTATACAAATAAATAAAATTGAAGTGTCTGTTTCTAATGTCAAAATAACAGCTTTTTACTAAATGCACTATACAAATAAATAAAATTGAAGTGTCTGTTTGTAATGTCAAAATAAGAGCTTTTTACTAAATGCATATGAAAGTATATACGGTACTTACAATAAAATAACTTTTTTTTTTGTCTGTCAGTCTGTCCGTCTGTCTGTCTGTTTGTTCCGGGTAATCTCCGAAACGGCTGGACCGATTTTGACGGGACTTTCACTGTCAGATAGCTGATATTATAAGGAATAACTTAGGCTACTTTTATTTTAGAAAAATAAAACCCTTGAAATCCACTATATATATTCTATGTCAAGTGTCGAAGTACTCTAAATTTCTTTTAAATTAAACGCGGGTGAAACCGTGGGTCCCAGCTAGTTATAAATAAAATTATCACAATAATACTACTCTGTCAAGAAAGTAACGGGAAAATATCAATAATACACAAAATGTTTGTTATTCATCCAAATTTATTTTATCACCTTCAAAAATTCGTTCACAATGATGGCCGTGTGTGAATGCGCATTATCGTGGTGCAAAATCCAAGAATTTTCTTTCCACAAATCTGGCCTTTGTCTTCGAATTTGCTCTCTTAAATGCCGCATAACGCTCAAATAATATTCTTTATTTACCGTTTGACCTTCCGGCAAGAATTCCGAGCGCACAACACCGCGATAGTCAAAGAAAACAGTCAACATGACTTTGACTTTTGATCGACTTTGGCGTGGTTTTTTCGGTTTCGGTTCAGTTGGAAGGCGCCACTCCGAAGCTTGTTGACTAGTTTGCATGTCAAACTCTTAAACCCACGTCTCGTCACCAGTAACAATGCGTTTCATAAATGTTGGGTCGGAATTGACTCGTTCTAGCATGTCCTCAGCGACTCTCATGCGATTGAGTTTTTGAAGAAAATTCAGGTCTTTTGGGACTAGCCGAGCGGTAACATGTTACATACCCAAATGATTAGTTAAAATGGTACGGATCTACTCGTGAGATACAGAAAGTTCGGCGGCTATCTCTCAAAGTTGAATGGGGATTTTCAGTCACTATTTCCTTCACTTTTGCGATGTTAACTTCAGTTGCAAACGTTGATGGCCTATCAATCCTTCCATCACATCTCGACCGCATTTGAACGCTTTGTACCACTCATAAGCACGTGTTTTTGATAAAGTCGATTCACCGTAAGCCATCTGTAACATTTTCAGTGACTCCGAACACGAAATTCCATTGGCGATTCAAAATTTAAGACCAACTCTTTGTTCGGTGTTTTTGTCCATAATGAAATTCGCTATACACACTAGATATGATATAACTAAAAACAGCATTGTATTTAATATAAATAACAGATGCAACTCAAACTCTGCGCCAAAATGGAAAACAGTTGTGCCAATCTAACAACAACAATAAAAACAAAAATTTGAATTTGGAACCATAAACAAATCATCCATTCCCGATACTTTTTTGCTGAATGTATATATAATAATAATAAGGTATGGCAGAGCAAGGAGCTTCACGGACGCTTTTACCGGGCCCTTCATGGGCCCGATGTAAACTTTTTAGCGTCCGTGTCTTGGCTACGATTCGGTGACCTCTTCGGGAAAACCAAGGTTTTATCTGCAATTATGGATGAAGTTATCATGACGAATAACTATCGGAAATATATTGTGAAGGACGGCACGGTTGACATCTGTCGGGCATGCCACCGTCCGGGTGAGTCTATCCGTCACATTATTTCCGGTTGTTCTCGTCTTGCTAATGGCGAGTACTTGCACAGGCATAACCAAGTGGCCAGGATTATCCACCAGCAACTTGCGCTGCAATACAACCTTGTGAGTTCAGAAGTGCCATATTACAAGTATGTGCCCGACCCAGTTCTGAATCAGAATGACCATGTCACATTGTACTGGGATCGATCTATCATCACTGACAGGACTATTGTAGCCAATAAGCCTGATATAGTGGTGATAGATCGAGTAGATCGCCGCACAATGATTGTGGATATAACTATCCCGCATGATGAGAATCTCGTGAAGGCCGAGAAAGATAAGCAAATTAAGTATCTTGACTTGGCGCACGAGGTTGTCGACATGTGGGAAGTAGACTCTGCAATAATTGTGCCGATAGTTGTTACGGCCAATGGCCTAATGGCCAAGAGCCTCGACCAACACCTGAAGAGGCTCTCGTTAGGCGGCTGGGTCAAGGGCTTGATGCAGAAAGCGGTACTCCTAGACACGGCTCGTATTGTTAGGAGGTTCCTCTCTCTGGAGCCCTGACCACCGGCAGCTTGGACCTTGTTCCCGATGCCGGTGGGCTACTATTTTTTATATTTTTAAATGTATATTTTTATATGATGTATATTTTTATATGATGTATATTTAAAAATGTAATTTATATGTTTCATTTTAAATGAAGGAAATAATAATAATAATATAAATAAATTATAATAATAATATCACGTTTATCGCCAGTTCCGGTTGGTGTCATTAAACGGCAGTCGTTAATGCGTAGATTCCATTTTTACCAAAAATAATTAAAATAAAAAAAATACTATTTCCAGTTTATATTTATTGATAACATATTTAATTTAGTGTATATGATCAATATGACGAAAATCACAATATTAAGAGTGAAAAACTGATCAAATAACTCGAAAGAATACAAAAAATCTGACATCTTACACCTACAAACAACTAAACGATTACTCAACGAGTATTCGGTTAGTTTCGATCCTATCGGGTTAAAGTTCTGTTGAACTGCGTTCAAGGAACACGTGAATACCAACTGCGGATAGAACATCGATCGAAAGACTTTCAAACCTCAACGATATTTAGCTCGTTGGTTATTACGAGAATCGGGGTACAGAGGCTTAACGTGTTCGCCAAGGCACGGTGCGTTTTTGCTATGAAATAGATGGTTACCCATCCAGACCATGGCATGGAAATGAAATACTAGGATATAGTAGTGGGCTTGCCGTGTTCTAGTCCAGAAAGATTACAATTTATGCGACGTGTTTTGGGTGGGTACAGGGCATCAGGCATTTGTTAAAAGAAGAAGTCATTAATTTATGACAGATATCCAGATCACATATAGAGGATTTAGAGACGGAGCAATTGTCGATTTCATTTGATAAGTTATTAATATGAAACCAAAAAATATATAATGTAAAACATTGGTCAAGTAAAAATGGCAGCTGATAGGTATGTAATTTTAAGGTCAAGTTATGAAAAATGTATTACTTATTATGTAGTACTTATTATATTTACTCTTCAGTACGTTGTTTGGTTGTTAATGTAGTCTGCGAAAGTTTATATGTAAAGTTTTAAACATTTATTGTAATGTGTGATGTTCAGTATTCATCATCATCATCATTTCGGCCGAATGAAATCCACTGCTGGACACAGGCCTCCCCCAAAGATTACCACAACAACCAATATGGTGTGTTGTGTGCTCATTGGGGGGTCTTGCCATAATCGCCACGCTTGGCAGACGGGTTGGCGATCGCAGTTGAGTTGTTAATGTACTCGAAGGACGCTGCTGCCCATCCTCCGGTTAATCCCTTAGTCGACTTTTACGACACCCACGGGATGAAATGGGGTGGTGGCATTCTGAGCCGGCATATAATTACAGATATTTAATAGTAAAAACTTCGGGGCATGCATAACACGAAGTGTGCAACAAAGAAAAAGTGGTTTGTTGGTGCCGGCGGCGGGAAGCCAGACAGACCGCGCGCAACTGCGCGATTTCATCCGACCACCAGTACACTGCCGTACGCCGGGAGCGCCTGGCCTGGGGCATGGATACATCGCATATTGACGTCATCGTCTCCCGGAACCAAGGCGCTTCATCCTCCGGATCGGGCAAGATCCCTTGATCGGCCTCTAGCCAGGCCACGGCGTTGGCGGCTGCGACGAGCAACTCGCGATGCAGCCGTGTGAGGGCCCAACGTCACGACCGCGGGCTAGGACTAAAACGGCTCGGGCAAGGCGTGCGGAGGGCCACGTCAAACGTGGTTCGAAAGTGTGACCACCTCCTCCGCTACGCGCCATCCCGACATCATGCGGGCCACAGAAGGCCAAGGCAAGCCGCCCATGTCAGGTCCACGACTTACTCCCACCGAACGCAGGTGCTAACGGACCCCCTATTTAGCAATCGGAGGTCAAGAGACGCCGCCCAGTCTTGAATTATCTATCCTCCCTCTCGGCGCGTCTCGACGGTTGCCCCAAGCTCTGGCGTGAGCGTTGAAATCCCCTAGGACGAGCACTGGACGGGGCGAGCATTTACAGTGAATGCTGCGTGCTACCGCGTCCAGGTATGCGTCGAAGTCGGCGAGAGACAGGTTGGGGGATATAGCAGCCCAATACTGCCAGAGGTCCCCACCCCCACGTCCCCACGACGAAGAAGCCCTGCCCGCTGTCCAACATCAGCAGGGAGGCCCACCTTCGGCTCCAGCCCAATAAATATCGACGGAGTCCCAGGCGCCCCCGAATCAGCGAGGGTGTTCCTGGATACCATAGGGCTCCGCCACAACCGCCAAGGCAACCGACCACTCCGCAGCAGTAGATTCTGCGTGTTGCGGCAGTGGTTTAGGTTGCCCTGAAGAACCTATAATGGGCCTCCATCGCCTCCGGTGAGCCGGAGCGTGCGACCGGTGCCGTCGGCGCAGTCATCGTCGGGCCGTCGGCTGCGGCAGGTGAGGCTGGTCTGTTCCTCTTGAGTTTCTGGGCCGCACACAACTTGCAGACCAATCTGTGTTCGGCCGGAATGCCGAAGTCCGTACACAGTGAACAGTTTTTACTACGCCGTGCATTCTCTTACCTTGTGGCTCTAACAGCCACAAGCGAAGCACCGGTCGCTTCGGTCAACCCGGTGTATGGATGTATGATGCACCAGAGGCCCATATGCCCGAACGCGAGGCATCGGTATGGAGGATGGAGTGAAGCTATCTGTATATAGATCAAAGATTTTAACATTTCAATATTTTCAATTAATCACAACTAAATGGGTATGAAAGCAATATTTAATAAGTATCATCATCACATCAGCTAAAAGACGTCCGCTGCTGAACAAAAGCCTCTCGTCATTTTGGGGGGAATTTGCCAGTATCCCCCACGCTTGGCAGGCGGGTTGGTGAGCGCAGTATGGCTATTGTTGCACGGAAGGGACGTTACTGCCCATCCATCTGGTTTAGTTAGTCCCTTAGTTGGCTTTTACGACATCCACGGGAGGAGATAGAGTGGTGCTATGTTCTTAATCCGCAAACCACGCGTATTTTAATGAGTATGAAAGCAACCAACGTCTTAACAACATAAGGCACTGAGTATATAAAATAAACTATTGCGTTTAGAATTGATTATAGCATTTGTCATCACATCTTGGATGAAGATATTGGATGTGTGTGATACATAACTCATTAGTAATGCACTCGTCAAAGAAAATTTATTAAATCTTGGATGGACAAAGATATTGGATAAGTGGCATAAAATAAATCTTTTCGAACCAAAAATATTCCTACTTTTTTTATCGTTTCTCATCCATGCTATTATTATAGTCTTTCTAGTCTGGAGGTCTGAGAAATTAGCAGATGGGAAATATATATAACATTGATTCGATTCCTTCGATGATGCGCGAAACGCCGACGTCTGAATGGAACGTTAACGGAAGGGTTGCTACTTACACAAAAGAAATAAAACATATTTTATGAGAACTAAAATAGCTTATTATATAATTATGTGCAACTGACAAATACTTGCGACATTTTGATTTACTTGAAATGATTTAATTTAAGAATATAATTAACTCTCATTCTTATGAACAATTTAGGTAATAACTCAAGACCAAAACAATCAGAAGACTTTGCAAACAAGTTTTTTTGTGTCATTTAAGCTCAATTTTATCACCAGTAAAAGAAATAAAATATTATTTTAAATTATCTTCAATATTTTTGCAATAACTAACGAAAGCACCTGGTGGTAAAAACCATTTTTCAAGTCTCACGTGAAATTACGCTGAGCGAAACGTGATAGCGATACTCCTGATTACTATTACCGGACTGCGCTACGGTAGTTCGGCAAGCAGCTTGAACCCTTACGGCCGGCGAGTCGAATCATTGTTAGACATATTTTCAATGTGGTATTATATATAAAAAAGTAAAAAAAAAAACTCATCTTCAGTCAGTATTCGTGATTAAGCTTTACGTAACTGCATAATCACGAATAAGTAATAGTGTCTGGGGGATGCGCCAAATTAATTTCGCGCACGACCCGAAACTTTGGGCCACCCCTCCTCTTATAAGATAGGCATAACATACAAGATAAGCGAATAGTTGATTTCAACTAATAAGCGCTACCATTTTCCTTCTGCAACATTGACAATCTCCAGATGGCCCAAAAATTCACTATGAAATTATTCCGTTGAACTTTGGATGAAAATTTAGGCTCCCACCCGTGCCCCTTTCCTGGCTATATCAATGTTGATTGATTAGTATTGTAGGTAGGTACAATTTAGATTTTTTATAATGAGTGTATAAAACCAAGACCGTATTAAGAGCTGAAACTTTATGAATAGTCTAGTCATACGAGGAAACAGGCATAGGGCAATAGAATTTGGAATTCGTTGTTTACTTACCGTTGTAAATGCAGCAGTTAATGTTTGTGGAGCTGCAGCCACCGGATTTAAACTTAATGCCGTTTGTATCAATTGAGCATCTCGAATTCGTGATGCAACAAAATTCCTTGTGGCACTGCTGTTTGGACTACTATCTGTGAGATAAAACAATTCTGCTGCCTTATATATTCCAGCCAAGCCCACCCGGCGGATATACCAGTTGAACTGAAAATTAATGTTTTAGTTAATGTACTGTCAATGACACCATGAGATGTTAGATGTACATGTGCAATCGTTTTGATATATATATAATATATATTTAGGTAAAAATCATTGAAATAAAATATTCTGGAAAACTAACATCAAAGAAAAATACAGCTCGGAATCATATGGTCCTTCACCCCGAGGAAGGGCGAAGGGGTATGCCGGACTCCTACCGGCTAAAACCACTGGGGCGGTCATATTCGGCACCTAAGGGAGGCTCCAGGTCCGCGTATGATCACACTAGAGCCGCCCACTGGTGCCATGCCATTATCTCGGAGAGGGTGACTGTAAAGCGGTCAACCCCCCGGGGGGATTGTAAAGGATCCCCCAAAGCGCCCCACGCGTCGGATCGCTTGGTGTGAGCACGCAGATTCCCCTATCTTCGTAGGTTGCAGGGTTTTCAGGCGTATGGGAATTAGGTGCCAGGGACTGGCCAGGGCGTCTCCTCCTTCTTCGAGCGGGATCGGCTCTCTCCTTCTGGAGCATGACTCTCTCACAGGAGATCACTGCATTCCAGTTTTCGTGCTCTGCCAACATAGCCGACCCTACTGCTGACAGAGAGAGATCCTGCCCAATCCGAGCGACCAGGATCCGCCGGTCGGCGGCCCACGCTGGGCACGCCCCGAGCGTGTACTGTGCGGTGTCCTGGTCGCTATCACAATGGTGGCATTATCCCGTGGCCTCGCGACCTATCCTGTGCAGGTACGCGCCGAAACAACCGTGCCCGGTGCGCACCTGCGTCAGGCGGTAGGTGACGCGCTCGCTCCTTCTTAGCCAGGCTCCAAAGAGCGGCAGGACGGCCTCGACGACACGCTTGGTTGCAAACTGCAGCCGCAGGCGATGACGCCACTTTCCAACAGGATGTCGAAAGGCGGAAAACGCGCCAGGAGAGTTGCCGCCTCGTACCGGACACTGTTGGGTATCCTCGTGCGATCCGGATAGCTACTCTGCGCTGCAGACTGAATTTTGGTTCTGCAGCGATGGGCGCCTGATAGTCGAGCTGATCATGCAGACGCATAGGACCACGGACCGCACGACCCCCCGTAGAGACGGCGAACTTCCTCACATGGTCCCCCGAGGTTGGGCAGCAGCCGGTGTAGTGCACCCACTACCCTCTCAACTCGGGGGACGAGGCCCTGGAAGTGCTCTTCGAAGCCCCGGGTATTTCATATACAGGCCCACCCCGATTCGCGCATCACTAACGCGTGTCCACGTACTGGGTGGTTCTCTGCTCCTCGGCAGTTTGTAGAACCATAGCGCCTCGGTTTTTTGAGGCGCTATCCGCAGACCCAGGGCTTGGATTATGGCTACGACATTTGCAACCGCTTGCTCCGCAAGCCGCTTACGCTTCGCCCGCTGGCCAACACCAGAGTGTCGTCAGCGTAACAGACTAAGCTGACGCGAGCAGGGAGAACGAGACGCAAGACCGCGTCGTAGGCGAGGTTCCACAAGAGGGGGCCGAGAACTGACCCCTGTGAAACCCCGCACGTAATCTCCCTCCGCTTTACGCTACCGTCCCTGCCCACGTAGCGAATGTGCCTATCGCGCGGACACCGTAGTGCCGCCCTAATAGCGCCCCACGGGATGGAGTTGAAGGCGTTGACGATGTCTAGACTGACCGCCAACGCCACCCCACGCCGCCGTGACACTGCCTGTTCCGACAGCGAGCGGACGCGAAGAATCAAAAAGTAAAATTTTGTACTAATAGAAAGCACATTCACCGAATTGAAAGGGTACTTAGAGTACAGTCCTTAATATAAATTAAGGAATGTACTCTAAGTACCCTTTATTAAACTATATTTATACTACTTGCAACCATGACGCACGGTTGCCGTTATCGGGAGCCCCGCGACGTGTAAAACATTATGTTATGCCTAATATAAATCTTATATTTACGTGTCTCATCTTATCTGAACTGATGGTAAGAATAAAGCTTGTTTTGCTTTAGCTTCTCTCACAGCGTTTGGAGCGCAATATTCAATGCTATATTATACGCTATACTATTCACCATGCAAATGTGCGTATGGGCGATACAATATGGGATCTGATATGGCATATAGCCATGCTCAATAGCAAACAGTTATGTAGGTACTTAAACTGGGATCAACTATTGCTATACTGTATACTTACATCCACACTTCTGTCTCCAGAATGATAGCATATATCATCAACAAGTGATAGTAGTGTAGCTAAACAATTTGGAACATTATTGGGCATTGTTTGAATAGCCATTGCTTTAGGCCATGTGCTCCTAAAACAAATATGGTGTTTAGAAAATAGGAAAAAATCATAATTATAAGAACAACAAAAAAATTAAGAGCAAACTCACTTATATGGGTCAACCATAGTTAACCTTGTCGTTATTGCATTTTCAATGAATTTTGTTGGTACTTTAGACTCCTTCAAATCAATTTTGGGCCACTGCATGACAGAAAACAAGTTAGGTAGTGCTATAAGGGCAATTAAATAGTAATCATTTTCTAACACTTACAGTTTTCATTTCTTCCACTAATTGTTCATTACATTTAACATTAAAATAATGGACCAGATCTCCACCTCCATTGGGAAATAAGCCATGCGTTATAGTTGGGTAACCAGCTGCTTTCGCGCCGGAAGTCAAGGATTCTACAGACCATCCACTCATTGGTACAAATTCTAAAGCATGAGCCAAAATTCGAGCTTTAATATTTTCCTCATATTGATGATCTTCATTTTTATGGTCAAATGTTGTGATAGTAACAGAATTAGATAGTTTTGTTTCTATTTCTTCTTTGACTTGAGAATAACTTCTTAATATTCCATTTGCGTTATTGACCAAAATTGAGGCAAATGGCCTAATAGTACTGCCACTCTTCAAGGCTGTTAACAAAATAAAACAGTACTGAATAATAAGAAAGATGTTATTTTAAATTATTATCTCAACAGGGGGACAGAATAAACAAATCAGAAATAAGGGTAATAAATGATTTATTAATAAAATGTTATAGTGTTATTAATCACAATTCATTTTCAATCCTTGCATTTTATTAACATTAATACACTCAGATAGCCGTGCAATGAGGCCTTCAATCAGATGAAAAGCATTTAATGCAGAACATATTATTGCTTTCTTGTTTTCCTTAGGTATCTTGTCTAAAATATTTCCTCCCACATTGATAGACACATCATGTTTTTCTTCTGATAGATCATTCCCTGCTTCAATATCTTTAAGTTTTACTTCATAATGAGCTTTGGACATGTTAAGTCCTACTCTTAGTTGTTCCAGATAGCTAGTCTCAATAAAAGAAAAGCAAGCAACAATACCCGTAAGGTTCTCTGTATCTTTGATTGTCAAATATCTCAGGAAGTTTAATGATGTAATAATTTGATCAGCTAGCTCTACTAGATCTGATTCAGCACCATGTGGTAGGAAGCATATTTTCTTTAACATATTTGAAAGTTGAGCACCAGTGAAACAGTCATCCATTCTAGGTTCCTTGAATGCTTCATTCAATGAGTTTTTATACAAAGTTATTGCATATCCAATCATACCGGAATGATTAGATATTTCAATCAAATATTTGATAAGTGCACATCTTCCCTTATAATCAAATTTATTTACATGGCATCCAATTAATGCAACTGAATGCTTACGTAGAGATTCATAACTAGAATATATAGCAACATTCACTAATCCCTTGCACATGTCAAAGTGTACTGATGATGTAAGAAGTGCTTGTGATAATTTGTTGGGAAAACGTCTCACAATCACATCACATAAAGCTATTGCCTTCGCTAAAAGGCTATACTCTGCAAAATCTAACAAGTGAACTACAGAAAGCATTACAGTATGAAGAACATAGTGTAAATTATACACTTGTGGAATTGCAGTTTCAGGTACTTCAAAATGACCTGATAGTACAGTATAGAACAGTCCAGACAGTGTAGTCATATTAATCTTTTCTCTATGTTCATAAGGCGACATCTCATCATCATTATAAACTTTTGTAGTTTTATTCTTACTTTCTTTATGGCAAATTTCTAGGTGTTCTAGGAATTTAAATATATTCCTCTCAATAGCACAAATGTCTTGCATAATGGTGGAGCAACTTAATCTGGCCTCACTTTGGTTATTACTTTTTGGATCAAAATCTATGTAAATTAAAGGTTTTCCAAGAAGACTAATCAGAAATGCTGTTATTATTTGTTTGGTTTGAATATTTGAATCTGCTTCATTGAATTCATTGATAAAATATCTATAGAATTGTGGTAACATAGTGTACACTTTCATAATTCTTCTGATGTTGGTATCAGAATCCATCAGCAATGTTTCTTTTCCTTCCAAATGATGGTCAGGTATAGGAATATTCTCAATGTATGTACTTATTGAGTTCAAGCACCACTCCAAAGATCTTCCTCTTTTTAAATATAACCTTTTCAAAAGCTCTTGTAGAGGTGGTAATATTAGACCAAACTGAGCATCATTTTTAGCAAGTTCAATTTGTTCAATAAATTCTAGTAGAGCTTCCTCTGGTGCAGATCTCTCAACGATTGTTGTTAATAATTTTTCACAGGCACCATAAAGCGATGGTTTTATTATTATAGTATCATCTTGAATCTTGCCAAGGATCACAGGTATTAAATCCCAGCAATTATCTTTAAACTTTTCGGCCAATCTCTCCTCATTTGAAATATTTTGAGCTTCCTTATATTTTTCGTTATCCAGTAATGTGGAAATTAAATCCACAACATCTATACGTTGATTCATATTGAGATTTGTATGAATTCTAGGAATATTTATAAGAATTCCAATAATTCTGAAATTCAAGTGCTTTGGATAATATTACTATTGCGAGGTTAGTACCGCTTTAGAATTGCTCCAATTGACAATATGTTGAAAAAATAGTCTTGATTTAAGTATACATTTATAAAAACTACTCCAATTTCAATACTTACACCGAAAAATCTTCTGTAACCGGCTCATACTAGATTGAATTATTTCAAATGTTATTGTAATTAATAATTTATTAGTATGTTTGGGACGTCTTGTCTAGTTAATTATATTTCTTTTCACTTTCAGTATAAATGTACTCTGTGCCGTAACGATCATAGATGTACATAATAAATAACCTAAGTAACGATGACGGAAACAATTGAGTATTGACATATTGATAAACGATTGATATTTAAATCGAATTATTTATAAAAAATATATTGATAATTAGATATGTCAAAACATCGATATTTTCATTTAATAATCGATAATTATTGACGATATACAGCTCTGTCCAGTAGCGGATCCAGGAGGGGAGGGCTAAGCGGCTTAAGCCCAAAAAAGTTACTATTATACTATATATTTATTCTACTTCTTATCATAGTATAGTCAAACAGTATAATTTTCATCACATCCTTATTTAATCCATTTTATGAAGGTATTTTAATACAAAGGTACTAATTTTAAATTTCTATAACATGTTTACGTGAAGAGTTTTTAATCCGCGCACTACTCATTCAAGATGCAGCCACACCACAACCCGCCCACCTGCGCCGTGGTCCCGTGTGCGTGGTAGGTTATTACAAGGCCGTGTTTGGGTCGCAGAAATTCATGTGTACCAAACTTCAACTTAATTGGTCCAGTAGATTCGGAGTAAATTGGCTGTGACAGACGGACAGTCAGACTAACACAAGAGTGATCCTATAAGAGTACCGCGGTTTTTTTTATTAGGATGTACGGAACTCTAAAAATAGCCGAGAGACTAGTTGGGACAAGTTCTTGGGCTATTTACAGCCAACCAACACAGCGTTCTGGAATTTGCAACGAAATCTCAAATCCAACACACCAACTGTTATGCCCTCTCTGAATCATCACAACCAACCCAAGTAACCAAATGTGCCTTTGATGACGACAAAAAATCAGAATGCCTAGTCTAGAAGCACAATGTTCCCCAAGCAGTCTACCAGTAGACCAAGCTCACCTCACTGATGCCGAAATTGAACGTAGAGCCGTTGTTCCGCCTGCCGAGGATGCCGACAACCCACTCCCCCCGTTCACGGCAGGTGAAGTCACGACTATGGTGAAAATCTTTAGCCCCGTAAAGCCCCCGCCTCAGACGGTATCACCAACAAGCTGGGTAAGCTCTTCCCAAACAGACTTATCATTTTAATGACCGCCATTTTTAATGTGGCATTGAAAAAACAACCTCTTTCCATACCAGTACAAAGAGGCTACAGTTAGGGGTAAACCCGACAAACCAAAGTTTGAGTCGACTTCTTCATCATTTCGGCCGAATGAAGTCCACTGCTGGACACAGGCCTCCCCCAAAGATCCACAACGACCAATATGGATGTGTTGTGGGCTCATTGGGGGGTTTTGCCATAATCGCCACGCTTGGCAGACGGGTTGGCGATCGCAGTTGAGCTGTTAATGTACTCGAAGGACGCTGCTGCCCATCCTCTGGCTAATCCCTTAGTCGACTTTTACGACACCCATGGGAGGAGATGGGGTGGTGGCATTCTGAGCCGGCACCACACGGCAAAGCACGGCAAGTCGACTTCTTATCGCCCTATAAGTCATATCAATGGCCTTGCGAAGATATGTGCGCAAAGTATCTGTTCCCGTTTAAAGGATTATGCCGAATCCAAACTAACAGTTTGGCTTTCTAGCCGAACACTCCTGCACATCAAATTCACCGATTAGTTGAATATATGACATTCAGATTCCAACGCGGCATGATGACGGGAGTACTTTTGAATGTGGTGAAAGTAATTAACAGTCTGGAACGACGGCTTATTATATAAGCTGTATAAACTCCGAGTGGCCGACAGTCTCGTACTCATCATTCAAAACTACTTATCGAATCCGTTTCAGTTGTCGTCAGTGAAGACGTTGCAGTTTCCGTTATTGCATCGAGGGCACACTCTCGTCCCCTCGTCCACCTCTTCCAACCAAAACAAAGACGTCCTATTTTGCAAACTCGGAGACGAGCATGCTCGCTTCAAACACAACTCGATGTTGGGCCAATCGATTCTTTGGGAACCGCAAGCCCAATATCTTAGGGTGAGATTCAGAAACGAGTCTAAGCGTGAACTTACGCTTCCATCTGTCAAAACGCACTACTTACGCTCATAATTTTGCCAGATGGAAGCGTAAGTTCACGCTTAGACTCGTTTCTGAATCTCACCCTTAGAGTCACTCTCGACGAAAATCTATCCTTCCGAGAGTACACATAGACAGTGCGCGCCCGCGCCGCCTTTGCACACACAGAATCCACTCTGTAGACTTCAAGTTCTCCAAAATCGATGCATGCGCACGGGTGCGCCATGGCTCATACGCAATGAACATAATTATTCGAATTTGAAGACCAGTAGGCAATTCATGATAAAAGCATCTAAACTAAGTCTCTGCTCTGATTCACTCAAATCCCCTGAGGTATTTGCCACCCAATACTGAGCCAACACATCGAGAGACCCGCGCAGTCTCGTTCACTCAACAGACTCCCCAAAATATTAAAAAAAAATACTGATCCACCATTTTTAAGCCTGGCTGGAGGCCTCTTTCGGCTTCACCACATTTCGCGAATTTTTTTGCGAGAAGCCCAACACAGAAAAATGTTTGCGCGCACGGCGCTGAGCTTTACACATAGGTTTTGATGCAAGTCTTCTCCACTGTTTTCGAGGCGTACCTTTTTTCATATTTTGGTAAAAATTGCATCGATACGTAGACAAGGTTCCCTACGTATTTTTTGAACAAACTGAAAAAACCTGTCGAGTAAAAATAAATGAAAATTACCTAGAAACAACGTCAGCAACTTATCATTGACGGCTCAAAGTTCATCAGGTAGGTACATCCTACTTTTTGTGTTTACCTTAATAAAGCCTACCGTCAGCTGGATCAAGCCCCTCCCAAACCAAAGTCCTGGATCCGCCACTGGCTCTGTCTACGATACACAGACTGTCCCAGAAATAATGGATATGTCTGAAAAACCATGTATAGTCTTACTTGGTATAGTCCATGAAGTATATTGTAATACCGAAAAATCTATTTTTTTCATTCATTCATTTCGGCCGAATGAAGTCCACTGCTGGACACAGGCCTCTCCCAAAGATCACCACAACGACCGATATTGATGTGTTGTGGGCTCATTGGGGGGTTTTGCCATAATCGCCACGCTTGGCAGGCGGGTTGGCGATCGCAGTTGAGTTGTTAATGTACTCGAAGGACGCTGCTGCCCATCTTTCGGCTAATCCCTTAGTCGACTTTTACGACACCCATGGGAGGAGATGGGGTGGTGGCATTCTGAGCCGGCACCACACGGCATATATCTATGGATTTCATATATTTGTAGTTGTACTTGAGGTACACACGGCTACTCATCAACCTAGACTGTTTGGACTTTGAACTATTAGAAGTTGAACGTTGTGAATCGTGCGCGAGGGTGTAGTACTTTTTGTCGTTCCGTTGCACTCAAACTGCAGAAAAACGCCTTTTATTAGCTCTTCTTTTATAATTTTTTTGGGGACAATCTCTTTTCAAACACCAGCAGTAATCTGCCATCATATGACGGTCCCATCTACCCTGATACCTTTCTTCCATCACTTTTAGATCCTGGTGATAGCGCTCTCACTGTTCCTCACTATAATTTCCCAGATTATCAGGCAATCTATCCAAATGACTGTGGAGAAAGTGTAACTTAAGCTCCTACAATTTTGAAGCTTTCCAACATCTATTGCATAATTTCTATTTAATTTGTTACTTTATAGTTTCCTAGAAAATTTTCTCTCTTGAATTTTTTCCCGCCAAGAACTTTTCCAAATTCTGGAAAAAGCGGAATTCTGTAGGCACAATGTCTGGTGAGTACGGCGTATGAGGAGGGCTTCCAACCCCAGATCTTGTGGCTTGAAGAACGTCTGTTGTGCACTATGGGATCGCGAGTTGTCATGCAGGAGCAGTGGGGACGTGGGATAGATCACAGCTGGTTGCAGAGAGCTCCTCCATCATAGTGTTCAATTCTTCAAAGTACATATCTGCAGTAATGCTCATTCCATTTGGTAAGAAGCTGTGATGAATCATACAGGCACTAGACCACCAAACAATGACCATCACTTTACTAGGATCACAAGCCAGAATTGTAATAGCATTAGTTATCAAATCTATATTACAAGCCGGGCCAACCGTAGTAGATACAGAAGTCGAGTCCAGCGAGAGAGTTGGGAAAAGCATTGTGGATATAGAAGACATCGATGAAGAGAGCCAAAATCGTACTAATATCATCGCAAAAACTCACAAGGGACGCACAGACAGGCACAGACCAAGATTGTGCAATATTATTAACTTCATACCAATGCACTTTTTCCACTCAAATTCAAAAACACAATAAATCAAACTGTAGATAATCCTCGATGTCATACCTGGAAGCTATAAAAATACAATTGTGATGAAGTTAGACTTGTGGAACGAATTTCAACAATTATTTTATAAGTCCTCTCATAACAATCTTCATTATTATAAATTAAACTGAAAATAACATTGAAACTGCTGGAGAGAGAATAATACCGTGTTCCATAGATGATACATATATATGTATAACCCGTGTTCCTTCGACGGCTTCCCGTCTAAATATGCGTCTAAACAAATGTATTCTGTGTTCCCGTCATCGCCCGCAAGCGCTCTCATTCACAGAGTACATATGTATATGGGAGGCTCTCATTGGTCCTCGCGTATCTCGGACATGCGCGAAGTGGCGTTGATAGAGTACTACGTATTCGGTTCTGTATTCAAAATTCTACCACGCGCTCGCTACAAAATTTTAGGTAACAACGGTATGCCTTACACATATACGTAATAAAATTTACGATAGCCGAAGTGCAATAATAATAATACAATGAAAAGAAAAAAAACCCGCTCCGAGTATTCGAGACGTGCGATGGTGAAACCGGTGCCGCACCTCTCTACACCCCTAGCCGCTCACACCGGTGTTGCTCCTTGTCGCCCGTAGTGGTGGCTATTTAGGGGGCCCATCTTGTGAGTGGCGAGTCACCGTCTACCACAGAATTTCACTTTAGAGGTTGAAAGGCCGACGCCGTTTTCTCCGTTTTTCTTAGTATTAAATCCATTTAGCACCCATTGCAATAGATCTTATACTTGTAGTTTCCATTTCATACAATAGTTTTACACCTCCGGGCACAATCCGAGACTGCATTTTATAGTGTAGCCATGGAGAGTCCCCGGTTACATTCCATCCCATTACATTATAGATTAAAATTCTCTAAAGGGCCTCTGCGTGTTGGACCCATGTACCCGCGTAAGCCTATCAAAAGACCCGGTTCCCCCTTACAGGGGATATAAACCCGCGACAAGAGAGACATGTATACAATGAAACAATCGGCCACTTTGTGGTTAATTATTTAGTAATAAATACAAACTCTTCGTTAAATAAAACAAAACCAACGTGCACGTATTTTCGTGTTGACGTAACAAAATTTTTCACTTAAAATATTTAATTTAGTTGTCGTTAATTAAAACAACAACAATTAATATATTTTTTGTATCTGACAATTAAACATCCCCATTCAATAATAACGGAAGTATATAATTTGATTTAAAATAATTTGTTGAGTAAAATGATGCGTAAAAACATCCAAAATGTAGTTCTTATAAAGCAAAGCAAATTATTTCTTAACGCACAAGTATTAAAATCAGTTTACTTTATACGATATCGACTACGTCGTTGTAATTATTGCCTGCTATACGGCAAGTCTTCAACAACTGCGTTGAAGCGTTGTGCGCCTACAGCTATATTTCCCTGAAACTGTCTGGTCAACACACGACGCTAACAGTTTTAATAGAAGGTGGATTGTTACTTTAGTATGAAACGGTGCCATTCGATTATTTAGCTGTAAGCCTTTGTTTACCTCTATAGACATCTCTTTCTTTCATATGATGTTGCGCATGTTCTCGTAAGAGGTAGTAATAGATTCTCTGTTTAGAATAGAATAGAATCGTTTATTCAGTAATTAGGTCATACCAGACACTTTTACACCTCATACTGAAACAACGGAGGGCATTGCCGAACTCAGCCGTCCTGCTAAATATGGAATATGCGGACTCCATTGAAGCTTTGAATCAAGCGTGATTCCCAAGAAAACTGATTGATCGACAAATTCGACTTTCTCATTATTTATTATAATTTTACAATCTCCGCTTAAAACATTTGGCAAAATAAACCTTATGCATTTAGTTTTCTGACCATTGAATAATAAATAATTAACTGAGAACCATTCATGGACCTTAAGAAGAGCGTTATTTACATCGTCAATATTTTGAATCTGTCCGTCTTCATTAAAAACCAAAGAAGTATCATCAGAAAATAACACAATTTTCGCTCGATCCTGATGCATATAAGGCGGGTCATTTATATACAGTAAAAATAACAATGGACCTAGTATTGAACCCTGGGGTACGCCCATTGTTACTTCAGAGCCAGATTAATTAACCCCATTTATTGCCTGTTTTGTAAATATGATTTTAAGATTTTAAAGACTTATGCCTGATTCCGTAATGGTGTAGTTTTAGCAGAAGCGTCTCATGGTCCACACAATGAAAGACTTTTCAAAGGTCACAGAAGATACCAATCGCATTCTGACATCTTTCCCAACCATCGTAGATATGCTTGATTAAAGGTGATACCTGCGTCAGTAGTATTACGCCAGCGGTTCCCAACCTTTTTTTGTCTACTGCCCACTTTAAGAATAAATTATTTTTTAACGCCCCTCTTTTTAAACATACTTAAAAACCGCTAAGTACTTATAACTGATTATTGAAACGCTAATTTATAGTATTCGGACAGAGTATCTTTTATTGAAAATAAAACAAACATAATCAATTCTTATATAAAAACTAATGTGAAGGTTGAATCTGATGCTGTTCAATAAGTTTGTTGATATCAGGTTCCAATTTACTCAAAAACAGCCGCAAGTCGCCACGTTCGGTAACACGCAAACGATTTCTCTTTTTAGTAAGCAGCGTTGCCACAGCACTAAATCCACGTTCACACAAATATGACGATGGGAATGCTATCAAAAATCGTTGAACAATTGACCACAATCCAGGGTACAATTGCGGGATCGGTTTTTGTAGCCAAAATTCTTGATATCCATTTTTGAACTTGATTTTTATTTCTTCGTTTGTTGTCAATTCTATAAGTTCTTCTTCCAGCTGAGGTGACATTGCTGTGTTGACATTTGAAAACGGATCCAACACCCAGTCTGGTATTTCCAAGTATAAAATGTCCTGGTATCGTTCGGTGAAGTCAATGTGGAGGTTGTCCAAATGTTGGCAGTAGGCAAACAAGTCGTCGTTACTGCAGTACACTGATAAATTCGGAAAATTGTGAAACTCACGTCTGCCCATATTCTTTTTGTGCAGAAGCAGTTTGGCTGCGAAAGCAGCAACGACATTTTTTGTTTTAATTAAATTTAGTTCATCGCCTTGCAGTTGGAGGTTCATGTCGTTGAACATTTTATACAGGTCTGTCATGTAAGCTATATCATTCTTTGATGTTATGAGCTTGTTGCGCAGTTCTGTATCTTTAGTTTCCAAGAACTCTATCATAGAGTCAAACAGGTTGTAAAATCGAATCAGACAATTGCCTCTTGACAGCCAACGAACTTCAGTATGAAGCAACAAACGGTTGAAATCTTCGTCATTAGTAACACAAAGCTGATGAAATAATCTATCATTCAAAGAGCTGCTACGGATTTTATTGACTGCTTTGATGACATATTGCAGTGATTGAAATAGTCGTTCACTTAAGTTTCTAGCAACCAAATGTTGTCTATGAATAACGCAATGTATAGCAAGAACATCTGGAATTTTATGCTTTAAGTATGCTATGAAGCCTTTATGGCGCCCTGTCATAGCCTGAGCGCCATCCGTAGCAACTGATATCTTATATCTTTAAATGAGCAATTCTTGTATATATGTAATTAGAATCTCGGAATCGGCTCCAACGATTTTCATAAAATTTAGTATATAGGGGGTTTCGGGGGCGATAAATCGATCTAGCTAGGAATCATTTTTAGAAAATGTCATTTTATAGGCGTTTGAGTAGTCTCAACTGAAAAATATGACTCTTCCTGACATCTATTGGCGAATAATAATACTATTTGTTGTGAGCAACTAATTGCTTTAACGACACAACAGCAGATGGCGTTGTTAAGTAACACGAAAATACCGAGCAAAGCTCGGTCATCCAGGTATATTAATAATCGAGCATAACACCATGTTCATTTTATACTATAATGTCAAGTATTATTTCACATTATAGTATAAAAGTTAATTATAATGGAAGTATTATAATTTTGTTTAGGTACCACTGACATTCAATATTAAATACTTTGTCCAAAAAAATTAATTTGGAGAAGTAGCATCTGTTACATACTCTAAGAACTATTTTATGAGGTTAGCTATGTAGTCTAATTTTGAGACAATGGAGTGCTTAGTGGTACCACTACTGCCGCATAGATGGCGCTAAACTCAAAATATTGAAGTTCAAGTTTTCTTAATCTTATATCTTTAAATGAGCAATTCTTGTATATATATATATAATTGGAATCTCGGAATCGGCTCCAACGATTTTTATAAAATTTAGTATATAGGGGGTTTCGGGGGCGATAAATCGATCTAGCTAGGAATCATTTTTAGAAAATGTCATTTTATTCGTGTTTTATCGATAATCAACTTAAACATAAACTTGGAAGATGGCGTTTGAGTAGTCTCAACTGAAAAATATGACTCTTCCTGACATCTATTGGCGAATAATAATACTATATATATATACTTACGTAATTGATTGATAAACTGTAAAAAATTAAGTATTTGTTTCTAATATAAGATTAAACTAATTGCACTCATGATTTTTTTCTTTAAATAACCAGTTCATATTTTTTATTATTCTATCGGTAAGATCGAAAAATATTATTCATATTTCATTATTTTATTAGTAATTCGTACTTAAATATAATTTCCAGAAAACACAATTTAAAAATAAAAAATACCAAACATCTAGTAATATTTTTCAAAGGAATCTCTTTCTCTTCACAAAACTTTTCCAGTGTATTGAATATGGTTTCGCCTTTTGTATCTGTCTCCAAAATTTTGGCAAACAATAGTTCTTCACGTATTTTCTCATATTTAATAAACCTCACGTAAGATAGCAACAACGCTTCATTAGTTGGTAAAGTGGACTCATCGAGCTGAATTGAGAATTGACTAGTCCTCAGATGATTGCACAATGATTCTTCAATGTTTTCAGCCATTTCATCAATTCGTCTTTGCTCAGAATTATTACTCAAAGGAATTTTTCGGATAATATCTGCGGCCGGTTTATGAAGCACAGTAGTTATTACTTCCTTTATTGCTGGCAAAATTAACTCTTCTCCGATGTTGTGTGGTTTGCCTTTTTGAGCAATTAACAAAGAGATTTTGTACGAAGCTCGAAGTCCGTCGTCATCTTGCTTAGCAGCCGCCGAAAATAGTTTTGATACACTTGGCTGAGTATTATGCTTCTTCTCTAGGTCTTGAAAATATGCTACATTCTTTTCTGTCTTATCTGGATGCATTTTATTCAAATGATCTTGCAGTCTTGAAGGCTTCATTGCTTCGTTCGAAAATGTTTTTAGACATAGAAGACACAAAGGCGACGACGGGTTTGTGGGATTTTCAATAAATCCGAATTTAATATATTCCGCAGAGTATTGCCGTCTCTTCTTTTTTACTTCCGACATTGTTTTGTTTTAAGAAATACGTAAGTGTTGAAATCAAGTACTGCTTATCTATTATACGCGAAACCGCAAATGAAAATAAATTAAATTTACGTCGTTTATATAGGATTGCATAAGCAGCACGCACCAACAGGAATAAGACAAACGTGCATCAACTCGTTTATCTCATTCGACGCCCAATCGTACTCGACAAGCAAATACAAGTATTATAGAACCAGCCGATTGGTATAGGAATGTACAATTCGGTTTATTTAACAAAAACTTGTTAAAACATGATTGCCCGCGGTCTTTTATATCGAACCGAGTTTGAGCTATATCTTAATTAATATTAGTTGATGTTCACAAGATGTAGTCGAGAGTCGAGAGCTCAGTCGGTGTCTAAGAGTCTTCCTAGCTAGGTAGATGAAATTATAAATCGACTCCAAAGCCCTACACAATGCCCCCTTTTTTTTCTGGGTCTCTTACCGCCCCCCTTTAGGCCTGCAGCGCCCACAAGGGGGCGTTATCGCCCACGTTGGGAAAGACTGTATTACGCCCTTTGGTTGAAGCCATATTGTTTATCGTGAAAAAGAAAGTTTATGCTTAATACTGCCTGTCTATAGTTACTTGGTCTTAGTGCATACCTTGCATCATGTGCACTGAAAGGATTAACGCATTATCTTCTCTTTGATGCAGCGTTGCCATACATACAGATTTCTCCGTATTTATACAGATTTTCGGTGTGGGACACAGGTCAGCACTGGATACAGATGATTATACGGAATTTTCAGATTCTATTGATTAAAATGACCATAACCTTGTTAAAACGTGTAAAAGTGGGACAGGTTGACAATCCAGGATTTACAATTCAATAAATATTCTTTAGCAGCAAAGGTTGCAGCCTCTCTTGTCTCTACAAATGCTCTAAGAAGACATTAAAACATTTAAATTCAAATTACTTGATATTTATTGAATCAATCAATCATTTTATTGCAAATATGTTCTACAAAGATGTTAATAGTGTAGTAGTCCCTAACATGCACCCTGTAAGGGCACTGCAACATAACATTATTACTTAGCTAACTTACTAATAAGCATACTTATGTACTATTAAACTAATTAAACATTAATAAACTTGCCATATTTTTTTATTTACTTAAACAACGTTGCCCCATACTAGGATTTCGCCTGTGTCGTGGGTGCATTTACAGACATGAATTTCACATACAATACACACCCAGACCCGGAACAACTGCCTGCAGATCATACAAATATTTGTTCCGTGCGGGAATCGAACCCACGACCCGGAGCGCAGCAGCCGACTGTATCAGCCACTGCACCAACCGTGCCGTCACTTTGTGTACTATTTCGGAGACTCGTACGTACCTTAGACGTAGTATTATCTGGCAACGCTGGCCGCTGCCTGCTGTAAGGGTACGAATAGTACGATTTGTGTACTATTTCAGCCATATGTGTACTTGCGTACTCTGGGCCTTGTTTGTGTACTCAACGATTTTTTTCAAGTTTCTTTTTGTGGATTATTTTAAACTCAGCCGTCATTGACTGTAAGAAAAGTATGATATAAAACAGCGTAAGTAACACATACATACCGGTACACTTCTACACCAACTGAAATGGTTCATCATTTCGGCCGAGTGAAGTCCACTGCTGGACACAGGCCTCCCCCAAAGATCACCACAACCACCGATACGGATTTGTTCTCGCTCATTGGGGGGTTTTGCCATAATCGCCACGCTTGGCAGGCGGGTTGGCGATCGCAGTTGAGTTGTTAATGTACTCGAAGGACGCTGCTGCCCATTCTCCGGCTAATCCCTTAGTCGACTTTTACGACACCCATGGGAGGAGAAGGGGTGGTGGCATTCTGAGCCGGCACCACACGGCAAGCCGGCACCACACGGCAAGGCCGGCACCACACGGCAAAAACTGAAATGGTTAGTCTTGGGAAAAAGGTACTTTTGTCGTTGACTTTTGACGCAGTCGGATTTCTGAATCTTACTTTTCTGAAGACCTATTTATATACCGACGTATATGTAGTCTGTGTTATATACCTTCTATACTAAATTATGAAAATAAATACATTTGTGCGCTGACGCTACTGCTATAGTTTTGTTTACTATTTTGGAAACCCGTACGTACCATAGACGTAGTATGATAGTATCATCTGGCATCGCTGCCATTTCCAATATTAGTGTATAATCTATGGCTGCCATGATCCCACCCACAGAGTACATTTTTTATATACTGAGATTAGAGATAGTCTGTGATTAGTAATATCCCACTCACCCCAGTATTAGTTAGGCGTGTTCATAACGGCTATATATTGATAACGCGGTATAACGATACGTGATTTAAAAATCACCTATTACTTTCTACGTTATAATATATTAGTTTGATATTTATTACTTCGTCGAGCACCGCGGTTTTGTTAACGTTGCGGCCCACAACAAAGAAATAGTTCCACATTTGGCCTGTTCGAGACATTTTGATTTAATATAACTCTTATTTACGTAATAACAACCTGAACGTGTAAATTTTGAAACCAGACATTCTTCGAGGCGATCTGTTTTAGCATGAACCATGATTCAAATTACTGTAAATTTTTATTACCACTATACTTACTTTTAAAGTTTCACAATACAAACTTAATAACTTCAACGTTCATAATGAAATGATATCAACATTTCAAAACTATCACGCAATCGCTCGCAATCTCCCGTAAAATACAACTTATGACGTCAAGCGAGTCATCCGCATTGATTTTGTTCAAATATAATCGTAGATCAAAACGACTGTCGAATAAAAACAATGACATTAGGTTATTCTATTATTTATTAAATTCGATTGAATATTGATAAGAATCTAGCTCTTATAACTGTCTTGTGAAAGCATAATTTTGCATGTGGCATTATATCCTAGACGTTATTTTGATAACGTCTAAGATATATTCGTTTCATTTTGATATGAATCTAGCTCTTATAACTAACAACTGAAAGCACAATTGTGCATGTGGCACCTTATGTAATATGTGACGTCGGGGAAGCTGTGGTCGTTTAGTAATAAAAATAATAGGGCAACATAAATAACCGTTACCTGATTTAATAAATAATAGGTGATATGATTATTAAAAATGAACATGGGCAAGACAAAAGTCATGTCAAATGCCCATGTCGTGCCCATCCCAATATCCGTTGGGAGCTCTGTTCTCGAAGTTGTTGACGAGTATGTCTACCTGGGACTAACTGTCCAGTTAGGTAGGTCCAACTTCGAGAAAGAGTTCAATCGTCGAATCCGACTCGGCTGGGCAGCGTTCGGGAAACTTCGCAGCGTCTTTTCGTCAACAATACCGCAATGCCTCAAGACGCAAGTCTTTAACCAGTGTGATGACATGGAACAGAGACGTGGTCACTCACAATGGGCCTCATAAGAAAGCTCAAGGTCACTCAGCGAGCTATGGAGAGAGCTATGCTTGGTATTTCTCTACGAGATCGAATCAGAAATGAGGAGATCCGTAGAAGAACTAAAGTTGTCCACATAGCTCATAGAATTAGTAAAGTGAAGTGGCAATGGGCAGGGCACATTGCTCGTAGAACTGATGGCCGTTGGGGCACAAAGGTTCTCGAATGGAGACCGCGCACTGGAAAACGCAGGGTGGGATGACCTCCAACGAGGTGGACAGACGACATGGTGAAGGTCGCTGGGAGTCGTTGGATGAGAGCGGCGTTGTGGAAATCTAAGGGGGAGGCCTTTGTTCAGCAGTGGACGTCCTGTGGCTGATATGATGATGATGATGATGATTATTTTAAAATAATCGATTATATATTCAGCTAACTGACACAGGTGGTCATTATTTCAATAACGGATAATGTAATGCATTATTCTTACGCAATGTATAACACATTATTGGACAACGAATTATCCTGTTGTCGTTTTTCGTTATTGTTATTGACAACAGCCAGGCAGTGCGCGCACACTCGCAGCTAACGTCGCACGGCTACGTGGCGAATAAGAAAGCATTATGCCCAACCAATAGGCGTGAGAGATATGGTGTTATTCAAATATGATGTACTTTACATTGCTAAAGAATTACAAATCATACGATTATAGTCCTTAAGTGCACGGCATAAGTTCACTTTTATTTTTATCGTTGTTTGATATCTTAATGTAGTGAGTCACATGTTTTATTTTACGATTTTATGCTTTATTCAATGGGAATAATGTCGATTTTAATATTTAACTGAGGCAATAACTAAACAACGGATAACGAAAATTTGACAACAGTGAGACAATAATGTAATGCGAGTTGCGACTGATGTAAATGTTATCGTTATTTTTGTCATTGCGATCACGAACACGATTGTCAATATCCGCTGTCACTGTTCGGTGATAGTTGAAAAGTTTAGTTTGGTGTTTTAGATTTTTGTAGTTACCAAATCATTTTAGTATCGTATATAGTAAGTGTTTTAAGTTATTTTAAGTAATTACTAAGTAATGTACTGTATATAAACAAGCTACACATAATTACATAATAACAGGATAACTGACAGCAGTTTACAATAACAGTTGTTGTAAAATAGCACAGCAGTGTAATTCATTATTGAAATGTAGCCGTTATTGCCATCTCTGTAACTCATATATCGAACACTCCAAGTATAAGGTATTGGTCAAAGGTGTTGGTGTTGTTAAGATGAATTCGTGAAGACCGTATAGGTAGAGGCGTAGAGTGCAGACAAATAAATTAGTAGTGTTTACTGAGTACTGAATTATTATGAGAAGCGAATTTTAGACTAAATAATGCGAGACCAAGACATCATCATCATATCAGCCACAGGACGTCCACTGCTGAACAAAGGCCTAAAAAGCAAAGACCAAGACATGTTAAGACAAAATCTAACCACTAGCGTCTTTTATAGTTCTAAATTCTAATTAATCTTTTACTTTTATTTTGACTGAGATAGTGATAACATATGTAAAATAACCGGTTTAGCAGTACGTCTACTTTTCATTTTAGTAATTGGATATACAAAATTTATCCGATAACATCTGAAAACATGGCAGCAAAACAGAAGAATATATTTACACGCAGTAAACCCTTGATGAACATTTATAGTGGTGTAGACCATGAAGGTAAAGAGGTATGATCATCATTATCAATTTAAGAAACTTCATTTTAAAACTTACTCTGTAGGTGGATTTTCATTTCGTTTCATGTTAATGAAGCTGTAGCTATACCTATCATCATGCTTATAATTGTTTATCTATTTTTATGTGAGATTATTAATCTATGTGAGAAGGTTGTAGTATGTAGTTTACAAATAATATTAAATTATTGAAAGATGATATGTTATGAAGTTTATACTATAAAAACATGCATTAAAACAATTCCAATAAAAAAGGTTATTATTTAATCAAAGACTGTTGACAGTAAGGATTTGTGTTGTTAATTCTTATCTGCACATGCAACTTCCCTGGAAACAAATTTTGTCTGCATTGTTTGGTATGTATAGCTACAAAATGTTTTATGTATAAATAGCTGTCTTGAATAATTTCTAAACACCTTTTTTTTTATTATTTATGTCCAGTGGAAATTCTACTGGCTAAAACCACTGGGGTGGTCATCTTCGGCACCTAAGGGAGGCTCCAGGTCCTCGTATGATCACACTGGAGCAGGCCCTGTGCAGGGGGGTTCACAACCCCATCACCCCCCTGGATCCGCCCTTAATTCATATGGGGGGTCTTTAATCATTGTCTCCAATAGTATTAAATGTAAAGAACTTAAATACATCATGAATCTTTCTATTGAGCGCATTATGGAGTTGTTTTCTGTTGAACTGGGATGATGTGTTATAGTGTGTGGGTATCAGCTCCCCTTAAGTAACCTCAACTTATTTAAATTGGTAATGGACGATTTACTATCGAAAATTAAAACAAGCAAGAAAAACTTAGTATGTGGTGACTTTAATACATATTAACATATCAGGCAGTTCTCCAACAAGTATATGAATTTTTAATCTTTTTAACTTGTTTAACCTCAAGTTTTTATTTTCTGAAGTTTCTAGGATCACTGCAACATCTTCCACTTGTTTAGATAACACATTTAGGCCTATATTACAGATCGAGAATCACACCTCAATTAGAACTTGAGTCGAGATTGTAACAATTCAATATACTTAAATATGCTGGACCTATTATGTAAAGTTCATGTTTGATTAACGCAATCTCGACTCAAGTTCTACTTCAGTTTTGATTCTGGATCTGTAATTGTATAGCTACAAATAAGTTAGCCTAAGGTCCGTATTACAGAACGATCCTCAAGTCCAGTTTGATCTTTAATCACCTGATCACTGTTTATGTATAGAATCTGTACTTGAGTATCGGTCATATTCCAGAACGATAATCAATCTAAACTCTGTTGAGACGAGATTCAAATCACGCCTCAAGCACATATTACTCATTGTCTATGCATCAGCCCGTTTTCGATTACAATTTATTTCCATTACCAACTTTGTTCCGATCTGTGCAGAATAAGAAGTAATTAAATGTACCTCAATAACCCTATTAATTAAGAAATATAGATATTCACAAAGTAGTTCGTCTTTACATACAAGGTTCATTTTAAAAGAGTTATTTTACATACTAGTTACCTACGTAAAATATTTTAATATACTTTAACAAGATGAATGTTGTTGAAGTATTAACTAAAAGGAACGTGTATTGGTGTTGGCGCCTATTGTCATTGAAAACTGGAACAGATGTTATGTTGATAAATAAATATCCTTTAATTAATTTGATGTACATATTAACATAATAACCTGTAGCGAAATCGTGTTGGCTCCTCCAGAAAGTTAAAGAAAAGAAAGTATGACGTTTTTTACCATATATTGGGGCAACATGAAACTACCTCATTTAAAAAGAATACAATTATATAAGTCCTGTACATCTCATATACATCTGAGAGGAACACTAAATACCAAACTTCTTTTCGAATGATTGTTAAATAAATCATTGTAATAAATAGAACTTCTCCAAAAATATCCATTTTGTGATAAATATATACTTCCATTCAATGACATTTTACAGATCCGTAATATATTATATCATTGCAGAGACACGTATAAAAACATCTTAGCTTGTATTCAATCAAAACCAATTAACCAAAAATCAATGCTCAAGAAACAACATACATTAAAAACTGTGCTCAAGCTCTATCCGGACCACACTCATGTGATCACAGTTCAAATCTCTGCTCAAGTACAGACCTGTAACTGAGTGACGATTTAGAATAAAGCCACGACTCAGTTGAACTATGTTCAATAAATCTATGCTTGAGAGACGTTTTAAAATTAATGCTCAACTCAAAACTAGTTTTAAACTGAGATCAATGCTTGAGTTTCGTTCTGTAATACGGACTTAAGTGACTTAACATTGGATCACTGTGGACAAATTGCCAGTTTTCCTAATGTAGGTAGTTTATAATAAGCCATGATAATTTAAATGTACGCCAATTAATACATATAACATATAAAAATAATATTTATTCAAAACCCTCGATATTGGAGTACCAGAACCCTAATGGCATATACATATACAGAATTCTTAATATTGTGAATTGTGTGAATTTTGAAGTGAATTTTTAATATTGTCAAAAATGAATTCCAGAGCTCTTTTGAAACCAAAATCTTTAATACTAAGGGCACTAATGGTAATTTTAATCAGTGGGCAACTGCAGGCATTTACTAAAGTCGAGCAAGACTACGAGTTAAATGGTAAAAAAAATATAGGTTTGCTTCTCATTTTGTAGATTATGTCAGGAATCTCTCCAAAATATTTATAAAGCTCCATCTCCTCCCGTGTCGTAAAAGGCGACTAAAGGACGCTAAATCAGAGGGCTGTGCAGCAGAAGCAGCGTCACTTCTGTGGAACAGTAGCCATACTGCGCTCAGCAACTTGCCTGCCAAGCTCGGTAAGTACTGGCAAATAAGTCCCAAAATGATGACACAATTGTAAAATCTATAGGGGAGGCCATTGTTCACCAGTGGATGTTTAAATGGCTGATATGATGATTTAAAAAGGTATGTTTTATGGCAAAATCCAAATCTATTAGCAAAGAAATAAAACAATTTACAAATAAAATTAAAGGTACATGGAAAATAATGGAACTGGTATGACGGTTCGACGCAAGGACCAGTTCAGGCTTGAAAACAGCAATAATGTGTAACTAAAGACGTTGCTCAGGTCTTTAATGCTTTTTTTCGAATATACCATTAATTATGTCCTTAAACTCATCTTCAAGTGACACTAAAAACCTATTGTGTAATAGTAAATCTGCATGTAGTGTCCTATTCAGGTTTGAGCACATTACTCTGCATGATATTGTGTACACTGTTAAGTCGCTTAACCCAAAAATCACTGGTGATTGGAGCATTTCTATAAAACTTTTAAGTAGTATAGTAGACATAGTTGCTCCCTACATCTGTATTACTTTTAATAAGTGTGTTAATCTAGGTGTTTTTCCAGACCTTATGAAGTACAGTAAGGTAATACTTTTCTTTAAATTGGTGACAAAAGTGATATTGTAACTTCAGGTCTATTTCTATTTTACCAGCCTTCAGTATTTTTTTTGAAAAGATATAACTCAAGCAATTATTGTGATATATTAATTGTAATAGCCTCCTCCACTTTGAATAATATGACTTCCCTAAGTCTTTAGGCGAATCTTAATACGTTCACATTATAAATCACAAAATGGTCAGACCCTATTATACATATAACACTTTTGGGGGGCAATACATAAAATTAAAGAATAAAGTTTTGAAAACTGTACTGTGCAACAAAAGAAATGGAAGGGCTTGTTGTCTTAAATGTATTTATTTTATAATTTTAAAGTTATATAAGACAAAAAGCTCAGCATAATAAAAACAATTGTACACACGGCTACACGTCAAGCTCGACACCCTATATAACCGTAACTATGCTATATGTGATGCACAAAATCGTGCGATAGGGACTGCCAATCGTGGCGTCGGCCAATCACAGCATTTGTTGCTTTGTGCACACAGACGCACTTTTTTTTTGAAGAAAAATAATATTTCCACTTTCGGATCCCAACGTGAACGTTCGAATACGAAGTCATAATTTTATTGATCTAATTGCTTACCAACTTTTATTTTATTTATATTGTCAATTTTTATATCTGTTACTATTGTTGAATCCCGAGGTAACACACATAGCTTATGTTCATTTTGATAGTCTGTTATAGTATACATAATCAGCCCATTACTGTCCCACCGCTGGGCACGGGCTTTTTCTCACGATGAGAAAGGTTAGGCCTTAGTCCTCCACGCTGGCGATGACGAAGTTTTCCTTCACCGTTAACGCAAGTGATAATCAATCTGATCCGCACTTTAACCCGAAAAGTCAGAGGTGCGGCCGGGAATCGAACTCAGACTCTCCAATATGGAAGTGAAACGTTCAACCACTATGCCGTCACTGCTTTTGTTATATAGTATTATTTGGTTATGAATACTTAACAATTTTTTAAGTTGATTCAGCTTACGGTCTGTCTTTGAAAGTCATAAATACAATTATCTAACTAAATATTAAGTCCCGCTTTAAATATTCGGGAAACCCGTTTCGGTAGGAAACCGGGCGGCTCAATAGTTAAAGCGGGACTTAATATTAAGTGGCGTTTCAGTATTCGGCCGTATATCACATAAAAGCGTGAAGGCATTTCTTATTCCTATTAGTAGTCAAGTTTTATTTGCCATACTTGATTTAATAAAGGATGTCATTACATGAATATGATTTACTATATATTGTATTTTTTTAAATGCTCACATTAATTTCAACTGTGTTGTTCATTGTTGATGTAGATATTTAATTATGATTGGCTCCTAAGGTAAACATCTAGGTGTGTTTAGATTTTGTTAGTTATTTTATTTTAACAGTTCAAGCGTTAAATACAATTTTCTATACTTACGTGACCAGCGCGGTCCCCGTGTGTTTTTGTGAATCAAACCATTTTGGATAGTCAATTCAATTTAGACTTTCTTCGACTGATTCCATTTCCTGTCCGGTAATTTCGAATGCACGTTTATAAATGCAGTGAGTGACTAGCTTGGGCAACATGCATAAAGGACTATTCAGATATAAGCGATCTTCAACGATACCGTTGTTGATAGCTAAAAATTCCGAGCGGTACCTAAATACCTACCCAGAATACAAATATCTACCCAGCGGAATACCGCTCGCTACTTTCGCCACACACAGTGGTAGCGAATATCGCTTTTATCTGAATAGGCCTTTAGCCAGTACCCAATCCAAACTATCTCTAATCAGTTCAGTAGTTTTGCTGTATAAATGTATCAAACAGATATATGTGACGGATAGACATGTGTTTTAATATTATTAAGTTATTTCCATAGCTTCCGATGTCTGTGCATAATCACGCCAACACATTGCTCTGATGCTAGCTATGATGTGATTACGCAATGCAGGTATCTTATTCTAACATCTAACACACATAAAACTTCATAAAAGTTTAATCGCCCGTATATGATGCTCATAAGACTTTTTTTTATTCATTGGAGGGTTTTTCCATAATCGCCACGCTTGGCAGGCGGGTTGGCGATCACAGTTGAGTTGTTGTAACTTAATTAATTAAGTATTTATACTATATTCGTTCAATAACTAGCGCTTTGTCCGCGACTTCGCTTAGAATTAAGAATTTATCATACAAACTTCAACAGCCCATTTAATCTCTTTAGGCGATGATTATTATGCCGAAGTCCTTCGTGTTCCTGTCCGAGGGTTCAAGCTACCCCATACAAAATGCAACAAAATCGGTTCAGGGCTTTAGCCGCGACAACGTAACAAACGGACAGACCGAAACACATTCGCATTTATAATATTTAATATATTTAGCAGTGATAGTAATTGAACTTCAACAGAGGAGGGTCTGTGTTCGATCTTCGCCCGCACCTCTTGACTTTTCGGAATCATGTGCGCATCATAATTTGATTATCATTGCTCATTATCATGCTCACGGAAAACATCGTGAGAAAACTTGCACAACTGAGAGGGCTCCAATAGTGTTCTTAATGGTGTGTATAGTCTGCCTACCTGCACTAGGCCAGCGTGGTGGACTAAGACGTAACCTTTGTCATCCTGAGAAAAGACCCGTGCCTAGAAGTGCGACGGGAATACGCTGTTTTTTTATTTATTAAAATCTATATCCTCTACATACACCTTTACCATATATACCTTTACCAGATATACCTTTACTCCTATAGACTTTAGCGACATTTCCTTAATAGTCATCGTTTTTGCTGATTCTATAAATTTGTAATCAATAATCATTCATCATAAATAATAATAGATGTATACGCGCTCAGGCGCAGCTCAAATCAATAACAATGTATTACGAGACTAGCTCAACTTGCTTACAAAATATATACGTAGATGATACGTATCTATATGTATATTATGGATAGAGCACCGCATGGTGAGGCGTGCAGCGCGCTCAAAGTAAACAGGTTTTGTATAGCTTGATGTGTCGCCGAATATTCGTGTATGTAAAAGAGTGCGACGTAACGACAAAAAGTACTACACTCTCTCGCACGATTCGCAGCGTTCAACTTCTAATAGTTCAATGTCCAAACAGTCTAGTTTGATGCGTAGTCGTGTGTACTACTTGGTATCGTTTAATGTTATAACCTAAGCGCCAGTTTGTAGTTGTAGTATAATATTATCTGTTTGGGTTGTTTCGAGGTCATGCATGAGTAAGTAGGACCTGTAGCCCATGGTATTCATTTACCAATAACGAACAATAAATAAATCACATCACAGTCAGTAGAACAACCAGTCACTGAAGCAGCTAGCAAAGAACAGCATATCATATTAGTAGAAGGAAATCCACTACTAAACAGCTTCTTGCCATAGATTTCCACAACGACCGGTTAAATATCGCTCGCATCCAACGACTCCCTTCCCCAGTGCGAGGTCTCCACACGAGAACCTTTCAGCTTCAACTGCAATCAGTTCTACAGTTTGGTTTACTAATCCGTTCGGCTATGTCGGCGAAAAATAAGCCTAAGGTGATGGGGTGATTTTTGGCCGACATAATAAATGTTGACTTACCTATTTTCTTTCTCTTTCTCTTTTCTCTTTTCTCTTTCATGCTCATTGTAGTATAAGTGGCATATTTTTGTGTATTTATAATCCAAACATCCAAACAAATTTAATATCACTAGGTAGAGGTACGTGAAGATGCGGAGCAGCTTGTAAAGTGGCATGAGATATCAGATGCGCTGGTCGCAGCTGGATACTACCGTGCACAGTTACAGGGACTCTCGGAATTTGACAAAATTGTTGGAGGTCTCACATGGTGCATAGAACTGTGTGACATTGATGTTGATGTCAGCCTCCTGTTTGAAGAGAATCTCACCATTGGAAAGAAAATGTAATTTTTAGCCTAGGAATATTTTTATAGTATATTGCTGCAGTTTAATAGTATTTACTACATTTCTTGATTCAATAAAAGATTCAAGCCGGTTACTCACTAGCAAGCTGTAACCTTAACCGTTGCAGATACAGTAAGTAAGTTTAAATGTGAATGCGAGGTCCACACTCAATGAGCAGTGATCGTCCGACTTCATACGACGCCAATATGCTGTCCATTTTCTGGCCTCGCTGCTTTCTTTCATAACAACATCGATTTTTTGCCCAAACGTCTTCGTTCAAGTTCTACGATACAAGCATGGTTCGCGACCGGTTAGCGAGCCAGGTCCACACTAAGATTTTTGGTTACAGAATCGTGTTCCGTTACATTTCGCTAGTGAGTACCCGGCTTAATAGGTACTTTACTGAAATCACAGTATCTTTACCTCATTACCTGTTGCAGAGCACTGACAGAAAAAATTGTGAAAGTTTTGCCATCCATGAAATGTCCATATACCATTGAACCACATCAAATTCAAGGCTTAGACTTTATCAATATTTATCCACTGATCTTGTGGCTTATAAAATATTCAAGGGAGTTCAGAGAGGCCAAAGAGGATGAGTTGCGCAAGTTTGCTGTCATGCAGTATGATAAAAGTCATATATTTGAGTCAGACAGAGCTGCATTCCTGCAGCAAGAAAAGTTACTGCGAAACTTAGCCGTTGTGCAGGTAAGATATTAAATATAATGTCTTTAATTACAGAACTAAAATAAAATGAAAATTATTTTCCAATGATAAAAAGACCATTATAATTTCATGTGTTGGTTTCCTTACTTATCCATACTGCTCGGTCGGTGCTCCAGGGCTTTGAGCTGCAGTAGTGATGTGATGAATAATGAGAACATCCGTCCAATTATTAATTTATGTATTTCACGATATTATAGCAGGTGTCACAGTTGACACATGAATTACCTTTTGAAAATACTATTTTTCTTTATAATACAACCGATGATTATCGATATCCATACACACTAATAAAACTATAAAGGTTGAACAGTCTTTTCATGGAATATGTCTTCAAAAAACCTGTATGGTTACTAACGCGAGCCCCCCCCTGCCGTTGCTATTTGGCATTAGGCGTCGAGGGTCGCGCGCGTGCCGATTGGTAAGTCTGGTGCTCATACCGAGCGACCCGGGAAAGACGGTGCGTGACGAAGCGTCTCGTGCCGTCGTGTGCGCAGCATACTACACAAAGAGCTTCGGAGGGATCCTTTACAATCCCCCCGAGAAGTGCCTGGGAGTTCTCGCCTCCGCTGGAGGGGGTGACCGCGTTACAGTTATCCCCTTCGAGATGTCACTAAAGGCGGACCTGTATCTAACGGCTCTTATCTATATCGGCCTCCTTAGGTGCCGAAGATTGCTCCGGGTTTTTAACCGGTTTCTTTCTTTCTTTTATTGTGGCTAGTGGCCAACCTTGTGTCAGAGTTGTTCAAGTCACCGCCTCTGATTTTGCTTCACGGCTACCGTCGTGACAGTAACCAGGCCGACGATTTTACGTGCCCTCGGAATCTCGGTTGAAATACCACTATGCTGTCACCCATCTGTAGACTGACCGCGCCGAGTGTTAGCCGATAGGAGTTCCTCCGCCCTGCTCTGGGGAGGAGGAAGAGCATGGTGAATACCCACCCAACCAATAAAAGAAAAGGATCTAAAACAATAAAAAAATAATTGACATATAAAAGAAACTGGGTGTCTTCCTGTTCGTTACAGCATTACTTCAAAATTACAGGGTAGATTTCGATAGGCCGTTTATGCAATGGTGGCTATGCGAAAGATTTTCGGTATAATATCATTGGGAACAGCTATTTTCACCATATACAGTAGTATTATAATACTTATAAATATAATTAGCTTACCAGACTTATGTTAGGATTTGGTAGTCATCTGAGTTTGTTCATTAGTTTCACGATTGATTATCGTGAGGAAACCTGCAACCACCTTAAATCGCAAGTAGTGATATAGCGTGGTGATCTATGTTAGTTCCTTTTCTGTATTAGAATATGCCTTTGCCCTGAAGTGGGATGATTACAAGCTGATATTATTGTGTTTGAATCTTTGGAGTTGACTAGATATCATCTTTTTGATATATTGTTAAATGTATGTGTCATATTATCAGTTTCATGTTATCATCCCTATTTTGAAACAGAAAATGTACATAACTTGTTATATGGCCATCATCATCATCATCATATCAGCCAAAGGGCGTCTACTGTTGAACAAAGGCCTCTCCATAGATTTCCACAACGGCCTGTCACATGCCGCCCGCATCCAACGACTCCCAGCGACCTTTACCAAGTAGTCCGTACATGGCCATATATAAAATAAAAATGTTTTATTTTTGGCTTCCGTTGTCTTCTTAACCTTACACATCGAGATTAAAAAAGTAGTTTCTATGGGATCAAAGAACCATTTTAATTTTTGTAGGGATCCGTATAGTTAACAAACAAACCTGCAGCTGAACAAAGGCCTCCCCCATAGATTTCCACAATTGTGTCGTCATTTTGGGGGGTCTTTGCCGTACTCACCACGCTTAGCAGGCGCGTTGGTGAGCGCAATATGGCTACTGTTACACAGAAATGACGCTGCTGCCCACTTTGGATTAGAGTTCCTTCGTCGCCTTTTACGACATCCACGGGAGATGGAGTGGTGCTCAATTTTTTATCCGGACACCACAAGGATTATATTTGACCGCACGTTTTTATGAATATCCTAATCCCAGACATAACACATTCAATAATATTTCTTTTCAGAATTTGTATAAACCATGTAGAGTACGCAAGAGGAAAGGTGGTCTCCCTGCAAATGAACTGGAACAAGTGAATGCAACACTATCGGAGTATGATCAACGCATGTTAATGCATGTTTCGGCCAACAAAGCTGATCTGAAGAATGATGATGGATTAGATTTTTTGGTATAATTTACTATAAAACGAATGGTTTTATTTGCTGTCTTTATAACTCTGGAAATTTAATTTACTTTTGTTTTTCAGTATGATTATGAGAAGACCTTGGCAGACCCGACAGAAATGACTACTGAAGTAAGTTCAATTTGAAGATATATATATAGCTATGCTAAACTATGTATGTATCATGATCACAATATGAAGCCAGAAAGACTGTTTTAACTGATTTTTATACATAAAAATCTATCAATAAAAGTTATTAAATTAATGTACAAGTATTGTAAGAGATCTATGATATATATTTCAACTATAATATCTATGGTTTTAAGTTCGCGGAATGGGGGAGATGGAGTGAAAATTAAAAGTCACTCGGTGCCAGGTCTATAGGGTGGGTGATTAAAAAATATCGAACCCCATCTTATGCAGAGCAGAAAGCACAACATGATGATTCTCGACCAGAGCATTGTCATGCAAAAGCACCTTTCGTCAATTTTCGCGCTCTTCTGCTCCATGATTGAATTTTCCAATCTTTGTAATCTATTAACAAAATTCTTTCACGACTCCCAAAAGACCGTTGCCGTGAGATTCCGGGTCGATTGTGGCACCTTAAAGATAATTGGTGTTCCCGTGCTGTTTTTCTGCCACTGCATGGAGTTTTGTTTGAACATGGGTTCCTAGTGATGAACCTAAGTTTCATCCCACGTAACAATTTAATACACCATCCTTTTTTTTTGTCGTGGGGAAATCCTTATGGACTTAACTCCGCCTTGGGAAGGGCGGAGGGCATGCCGGACTCTTACCGGTTAAAACCCCACTCCTGTGGTGTCCATTTGCTTCTCTGGCTGGGGGTGAGGTGCAAGCGTTGCCAGCATTAGACCGTACCCCCGGCAGGTATTGGCCCGTTACTGATTGACGGGCAGGGCCGTGGGTCGGCTTCCAGTGCAATCTTATTTAGATATGCCTTGCTTAAAGAGACTGTGCCACTTGTAAACGTTGTTTTTTCCTTTGCGGGTAGTAAACCGATGACATCTCATCCAGTATGGTTTGACCAGATTTTTCTTGCTTGGTGGAACTTCCCCACATTTTACACTTTCTTCCCGATTGAGTTAGTTGGTCCATGATAGTTCAAAGATATGGTGGGCTCCAGAGTTGGATTAGAGTCCTGAGTAGCCATTCTGAGAACTTAAAAACGAAAGACGCGTTGTAGTTATATTATGTTGACTTCTCGACGGCATTATTTCGTCACAACAATAATAAATAACATTAATATCGATATTTTATTGACATTTGTGTAATTGGTACTTCTTTTTTGAAATTAATATTATTAATGATTACATCTGTAATTTATTATTACATAACTTTATTTATTACTATATTAATGTGAGTCTGATCTATTATATATACAGGGTGTCCAGTAAATAGCACGACATACTGCAGGGGGTGAGAGCTTGGGTCAATACCTACCAAAAAACACAATATATGTTCAGCAAAATCTTACGGATTTAAAGTAGTACAAAAATTTCCGAAATATCGAAAAATCTCTACCTTGACCCAGATTTTTAAGCATCTCGTAATGAAAAATTCCTTTTCTAGTTTTTTTTACCTCAAATTATTTGTGATTAGTTACTTTACTCATTGATAAGTCTTTATTCTATTAAAAACTAAAATGTTTTCAAGAAATACAATTTTTATTTAAATTTTCACAATGCAATTATTCTTCATTTCATTCAATCTTAAAAGTTTGTACTACAATCATTTACAAAAATGATTTACAATCCGTAAGATTTTGCTGAACATACAGGGTATTTGGTGCATCATGTGCCAAACTGAAATGGTCGACTGGGGGGGTCATCTGCTATCCTTTCAGACCCCTAAACATTTCTCATGCCCTGTGGATTTTTTTTCATCGACTTTTTATTGTTTTATTAAAACAATACCCAAATTTTACATTCAAATACAAATTTAAAAAAAGTATAAGTCGTAGACTCTCAATTTTAATCTTATTTAGATGTGTATAGTATTAAATTTAAAATTAGTGACATTAGCCATCTAGTTCTTTTTTTAAATTTACTCGCAAAGTTTCGGACTTAAATTAAAGCTGTCCGTGTTACAGCTATTTACATGGCTATAAAAAAAAAAAAACAAAAGCGACCGGGATCTTCTATCCTCTTACTAGTAATGTGCCACATGCCATAAAAATATTTTTACAACTTTGTGAATTAGCTAGAATTGCATATTGTGTTTTTTTGGTAGGTATTGACCCAAGCTCTCACCCCCTGCAGTATGTCGTGCTATTTACTGGACACCCTGTATATCTATTTGAGTCAGATTTATGGCAAAACCACGTTAGTTATAATCTATAACCTATATCTACACTACTCTCACATATGTATTGCCATAAAAACAATGTTATCATAAAGGTTGATATAACACCTTCAAAATAAAAATAAAATACTGTACGATTCTATTCTATAAAATTACAATTATTTTTCAGGCCAATATATATATTAAACTTCAAGAAGAAAACGATAACGATGCTGATACGAAAATTCACTATGCAGTGTTACATTCTGAGCTCACTGGAGAAGTTTCAAAAGAATTAGAGGAAAGGGAAAAACAAAAGTATTCTGAGGATGTTGATAGACTTACTAAGAATATACATATATTGGAAAAAGATATACAAGTATGCAAAGACACACATCAGGACAGAATGGAGAATGCTAAGAAACTACACTCTGATGTACTTGGGAAACTGAAAAACATCACAAATAAGTTGATGAAATCAGATGACTTTAGGTATTTTGAACGTTCGTTTTATTGTCAACAATTACAAAATGAAAATTGTTGGTGCAAAGGAACCAATATTAATTGCGCAGTGTTTTAAATTGACACGGCCAAACAGACAAAACCACGTTTACGATACGCCAGCTTAGGCATGAAACGTCTATTCCCACAGCCGTCTTTAGACCATTCTACAGTTGATCTAACTGGCGCAAAAAGTTTATCTTACTTTTCTTTTATAAATTACTTACCTTTTTATTATTATTAAGTTTAACTGTTTTGGGTTTCTAGATATATAGTATTTTAGACGTGCTGCGAAGTGGTCGTTTTGCTATAGGTAGATCAAATATGTAATTGAAATCCTGCGCATTAACCATCAAATAACCTACACTATTCATTTGTGGACTGGCAAGACGTGTCGTTAATCGGGTTCTGCTTTAAAAGATTCGAAAAGTCTTTGGGTTTTATTTTTTCATGACCTTATAATGAAATAATTAAAATATATATTTACGCTCGTCATTGACTATTTGAGTCACTCGCTGACTCACGGCAACTCAGAAGTATGACGATAATAAAGTGGTATAACTATTATTATTTAGTATCTCGGTATCATGATCAGCCTAGATCGGTCTACTGTTGGACATAGGGTGCGCCACAACACACGGTCATCAGTATTTCGCATCCAGCCGGACCCAGCAACCGTCTTCGGGTCCTCCGCCCATCTGGTCGGTTGGCGCCCCATCCTACGTTTACCCATACGCGGTCTCTACTCTAGGGCTCGCTTGCTCCATCGGCCATCGATCCTTCGACTGACGGGACCAGGCCACTGCTCGCTTACTTGCTAATTTGGTGTGCTATGTCGATAATTTTGGTTCTCTTACGGATATCCTCATTTCGGATTCTAACCTTTAGAGAAACTCCGAGCATAGCACGTTCCATAGCCCGTTGAGCGACTTTAAACTTGTGTACTAGTCCGACTGTTAGTGTCCACGTTTCGGCTCCGTAGGTCATCACAGGTAGGACGCACTGGATGAAAACTTTCGTTTTCAGACATTCGGGGACGAATTTATTGGTGTAGTTACATAAAAAAAAACGCATAGATTACTTAGCTGCCTGGTTTAATACAGTCTAACGGCAATAAGCTTGCCCCTATTACATGGGACCCAATGCCATCATCGTTGTCGTCTAAAATTGCACTTACATATATGCATCTGATTACCCCTTCGTGCGTAATACAGCCTTGATGTTATTAAATTAAATTATATTCCAGTGATAAAGATGTCAAACAGTTTTATAAGTCACTCAAGGAATTGGCAAGAGAAAGAAATGATTTGCTGCAAATTATTCAACATAGAGACAAAGAACACAATGAACTGGAAGATAAATTGAGGTAATGTTTTATTGGTTTCTTACCCAATTCGTAGCTACTAGTATCGCATAATCATTCCGATGGAATCTTTACACATTCAGGCCTGAATTCCTCATACGCTGATGTCGGTCGCGTAGAACACCAATTGTCAGCGAGAACGTAAATACCCTAGTGCAATACCGACTTCCTTTCGCTACAGACGTCTCGGTATTCATGGCGATTATAAGTGCACGGGTAGTGTTCAGCCGGTGGTCAGCTACGGACTGAGGGCCCTCATAGTGTTTTATAGCGCGTCAGTCGACTGGCGTCGCGGCGCGTAGTAAGCTATGCGCCGCTGACATCAGCGTCGCAGTGCGGTCCTGTATAGAACGCAATGTGAAATCATACCCGCGACCGACGTACGCCACCATCAGTATAGGAGGATTCAGGCTTTCCCGAAGACCCGACGCGTGGCTTTTATAACGGTGGCATAAGGTTCATATTTAAATTATTATGCGGCTTCATGTAATGCAAAGGCTGTACCACTATATCTAACTCCATATAACTGGTAAACACTACCTTATTCATATTCAACTTTTCCCATCCCCAGCCCGTCATTACCCTCTGTTGGGTATAATAGCTTCATTATGTGGAGGCTAATCCTTTCGCGTTCTGGTAGACCCTAGTTTCCGCCTGCGATCTTGAAGTTGTATTCGCTCTCTATTGCGCGTAGTATCGTGCAGCCGGTAGCATTACTTGACAATGACTTGCGTCCAATGAGTTTCAGCCTTCTAAAAAAGAATTTTGAAAAGCCATACAGTCCTTGGGCAACTCGAATCGATTCTGTTCGGCAAATTGTAACGACGCGCCAACTCAGTACTGATTTTACTACCGTAGCATAAATTTGTGTCAAAGTCAATGTCAAATTGTTTTTATTATTGTAAACCATTTCTCCATGGAGACCGCGCACCGGAAAACGCAGCGTGGGACGACCTCCAACGAGGTGGACAGACGATCTGGTGAAGGTCGCTGGGAGTCGTTGGATGAGAGCGGCATGTGACCGCTCGTTGTGGAAATCTAAGGGGGAGGCCTTTGTTCAGCAGTGGACGTCCTGTGGCTGATATGATGAAACCATTTGCTGGCACTTACGAATAGTCAGAATTTAAATAGTTGCACGTTTCCAAGCCGTTGGTCCTATGGAGAAGAACCGGCAAGAAACTCAAATTTTGAAGGCGAATACTCCTATTATCTTCAAGTGTGAGGCTACATAGCCTCAGTTGAGCCTCCCGACGTCTCGGCATGAATTTGGGCAGGACGAAAGTTAAGTTCAATGCACATGTCGCGCTAAGACGACTCTGAGTCGTGCACAAGTTAGGAACATTTTCACCTAAGGCAGGTTATTTAGCAGTAGACATAACTTCGGGAAGTCAGGAAAGAGGTTTTGCAGAGAATAACCTAATCCTACCACGCCAGGAAACCAGTCTTAATTCCTGACGTAGCTTGCACAATCGCACCTGCAGGTTGCGAAATGTAACTATGTAATGTATGTAATTATCTTAGAAGTTCCACATACTATCTAGGACACAACTATGAAGGTAGCTGAATACGGCCAGTGCTCGAGGAGAAATGGGTTAATGTCCCGAGCTCACATAGTGTATTTTAAACGTGACTTTTCTGACGTGTTCTCATTTAGTATGAAGTCAACTCTGGCGTATAAGATCATTTTAGTTTATTATCCATAACATGTGACGACCCTGCGGAAATGTCTTATGTCTGTCAACATCATGACTGTTTTATAGGATGATTATAGGTACTGTCCCTGTGTGCGTAAAGAATTCTTTTGATTGCTCTTATGTATTGGCTTATTATTTAAAACCAACAATGTCTTTAACTTATTTTAAATGTAACAAGCCTATTTTAAACTTATACAGAATTGCAAATGATCCTAATACCAAAATCGAAGAGCAACCATTGACACCAGCAGAATTAAAAGAATTTAATGAAAGAGAAGCTAAATTAAAGTCATTTATAACAAGTATGAGACTGGAGCTTGCCAAGTTGAACCGCGAGGTTTTAAGATATTCCACTGCAATTGATGAGGTGCCCGGTACCGCCGAATTGTTGCAATATGAAAAGCGATTCATTGAACTTTATAATCAAGGTAATACTATCGTACTAGTTATATTTACTTATACTTTTAACATACACGCACGTTCGGCAGTTCACAAAAGTCCGGACAAGTCATTTCAATGTATTATGATATACGCGTGCGTTTTGCAAGTTAGTGATGAGGTCTGTAAAAAAGAACAAAGCGATCCGTAAGCACAGCATTGCAGGGGAACTGTGTAGCGGCGAATGTTGGAGCGCATCCCGCACCCCCAGCTTTCGAAGGAACACCGTGGGGTTCTTTGGCCGAAATTTATCATTAATCTAATCCAAAGCTGAAGACTTAAGATTTTTAAATTCATCCGATTTTATGTTACGATCACATTAACCACAAAAAACAGACAAATCCTTAATCCAAAATCTTTAGATTTCAGATTAGATTGATTATTAATTTTGGCCGTTAGCCGCTAACAACCGGCGATCTCCACTTAGCTCAGGGTGGAGGGTGGTCATGAGTTGTTCCCTAAGTACAAAAGCAATAGGTCATCATCATATCGGCTAAAAGACATTCATCGCCTCACGCGTATATTCACACACACAATTGTGTCGTCATTTTGGGGGGATTTGCCAGTACTCGCCGTGCTTGGCAGGTTGGTGAGCGCAGAATGACCGTTGTTCCACATATAGGACGCTCATCCATGCCGGTTTAAAGTCCCTTAGTCGCTTTTTACGAAATCCTCAAGGAGATGGAGTGGGTACCATATTCTTAATCAGGACACCAGCTGACGTAACAATAGGTACTTTAACATAAATAGAGCTACCATTAAAAGCGCGAGGTGCTCTTTATTGGTGAGTCTTTATTAGCCCCCATATCACTAAAAGCGCATCGACATAACGTGCATTTCCCTATTTTCGAATACATTAAAATACTTCTTTTTGCAGTTGCATCAAAGCACAAGGAAACAAAACAGTATTACATATTCTACAACACACTTCTAGAAGTGAAACTATATACCTCAAAAGAGTTAAGTCTGCTTAACTCGATTTTGGATAACTATGAAGAGTAAGTGTTTTTATTTGTCCTGGTATTTAACTGATCTGCTGCCAGAGTCTTTGTAGTTCGAATTAGATGAATATTAATCGCGCCTTCTTACTCAATATTTACACATAAAATAATGTATGTTGTGGAATCCCAGGGTCCGTTCGTACTGCACGCAAGGCCTCGCTTGGTAACAGTGCGGCCGATCTCGTTGTTTTTATCCATGAGTTTCCATAAACTAAACCCTAAGTAAACTTCCTATTAGGCTATGCGTATGTGCAACGTGACTGACGTAGCATCCACTAGAGAATAGAGTCGCACGTAAGAGTAGCCTTACCTAGTGAACCATATAAAATAAGCATGACACTTAACAAGATTAACTAAATCATCAACGTTACAGGGCTATGTCATCGGTAAGAACGAGAGAAGAGTTTATGACGCAGTTCGAATCCATTGTAGAGTGGGTTAATCACACAGTTAAAAAAGTCGAGGAGAAATTTAAAAGTGAGAAGGAACAGAAGAATGCCCTCTACAGTGAGTACTCAAGGTTGATGGATGTCCAAAGACAGTATGCTGCTGCATTGAAAAAATTAGGCGAGCAAAGGCAGAGGATAGGGGTAACGAGGCACAGTTGACCAATTAATCATATCTTTAATATTTATTCGAAGGCGTCTGTCTCGCCATTGTACTATAAATCACATGCATAGTTTATCTAGTCTTGAAGTTATAATTTTAGTAGTTAATTGTTTACTTTTAAATTCATTCCAGTTCTATAGAACAAGAACCCTCATGTATAGTATGTAAGACTGAATATAGGTATTATATTATTCGAAATGTGTTTCTAATGCAAAGGATAATACAAATTGATTTAAAAATAAATTACACGAATATACACATATGTTTTATTAATGTTAACCCCGAAATAAAATGTGATACAAATTCTACTGTCTCAAATATAATTCATGCAAAAAAAAATATTCAGTAAAATTTGTATCAATTGCAAACTTAATACTCTACAATTATCATTACCTATAGGACGGATTTTTATACATATGAGATTCAATTTAGGTTTTATAGGCGTGCACAATCGTTCATTCTGGACGTAAGTGCTCCCCTAGTGAAGTTGTTCAATATTCGCCCTTTATCAAAGCGTGACCACGCTGCTGTGACCCTTGTGAGAACCGCTGTGCGTGTGACCATGACCATGGCTATGACCTTGTGAGCCTGAACTAGTTTTCTTATACATGGTGAAGGAGACCAGCTCTCGATTGGCGTTTGTCATTGCCATGGCGTGTGATACGACGTCGTAGCCAAATAACGCATGAAGTCGATTCACCACTACTAAGGTAAGGCCTTTCTGTGTCATTCGAACGGTTCGTTCCGGTTCTAATGATGCTGCGACCAACATGCCGAAGGATGAGTTTAGCTCCTGCAAAGAATAAGGGTCAAATGTATTTTTTATATTACCTACTAAGTAATACACAAAAAATAAGACCACAAGAAGTTATAATCATCTTTTACACTGCAGCCCACCAGCTTACACTGGGCCTCATAATGATAAAGGTTTTACTGAACTTTTGTTAGGTACCGTGGGCTATGTTATGTTCTTTGTTTTATAACGGGACCAATTCTCGTAATTAATTTCCACTATGAAAGTTGACCGAACTGTGATTAAACCAAATGCACAAAAAATTGGTACCTATTCTGCTCTTCTTAAAGTTACATCCGGTTTCAGTATCTCAGTTTTGTCTCATCATTTCAATCTCGGTTTTGACGTATTATGGACGAGAGTACATACCTACCAAGTTTATTACTTACTTACCTACGTCAGTGCAGAGACTAATGTTTTGGCTTCAATCAACTTTTGATCCATTTTTGACCTTATCACACTGTTCAAATCTGATGTCTGTTAGTTTAGGAGAATACCATGACATTTACGACATGAGACTAGATTGGAACTATATATTATTAACATTTTGAATTATGAGAATTAGCCCTCCGATTTAGTTTTTACGAATTTTTATGATTTTTCATAACATCGGTTAGATATCTACAGCAGCCTAAAATAAAAACTTCATAGAAGTAGAAAGTATATCCCAAAATATGTTTAAAAAAGTTATTACCCTTACTAATGAAGCACGTTCCTCACTTTTGAGTCCATACACAGTTGCGCCCTCATCTTTCGAAAGATGCGGTGCGCTAAGACTGCCAATAACCATGATATACGGCATGTTTGTTTACAAATTACACTGCACAGTAGTTAAAGAGCCTTGATTCTAAAGTATTAGTATACTAAAAGATTACCGACAAATGTATTTCATTTTAACTAAACAACAAAAAGGAAAACTGTTGCACTTAATAATATCGTGTGCACTTGTAACCAAGATAGGTAGGTTTAACCACGAGGCCACACAGCCTGTCGTTGCGGTGACCGCTTGTGTACTCATGTGTGAGTTGACGCCGCCAGATAAGCACTGCCTGCATATGTTACAATGGCATTTCTGTGTAGGTTGGTGTACGGATTACTAATGACGCGCTTGTAGTTGTACGAAACGTGACGTCGGTCGCTAAATGACCTTCACGGGTGCTTGCTCTGCGTGGACGCCGGCCGCCTACGATCGGCCGCTTGACTTGCGCGCACTTGATCAAATATAATATAGTATTAAGTAGGTAGATAGTTCTTTTATTAATTGATCTAAACTAAATAACTAAACCTTGAGTTCCTCATGCGTTTATGTCTAATTTCTGATAAAGGTTGTATCTGGATATAAGGAGTATATGGTAGATAATGTTTTTTATTATTAGGGTCTAGATCAGTCTTTCCCAACGTGGGCGATAACGCCCCCTTGTGGGCGCTGCAGGCCTAAAGGGGGGCGGTAAGAGACCCAGAAAAAAAAGGGGGCATTGTGTAGGGCTTTGGCGTCGATTTATAATTCCATCTACCTAGCTAGGAAGACTCTTAGACACCGACTGAGCTCTCGACTCTCGACTACATCTTGTGAACATCAACTAATATTAATTAAGATATAGCTCAAACTCGGTTCGATATAAAAGACCGCGGGCAATCATGTTTTAACAAGTTTTTGTTAAATAATCCGAATTGTACATTCCTATACCAATCGGCTGGTTCTATAATACTTGTTCTTGCTTGTCGAGTACGATTGGGCGTCGAATGAGATAAACGAGTTTATGCACGTTTGTCTTATTCCTGTTGGTGCGTGCTGCTTATGCAATCCTATATAAACGACGTAAATTTATTTTATTTTCATTTGCGGTTTCGCGCATAATAGATAAGCAGTACTTGATTTCAACACTTACGTATTTCTTAAAACAAAACAATGTCGGAAGTAAAAAAGAAGAGACGGCAATACTCTGCGGAATATATTAAATTCGGATTTATTGAAAATCCCACAAACCCGTCGTCGCCTTTCTGTCTTCTATGTCTAAAAACATTTTCGAACGAAGCAATGAAGCCTTCAAGACTGCAAGATCATTTGAATAAAATGCAACCAGATAAGACAGAAAAGAATGTAGCATATTTTCAAGACCTAGAGAAGAAGCATAATACTCAGCCAAGTGTATCAAAACTATTTTCGGCGGCTGCTAAGCAAGATGACGACGGACTTCGAGCTTCGTACAATATCTCTTTGTTAATTGCTCAAAAAGGCAAACCACACAACATCGGAGAAGAGTTAATTTTGCCAGCAATAAAGGAAGTAATAACTACTGTGCTTCATAAACCGGCCGCAGATATTATCCGAAAAATGCCTTTGAGTAATAATTCTGTGCAAAGAAGAATTGATGAAATGGCTGAAAACATTGAAGAATCATTGTGCAATCATCTGAGGACTAGTCAATTCTCAATTCAGCTCGATGAGTCCACTTTACCAACTAATGAAGCGTTGTTGCTATCTTACGTGAGGTTTATTAAAGATGAGAAAATACTTGAAGAACTATTGTTTGCCAGAAATTTGGAGACAGATACAAAAGGCGAAACCATATTCAATACATTGGAAAAGTTTTGTGAAGAGAAAGAGATTCCTTTGAAAAATATTATATCAGTTGCTACGGATGGCGCTCCGGCTATGACAGGGCGCCATAAAGGCTTCATAGCATACTTAAAGAATAAAATTCCAGATGTCCTTGCTATACATTGCGTTATTCATAGACAACATTTGGTTGCTAGAAACTTAAGTGAACGACTATTTCAATCACTGCAATATGTCATCAAAGCAGTCAATAAAATCCGTAGCAGCTCTTTGAATGATAGATTATTTCATCAGCTTTGTGTTACTAATGACGAAGATTTCAACCGTTTGTTGCTTCATACTGAAGTTCGTTGGCTGTCAAGAGGCAATTGTCTGATTCGATTTTACAACCTGTTTGACTCTATGATAGAGTTCTTGGAAACTAAAGATACAGAACTGCGCAACAAGCTCATAACATCAAAGAATGATATAGCTTACATGACAGACCTGTATAAAATGTTCAACGACATGAACCTCCAACTGCAAGGCGATGAACTAAATTTAATTAAAACAAAAAATGTCGTTGCTGCTTTCGCAGCCAAACTGCTTCTGCACAAAAAGAATATGGGCAGACGTGAGTTTCACAATTTTCCGAATTTATCAGTATACTGCAGTAACGACGACTTGTTTGCCTACTGCCTACATTTGGAAAACCTCCACATTGACTTCACCGAACGATACCAGGACATTTTAAACTTGGAAATACCAGACTGGGTGTTGGATCCGTTTTCAAATGTCAACACAGCAATGTCACCTCAGCTGGAAGAAGAACTTATAGAATTGACAACAAACGAAGAAATAAAAATCAAGTTCAAAAATGGATATCAAGAATTTTGAATACAAAAACCGATCCCGCAATGGTACCCTGGATTGTGGTCAATTGTTCAACGATTTTTGATAGCATTCCCATCGTCATATTTGTGTGAACGTGGATTTAGTGCTGTGGCAACGCTGCTTACTAAAAAGAGAAATCGTTTGCGTGTTACCGAACGTGGTGACTTGCGGCTGTTTTTGAGTAAATTGGAACCTGATATCAACAAACTTATTGAACAGCATCAGATTCAACCTTCACATTAGTTTTTATATAAGAATTGATTATGTTTGTTTTATTTTCAATAAAAGATACTCTGTCCGAATACTATAAATTTGCGTTTCAATAATCAGTTATAAGTACTTAGCGGTTTTTAAGTATGTTTAAAAAGGGGGGCGTTAAAAAATAATTTATTCTTAAAGTGGGCAGTAGACAAAAAAAAGGTTGGGAACCCCTGGTCTAGATCATAAAACAAGCAAAGAGTATATATTATCTAAGTTAGAAAAACAAGTGTAAATCAAGTTGTCATGGCAACATTGACTCATTTTAATGGTCAATTTGTGTACAAATATTCAAAAGTTATTTATAATCAAGCTGCGTATAATATAAAACCATGAGCCATTCTATGAGCAGTCCCAGGAACATTCAATTAGGTAGGAACATTGTAATTGCTTTAAGTGTATGAATGGCATTAGCTCCACGTATTTATTTATTGAAAAATCACTGATCGAAATGATAAACATTCAACATAATAGTACCGTACATCCGCCTATTATTTACCTACTGTACCTATGATATTATCATTGCTACTTCGCAGTTTTGTGGTAATATTCTCTTTACGGACCTTTATTACAGTAACTTCGGAGCTAAAATATATGAAATTTCATTTTATTGCCACCGAGATTCATAGATGGTCGGGTGCCTATCCGATGTCGAGTAGGTAATGCAAAGTCCGCGTGGTGTCCGGATTAAGAATATAACACCACTCCATCTCCTCCCGTGGATTTTGTAAAAGGTGACTAAGGGCTCTAAACCAGAGGGATGGGCAACAGCGTCCCTTCTATGGAACAGTATAGCCATTCTGCGCTCACCAACCCGACTGCCAAGCGTGGTAAATACGGGCAAATTCCACCAAAATGACGACACAATCTCAAATCTATGGGGGAAGCCTTGGTTTAGCGGTGGACATCTTTCGGCTAATATGATGATGATGAATGTGAGTCTAGTAAAGTCTGTCGAATAACCTACTTATCTCAACTCATGAGCTACGGCACTTTCATATGATTACTATTTTCACAAGACACTCACTGCTTTAGCACGACCTTGTGAGTTTAAAATCTGGTGTACCGTGTACCTATACTGTTTCACTTAACAAACTATGAAGAATGACAGTAATATAAGTAAATAAGCAATAAGACAGTAATGACTTGAAAAACCTTTGTTATACAGTATAAACGTTTTATATGATCATTAATACACAGGTATCCAAAGTTATACCCGATAATAAAATAAACGATTTTCAAAATATCACAATTCAGTTTTTTACGTTCGGCTATATAGCCGTACTGTCCAGCAACGTGTTAAGGTGGAGGAAAACATTGTGAAGGAATCTGGTATTAGAGTCTAATGGTCTGTAATCGCTAACACGCAGTAATCAAGCGTAGTGATCAATGCTAGTTCCTTTCCTTCATCAGATGAAGCCTTTGGCCTGGAGTGGGACAGGTACACGGTGATATATTCCATGTTTTTATGTCTTTTCCCAAAAACCTAGGTGAATACTCGTATAAAAAACTTACTTTTGAGTACATGATGCACTTTTACGGGTACTTATTTTTATTTTTATTGACACCTAATTTCGCTGCCAAGACATTTGAAATCTCAGTTGTATTACCGAGTCACCCTGAATCTTGAAAAAACTGAGAATAGTGACATTGAATAATTCTACTCTATTATAGTATTCGAGACCTACCAGAAAGCGCGACTGGTGTTCGTCCAAACTATGGCTGAGTTGGCAACTAGAGCCACTAATGTGAAATGCTTGGAGAGCGCGGGTGTACTTGGTAAATATGATCTATTTATGACTTATTGTGTAGCAAATTGCCATGTTTGGTAAACTAGATATTGAATATATTGAAGTAAAGATATGTAGTTACAAATCGACTGTGTTCTAATGTTTAAAATACTATCTTGGAGCTTCCACGTTAGTAGCACATAACATTAGCCGATCATTAGCGGCCGATTGGCCATTATGCACTTACGATTAGGTACCTAGTCTTTTTGACTTTAGTATAGAGGACTTGGGACCAGCGAATAGTCTAGAGATTGTCAGACATAAAATGCAAGTAAATATCTAAGAATTGAACCTGGGGATTGGGGTCAGCTCCCCACTCATTATTAGAGACTTGACGTCATGTAACGTGTATACAGATTTATTGAGACCTTTGCTGTCCGATGCGTGCAGTACAGTCCGTCAATGTGCAGTGGTAGCAGCAGCAAGACTTGCAGAACATGACGAAGGAGTAGCCAGACAACTACTCAATGGGGGAATGGTTACCATCACTCTCGAAAATCTTAACAAATATAACGTGAGTACTAGGTTAAGAACATACATAGTCATTCTGCCTACCTTTATCACGCACCAAGTACCAAGGTACCTGCTCATGTAAATTAGTTTCTTATTGCAACTTTGAAAACGCAAGTAATTTTGTTATTTTTTTCAAGTCTGCGTCTAATTACATTAACTATAATTTATACAGGTGTATTACAAAAGATCTGCGCTGTACCTAATGAGAGCCGTTGCTAAGTAAGTAAACTTTCAAATAAGGCAACAAGCCAAGTAAACGTAATTAATTGTATCTGATTTAATGTTATTTGCAGACATAATGAAGAATTGGCAGCAGCGATCGTTAGACTCGGGGCTTTGGAGCATATCGTGTCATGTCTGGAAGATTTTGATACACAAGTTAATACAAACCATAATAAAATAGACACTTATCTGAATTTATGCAGAAGAATGGAACGATTTTATGTAAATATATTTGTGGTATTTTTAGGTAAAAGAAAATGCTGCGTGGGCTTTGGGATACATAGGTAAACATAGCGAACAGTTAGCGGGATTGGTGGTAGATGCAGGAACTCTCCCATTATTGGTATTGGCTTTCCAGGAACCTGAAATGAGCCTGAAACAAGTTAGTATTATTACTGGTTCAATTTTGATATTAACCATGACTCTCACATTTACAATGTGGCCTAGTAAATTAACTACGAAAACTAATATGATTGAGTGTTATTTAGATATCTGCTGGCGCTTTAGTAGATTTGGCCCAACATAAACCTGAAGCGGTAGTGGATGCTGGCGCTATATGTCATCTGGTGCATGGACTGGAGAACCAAGATCCCAAATTGAAGGTTATTTATTGTTTCTATAAGGTTCCATATTTGCAAAATTAATAATTTAGAATGAATTATTATGTAGTAGGACCTAAAATGATCAACATTAGTGGTCTGTTAGTAAATTACCTAGTACCAAGGAGTTCTTCCCCTTAGGTAACACGATCATATATAACTCTGAACAGCTTCGTGTAGTAAAACATCGTCCGTCCACCATCACTTACAGTACTTACTCACAGTTATCTGCAATAAACTTAATCCGTCAAATATATTAACCCCTGTTGCTATCGTTCAGCGTAGCACACTGTGCGCATTGGGCGCCGTGGCAGGTGCTCGCACGGAGCTAGCTGAGGCGGTGGTGGCCGGAGGAGCTCTGCCGCCTGCTCTGCTGCACGCGGGACACGACGCGGCACCCGTGCGTCGCGCAGCAGCCTGTCTACTCAGAGACATCGTGAAACACTCAGTTGATGTGAGATTTCTTAAATGACAGATAGTCGACATAGGTACTAAAAGATGCTCTGATCAGGTAACTCTACCATGAGTTTGCATGGCCAAAACTCGCTAGCACCTCCGTAAATGATTTATATGAAAGACTGTATATGTATTATATATGTCTATGAACATGAAATCTGTAACTCTACTCGGAGTCACGGTCGTACTAAGCAATGACAACGACAAAAGATAGGGATCATTGTTGAAAAACATTAAATACTTGGTCCAGCTTCGCGTAGTTACCCTTCCGTAAGATAATTATGTATATATATAAGTAGGTGGGTAAGTAATATCAGCAGGACAATACAGTCATAAAACAGGAAACTTCGAATTTATTTTTTATTTATTTTTATTTATCCACACTTACAACTCTTTTTTAGTCTTAATTTAGGAGTTACCTTTGTTCAAGCCAGGTAAGAGGAATGCCGTGTGGTGCCGGCTAAGAATACCACCACCCCATATCATTCAGTGGGTGTCGTAAAAAGCGACTATGGGATTAGCCGGAGGATGGGCAGCAGCGTCCTTCGAAATCATTTATAACTGCGATCGCCAACCCGTCTGCCAAGCGTGGCGATTATGACAAAATCCCCCAATCACCACACAACACAAACACATACCGTTCGTTATGGCAATCTTTGGGGGAGGCTTCTGTCCAGCAGTGGACTTTATTCGGCCGAAATGAAGAGGAACGCGGCGGTTTGGTGTGGATAACCATCCAGTTACGTACCTCTGCAAATAATTCAGGCACCTGCCTGGTGAACTTGGACTTACATATTATTTTCAGTTGGCGCAATTAGTGGTTAACACGGGTGGATGTGGTCCTTTGGTGGAGCTTTTGGGAGAGTCAGCAGGGGGGTCGCGGGTGCCTGCTTGTATGGCGCTTGGATTCATCGCCGGACAGTCGGATCAGCTCGCTATGGCTGTCATTGAATCTAAGGTAGACAATGAGCTAATACATTCGGATATCATTTTTTCTGTGAATAAAGGATCGAATTAAATTTGAATAAAATGGAAATTTTGTCAACCATTTTGACAAGGTTTGGCTAGCTTTGAGTTGCAACCTGTCCTGGGGAAGGGTACTCCCCTTTACTTTCAACTGTGGTAATGAGTATCTTTACATAATTGATGGCTATGCTCCTAAGTGAGCGGCCACCCCCTGTAGCGGAGGGGTGGCCATTGTGAAAAGGCTGCCAGGCACATTTCAGGGGCTTCTAAGTTCTAGGCTCTATTATTATTCGAGTTCTGCAAATTTCCTAACACGTATGATTGTAAGTTGGGGTATGTAGGTAACCTAATATTTTGAGGGTCGCGTGCGCGCAGACTGGGTAGTCTGCGTGCTCGTACCGAGCGACCCCTGGGAAGACCGCGGTGTGCACGTGGTCACGTGCCGCCGTGTGCGCAGCACAGCGCACAGCGAGGCTTGGGGGGATCCTTTACAATCCTCTCCGAGAAGTGCCTGGGGGGCGGCCGTTTTACAGCCGCCTTCCCTCCGCTAGAGAGGGTGACCGCTTTACAGTCATCCCCTCAGAGATGTGCCTAAAGGCGTGGCATCAATGGGCTCTAGTGTGATCTTACGAGGACCTGGAGCCCCCCTTTGGTGCCGAAGAAGACCGCTCCATTTTATCCGGTAGGAGTCCGGCGTACCCCTTCGCCCTCCCCCGGGGCGAAGGAAGTTCATGTAAAATTTCCACTGGACACCAATAAAAAAAGATAACCGAATATTTGTTTTTGCCATATTAGTTTAAATAGGTGTAGATTTTATAATTATGCAGGTGTTTGCAGTCCATTCACGCGCTAATATTTTTGCCATATTATTTAAAATAGGTGTAGATTTTATAAGTATGCAGGTGTTTTTAGGCCATTCCAGCGCTAGTTGAAATATTACAAAACGATGAAGTTGAAGACGCTGAAATTTGCGCAGCAGCTTGGACTCTCGGTCATATCGCCAAGCACTCTCCTCAGCATAGCCTCGCTATTGCTGTTGCTAATGCTCTGCCTCGATTGCTACAGGTACCTACATATTAGACTTTCTTTCGGCATTTCTTCTCAGAGGTTATCACGTAGCGAAATGTTAATTTGTAAAAGTGTCTGCTAGGGCCTTGGTTTAAGGTTCTGAGTAAATTATTGAATTTAATGGTAGGGCCATTCCTCTCCTGTTATTAATAGGTCAAGTCCACATAAATATATCAAGAATAATCAAGATAGAACGGTGGGTTTTACAGAACTTAGGCCCCACCGTTTGGACAGTTTCTACAAACCTACCATTTAAATCGTCCACAGATACGCAATGTTCCAGAAAGCTCTAGGGGTTTTGGGTATGAGTACTAGAGGGCCGGAGCGTAGACTTCATCAGACGAGACCTCTGAACTTTGAGATTAATATACTCTTACCATTCGGTGATCACTACCGGTTGTCACCCTATGGATCACAGAGACATAATTGAATATTTGTGTTTTATTGGTCATGATGAAGTCGATCTCATTCTTTGTGGAACCATCGGGACTCATCCAGGTCCATTTCCCGTGAGGCGGCTTTTGGAAAAAGGAGTTTATCACGAAGAGTCCCTCTTTTTCCAAAAGTTCAGCCGGCCTCTGTCCCCTGGGGTTCCGTTGCCCATATCCAAATTGGCCCACTCTCAACTCACCATCGCTTCGAGTGCCCAGCTTTACGTTGAAGTCCCCCATCACAACAGTGAAGTGTGTCGTCGAGGTATGTATGGCCCTACTTACGTCCTCATTCATACTCTCTACTTCATCATCTGGGTGTGTCGATGTCGGTGCATGACCTTCAAAGAATACCTCTTGGATATTCTGAGTATAAGGTACGCTGCCCTGCTCGACACACTTTCGATGGCCAATATGTTGTTAATGAGCGACGTGCGAACGAGGAACCCGACACCACCTTCCCGGTAGTATAATAAATTGCTGGATTTCGGGGTTATCGGGTCCTCGCACAGTCTTTGGACTTCTGATTGACCCATGATATCCCAGTGCAACTTAACTGTTACATCTTCCAGCTCAATGATATTTTAGTCTACTCTCAGTGTGCGTGTGTTATGTATTACCGGGGCCAGTTTTCGTTTGGGGTGGTAGCTGGATCCCATCCGGGGATTCTTAGCACCCCCGCCCGCCGTTACCGTGGCCGCTACCATGACTAGGAATAGCGGGGCTGCCGGGAACTGGGGGCCAGTGCTTTAATAGTGTCGTCATTTTGCTTGGCAGGGGGTTGGTGAGCGCAGCATTGCTACTGATCAACAAAGGGATGCTGCTGCCCATCCCTCTGGTTAAGAGTACCTTAGTCGACTTTAACGACCTCCACGGGAGGAGATGAAGTGATGCTATCTTCTTAATCCGGCCACCACATGGAAGACGCTGACGCCATTAACGGCCGAATACGTACCTACTACCGAAAACTAAAAACTGAAACGCCCGGTAATATTAATTCCAGCTTTAACTATTTGAGCCGCCCGGTTTCGTACCAAAAACAGATTTAAAGGTAGAACAATAAACATTTCATGTAATCTTCTTTATTTTGCAGTTATTCTAATTTGTCCTTTGTAAAAGGAACCGGCACTTCCGGTTTTGTGTGTTAAAGAAAACGACTTTTTTATTCATATAGATCCTTTGTAATTCTGCAATATTCCTCTTATAATTCAACTAAACTTTTTGTCTGAAAATCACCAAAGAATTATAGTATTTTGCATAAATATGATTATTCAAATTAAACATAAAGTTTTTAAAGTAACATTAAAAGTAATGTTTCATATTTGAAGATTTTAATTTTACGTTCGACAACATCGACTATATTCTATATTATTATCGCGTTAGTAAACCACTAGCGGAATCGTCGTGACGATATGATTGTGGCGCCGACCGACACTGGACAGTGACGGATTGCGACGAATTTTTGCGCGCATATTTTTAAAATGTAGGTAATTTTTATTGTAAATACAGACAATACATAAATATGACACAATAGACGCCTTCATTTATTAGATTCACTTCCCAGCTTTTGATTCTGTAGTTGAAAATAGCGCAAAATGGTATTTTCACGGTTATATACTTCATAGATGTTTTTGGCAGCATCTCTCAGAGCCAACTCAGAGCGTACTGATTACCTAGGCGGTTTTTTTTTTTGTGTTGGTCTTACCAGTTCGCACCTATATTTCAGAGAAATGTGGCTGCGCTGGCTGGCGAAACCAAAAGAGGCCACAAGCGAGGCTCTCGAAGACAGGAACTTAAATTTTAGAGTGACGGTTTTTTTTTGTTGTTTGTGTTGTGCTCGACCTATTCTTATACCTACCAAATATACAAAAAAATTCAATCAAATCGGTCGAGCCGTGTCCGTGGAGTGTGACCACAAACACCGTGACACGAGGTAGTTATATATCAGATATAATTTTCAACAAAAAAATTACAAAAAATAACTTCTTTTGCTAAATAAATGTATGGTGGCAATAAAAATGCTTATATATCCGGAACCGCAAGAATAACCGTAATATCCTTGCACACGGTTATACAGGTTGTTTGGGAGATGGGTGTCAATCCTGAAGGGAATCGAATCCTGAAACAATCTACACATATTCAAGTTTAAAGTTGACATTTCGGATTGGACCTAATATCGTTCCATCATAGGACATAGTTTCTGAAACTATTTCGATCCGGAACTACTCATCTCTAGTGCGCAGCTAAGAAATGCAATTGAACGCGGCTTCTGGGTATTTCTATATTCTATGGCTCCAGATATTATACTTGCAAAAAAAAGTTGCCAATTTCTCTACCAGATTGTATCATATGATGTATATAAGCATATTATTGGCTTTTAGAAGTTATGGCAAAAAAAAACGACACTTTAAAGAATAAGTTCCTGTATTAGAAAGCCTTTTTACTGTGCGCACCCTGCAGGACTCGAACGTCGACTTCGGGCGTTACTTGGGCATTCAAGCTATGTAGCGACAACAAATATTTTAAGAAATTTAAGAATATAGGCTCGGCACGTGCCGGCGCGAGGAAGGGACGGGGGGAGATGATGATTGAAAAGGAAGGAAAGTGAGTACGCATGCCCCGCCCACTTTTCTGTTCTATCTTGATATATTTCTGTTGCCACATACTGTCTGAAAAATTATTTCTTCATATGTATGAGTCAATTTCCCAAAGGTTAGATGTGCAGAAACCAGATTTACAATACTTTTAATTTTCAACTAACTAGTTGAGGTTCAGAGTGAGATCGGAGAACATTTTTGGTCTACCTTTATGGTGGATTTTAAATTACTTAGACCCAATATGAGCACTAGAGGGCTGGAGCTGGACTTCAGCAGTCAATACCTCTGAGCTATGAGATTATTATACAATCTTCAAATTATTATATAAATAAATCCTTCTTATAAATATCTTTAATACTATAGAGGCAAATGATAAGCAACAAACAAGCTTATAATATTTTGTTATTGTTGTGCAATTGCTCTTTGTGGTGTCTGGATTAAGAATATAGGACCACTCTATCTCCAACTAAGGGCACCTAGACCAGAAAAATGGGCAACAGAATCCCTTTGGTGTAACAGCAGCCATTCTGCACTCACCAAACTGCCTGCCAAGCGTGCTGAGTTTGCCATTGCAAATTCCCCCTAAAATGATGACATAATTGTGGATATGTATGGGGGAGGCTTTTGTTCACCAGTGGACATCTTGTGGCTGATATGATGATGATGGTTGCAGTTGTTTTTTCTGCATTTAATGGTCTAACTTAATGAAAGAAGTCCTGTTGCTTATCCACTATTGCCATTCAAGCATTAAAATGACTTTTTAATGTATTTAGTCATGGACCCATAACAAAGCAAATGAAGGAAACACCAAGCTAATAAATGTTCATGTTTTGTTGACAATTTGACACAGTTGTACACAAACCCTAAGTCTTCAGGCGAGGTTCGTGCGCGAACATCATGTGCTTTGAAACAGGCACTACAGTGCTGTCTGCATCGGCCTGCACTTGAACCTCTGTTGCATTCAGCACCTGCTGGCATTCTTAAATATGTTCTAGCGCAGTATGCTAAGGTATGTTATACTGAAATTTTATGAATTCGGTTTTACAATGTGTGTTGACTACTTGTTTTTATTATTTTTACCAATGTTATTATAGTTTATTCAGTATACCGGTCCATCATCAAGATTATCATCTTCTTCATCATAATCTTCACCATTGTCAAAGTAGTTATTTGCATAATCTGTGCCATCATCAATTTCAAATTCTTCTTCCTGTTCATCTTCAATCTCTTCATCATCATTAGCTTCTGGGTTTTTTACAGTCTCTTCATTTTCAGTTAATTCCATAGTTTCACCATCTTCTTGAGTTTCCTTTTTCTCCAATGTCTGCAGCCTTTTAGCTATTGCTGCAGGATCGTCAAGTTTTCGCTTACGAGCTGTAACGCGCATTCTATTGGCTTGTGGCCTCAGTTCCACAGGCACATTTGTCCACACACAGTCCAGTACTTTGCCTTTCTTTGCAACAAGAGCGAGCATTTTATATTTGTCAGAGTATCGCTCGACGTTGTCCGTTTGAGTTTTTAGCTTTACATATGCTGGTGACTCGTGTAAATATTCAATAAACTGATCCTTAACAATCAGCATGTAACCCGTGGCGGCATCGCAAGTTAGTGGAAGAGGTTTCGCTTCGAGTTTAGGGAACAGAGGAGGCGGTGCTATAGTTTGTGGTGTATTGTCTCCCCTGGTTATACCGAGTACTTGTAGTTGGTCGTGTGTTAGTGAAAGGCCACTACCACCACGGCCTCTACCTCTTCCAGCCATAGCGAGTTAAAGAAAGAGTAACTAATAAATTTTATGTTACGACCAGTACAACTACGACTGGACTGGCATGTCATTGTCAATGGCAAATGTCAACGCCAATGGCAAATGTCAACGCATGTAGTAGTAGTAGTAGTAAAGATGGGCTAAAGTGTTATAATTTTTCAATGAATTATACTGCTGTATTATATTTTTTAAACTGTTGTTTTAAAGTGTTATAATATTTATTAAAATGTTATTTGAAATAATGTTATATCTTAGTGTTATAACGTATATGCGTCGTTGTATTATAATTAAAGTGTTGTTTATTATAATTATAATGAGTTGTATTTTAGTTTTGGTTAAAGCGTTGTTTGTTATAATTATAATGAGTTGTATGTTATTTAGTGTTACATTGTATTGAAAGAGTTGTATTACATTATAAAAGTTAATATTACGGTTTGATTTTATTTAGTCTTTTGAGTTGTATTTGGTACAAAATAAGTTGTGTTCATATCTAGAACACTTAAATCATTTACACTTTACACTAGACCTATATTTACACCCGGAGGATGGGCTGCAGCGTCCATCGAATACATTAGCAGCTCAACTGCGATCGCCAACCCGCCTGCCAAGCGTGGTGATTATGGCAAAACCCCCCAATGAGCATACAACATACCGATGTCGGTCGTTGTGGTGATCTTTGAGGGAGGCCTTTGTTCGGCCGAAATGATGATATTTACATCTTATAGCATACGTAATCGAACTACGATGATGATGATGATGAAAACGAAATTAAAATATTTACTAAACTACCTACTTGTTCCAAAATTTTGCAAAACCTAAACATTATGTAGTTTGTCGGTAGCAACTGCAAATAAATATTCGCAATTTAAAACCAACGAAATATGATCGGTGCAATGAACTCTAAACTGTTAAAATGTAATTCTTGGAGTTCATTATAAATTAATCATGCTATCTCATTATTTTTGGTTGTAGCAAGTCAAAGTAGCTCTTATTTCTAAGTAGAGAGTGGTCATTTAACCTTGAATAAGTAAAACAACCGCCATCTATTATAAGTTAGATTGAATTACTTAGTTCTTCGATATCGTACGTACATGTACTGTGATCTAAACGAAGCTAGATGGCGCTGTAACCAAAATATCGAAATTAAAATTAAAACAATGGCTATAATATATATTATAACAGTCTTGTTAGATTTCTAATAATTTGTTATACTGCTATAAAAATATATTTGAATATTTAATGTGTTATGTGTTATAACGCCCAACTTTAAGTAGTAGTAGTAGTTTATTCGTCCATACGGACAGGCGAAGGTATGAATACCATACTGCCAATTCTTAATGTCGTTTTTCGTGTTTCTTCAACATCCGCTTTATTTTTTTTGTCGATTATAATCTCGTGTATTTTTAAGTTAAAGGCAACATTGCCAAGTCTACAAATGTTAGATCACAATTCTACATTGTTTCTATCTTTTAGGTTATTGTTTTCAATTTTTTTTTCGCTTCCAATTCTTCTAATTATAACATCAACGTCATATCCGAGTTTCATTTAAGTTTGTTCATAGTTCTCCCAGAATATAATAGTATAACTTGAAAAACAGGAATGAAATTATCAGGGCTAGCTAAAAGATCCTGTACTGAGGGCGGGACATTCTTATGTTTTTCCAGAAGCTTATCAATCAGTAAAAGGCGATGTATATTGAATGTTGGACATTTGAAAAAAATATGTTCCAAAGTTTGGTTTTCTTGCATTGTACATTTATCACACAAAGGGGATGCTATGATATTATAGCGGTGAAGATGAGCATTAAATCTGCAATGGCCGAATCTGAGTGTAGTGACTTGAGTATAAAACTTTCTATGTAAATAACTATTTCTATGAAAATTATTGAACCAGGGATTCAAGCCCATTTCTTTATTAATTGCGGCATACCATGCTCCTTTATTCTGTATAGTTTCATTTCTATCTTCCAACCATTCTTTTCTCAAATTAGTACAGTAAACTGTCAACAGATCCTGCCACGGTGTAAAAATATTGTGAATACTACCACCAAGAGTATTTGTTGTTTTGGCAAGGTTATCAGCGTTTTCATTACCTGTCACACCCACATGTGCCGGAGCCCAAACCAATAGAATTTCTTTATGAGATGATAGCAAGTGGGTAAAGATTTTCTTGATTTCATAAACAAGATAATTTGTGCTGTTATATCCAGGACATTGCAAAGCCTTGAGAACAGACATGTTATCAGACACAATTACAAATCGCGATTCACCAGTACACAATATATCATTTGAAATATGCTATAATGCCAGTAGGATAGCTATGTCAACGCATGATTTTGACGTCTGTCTGTTTTGAAAATGTTTGAGTGGGGTTATTTATGATAGTGATGCTATTCACGTAATTAAGAATTTATGATAGAATCGTTGTGTCTATCGATGTGACAGTCCTGAACAGTCTTGTAACAAAACATTCCAGCGTCAATTAGTGAGCTGGCCTATATAGCACAGGCATGATAGATGTCGCAATGCATTATCTCACGCGACATTCAATTAATGATAGGTGATCGCGAGACCCGCGGCGTTACCTTTTTTTAGAGCATAGCTGTCGGGTAGTGATATTTTTCAGTAGAGACGGCTACTTAACAAGCTATATAAATCCAGTTTACGCTGACCTCATCATACGGAAACCTATATAATGCGAAATCAGCTTGTACTGGAATTTTATAGCTTGACATGTAGTCGTGCGTACTCTGCCATCCCGAACACTTTCATTAATGTAAATATCATTATCATACATTTTGTGGTAAACTTTCTAATAATTATGGTTCGCGCCAGGCCTATTTTAATTTTGTTAAGTATATAAAACAGACATTTCATATGCGATAAAAGAAGCCCAGTTTGGAGTATTACATTTACTGGTGGTAGGTCTCTCATTGCAAGAGGCCGGCTAGTTAAGTACCAGCCCCGGAGACGTGGGTCTATGATCAGACACGCTCCCTCCGCCAGAGTGCCGGAAGCGTGCCTCCAGGAGCGTTTGACAAGCTGAGGCGGTTGGCTCGACGATGGTGCACCCTGGGCACCGGGCAATAACTTTTCCACTTTTTGGAGGATCTTGTTGCCCGGTGGCTAATATGCTGATAGGGACGGGCCCAGTTTTTGGGCTGTAGGCCGTAGGGTGTTCCTCCATTTTTGGAGGAGCGTGGGCGGGCTAGCGGCGCCCTCGGTGTTCACTCACCCTGCCCCGAGCAGGTAGTGTGAGGACTGCCCTTCCCTGCCACCGTCGATATCGTAACCTCGGTTGGAGTGTCGTGGTCACGTCTCGTGGCTTCGAGGATCTTGGCTTAACTGCGCGGATCGCGAGGAAGAAGGCCTCTATAAAAAATTCCCGAGCTTTCGCGAGGGGTGCATGGCTGATGGGAAGTTCAGTCGCGAGCACGCCAACCCCAGGACCAGCGGCACCTGGACATAGGTTACGCTTGCCCGGATACAGGGGGCACTGCCCGGGTCGACCGAATATATCCCCCATAATCGTGGGAACAATTATGTATACCAATATAAACAAAAAACGTAAGAAGGTTGAGGTGGGGGAAGTGAAGGTGTCAGAATCTGACAGCGTCCAAATGGACATGGGGTCGGAAGTCAACCTCGTGTCAGGCCCTAGAATAATAACACGCAGCACGCGTAAGGCGACTGCAAGTGCACGTGCACAGCGCGAGATGGTGGCACTGCGGAACTCACGTCCGAGTACGCCATTGCCGTCGGGTGGGGCTAGTGACTCCGAGGAATCTTTGGATCCTCGGGGTTCACAAACCTCATTCTACATTGTCTTAGCGGGAGAACGACGCAAGCGGGTCCTCCCTAAGGTGAAAGGGTCATCCCCCGACGCCAAGAGGTCGGTACGTATCTTTAGATGGAAACGTCGAAAGGCTGGAAAGGGAGAACGCGGAGTTGCGCTCCCAGATCGCCAGCCTCTCGGCGCAGGTTGAGAAGTTGATGACGGAGGTGGGTCTCCTCCGTCGTCACTCCAGAGCTTGGGGCAACCACCGGGACGGGCCAAGGGGGAAGGTGTTACAAGACTGGGCGCTTGACCTCCGATTGTTGAATCGGAAAGCGCTGCGTTCGGTGGCAGGGGGAGTCGGTCGTGGACCTTACATGGGCGGCCTCTTGTGTTTCTAGTATGGTGTCTGGCTGGCGAGTGGCGGAGGAGGTGGTCACGCTGTCCGATCACCGCCACATAGTTTTTGACGTGGCCCTCCGTTCGCCTAGCCCGAGCCGTCCAGGTCCTAGCCCGCAGTCGCGGCGTTGGGCCCTCACAGCTCGATCGTGAGATGCTCGTCACAGCTGCTAACGTCGCGGCGTGGTCAGAGGTCTATCATGGGATCTTGCCCGATTACCAAAGAAGTCGACGCCGGCGTAGTGCTACAGCCGGAGAGACTGCGGAAGCCTATCTGGCCTACCAGGCGGCCACGAAGTCGCTACACAGCGCAATTCGCGAGGCGAAGGCTCGGTCCTGGAGCGAGCTCCTGGAGGGACTGGACAGGAATTCGTGGGGAGACCCTATCGTATGATCGTGGGCAAATTGCGCCCGTGACCGAAACCTTGGCCCCGGATTTGCTGGAGAGAGTACTTTCAACGCTCTTTTCGGTTCGGGACCGTCCTGCTCCACCCCGGATTGCCTCGGAATGGGCCGAGGAGTTGGGGGTTTCGGAAGGGGAGCTGGGCCGAGCCATTGGCCGCCTGAAGAGCCGTAACATCGCACCGGGTCCGTACGGCATTCTGGGCCGCGCGTGGGTATATGCACTGCACTCTCTTGGGGTCTACTTGAGGCGGCTGGTCCACCAGCTGCCTCCATCGAAGCGTTTTCCCATCCTGCTGGAAGGAAGCCGGATTGGTTCTGTTGAGGAAGGAAGGCCTGCGGAGTCTCCTTTTGCATATCGTCCCATTTGCCTGCTCGACGAGGCTTCGAAGCTATTCGAGAGAATAATTACCCGAAGACTCGTTGAGCACCTGTCGCGAGTGGGTCCCGACCTGGCCGAAAGTCAGTATGGCTTCCGGCAGCGGCGGTCCACAATCGACGCGATTCGCTGTCGGAACAGGCAGTGTCCCAGCGGGGTGGGGTGGCGTTGGCCGTCAGTCTAGACATCGTCAACGCCTTCAACTCCACCCCGTGGGGCGTGATTGGGGAGCACTAGTCCATCATCGATGCCCCCCCTACCTGCAGGGCATCATAGTGGCCTATCTGCGCGATAGGCACATTCGCTACGTGGGCAGGGACGGTAGCGTAAAGCGGAGGGAGATTACGTGCGGGGTTCCGCAGGGGTCGGTTCTCGGCCCCTTTTATGGAACCTCGCCTACGACGCGGTCCTGCGTGTCTTTCTCCCCGCTGGCGTCAGCTTAGTCTGTTATGCTGACGACACTCTTGTGTTGGTCAGCGGGGAGTCCTTTGAGGGAACCATCCGGCTTGCCCAGCAAGCGATTGCAATTGTCGTGGCTAAAATCCACGCTCTGGGTCTGCAGATAGCGCCTCACGAAACCGAGGCATGAGATCCCGCATGGAGAAGGACGAGACGGCGCCGGGGTAACAACCGCCCCGACTCCCGGGTCCAACACGCCTGAGCGTCGCTCGATGGTAGGGGGCCTCGGGGGTCGCGGGCGCGCAGATTGGGAAGTCTGTGTGCTCACACCGAGCGGCCCCCGGGAAGACGGTGGCGCGCACGTAGTCACGTGCCGCCGTGTGCGTAGCACAGCGCACAGCGAGCCTTGGGGGGATCCTTGACAATCCTCCCTGAGAAGTGCCTGGGGGGCGACCTTTTTACAATCGCCTTGCCTCCGCTAGAGGGGGTGACATACATTCATCCCTTCCGAGATGTGCTTAAGGCGTGGCATCACTAGGGGGGCTCTAGTGTGATCTTACGAGGACCTGGAGCCTCTCTTCGGTGCCGAAGATGACCGCTCCAGTGGTTTTAGCCGGTAGGAGTTCAGCATACCCCTTCGCGCTTCCCCGGGGTGAAGGAAGTTGATGTAGAATTTCCACTGGACATCAATAATAAAAAGGTGAGGAGCAATGTGGTGCCTCGCAGGACTAGTACTGGGTAGCAATTTAATTGTTATGGGCAGTCAGTCATGTCGCACCACCAGGCGAAAGACGCGCGAAGCTCGCCTCGACACCAAGTTGTATAAAAAGGAAACAAATATGTAGTGTAAAATTTTATTTTAGATTTTACCAAACGATGCCAGGGCTCGAAGATTATTTGTAACTACAGGAGCATTAAAGCGAGTTCAAGAGATTGATACAGTTCCGGGAACATCACTTAAAGAATACATCAATATTATAAATAGTTGCTTCCCTGAAGAAATAGTAAGGTAATTTAAGTTGATATTATGCTTGCTTGATCAGAATCTTCTATTTTGTATAAAATATTGATCTAAGCTATGAAGATGAAATAGAACATGTATCTTTTGTTCTCGTTTCAGATATTATACTCCGGGTTATTCTGACTCATTACTAGACAGAGTGGAAGCTTATACACCCCAGGTACTAGATCGTAATCGACTTACACCAATATTTTAATTATATAGTATGCATGGAAATAACAATTCAATATGGTATTCTAAATTTAACACTGCTATTTTTCAGATTCCGGAGCTATTCACAGACAGAGTACCAAGTGACTGCCAAAGTGAATTAACTATAGAAAATTCTAATTAATATCGTTTTCGACACTTTATTTAATACATTGCTTTGTTACATATTATGTTTTAAATAATGTCCATATCAATTTTTGTACTTGAATTGTTCTGCCACCTATATTGGTTTTTTCCATAGCCATCGATTGACTTTTAACTCTGTAACTGATAAATAGCATTTTATTAGTAACCACATTTGTTCCTGTACAGTTGTACCACCGTACAAGAGTTTTCAATGACAACCATTGATATATATCGTAACTAGCTAAGTAGTTGCCGTGCAAAGGCGTAGCCACTCAACTTATGGCCACAGCCATATGCCCGGCCTTATGTCACTCAGTGGCTAGCTTGACGTCGACCGGGTAACACATTAAATTATTTCCTCTAAAATGGGTAAATGTGTGGTGAAAGAGTGCGATTCTCGATCGCAAAAACACAATAAAGCAAGCGGGATTAAGTATCACACGTAATTTAACAGATTTTTATTTGATATTCTGTCAATATCATTAAAAAAGGAGTAAAACTTTGCTACCATTACTTAATAAATTCAGTGTTGCCACTAAAACAACGTTCCGGTTTCACCAGTAATATGGGAGTATTGTCAGTGTTTAGTGACGTATTTGTGACCTCTGTTATAAAAAAAAACACGTTTTGATTAACCTTACCTACCTACTAAAGCAACTGTATTTGTCCAGATCAGAACCACTACCGAAGTCAAGAAAAAATTGGCTCGCAGTTATTACTAAGGCCCAATTTTTCATGTCCCATTACCGTTGGCACAGAATAATAATTCATATCGAAACGAAGTTTTACAAATTATACGAAGAAAAACTGTCTTATTTCGTTAAATCACATGGCCTATAATAAATATAACACATGAAATTGTATTTGATGCAGTGTACGAAACCAGTGCGGCTTGCATCTCTAGTTGGTTAACTCGAAGATGGCAACTATCCGAGATTCATCATAATAATCACAGTTAAATCTGAGCCACCTAATGTAGCAAGCGTTAGTTATTGAAACAGCGACAGTAAAGGCGGCATCAGCAAAAATAGTATTCTTATTTCATTCGTCCACTTGTCATTTTTGTCATGGTGGGCTAAGCCAAACGGGATTGCTGTATCCATTTTACACCCTTTTCACGCCCAGAACAAACAAGCGGTAAACTTTTGCTGATTTATTTTTGGCAAGACAGCAACAGTCATGGATGTATTACCTAGACAGGATCGCGCACTGTATATTTAAAGAGATGCGCAATTATAATTTATATAATACTAGCTGGGACCCGCGGTTTCACCCGCGTTTAATTTAAAAGGAATTTAGAGTACTTCGACATAGAATATATATATTGGATTTCAGGGTTTTTTTTTTGCGCGGAACCCTATTTATTTTTCTAAAATAAAAGTAGCCTAAGTTATTCCTTATAACATCAGCTATCTGCCAGTGAAAGTTCCGTCAAAATCGGTCCAGCCGTTTCGGAGATTACCCGGAACAAACAGACAGACAAAAAATTGTTTTTTTGTTGTAGGTATCGTATATACTTTCATATGCATTTAGTAAAAAGCTGTTATTTTGACATTACAAACGGAACACTTTTAAACGGATTCTATCGCGTATATTTTAGATTTTTGTCTTTCCTGACTGAAATCTAAAATATACGCGATAGAATCCGTTTAAAAGTGTTTTATTATAATGTGTAATACTCGCGAAAACCTAAGACATTAGTATTACAAACAGACACTTCAATTTTATTTATTTGTATAGATAACACTGTTTTATGCAGAATATGTTACAAAGCTAGACATCATTAAAAATCTATTGTGTTTCGCAGCTGTCGGCAATAAACAGGTAAGAGGTTAAGGGAGTCACCGACGGAATTGGTCATATCTTGAAGCGTGCTTCTATTAAAACCTACTTCAAGCCGCATAAGAAGACCAGCTAACTTCTAAAACCGGTGAAACGTAACATACCTTTAGGGGTTTACAAGATTGACTGTGATTGTGGTTTCTCATACATAGGGCAAACAAAGCGTAGCATAGCCACCTGAATAAAAGAACATATAGCTGACGTCAAGCATAGACGCTCCACAAAGTCAGCAGTGTGTGAACATGCCTAAGGCAAACCTAACCATTATCTTTGTTTTGATCAACCTCAAGTCCTCGCGAAAGTGTACCGAAATGTACCAAGAATGTTTCGTGAGGCTATTGAAATTAAAAAACATTTTTAATAGAGCAGGTGGTTGCCAGGTGCCAAAAATCATCAAGGCACTGCGTGTATCGAAACTATTTTTTTTAATTAGAATTGTACGGTAGATAAAATAAAATAACTTTTTAAAATCTGTAACGACTACGACCACGAATTCTGCAAAGTATTCGAAACGTCAGGAAAAACAAAAATCTATAATATACGCGATGTAATTCGTTTAAAATTGTCTAATTATAAATAATGTGTAATAATAGCAAAAACCAAAGACATTACTAGGTATTATTATACATTCTCTCAGAGGGCAGTAATAAAGATTTGTCAAGTAAGTTTTTGAATACACTCATAAACAACTTTATTTGCTGCATATTCATCGTTTATTCACGAATGTCACAAATGAAAGTAAGAGAGTTTGGGCAAGAAAATATTGCATAGGGCCCATAATATGAGCACTAATTGCCAAAAATCAATTGGTTACAATTGACAGATCTAGCGATCTGTTTTATCATAATATTTTTGTGAAACCATTGATGCCCTAGATACTTACTTGTAATCATCACCAGCTAATATATTCAAAACTTGAATACCTTGGGTATCCACTTCAAAGAAGTTTTCTTGTTTACTGTTTGTGAGCTGTAAGTTGGTGAATACTCTTTCAAGGCTCATGATATCACGTGACTGCAGACCCTAAATTTTAAAATTTATATATTATTTGTGCCATATGCACCATGCAAAGCATTGTAATGTGTTCAGTGCTATGCAGACCAGAATAAATATAAATTGGCTGTGTGCTAAACTCACCTATACATTCATTGGAAACTCATCATCATCATATCAACCGAAAGACGTCCACTACGGAATAAAGGTCTCATCTCATATATTTCCACAACGACATTGCCCATCCCGTTGGATAATAGTCGCTTAGTCGCCTTTTACTACGTCTACGGGAGGATTAGAGTGGTGGTTCTTCATTCGGACACCATACGGGACAAAATACATTGGAAATTGCCGCAAGAAGTATACGTTTGCGGTCAATTTTAGGTAGCATTCGTCGTGTAAACGAACGATCAAGATCACGTCACTTGCGCCAGTACTTCGGCATATAAACATATCAAGGGCAGACATTATCACACCTACTCTCTTGCCCAACATCTGCACCTTGACCGACCTCTGTACTGCTGTATAAAATGCACCATCGTTACCAAGTAGACCACATTAAATACAAATAATAATTCTTCCGTGCTAAATTCACTAAAACTAATTATCATATGATCTAAAAAACCTATCACTAGCTACTTCTGAGCCTTAGCTTACGACTTTGGACTTTGGCATAATAAACAAGATTTTGAAAACGATGTAGTTTAAGGACGTTTAGGACCAAGCAACAATGAATGTTTGCTATTGCGTACTGTAGATACATAGGTACATACCTGTATTTTACAGGATGTGAAGCCAGTGGTCTCCAATTCAGTTACGAGTACGTAATACATTTTTGAGCAGCTGGAATAGACTCGTCATACTTCGGAGTTCTTGTTAATTTATATGAATAGATATCTGTAATTATCAGGAAATCCTGAGGATGTGGTCTGAAAAACGATAAGTACTAACATTTACACATCTATACAAATAAATAAAATTGAAGTGTCTGTTTGTAATCTATACAAATAAATAAGATTGAAGTTTCTGTTTGTAATGTCAAAATAACAGCTTTTTACTAAATGCATATGAAAGTATATACGGTACATATAACAAAAAAACACTTTAATTTTTTTTGTCTGTCTGTATGTCTGTCTGTTTGTTCCGGGTAAAGATAAAGATAAAGATGAAAATATTTTTATTCATGTAAAACCATTTATAGGCACTTATGAATAGTCAAGACTTTAGTTGCCTCGTTCCAAGGTGTAGATTTCCTATGGAGAAGAACGGGCAAGAAACTCCATGGTTACTCTTTTTAAATCATATTGGTACAATGTTCTCGAAATGATGGTAATGTGAGGACAATGCAGGAAGAAAGAGTCTATCTTAAAAAGTCTACACTAAACAAGCTTGATTTTAATATTCACCAGAATTTTTGATTCAATTGTCATGACATCATTAAGATGACCAATCCCAACAGACGGCACTCGTTCACGAGCATGACGCATGCATCAGCGTCGCTCAGCTCAACCATATTGTAGGGAAACTTAGCGACCCGACACACAACGCCACCATAAGCAGGACACTTGAGTGAGCATGACATACCTAAACTGCCAGACAAATATTACGTCAGTAAAACAAAATAATTGAATAGCCCACATGTTACTCGCACTATTACAGTATAAAATCTAAATGCATAACATGAACATAAAAATAACATTAAAAATAAATAACATAATGTCATATAGAATAATGAAATGTCATTATATGAATTAATATAATCCATTTTAAGAAATGATGCAATTTAAATGTCAAATTAATTAAAAATTACTGGTTTTAGATACATAGATACCAGGAATGTCAATATAAGCCTATGCATATCAGAGCAGCTCAATCCCAAGCATTTTTGTCGTTCATATAGTCTGTTACATTATAGAAAGCTTTTCTACACAGCTTCTGTTTTATAGTGGACTTGAATTTATTAACGCTTAGTTTTTGAATATGGCTTGGGATTTTATTGTAAAAACGTACACATTGACATTTAAATGATTTGCTTATTTTCTGGAGCCTAGTGGCAGGAACAACGAGTTTGTGTTTGTTCCTAGTATTAATACTATGGGTATCACTATTCTTTGCAAAGAGAGAGATATTTTTATGAACATACAAAACATTTTCGTAAATGTATTGAGATGGAACGGTCATTATATTAATGTTTTTAAATTGCTCCCTAAGTGAATATTTAGAGCTTAACTTATAAATTGACCGAATAGCTCGTTTTTGCAGCACAAAAATAGTTTGAATATCGGCAGCATTCCCCCACAACAGAATACCGTACGACATTACACTATGAAAGTAACCAAAATATACTAATCGGGCTGTTTCTATGTCTGTTAAATAACGAATTTTCATTACCGCGTATGCTGCAGAGCTAAGCCTTTTCGACAATTTAAGAATGTGTGGGCCCCACTGCAGCTTAGAATCTAAAGTAATACATAAAAACACTGCGGTGTCCACAAGATCCAACTCCGCGCCATTAATTAATACACTGGTGTTCACCGTTTTAACATTAGGTGTTGTGAATTTCATACATTTAGTTTTTGTCTCATTCAAGACTAAATTATTAACATTAAACCAGTGGACCACTCTAGAGATAGCGTTATTCACATCGTCAGATGCCAGATGTTGGCGTTTAAGTTTAAATAAAAGTGATGTGTCATCTGCAAACAACACTATCTCATGATTATCCTTCATGATGTAAGGTAGGTCATTTATGTATATAAGAAACAAAAATGGGCACAGACCCAGGAGATCGCTTTCCATTAACATCAACTGTCTGAATCCTATTATTCAAATATGAGACCAGAAGATCCAGTGCAAAATCCGTAATACCATAGTGAAGCAATTTCCTGATTAATATTTCGTAGAGAACACAATCAAATGCCTTAGACAAATCACAGAAGATGCCCAAGGCATCATGTGAATCCTCCCAAGCGCCGAAAACATGTCCTAAGAGTTCAATACCAGCATCAGTTGTTGAACGACCCTTTGTAAATCCAAATTGTTTGCAATGTAATAATTGATAAGATTTTTTAAAGAGGATTAAAAAAGGCTTGTAATTGATTCAACATAAATTTTTCAAAAATTTTACGAAATGTAGGTAGCACTGAAATAGGTCTAAAATTACTAGGGTCAGATGTACTACCTGATTTAAACAAAGGAATTATTTTACTATTTTTCATAAGATCAGGAAATTTTCCACAGTCAATACATTTATTAAAAATTAGAGCCAATTCAGGTGCAACAATGTCAATAATTGATTTGGCTACGTTAACAGAATTTCCCCACAAGTCTGCAGTTTTTTTGACATTTAGAGTGTTAAAGGTTCTTGTTATATCTCTAGAATTAACATGAACGAATTGAAATTCGTTACTGCAAAAAATTACATTTTCTTTAAGTAAAGTTTCTGCTACAGTAGGGGAAGAGTTTAATGATTTAGTAGTTGAAATGGGAATGTCAGTAAAAAAATGTTCGAAAGCCATAGCTACTTTTATATCTGACTTAATTATTTTATCGTCAATAAATAAGCTATAGTCACCGTTCCGGCTACTAACTTTTCCAGTTTCACTACTAATAACATTCCAAGTCATTTTAATTATGTCATTACTATTTTTAATTTTTGAACTCAAATAACGAGATTTTGCTATATGACAAATTCTTTTAAATAATTTAGAGTAATTTCTAACGTAAAGATTAAATTTATCAGTATTAATATATTTTCGTTCATCATATAGCTCATAAAGTCTCTTTCTACTTATATGAATTCCAACAGTAGCCCATTCACTAAAGGTTGCATTGCCATTAACCGTGATAAAAGTTGCATTGAATTCTTTACAGTATATATTAAAAAAATCGTTACATAGTTTATTTGGGTTATTGCTGTATGATAAAAAAGGTATTTTACTACTGAGTCTATTTCTAAATCTTTCCAAGCGACTCGCGGTTTTTGGATTAACAGTAATATGCTTCTTAGCCACGTTATTCCTTTTGTTCATTATGGTAATCTGCTGTCCACAGTGGTCAGAGTCCAATAAGTTAATAACTTTTTTGTAGTGAGGTATAACATTTGTATAAATGTTATCTAAGCATGTGCCTGTAGTTGAAGTAATTCTGGTAGGCTCCAGAAATAAGTTAACAAGATTGTATGACTGAAAAAGGCTTTTGATGTTTGCACTTGAATTTGAATCTTCTAGTAAATTAACATTAAAATCACCACATGTGATAATGGTTTTATTCAAATTAGACATTTTATATAATACTTCATCCATAACTGTTTCAAAAGAATCATACAATGCTGAAGGAGGTCTGTATACACTTAACACAATAAACCGCTCCAATTCTACACAGGCTATTTCTATTGTTCGTTCAACAGAGAGGCCCACAATATCTTTACGTTCTTTGAATTTTATTATAACAGTTATTTATTAAAGTATGACAGCGACTACGAAGTAATTCAAATGTTAGTTTGTCTCTGGGATTCTTATATTTGCGGTATTTTTGCCTAAATTTTTCTTTTTGAGACCGACAAACGAGTCAGAATACCAAGAGGGATATTTAGATATTTTCTTTGCATATTTGGGTACAAAATTGAAAATAACATTCTGCAGTATACTGTAGAAGGCATCAACCCTTTCATTTGCATCAGCACATTCATAAAAGGCATCATTCCAATTTATATTTTTAAGGTAGTTCTTGATTTGTGCGTAGTCTGCTTTAAAAAAGTTGTAACCTGAACGATATTTTGTTTTTAATTGTTTTAAGTTTGAAAGCGGAATAGAGATAAGGATGTTCAGGTGGTGAGAGTCCAATTTACTATTAATCGGTCTTTGGACTCACTTACTGTTATATCTGTTAAGTTACTCAATACTAGATCCAACATTCTGCAGTCAGTATTTAGAACAGAATTAAATTGGTGGAGTGCATTGATTGACAGAAAGTCTATAAGTGAGTACCCCAATGAATTTTCATAATTTTATGGTGATAGATAGCCGTTATCACTCTTGTTCCAATCAATAAAACCCAAGTTAAAATCCCCAAGAATCACAACATCATCGATGTAATTTAGCACGTTGTTAACATTATTTAAGAAGCATTGAAGAGAGTCCAGTTTGACAGGCGGTGGCATATAGATAATACGGATGGAAATTTTCTTAGTATTATTGTTAACAGTTAACTCTATAGACAACCATAAATCTTCGAAACTACTTTCCCAGTTTTTCATTCTTACAGATTTAATTTTACTACTGACAGCAACCATAACCCCATTCGCTCATCCCATCGCTTTTGGATATTTTAGAACTTAATCTATCCCTACGATACACCACATATCGCGGGTCAATGAACTCTCCGTTAATTATGTTAGGGTTTAACCAAGTTTCACTAAATGCTATTATATCATAGCTAGTCAGCAAAATATTTTTATAGATTTCTTCAGTTTTAGTCCTCATTCCACGAACATTCTGATAATAGATATCAAGCATAGCTAAAACAATAACGCCAAGAACATTTATATAAAACTTTAAAATAGAGAAGTCTAATTTGTGACGTCAGTAATTTTCATTAATTTTAAACTGTCCTGATTGCGAATGTAGATAGACTTCGAATGAATATCTTTCCGTACAAAAATTCTTCCGTTGCGTACCCAGACAAAGTTATATGACATCTCCTTAGCCAATTTCCGCGTTGCCGCATGCAGTTGTTGCCAGTTGGGTATAAATGCTCGCTAACAAAAATAGGCACTCGGTTACTACCTAAACCTATGCCTAAGTGATATGAGTTAAATTTATCCAAGGGATGTTTTTTGTTGAAGTCTCCTACAGCAGCCAGAAGGTTGTCACGCTGGCGAGGGCTGTGGAGCTTAGTGCGTGGGCGGTTGTTATCCTTATTTAGTTTGGCAACTCTCGTAATTTGCATAATGTCACAATGTCACTATCGCCAATATATCGCCAACTACTAGTTACCTTCCCAATTTTTTGTAGAGTTTCCACAAGGTTCTCAGACTTATCTTCAGGTAAACCATTAATTTCCACATTGCTATCGCGCATGTTTTGTTCTACGATACATAACCGTGAAGTAAGATCCGTGACATATTGTTGAAGGTTTGCATTATCGTTACGCAATTGATTAATGATGGCATCCTTTTCATCAAAGCGTTTCTTGAACTCTTCGAAGTGCTCATTGAAAAATCCGAACGAGACTTTGAATCATATATTTCCCCTTGTATATTTGTAATTTTAAATTAATTTAATTAAAAATGTAATTTTCGTACGTTTATATACTAAAATATATTTACTAAGATTTTCCAATTCTAAGGACATATTATCCGTCTACACCAAATTTTCGTTCGTTTATATCCTAAAACATATTTACTAAGATTTTCCAATTCTAAGGACATATTATCCGTCTACACCAAACAACTAGGGTTCAGTGTTCAGTAAAACAAAAATATATTCCACCAAAAATGAGTTCTAAGAAAAATCACATCTCCAATCCACTTCAAGAAAATGCGCCAAGTGCAGTAAACCACCAAATGAGAAAAAAACATCTGTAACTTGTGACTCCTGTAAAATTTTATTATGTGGGGACTGTCATGGATTGTCACCTACTGAAATTCGTGTGCTTGAGCGTAGTGCGCGCTTGTGTGTAGTGACTGCAAGTCTGTTATGTCTCAGTTACCACTGATAATTAAGAAGTGAAATGATCTTACCGAAGAAGTTCAGCAACTACGTATGCGTCAGAGTATGCTCGCGACTGAATCTGCTATTCAGGAGATGACAGAGAGGACCAACAGGTCTAATAATGTGATCATTTACGGTGTAACAGAATCGACTAGTGATGTGGCTGAGCAGATATATATATATATGCTAAAAACAATAACCAACAAAGTTAATTATGACGGAATAAAGGTTTTCCGCCTCGGTGCTCCCAAGTCCGACGCGGACGCCAGGCCGCGTCCGCTGAAGGCTGTCTTTAACAGCAAAAATGACGCACTGGAAGTTCTTCGCAACAGAAATAAGCTGCAGGAGCCCTCATCTATTACATCGGATCTGACTCCTCTACAAAAAGAGTATTTGAAATACTTACGTGAAGAACTTAACAAGCGCATTAGTGAAGGGGAGATGGACATCACCATAAAATATGTTCGAGGATACCCAATAATTGTAAAAATTCAAACCCAAAAAAACTAACTTCTAATAATAATAATAAGCCCTCACACACACTTAAAATAACCATTGAGAATAAGAACACTCTAGAAAAGAAACTCCCATTAACATTTATTACAATTACCATACTTTATACAAATATCCAGTCAGTTACTTCTAAACTAGATCTTTTAATTGCTAGAGTGGATTCCTTGAAACCTTCTCTGATAACTTAAACTGAAACATGGCTCAAACCTAACATACAAGACTCAATAATAAAAATTCCCGGATATGAAGTATACCGAGATGATCGGATTGGCAGATGTAGTGGCGGAGTCGCTATATTCGCCTCAAATAGAATCAATTTTATGACAACAAAATTGAATACTATATACAATAAGAAACATGAAGCTTCTGAATGCTTGTGGCTTGACATTGGAATCGGAAACATTAAGTTTCTACTATGTGGATTATACAGAGGACATCACTCTACACTGGACCAAGATAATAGTGTTGGAATGTCTGACTACTCGAGGGAAGCCAGTGTCGCCAAGCTGGGTTAAATTGGCGGTCTCTCAGATGTACTCCCTCAAGGGTAGTAAATTCAATCCGATATGGTCTAGTGACCAGGATACCTGGCTCTCCGGCGGGAAATCGAACCCCGGTCTCCCGCGTGACAGGCGGGGATACTTACCACTATACTACCGAAGAGCATTGAGGGCTGCTATTCTTTCGTCGACGATATATTACTTTATACTGAAGACGAAGAAAGTCATAAAATCCTACTGCATCAAGTACTCGAGCGCCTGAATAAATATGGTGTTACACTCAACGTCGACAAATGCGAGTTCCAAAGGCGAAAATCAATTTTCTCGGTTATGAAGTTACAGCGGACGGAATAAAACCTACAGAAGAACGAATCCAGACCATCTCAAATTATCCTCAACCGAAGACCATCATTGAGCTGCGTCGCTTCCTTGGGATGCTTAATTTCTATAGAGATTGCCTACCTGGTCAAGCCGACATGCAGAACGAGCTCAACAAATATCTGCATAACATGGTAAAGAACGACAAGACGCCGATTGAATGGACATCGGCCGCTGAACTAGCATTCGAAAAATGCCGCCTAAGCATTTTGGAATCTATGACTCTAACGCATCCTGTAGCAAATGTTCCCCTCTGCATTATGACTGACGCGTCAGATCATAGTATCGGCGCAGTGCTACAACAACGGGACAAGAAAATCTGGAAACCTCTAGCCTTTTATTCCAAGGCTATGAGCGCCACACAACGTCGATACAGCGTGTACGATCGCGAGTTACAAGCGATCTACATGGCTGTTAAACATTTTCGTCGACTCATCGAAGGCTGTGATGTTACGGTCTACACAGACCACAAGCCATTGTCCTATGCCCTCTCAAGACAGCAAAATAGTAGCGACACACCCAAACGCGAACGACAGTTACATTTTATCAGTCAATTCTGCACCAACATCGTGTATATAAAAGGTGAAGAAAACTCTGTTGCGGGTGCACTATCTCGTATAGAAGAAATAGACTGTCCATCAAGCATCAATTATGACCAGTTATCGCAGGACCAACTAAATGACGGAGAGTTGAAACAGCTACAGTTGCAGTCCAATTTGAAGTTCGTTGATGTTACTCTGCCTGGCACACAGCGACCGATCACGTGCGAATACTCAACATCATCGCTCCGCCCATACCTCCCTGCAGCACATCGTTATGCAGCATTCAAAGCGCAGCACGATTTGTGCCATTCCGGTATAAGAGCTACAAGGAAGCAGATGACATCAAAATTCTTCTGGTCATCTATGAATAAAGATGTATCAACCTGGACCAAGACCTGCATCAGCTGTCAACGAGCAAAAATTCATCGCCATGTCGTCACGCCATTAGGAAGCTTTCCTCCATCGCAGCGTTTCGACCACGTACATATCGATATAGTCGGTCCACTTCGACTATCATATGATTATCGGTATTGCGTAACTATCTTGGACAGATTCACGAAATGGCCTGAAGCCGTACCAGTACGTGAAATAACAGCTGAAATTATTGCCAAGTCACTGTACGAGAACTGGATTGCAAGATTTGGCTGCCCACTCCGCATATCAACCGATCAAGGCAGGCAGTTTGAGTCGTCTCTGTTTAACGCGCTTATGAAAAGGTTCGGCGTTACAAGAATACGGACGACTGCTCATCACCCGCAGTCAAACGGGCAAATTGAGCGTTGGCATCGCACCCTAAAAGCCGCACTAATGGCTCGAGGCGCGACCACTAACTGGAGCGACGAGCTACCTACTGTACTGTTGGGACTACGAACACCACTGCGTGAAGATAACAATTTAAGTCCAGCAATAATGACATACGGATCTACACTACGCGTGCCATCAGATTTTTTCGCCCCGGCTCCTGCAACAAATATTAACGACGAAGATTTCGTACGCCGTCTCAGCCAGACGATGGCATCACTTGTACCAACACAACGAGACGTTAGGACAGTCTTTCCCAACGTGGGCGATAACGCCCCCTTGTGGGCGCTGCAGGCCTAAAGGGGGGCGGTAAGAGACCCAGAAAAAAAAGGGGGCATTGTGTAGGGCTTTGGGGTCGATTTATAATTTCATCTACCTAGCTAGGAAGACTCTTAGACACCGACTGAGCTCTCGACTCTCGACTACATCTTGTGAACATCAACTAATATTAATTAAGATATAGCTCAAACTCGGTTCGATATAAAAGACCGCGGGCAATCATGTTTTAACAAGTTTTTGTTAAATAATCCGAATTGTACATTCCTATACCAATCGGCTGGTTCTATAATACTTGTTCTTGCTTGTCGAGTACGATTGGGCGTCGAATGAGATAAACGAGTTTATGCACGTTTGTCTTATTCCTGTTGGTGCGTGCTGCTTATGCAATCCTATATAAACGACGTAAATTTATTTTATTTTCATTTGCGGTTTCGCGCATAATAGATAAGCAGTACTTGTATTAGTATACATATAGTATTGCTCAAAAAGGCAAACCACACAACATCGGAGAAGAGTTAATTTTGCCAGCATTAAAGGATAACTACTGTGCTTCATAAACCGGCCGCAGATATTATCCGAAAAATTCCTTTGAGTAATAATTCTGTGCAAAGACGAATTGATGAAATGGCTGAAAACATTGAAGAATCATTGTGCAATCATCTGAGGACTAGTCAATTCTCAATTCAGCTCGATGAGTCCACTTTACCAACTAATGAAGCGTTGTTGCTATCTTACGTGAGGTTTATTAAAGATGAGAAAATACGTGAAGAACTATTGTTTGCCAGAAATTTGGAGACAGATACAAAAGGCGAAACCATATTCAATACATTGGAAAAGTTTTGTGAAGAGAAAGAGATTCCTTTGAAAAATATTATATCAGTTGCTATGGATGGCGCTCCGGCTATGACAGGGCGCCATAAAGGCTTCACAGCATACTTAAAGAATAAAATTCCAGATGTCCTTGCTATACATTGCGTTATTCATAGACAACATTTGGTTGCTAGAAACTTAAGTGAACGACTATTTCAATCACTGCAATATGTCATCAAAGCAGTCAATAAAATCCGTAGCAGCTCTTTGAATGATAGATTATTTCATCAGCTTTGTGTTACTAATGACGAAGATTTCAACCGTTTGTTGCTTCATACTGAAGTTCGTTGGCTGTCAAGAGGCAATTGTCTGATTCGATTTTACAACCTGTTTGACTCTATGATAGAGTTCTTGGAAACTAAAGATACAGAACTGCGCAACAAGCTCATAACATCAAAGAATGATATAGCTTACATGACAGACCTGTATAAAATGTTCAACGGCATGAACCTCCAACTGCAAGGCGATGAACTAAATTTAATTAAAACAAAAAATGTCGTTGCTGCTTTCGCAGCCAAACTGCTTCTGCACAAAAAGAATATGGGCAGACGTGAGTTTCACAATTTTCCGAATTTATCAGTATACTGCAGTAACGACGACTTGTTTGGAAAACCTCCAATTGACTTCACCGAACGATACCAGGACATTTTAAACTTGGAAATACCAGACTGGGTGTTGGATCCGTTTTCAAATGTCAACACAGCAATGTCACCTCAGCTGGAAGAAGAACTTATAGAATTGACAACAAACGAAGAAATAAAAATCAAGTTCAAAAATGGATATCAAGAATTTTGGCTACAAAAACCGATCCCGCAATTGTACCCTGGATTGTGGTCAATTGTTCAACGATTTTTGATAGCATTCCCATCGTCATATTTGTGTGAACGTGGATTTAGTGCTGTGGCAACGCTGCTTACTAAAAAGAGAAATCGTTTGCGTGTTACCGAACGTGGCGACTTGCGGCTGTTTTTGAGTAAATTGGAACCTGATATCAACAAACTTATTGAACAGCATCAGATTCAACCTTCACATTAGTTTTTATATAAGAATTGATTATGTTTGTTTTATTTTCAATAAAAGATACTCTGTCCGAATACTAAAAATTTGCGTTTCAATAATCAGTTATAAGTACTTAGCGGTTTTTAAGTATGTTTAAAAAGGGGGCCATTAAAAAATAATTTATTCTTAAAGTGGGCAGTAGACAAAAAATGGTTGGGAACCCCTGCGTTAGGACTACAGCTCGCCCTTTTATCTACAAGGATCTAGCTGCCTGCACACACGTGTTCGTGAGAAACGATACCGTTCGAGCGCCGCTAACACCACCGTACGACGGACCGTATCCGGTGTTGCAGAGATACGACAAATCATTCAAAATTCAATTGCCGCAGCGAGTTACAGTTGTATCGCTGGATAGACTTAAACCCGCATATATCTGTACCGAAACGCAAAGTCCTGCAGACAACAGCCCGTCGAGCATAGCAAGTACGCCGATTACCAGTCCATTGAACACAGCAAGCCCAGCACAGACTACATACCAGCCGTACATCACTCGAACCGGCAGAATTTGCAAACCAAATGTACGCTTTGCTAAGAGGGGGGTAATGTGAGTGCCTACGCATCAACGACCATCACGGCATGGACATTGTCCACAACTGTAGATCGCACAAGGATTACTCGATATATTTATGTTCGTGTCACCTCCTAGTACAGCGCGTTGTTTTAGTTATATTCTAGATCTTGAATACGTGGGAGTATATTCGATACATAAAATTAATACTGTGTGGTGCTGGCTACGAAAACCACCAACCCATCTCATCCCGTGGGTGTCGTAAAAGGCGACTATGGAATTAACCGGAGGATGGGCAGCAGCGTCTTTCGAGTACATTACCAAAAAAAAAACAACCGCCTGCCAAGCGTGGCGATTATGGCAAAACCCCCCAATGAGCACACAACACACCCATATCAGTCGTAGTAGTGATCTTTGGGGGAGGCCTGTGTGCAGCAGTGGACTTCATTCGGCCGAAATGATGATATCTATTAGCCGGCACCACACGGCAAATAGATAGGGTCATATTTCTTTAATTATTAATTTCTTACAACAGTTTTCATGGAACGGAATTGTTGTTGTTGTGTATGCCTATTATTGACGTCATCAAATGTCATGTACGTTTATATTTCAATTTTACGAATTTTTAATGTACGTAGCATATCTAAAACAATAAATTTTATAATCAACGCGTTAGATAACGATCGATAGCGCGCGAATTCGCGCGATGACTGCCGCCCGGCTCGCCACGCCCGCGCTTTGCCATTGCTCGCGCGATTATCCTCGCTACTATAGGATTATCGAAGAAAACCACGATGTTATAAAAATCCGTATATTCGATGTATAATAACTTAACAATTAATTAATATTATTACGTTAATTTAACAATGAGAATATGTACGATCCGACCTTATCGGCGCACTACGCACGCGCATTACTCGTCTGGTTCCTAATTTGGGACTGCCGGGGACGCGTGGGCACTCAGGCAGGTGGAGCGACGACAAGGCTGCGGGAACGGAGGGTTGCGAGGGGCCTCGCTGGCTGGAACAGATCTTCCTTTATTACTACGCGCTATACTACTCGTTATTTTTTAATGGTGAGATTTTTATAGCGTCTAGTTGGAGCCGGCATAGCGTGCGCTATACGTTGTGTGCATATAGCGCTCTATTTAATCGCGCTAGACGCTATATTAACGACCACTACATATGGACAGGAAACATGGACATTCAGCCATGTGCCAAACAAAGAAAACCACGTTTTTGTAGTTAACCACACAAAAAAAATAGTATATAAATAATAGTTTAAAAACTAAAAAGCACGCTTTTGTTGATAACTGAACTAAAAAGTAGAAAATAATTTTAATATGATTTAATTTCAATAACAATACAAAATATTGTTTTGTACAATAGCGTGGGGTGCTTTATCAAATATTATCATGATGACGCTACTTTTATAAATATTCACAAAAATATTTGCAACTATTATCAAGGATCCCACGCATTATTATTATTACAATAAAATATATTTTTATTTACTAATCACTTGAAAAGAATTTCTACTTTTTAGTTCGGTTATCTACAAAAGCGTGCTTTTTAGTTTTTTTAAACTTTTATTTATTTTTATTGTTAAAGTAATTATGTACTTGGAGTTCTTGAAGAAGTGTTGGAAGCCAAAATATCAATATTATTTAACGATGAGATGTCAAAATGGGCGCACAATGCCAATCCAATGAATTCCCAATCGACTTGAGATTCCCCGCAGTTTGGGGAATTCGCCACAACGCTGATAACCACTCTAGCTCAACAATTTTCATTAAAACAGTTATATATTTTAATACATGAAAAAAAGCCTTTGTACCCCTTTTTAAGCACATTGCGTGCAAGGAGTGAGAGATTTGGTATAGTTATAGTTTATATGGAGGAGGAGTTCAGAAAGTTAAATTACATGATTCGAATATCGACCTTTGGGCGACCACTAGTAATATTAAAGCTACGATTTCAAATACTTAAAAAATATTTGATAGAAATGGAACGTATGTACGACAGATAAAAAAATGTACTAGCTGTTGCCCGCGGTTTCACCCACGCGTTTATCTTTATTAAATAAATACAAATATAACCTCTATCACTACGGGATAGTGTAGCATTCTATTAGTGATAGTAGAATCGTTTCAGTAGTTCAAGAGATTTCCCCATACTTAACAACAAACAGAACCCCTTTTTAATTTGAGTATGGATGAGCAAATCCAACGATACAGCACAACTGCTCAACGTGAGACCCGGGATTCAATTTACCGGTCGGGCAGACATAATACGGGTTTCTGTAAGAAAAGTATTAGTCTCCGGAATTTGGAAGTGTCCATTAGATTAGTCCTCCCTATTACATGAGACGGATTGCGGCATCAGCTAAAAACGTGGGTTTCCCAATACTAAGATAGTTAATTGGGACTAGACGTACTTGAAGTTATGATGTATTGAACTGGATGAGAAAAGCCGAGGATTGTGCTCAGTGGCGTGACATTGGAGAGGCCTATGACCTGCAGCAGTTGACTGCTATGCCCTGTTGATGATGATGATGTATATATATATTTATTTGTATAGGTATGTACCACATTTTTAGGTGGAACCAGATTAGATTTCCCTAAACTAATTATTTAAGTCATACCAACCCAGCTGTCTCTACATAGCTTGTATCCCCGGCAATGCCCACAAAATTACTTTTAAGCTTGGCTGAAGGACTCTTTTGGCTTCGCCAGAAATTGTTCGGTTAAGCAGCCACCCAGGAAATATAGGAGATTTATTTATTTATTTATGGCACTCCAACGACTTATTCACTAATACAATTTAATGGGTTTTTTTTAACATTATTTAACGTGGTGAACTTGTCACTTGAAGGTGTGCACAGCACTTGCAATCGTATTATCTTATTGTTAACATTAGGTATTCAAAAAGGTTAGAATTGTATAATAGAATACATACAGTACAATTATGCGTAATTAATTGCAATAACATGAAAGGCCAAAAATACAGTAAAAACAACAATAAAAATAAATTAAATCGATCAAAGTTGAAAGGCAGACGCCGTTGTACCCGTATTTATTAGTCTTTTTATTCCATGTAACACCCATTGCAATAGACCTTATCGTTATAGTTTCCATCTCATACAATAGCCTTACACCACCGGGGACAATCCATGACTTCATTTTATAGTGCAGCCATGGAGAGTCCCCGGTTAGTGTCCAATTACATTTTAGATTAAAATTCTCTAAAGGGCCTCTGCGTGTTGGACCTATGTCCCCGCGTAAGCCTGTCAAAAGACCGGGTTCCCCCTTACAGGGGATATAAACCCGTGAAAAGAGAGAAAAATAAATTATATATGAAATGAAATTGAAAAATAAAAAAAGACCTATAGATCATAGGAATTATACAAATCATTAATTAAATGTATACATGAATAATAATTAAAATTTATTGATCATCTGCTGCGTTTATTTGCAGCAAATGCTTTCGAAATGCAGGTAATAAATTTGAGAAGATGTCAATGTCTTGGTTCGGGAATGGTTGTCATTGTACGTCCTCATCAGTCGGTTCATAGGCGCTGATCGACCGACATTAGTACGTGTCGAATGGGGTGCAAACACATTTAAGTGACGCTCAGTTCTATGTACAGAGAGTCGAGGAACCGATATGCGTATATCATCTACAAGACTCGACGCATCAATAAGACCATTGACGATTTTGTAGAAAAATATTAGGTCTTGAGCTTTTTTTCGGCTTTCTAATGAAGTTAATCTAAGGGCACTGAGCCTCTCAGAGTAACCTGCATCTGGGGTACAGCAATTCGTTTTGTATCTTAGAAAACGTGTGAAACTTTTTTGAACGCGTTCTATGCGTTGTACATGTATTTGGTACAGAGGGTTCCACACCGGCGATGCATAAGATGCGATTGCCGTGTGGTGCCGGCAAATAGATATCATCATTTCGGCCGAATGAAGTCCACTGATGCACACAGGCCTCCCCCAAAGATCACTACTACGACCGATATGGGTGTGTTGTGTGCTCATTGGGGGGTTTTGCCATAATCGCCACGCTTGGCAGGCGGTTGTTTTTTTTTGGTAATGTACTCGAAAGACGCTGCTGCCCATCCTCCGGTCAATTCCATAGTCGCCTTTTACGACACCCACGGGATGAGATGGGTTGGTGGTTTTCGTAGCCAGCACCACACAGAGTATTAATTTTATGTATCGAATATACTACCACGTATTCAAGATCTAGAATATAACTAAAACAACGCGCTGTACTAGGAGGAATCAAAAAGTAGTGAGAAAGAAGTACTCCTTGGTAAGAAAAAAGAAAAAAAAGACAGCTCAGATACATACTTGTAATATTAATAAAGAAAAAATCTTCGATTCTCTTTTGTTTTTTTCTGAATGTAGTCATTTGTTTGCTTCGTGTCGGAACGTGTTCTCGAAAATGGAGAAAAACGAAGTGCGAGCCGTTATTACATAGGCTGCACTGAAAGTATCGGGAATGGAATATTTCCACTGTTCCTGTCATATTAAAATCTTTTTAATTGAAAACTCCTTGGTTTTACAAATCGAATACCATTTATTTATTTAAAAAAAGATTCACGGTCTTGTCAAACTTGTTTAGTCGTTGAGAAAATGGAATTGAGAAAAAAACAATTGAACCGTACGACGTTGCCGACATATTTTTTATAGATTTTTTTATTTTTGAGAAATATTTTATTGATTATGTAAAGATTAATTAATCTAAACACCGTACAACGTTGCCTTATACTTGACATTGGCGAAATTGTGGAAGATAATCTACAGAAGCCATAATCTAAGAGAAGAAGAAGAAGAAATGGAATTGACTCGAGAAAATTCAAGAGCGATGATTTATTATGACTTTCGAAGTGGTTTAACACAAAAACAGTGTGTTGACCGGATGATTTCTGCATTTGGTGATGAAGCCCCATCCAAAACCACAATTTATCGCTGGTTTGCTGAATTTCAACGTGGACGTGTCAAGCTCAGTGATGATCCTCGTCAAGGTCGTCCAAAAACTGCAGTCACCCAAGAAAACGTTGATGCTGTGCGTAAGCTGATTGAGGAAGATCGACATGTGACATACCGCGAAATTCAGGCAACTTTAGACATTGGCATGAGTCAAATACAAATAATCTTGCATGAACAATTAGGTGTAAAAAAGTTTTTTTCCCGATGGATACCGCATTTGCTATGTGAAGAGCAAAAAGCGGCTCGCGTTACTTGATGCGTCAGAACTCTCGAAAGATTCCACGCAGGATCCTCAAATGCTGTATACAACATCGTATCAGGTGACGAATCCTGGATATATGCGTACGAACCCGAAACAAAAAACCAGTCACGAGTTTGGGTGTTCGAAAATGAGTTAAAGCCAACAAAAATTGTTCGTTCACGGAGTGTTGCAAAAAAAATGGTGGCCACGTTTGTCTCCAAAACCGGCCATGTTACTACTATTCCTCTTGAGGGACAAAGAACGGTTAATGCAGAATGGTATGCTAGCATTTGTTTGCCACAGGTCGTTTCTGAACTCCGTAGAGAGAACTGCAACCGCCGCATCATCCTCCATCACGACAATGCGAGTTCTCACACCGCGCACAGAACAAAAGAGTTTTTAGAGCAAGAAAACATAGAATTATTAGACCATCCGCCGTACAGCCCCGACCTAAGCCCTAATGATTTCTATACTTTCCCTAAAATTAAGAATAAATTGCGTGGACAGAGATTTTCATCACCTAAAGAAGCTGTGGACGCCTACAAAACGGCCATTTTGGAGACCCCAACTTCCGAATGGAATGGTAGCAACCAATGATTGGTTCCATCGTATGGAAAAATGTGTCAAATTTCGCGGAGAATACTTCGAAAAGCAATAAATACATTTTTAAATAGTAATGTTGTGTCACTTCCTTGATTCCCGAAATTTTCAGTGCCGCCCTCGTATATACCTGTGTTTAAAAAAGTTAACGACGCAAGAGATTCATTGCGATTTGGAGGCAACATTAGGAGAGTCTGCTCCGCCGTATTCAACGCTCACAAGGTGGGCTTCTCAATTTCGAGTAGGGAGAACGAGCACAGAAGACTAACATCGTTGCGGCCGTCCATCGACGTCAGTCACCCAAGAAAATGTTGCGGAAGCCGAGAAAATTGTATTGAGCGATCGAAGAGTTACCATCCGATACTGAATTCAAGAAACGAGCATTTCATATGGAGGTATTCAATCCATATTGAAACAATCTTTGAATATGAGAAAAGTCAGAAACAAAATCAACTTGACATTTCGAAGATATGATTGGACAAGTTTCAAGATTTTGAAAACTTTTTGTCTCGTTTCGTAACAATGGACGAAACATGGGTCCATCATTTTGATCCGAGACAAAACAGCAATCTTCGCAATAGAAACGGCCATCATCGCCGACCCCGAAGAAGTTTCGTGTCATGGCATTGGCTGACAAGGTTATGGCCTCAATATTTTGGGACTCAGAAGGGATATTGTTGATTGATTACCTGGAGCGTGGAACCACTATTACAGGCCAATATTATGCAGCTTTAATTCGCAAGTTGAGGAATGCCATCAAAGAGAAAAGGAGAGGCAAACTTCGAAGGGGCGTGCTGTATCATCACGACAACGCACCCGCGCACAGGTCGGCAGTTGCGATGGCTGCCGTTCAGCAAGCTGGCTTCGAATTGGTTGGCCACCCCCCTTATCACCAGATCTGGCGGCTACCGATTTTTATCTTCCCCAAATTGAAAAAAATACTTTAGGGGAAACATGTACGAAGACGATAACGAGGTGATGGATGCCGTGGAGAGCTTTTTGCAGACCAAGACAAAACTTTTTTTGTGAAAGGGATTGAAGCCTTGGAAAAGCGCTGGACTCCGTGTGTAGAGACTCGGAAACTATGTAGAAAATTGATTATTAAGTTATCAATAGTCATTATATTCTATCTCATTCTCACTACTTTTTGATCCCTCCTCGTACATATGAAGCGCGCTATCTGTCCAACGACATTTAGCGTGATTCAAGAATATTCACCGCGTTTTTATCGTGTTATTCGCGTACGCCCAGTTCGTTATAACTATAGCGTGTAAAATAGCGCGCTATTTTATTATAGCAAATAGTCTATAGCGCGCCTTTGCCATATAGCGTTTTTGAACACCACTATCCATAAAAGTAGTCTCGATAACTCCGGTTGGTAATTATTTACCGAAGCATCTTCCTTTCGATGTTTAGGTAAACAATTCTCCCTCCATTGTGGATAAAATCATATGAAGAATGAGACACTATTCGGGTCTCATCGCACATATGCCGCGGACAATTGAATCGACATCTTGTGGAGGTAATATTTTTTGTGCAAGTTTGTGTATGTCGATGACTTTATCATTTTTTACAGGTATCAGAGATGAAATAATCGCTAAACCTGAAGATCCTGGCAAGGATAATGGGACAAACTATTTAAGTTATTGCGTTGTCATCGATCCTTGATAAGTGTGAGAAGTTTTAAATCAATCCAACGTGTGATGGGGATGAAAATCGAGTTCAAAAATTGTTACATACAAAGCTAATAAAAGGGTGTTAAAAATTAGGTTACTAATGGATAACGAACGACTTTACCATATTTTAGTACTGTTCACATTTGAATGTATTTTCTTTATTCTTTCACAAATTGTAAAATAATTTTGTGTATCGTATAATGCTATTACATTTATATCAAAATAAAAACTTAAGCTATAACTTTTTATTTTAGTTATCGCTGTGGAAATTCATCATGAACTTCCTCCGCTCCGGGGAAGGGCGAAGGCCCATGCCGGACTCCTACCGACTAAAACTACTGGGGCGATAATCTTCGGCCGTCCAGGTTCCACCCACTGGTGCCACGCCTATAGGCACACCTTGGAGAGGGTGACTGTAAAGCGGTCACCCTCCTCGGGGGATCGTAAATGATACCCGCGAAGCTTCAGTGCGCTGTGCTATGCTGCGCACACGGCGGCGCGTCTCCACATTGCTACTGTCTTCTCGTAGGTCGCTTGGTGTGGGGTACGCAGATTCCCCAAACTGCGCACCCGCGAACCCAGAGGCCCCCCGACTTATATCGACAGCAGGGAGTTTGAGTGGTACTCAACTATTTTTGGGAAACCTACAGAGGTGCTAACACAAAAACGTATAATTCGCACTGATTTGTTTATTTGACTATAAGCTGGTTTAACATGGCACAGCCACATCTACTCGATTATACATCGCACATACATAATAATTATGAACCAAGCGAGTATTCCTATCGATGTCCCCAGGTAGACCCCAATCAACATCACCATTCTGCGGACTTTTGCACCTCCTCTCGTAGACGTAACAGAATCGGCGCAACAGGAATTACTTCAGTAGCCAACGATATCTATTAAAAAAAGTAATGAGTACAGTTGTTGCTCTTGTGTTAACAAACATAATTAGTTGAATTAAAAAGTAATCAGGCTTATAAGTATCTTCAAAATATTCAAGATATATGCTTGTCTAGAAATTATTCATCATTTAGCAACAATAGTTGCTTATTAGTTACTACTATTATTGTTATTACTAATAGTACAATATAAAATATTATTAAATACGTACATCAACAACTTTGGTAAAATTTATGCGTTTTACGAACATCGCCGAGGAAAGGAAAATCTGTAACAAAAAAATATCATATTAATCATACTGGTCGTGAACCTACAACTGTGGTGACTATTATCTAATTTTCAGTTGTTACCATACCATATTTTTCCCCATGATTTTGTGAGACAGGGATAACTAAGATATTCATCATTTTATAATTTGTATTAATATCCTCAGTTCAAATTAAAGCATTATTTAGCAACTGGTTAAATGTGGTATAGCTAAAAGTTAACCTTTGTGAGGACTCGGTAAGTCCATTCTAGTTGTGTTTAATATAGCGTCTAGCGCGATGAAATAGCTCGCTATATTCACGCAACGTATAGCACATGCTATGCCGGCTCCAACTTGACGCTATAAAAATAGCGCCATTAAAAAACAACTAGTAGTTAGCGAGGATAATAGCGCGAGCAAAGGCAAAGCGTGGGCGTGGCGAGCCGCGTGGCTCGCAGTCATCGCGAGAATTCGCTCGCTATCGGTCGTTACCTAACGCGTTGATTAAAATATTTATTTATTTTAGACTAGCGGTTTCACCCGCGTTTAATTTAAAAGAAATTTAGAGTACTTCGACATAGAAACTTGACATAGAATATATATATATTGGATTTCAAGGGGGGGTTTTTTTGTGGGGAACCCTAGTTATTTTTCTAAAATAAAAGTAGCCTACGTTATTCTTTATAACATCAGCTATCTGCTAGTGCAAGTCCCGTCAAAATCGGTTCAACAGTTTCAGAGATACCCGGAACAAACAGACAGGCAAAAAATTTAAAAATTGTTTTTTTGTTGTTGTATGTACCGTATATACTTTCATATGCATTTAGAGACTAACAATGTACGTACATTAAAATTTCGTAAAATTAAAATATATAACATACATGACATTTGATGACAATCATCATGATCAATAATAGGCATACACAACATCAAACAATTCTGTTCTATGAAAATTGCTATAAGAAATTCTTAATAAAAGAAATATAACCCTATCCTATGTTAATTTATGTACAAATCTATTATCCCAAGCATGGAAAGTATGAGGAAAAGTTTATTAACTTTTCTTTACTGCTCCATTTTATTTTGATAGATATTATTTTACGTATCGATTATACTATAAAGTATTCAATATTTAGAATATAACCGAAACAGCGCGTTATCTCTCCAACGACATTTAGCGTGATTCGAGAATATTCACCGCGCTTTTATAGCGTTATTCGCGTACGGCCAGTTTGTTATAATTGTAGCGTGTAAAATAGCGCGCTATTTTATCATAGCAAATAGTCTGTAGCGCGCTATTGCCATATAGCGTTTTTGAACACCACTAGTCCATTCCATTAGACTATTGTTGTATATGCTGTGTTACCTAATAACATTACATATTTAAAAAAAAGTAGATATGTTACATGCGTGCCAAAAGTAAGAACCAAAACACCCCCAATTGTAGCACCTCGCAATCGGTTCAAACAATAAATAAATAGAACTAAGAAAAGAAAACAAGTGAACTGGCAGAAATCGTCACGTAAGGAAAAGGCATTATGCCTCCTCCAGGCGACCTTTCCCTGTCTTTTATGTTTCTAATCGTTACAGTAGGCGACATTTCCCGCTCTTTCTATTATATACGGTCGCCTACCCTTTCCCTCTTTGTCTCTTTCTAATATATACGGCTGTATGTGTGCGCGCGCGTGCGAATACCAAAATTCAAGCAGCAAGCATTTAAGGGCATTGCGCGGTCAGCTGTATAATCTCAATTCTAAACATGTACAGTAAATATTATTTAGACATTTTTTGTTATCGTTTTAATTCACACGAGGTTTATATTGTGCCATTATTGCAAGTCAGGAACTTCGTTCGGTCCCACAACCGCACAATTTTTCGTTTTTATAACATTTTTAATGTAACAAGATGTAAGCAACTGCTACCAGTAGGCGTAGCATGAACACCGAAGACAACGGTCTTGTCGACGGAAGAGTAGACAAAAATGACATTTGGATGTAGACAGTGCCAATAATTCTACCATTCCGAGCATGGCGATCGCAAGAATGAACGGAAAGAGTAGTTTCTACTCTTCCCTAGACAAGTCTTCATCGTCAAGCATGACCAACGTATTTTGTCTATTTTCGACGTTTAGAGATAGAGATGTTTCTTCTCAAATAGCCTAATCCCAAGAGACGTAAACAAGAGTTTCTTCGTATCTATATCGTAAGATTTTGTGTTGCGTTAAAGCATTACGGAAACTTAGCTAACACAAAATAAGTAAATACGCAATGCCGGGGTCATAACGCAACTATTTAATTAGTTTTTATGCCGAAAAGAACTAGAGGAAGGTGGTGACTCTGTAAGAGCTCACTGGGCCCTCGACCTGCCGGAGAATGAATTCCTCGAAAATTTTAAAGTTAGCAAGGAAATGGTCTTCAGAAGCCTCAACTGCACTCTGCCTTAGACCGATAGCGGAGGAACTTTTTTCCGATAAGATGCGATATTACGTAGTAAGCTAGCTACGTCAGTAATATGAGTTACTTTTTTTTGTTGCCATTATTCACTTTCACTTCACAAGAATCACAATAGAAATTGCAATATTTTCCCAGGTCTAATGAAATTTGAAACTTTAAAATAATACCACAGATAAAATTGACATTATTAAGCGTTTCGTTTTTTTATTTACTTCTATTTAAAAAGTATAGCAACCATTTTCCATCCTAAGGTTGCCTGGAAGAGATCGGGGATAGCGATAAGGCCGCCTATTGTACTTTTACTTAATTCAAAACTTCTGACTATTGTTCGTGTACAATAAAGAGTATATTTAATAAATTGTTCGACGTATTATTTTGGTAACGAAACTCAAAGAATGTTTAGAATTTTATGGAATTTCTACGTCACAAGCGGCATTCCGTTGCTATGGAAAGGATTTTCCATGTCTATGTCTACGAAGACAGCCGAGTCTTCATGTCGGCTCATGCTCGAAAAGAAGAGATATGGAGAGCGCGTTGTCTATCTTCGGAAGAGAAGATTTTGAAATGGTCATGCTACGCCTACTGGTATTCAGTACCTACCAAGCAAGAATCTTCATGAATAGTAAACAGACATTACTATACCATATTTTTCTCCATGATTTTGTGAGACAGGGACAACTAAGATATTCATCATTTATTAATTGTATTAGGGACATGTCCTCCTGAGTTGAATGTAAAGTATTGGTAATGAGAAGTGTTATAATATATTGTTATATCTAACTGCACTACGTTTTTAAATTTCTTTTTTAATATTCAATTCATACAGCAAGAAAAATAAACTTACCATGGTAATTAGTGGGAACATCATCATATCATATTATCAATCTTCTGTACTGGTTTATTAAGTTTACTGTGTATCTGTGAAAAAGAAAAAATCGTAAATATTTATCATTAACACATGTCGGGTACTGGGATACAACACAAGTTTCAGATAATACCATACCATATTTTTCCCCACGATCTTGTGAGACAGGGATAACTACGATATTCATCATTTTATAATTGTATTATAGATATTTGTTCCCTCAGTTAAAACATTATTGTGTGAAGAGAGAATAAAAAAATAAAAAAAATATTAGTAATGAGAACTGTTACTACGTCTACTTGACATCTTACTGAGCTATAAATATATATTTACGGCCGAATAATGAAACACCAGTTATTAATAAGTCCTGCTTTAACTATCCGAAAAACCTGTTTTCGATAGGAAACCGGACGCCTCAAATGGTTAAGGCGGGGACTTAATATTAACTGGAGTTTCAGAATTCAGACGTAAATAAACCTTAACCAAAAAAAAATTCTTACCCCTGTGATAAATGCGTTTTTTTCTATGTCTTTGCTGGTTTAATGATGAAATATATCTTGGGAGTTGTACTGTATACCTGTAATATATTTAAACATATTAATACTATGTTTATTATTTATAAATGTAGGGAAATGTTATTTTGAAAAGTTTCAGATGTTACCATACCATATATTTCCCCACGATTTTGTGAGACAGGGATAACTAAGATATTCATCATATTCCGTCTTATTACAAAACATGGTTTATCGATAGTCTCGGACTAAAAGTGTGGTTTAATCAAATTTCTTATTACAAAAAGTGGTTTAACTCTTAGTCTTGAACTATCTATGGTACTAAAGATAAACCTGATGGGGACCTAGTTTAACTCTAAAACCTTTGGTCTAAGTCACAAATATACGTCCAATTCATTGTTTTGAGGTTGGATTTGGTTTATTTTTGTGTGTTGTTTTGTAATATTTCCTGAAATAGTTTAAATTTGCGTCGTCCTAAAGATAGTAATGTGCCGTAATTACAATAATTGTAGGCAAGTACAAACTTTTTCTTCAGAATTCCAGTTTTCACTTCTTCGTTTTTTCTGTTGTTCTATTTTATTAATATTATTCCCTAACTTCTTATCAATAATAAGTACGAAGAAACGTCCAAATCACAGAATAGTTTTACCTATGTTTGAAGATTTTCGCGCGATATAGACATTCCGTTACGCATTAGTGTTGTTTGAAAGTACATATTTCGGAAATGAATGAAATAAATGTCATCAAAGTATTCCTCGGAAAGAAAATAAATGGCATTTATTGAAACAAGAACAACCATTCGTTTCTAATAGTTATCGTCATTAAATACCCTATTATATATGTTAAAATATCAATACCATTAATATAAAAAAATTACAGAAATATTCAGCATTTGGGTAAACGGAACGTAATGTATCCGAATGCTATCTGATTGAATGAATGTTTCCAAGGAATTCCGTGTATAATCTGTGGAAATAATTTAAGCCAGAACTAAAGTCAGGTGCTATCTATCTAGTCCTGACTTATTTTGATATTTGTAATACGGAGGGGTTTAAACCACGGTACTAACGTTAGTTCCGTACTAAGTCCAGACTTCATAGTTCTGGTTTAAACCTGAGTCTAACAAGATTTTTGTAATAAGACTGATTGTGTTTAGATTCAAGACTTAATTAAGTATTCTAAGTTTAATATACAAAACTCACCATCCTACTTCCGAAGAACATTTCAGTATGAATCTTGTAGACATGTTCACCTAAAAGCAACAGTTTTTTATTAGAATTGACTGAAGACTTAATATAAGGAATATTTGTAAGCATTAAAAGATCAGTTAAGGATTTTCATCAAAAGTATAACTAGGTGGGACACGCAGTTTCACCCGCGTTTAATTTAAAAGAAATTTAGAGTACTTCGACATCGACACTTGATATAGATATGAAAGAAAGAAAGAAAGAAAAGTATTTATTGGCACAAACAATTACACAGCAAACAAAAACATAATATTAAAACAAAAGTGCCAAAAGGGCCAACAGCTCAGCATGATGTCAGGTGGTAGTACCAAGTACCACTACCTTTTTTTTTTTTTTTTATTGGTGCCCAGTGGAAATTCTTCATGAACTTCCTTCGCCCCGGGGAAGGACGAAGGGGTATGCCGGCCTCCTACCGGCTAAAACCACTGGGGCGGTCATCTTCGGCACCTAAGGGAGGCTCCAGGTCCTCGTATGATCACACTAGAGCCGCCCACTGGTGCCACGCCTATTGGCACATCTCGGAGAGGGTGACTGTAAAGCGGTCACCCCCCCAGGGGGATTGTAAAGGATCCCCCAAAGCGTCCCACGGCAGCGCGTGAAGTACCACTACCTAACGCTGATTTTCAGCTGCAACCCACGAGTGCCATACGCACGAAACTAGTAGAATAAATTTGAATTTTTTTTGTATGTATATAATGTGTGTAACAGCATGAGATGTAATAATTAGGTAATGATATTTGTTTAGTATACAGTAATAATAAATACATGTAACGATGAATTAAATAGGCGTAGAAAAGATAGAAGGAGCAGACAGTCCGTTAGTTATTTTACCCAATAATTACTGATTCACCATCAGCTATCGTGTATGTAGTGAATGAATGTAAGTATGTAATTAGTAGGTATGTAATATAATAATAATATAGTAATAATAAATCAAAGTTGCGATGCATAAAATGTGTGTAGAAAAGAAAAATAAAGCAAACAATCCATTTTAATTTAATAATAATTGATCGGACTACCAATTAATAAAACAAGATCAAGATCAAAAGTAGGCGGTGTCACAGTAATGAATTATCAAATTCTGCATTTCTGTATTTAATGTCCACGACATGATTTTCATTAAAGACCCATACAGTATACATATTATAATAAATAAAACGTGGCGAGTTCTTAGGTTCAGGCGGCAGTGTTTACATCATGAGTAACCCTGCTAGTGTTGTGTGCCTGTGTTGCACCTCTGTCTCGCTCACGGCGGCGCCTGCGTGTCGCACATCTCCATCACAACAACATGCTACCGCACGCCACCGCGCGCCGCAGTCCTAATCGGGTGCGCACTAAGTATGTTACGTGATTTCATTTCAAGCACCAGATACATACATACAATTATTGGTTCTTATTATGTAGTTTTAAGAGTCATCAAGTTTGGTCACGTGTATACTAAGTGTAAATTATACGGTGAATTGAAATACTATAAAGTAAGGTAAACTATGACTGATACCCATGACGCCTGCACCGACTACCGGAAAGAAATAGCAATGAGAGCAAGCCATAACTCCACGGTAATATGTTTAGATATATATATTAGAGTTCAAGGGTTTTTTTTTTGCGTGGAAACCTAATTATTTTTCTATTATAAAAGTAGCCTAAGTTATTCCTTATAACTGCCAGTGAAAGTCCCGTCAATATCGGTCCAGCCGTTTCAGAGATTACCCAGAACAAACAGAAAGACGGACAAAAAAAAAATTGATTTTTTGTTATATTTTAGTACCATATATACTTTCATATGCATTTTGCAAGCTGTTATTTTGACATTACAGACAGACACTTCAATTTATTTATTTGTATAGATATGCTTGTATATAATTATCACCAACATTTCAATTTTCTGAAATATGATCAAATATATATGGACCAAACTCTCTCACTTTCATTAACGTTGGTGAACTAATTTCACATCATAATGTCCATATAATTATTCTTCAATTTTGGGTACAATCTTTTTTAAACTCAATTAGTCCAATTGCCATTTCACTATAATGATAATTGTAAATATCATTATTAGTAAATCAATCAAGACATTCTTTCAGACTAGGGCGATATAAATATCACCATAAAAAGGATGGAAGTGCATTACGATGTAAGACATCCAGGATAGGTCTTATTAATAAATTTTTTCCCTTATGAAACGGTTGAAATTAAAGTGTGCCATATGCACTGTGTATAGAGTGTGCATCAGTCAGTAGACAACTGCTTCATTTATGCTTGCGGTCATATGCGCCAAGGAATACCTTAAAACTTACCATTACATTTAGTGATCTTGTTGACAAGACAATCCTTGTGTCTATAAGCTTGCTTGGTTATATATAGGAAGTTCATATTTCTGTTGTTTTTAGAGAATACTTGATATTATTTTATAGATTTAATTACCTTAGAATTCTGTAACAATAATTTTAAGATTAGTGGAGATTCTGTTTCCACAATTAGATAGATGTGTAGTAGATGCTTTTGTCAGTAAATCCATCAACACATTTGTTCAGACTGGGGCGATATAGATATCATCATAAAAAGAACGAGATAATAACTAATACAACAAAGATGAAGTTTAATAATTGGGTCTATGCTTACCATTGGATGTAGGAAACATCATTATAATGTCATAATCTTGTCTTGATAAGCTTGCTTGATCAACTTTTGACAGCATTAAATACCTGTAAAAATGAGAAGTTAACTTAATAAAATGTTTCAGTTGTATATTCGGCCTAATAGTGGAGCTATGTCATTCAGTAACTATCAATCATCAAGAATCAGATAGGGGCGATACTATTAGTCATCATTATATATCTTAACACATGGAGTCTTTCTCTCCGAATATAACTACCAATACTAAGAAAAAAAAAAAACTTACTGATGTGATAAATGCGTTTTTTTCTTGGTCTTTGCTGGTATAATGATGAAATATTTCTTGGGAGTTGTACTGTATACCTGTAATATATTTAAACATATTAATACTATGTTTATTATTTATAAATGTAGGGTAATGTTATTTTGAAAAGTTTCAGATGTTACCATACCATATATTTCCCCACGATTTTGTGAGACAGGGATAACCAAGATATTCATCATATTGTGTTTAGATTCAAGACTTAAGTATTCTAAGTTTAATATAAAAAACTCACCATCCTACTTCAGAAGAACATTTCAGTATGAATCTTGTAGACATTTTCACCTAAAAGCAACAGTTTTTTATTAGAATTGACTGAAGACTTAACATAAGGAATATTTGTAAGCATTAAAAGATCAGTTAAGGATTTACATCAAAAGTATATGATATATGCTTGTTTATAATTATTACCATCATTTCAATTTGCTGAAATATTAGATTTTTGAAGTGAGAGAGTTTGGACCATATAATAATTCTTCAATTTTGGGTAAAATATTTCTTAAACATTAGAAAACGCAATTACTCCAATTGCTATTTCACTATAATGATAATTGTAAATATCATTATTTTGTCAGTAAATCAATCAACACATTCTTTCAGACTGGGGAGATTTAAATATCACCATAAAAAGGATGGAAGTGCATTACGATGTAAGACATCCAGGATAGGTCTTATTATTAGGCCTATTTTTCCCTTGTCAAACGGTTGAAATTTAAGTGTGCCAGATGTTTAGAGTGTGCATCGGTCAGTAGACAACTGCTTCGTTTATGCTTGCGGTCATACGCGCCAAGAAATACCTTAAAACTTACCATTACATTTACTGATTATGTTAACAAGACAATCCTTGTCTGTAAGCTTGCTTGGTTATATATAGAAAGTTCATATTTCTGTTGTTTTTAGACAATGCTTGATATTATTTTATAGAATGAATTACCTTAGATCTCTGTAACAATAATTTTAAGATTAGTGCCGATTCTGTTTCCACAATTAGATAGAGGTGTAATAATGCTTTTGTCAGTAAATCCATCAACACATTTGTTCAGACTGGGGCGATATAGATATCATCATAAAAAGAACGAGATAATAACTAATACAATAAAGATGAAGTTTAATAATTGGGTCTTCGCTTACCATTGGATGTAGATAGCATCAGTATAATGTCATAATCTTGTCTTGATAAGCTTGCTTGATCAACTTTTGACAGCATTAAATACCTGTAAAAATGAGAAGTTGACTTAATAAAATATTATAGTTGTATATTCGGCCTAATAGTGGAGCTATGTCATTCAGTAACTATCAATCATCAAGAATCAGATAGGGGCGATACTATTAGTCATCATTATATATTTTAACATATGGAGTCTCATAATATAACAATATTCAGAAGTAAGCAAACGTGCTTGTAATTGGTATTTACAAACGATATCTTCAAAAAAAAAATTTGGCTCATATTCTCACCACATTGTAATAATTGCATGGAGGTTGTAGTATCATGAGTATTATGGTTCACATCTGCAGTTGCAACATCTGTAACAATAAGGTGTATAAAGTCAACAAAGTAGGACATCAACTTACATAAAATAGTGAATATTAAATGATTTTCAGTAACTATCAATCATCAGTAGTCAGATAGGGGCGATACTTATCAAGTCATCATCTCATTACTTAATAATATTACTTATGACAACAAATTACAAACCTTTTTATATCTTCCATATTTTGCTAGCACACATTCTAGTCTCTGGAGATGCAAGATCCTAAAAAATATATCTTTGTTAAGCGATTGAATGATTCTAGTGTCTAGTATACATATATTTATTATAATTATGTATTTTCAGTAAAGATCAATCATCAAATGTCTGCTAGGGGCGATACTTATAGTCATCATTTATTTAATACTATGAAACAGCATTGAGAAGAGTAGTTTTATTCTATTTAAAATACTTATTATTGTAAAAGTATCTACCTATAGTTGACCTTATTGAAGTTTCAGTTTGTTACCTATTCATGGTTCATACAACTTCTTATTAACATCAGCCACATACTGTCAACAAAATAAATTTTAATAGGTTGATTATAAACATTGTAATATTTACAATTTTAATTGCAATAACTGTCACACTCAACCCTTGGACATACAACTATAGTAGCTGGATGTCTTACACAGAGTGTGATAATGTTCCTATCCAGAGTCAAGCATGCACGACTTGACTGTGCACACATCGGCTTTGGTAGGGTAATGTGACACTCATCACCTTTATCAAATTACAACATAATAATAGCGGTAAGTGACAGTAAATCATTATCGCGTGAGAACTAGAAGATTAAAGAAAAAGTAAAATGGACACAATTTTTATATCATTAAAACTGATGACTAAACTGGGGCTGTTGTGCCGCTGCCAGGCATGAGGTCATGGGTTTAATTCTTAGATGGAAAGTTTGTTTATATTCTGTTTGGGAATTGTCAGTTAGTCTGGAGTTAGTGCCTGAAAAATGGCAATAGGCTTGCTCCTATTATGACACCTAATGATGTGCAACAGCTGGGGTGCAATTCTCTAAGCTCAAACATCCATACATCCTTGAATACAGAATTTAAATAATGATGGTAGCCCAATCTGGTATTCGCTAAGGCTGGTCCTCATGGCTGCAACATGTCCTTGAATAGCTTCAATCATGTCTTAGCGAATACTGAAATTGGTTTTACATCATTATTTTGATTCTGTATTTAAGGATGTATGGATGTTTGAGTTTAAGGAATTGCACCCCAGAACTCTGCCTAACCCTTTGCAGAATACAGGTGTGGCATGTCTAAATTGCATTAACATTTAGCATATTTGGAAATTTTTTATATTATTTAGTATAGCTTAACAATACTTTACCAAAAATATAAAAATTGCCAATATCCTTCCACATCCATGTTAAATGCAAGGCTTGCTCCTATTATATGACACCTAATGATGTCATCAGAGAACTGTGGATGTGCAACAGCAGAACTCTGCGTCTCTGCCTAACCCTTTGAGGAATACAGGTGTGACATGTCTAAATTGTTTGTTTTTCGTTTTTTTTTATAAAAACGTTGCCCCACACTAGGATTTCTCTGGTGTCGTGGGTGCATTTACAAACACAAATTCCACACACAATACACACCCAGACCCAGAACAACTACCTGCAGATCGTACAAATATTTTTTCTGTGTGGGAATCGAACCCACGACCCGGTGTGCAGCAGTCGACCGTATCAGCCACTGCACCAACCGTGCCGTCGTGCATTGACATTTAGCATATTAGCAAAATGTTTATATTATTTAGTATAGCTTTACAATACTTTACCTAAAACATGAAAATTGCCAATATCCTTCCACATCCATGTTAAATGCAGCTACCTGTCAACAACATAATTACAGTGGTCAAAATATTGTAGCATGGGTACAGTTTAAAGACAAATCTCACATGCAATAAGTACACCCTGACCAGGAAAAGTTATCTGCAGATCATACAAACAATTTTTGCCTGTAGGGATCAAAACCATGACATCGTATAAAAGTCAATAGCTTAGCCTTTGGCCATCATTTTTTACAGTTTTAATTGTGATAATAACTGTCACACTCAACCCTTGGGCATACAACTATAGTAACTGGATGTCTTACACAGAGTGTCATAATGTTCCTATCCAGAGTCAAGCATGCACGACTTGGCTGTGCACACATCGGCTTTGGTAGGGTAATTTTACTTATAGTTAGTTCCATAAGTAAAAAATATAATAGAATGAACAATCAACACTATACAGAATCAACACAACATTTACCTTTTAATGATTTGTTGCCATCAACTTTGCTAGAAATACCTGGGAAAATGAAAGAAAAAATATAACCACGAGTATTGACTTAGTAAACTAATTTATAGTAGGTATAATCAGTAAGGTGGTGAGATTAAAATCATGAATTCATACGAACGAGACTATAATATTAAAATTCATCATTAAAAGTTATAGTTGGTGAATAGAATAAAGTTATAAACTAATAATACACTGTTTTTCTAATAAACTTACCATCACTATTACGCTATGGTCACATGTGGCCTCAAATTTAAACTGTAAAGAAAAAACAAATGATAAATATATTTTTACTTCATTATATATCAATGTTGATCTAGGAATTAAGTCAGCAATGTGGTGAGTTTGAAATCATTGATGTTCATACGAACGAGACTATAAAACAAAATTCATCATAATAATGTTGCAGTATCAACCATAAAAAGGTTATAAAATAGACAACTTACCCCAGTTCTGTTCTGCACATAAGCTGCAGCAACTGAAACATAAAACATTTTGAGTAAAAAAATAACACCACATGTTCTACAATACAAACTAAACTTACCTATTGATCAGTCATAGAACTGATTAAAATTAGTTAAAAGACACAAACAATTTGGCTTAGAGTAATTCTTTATTTTTATCTGTCCTTTGATAGTCACACATTAACCTCTTTTAGACACCTAAGAATTACTTCTTTGCTGGTTTTCTGCCACTGGGTTTCTTGGTGCGCACTTTTCTGGCGGCCGCTTTCGGTACAAGCTTCTTGCCGAAGGTACCGGCACGCGCTGCTTTCACCTTCAAACTCTTGAACACTGCTGTTCTCGCACGGTTCCTCTTGACGCGCGCAGACGTCAGCTTGAAGCGATCATAGTCTGTCATCTGAGCACGTTTCTCCTTGTTGGCGAGTTTGGTGGCCCACTGGCTTTCTGTCCATTTCTCGGTTAGTTTAGCTTCCGTCCATGCTTTCCTCACCATGCGTGTCGGAGCCGTGAATGGGTAGTTGAGACGGAACTTAGTGAGATGCAACTGGTTCAGGCGGATCTGTTGACGTGAGACGCCGCTGCAAGGCCCATCGACGAGAGCGCGGGTCTGGTCAATAATATCGACCACGCTGACTAACTTTCCCTTCAAGGGACCATCGGCTACCAGGGCGACGCGCCCTGGTTCAACAAACCGCGCGAAAGGCATGACGTTCTGGAAATAGACGATTGCATGTTAATTTCACTCAAATACACGAGATTGCCGTCACTTGCCAATAATCAATGTTCGGAACATAATAAACCGAAATTGAACGAAAATATATTGCAAAACTGCATAAACATATAATTACGACAATTCATGTTTGTTTAGAACTGTATGAAACCTAGGTTTGACTTAGATCACAACGGATATAATTATTCTAACCTTATAACGTCTTTACAGAAACACTGAGTACACGAAAAAGGACTTCGGGAATGAATGAATGATTCGTCTTGTCAAGTTTTTTTTTTTTTGATATGGCAATTGTTGTGACTTTTTGCCAGTGTCAAGTTATGGAAACTAATGTTGCTTATACACGACTATCGATCGGACTAGGTCTTCATCATTCCTCTAGAGTCTAGTGTGATCTTACGAGGACCTGGAGCCCCCCCTTCGGTGCCGAAGATGACCGCTCCAGTGGTTTTAGCCGGTAGGTGTCCGGCATACCCCTTCGCCCTTCCCCGGGGTGAAGGAAGTTCCATGTAGAATTTCCACTGGACATAAAAAGGCAGAGGTGGTCATTATTTCAATAACGGATAATGTAATGCATTATTCTTACGCAATGTATAACACATTATTGAACAACGAATTATCCTGTTGTCGTTTTTCGTTATTGTTATTGACAACAGCCAGGCAGTACGCGCACACTCGCAGCTAACGTCGCAGGGCTACGTGGCGAATAAGAAAGCATTATGCGCAACCAATAGGCGTGAGAGATATGGTGTTATTCAAATATGACGTACTTCGCATTGCTAAAGAATTACAAATCATACGATTATAGTCCATATGGGCACGTCATAAAGTTCACTTTTATTTTTATCGTTGTCTGTTATCTTAATGTAGTGAGTCACATGTTTTATTTTACGATTTTATGCTTTACTCAATTGGAATAATGTCGATTTTAATATTTAACTGAGGTAATAACTAAACAACGGATAACGAAAATTTGACAACAGTGAGACAATAATGTAATGCGAGATGCGACTAATGTAAATGTTATCGTTATTGTTGTCATTGCGATCACGAACACGATTGTCATTATCCGCTGTCGCTGTCCGGTGATAGTTGAAAAGTTTAGTTTGGTGTTTTAGATTATTGTAATTACCAAATCATTTTAGTATAGTATATAGTGTTTTAAATTATTTTAAGTAATTACTAAGTAATGTACTGTACATAAACAAGCTACACATAATTCATAATTCATTATAATGTTGCAAAACGACTCAACAGCAGGATAACAGGATAACTGACAGCAGTTTACAATAACAGTTGTTGTAAAATAACACAGCAGTGTAATTCATTATTGAAATGTAGCCGTTATTGCCATCTCTGTAAAAAGGTCTTCATCATTCATACTATCGTTTGGCCTATCGATAGTATCGATATTATCAATAGAATCGATATTATTTCACAAATTGGACTTGGTTTGGTTTAGCAATATTGGACTACTACTAGTTTGGAATGTAGAGGATGATCAGAGAATTGCATAATTCTAAATAAAAATCTGTCAGATAAATATTGACGACGTAAATGTAGCGGAGGGTCACCACATTCAACACGCAAGGCATTGAGAGGGCTTGATTTCATTGCTCCTGTAATTATACGTAAAGCTTTAGATTGTATGTGCTCAATTTTTTTGAGACCAGCTAAGTTACACGGTTCTAGTAAAAAGGTTCTATAATCCAATATCGAGCGAATTAATGCATTGTTAATTAATTTTAGAGAAGAGGGATGAGCTCCCCCCCAAACGCTGGAGAGGCATCTAATCATATTAATAGCTCTTTCACATTTATCCGTTATGTGATCAAAATGTGCTCTTTTATTAATTTATTTAGAATCTTAGATGAGGCCTAAAAACTTGACAGAACTTTTTAATGGATTAATTTTCTCATCATTTGTTATGATAGTTGCTCGTGGAAATTTCCGTCTTGAAAATAACATAACATTACATATAGACGTAGATCATTCCAAGCCATGATTATCCATCCACGTTTTCAGAAGCGTGAGTGAACGTGACATAAGTTGAACTAAGTAATCCAATGAATTATGGGAGCAATATAAAAGTAGATCATCTGCATATTGTAAAATAGATACTGAATTATCTGGACTTGAATCCAAGTCATGTGTGTGTATAATATAGGACTCAGAACAGACCCCTGAAGAAGTCCCTTCGAAATGACTCTTGAAGCTGGGTCATTATCTAATATTATTGATCTTTCTGTTAACATGTTTACTATGAAGCGTGTTAATAGTAAAGGAAATTTTAATTTAATTAATTTCTCTTTGAGAATTCGAATATCTACATTATTATAAGCTGAAGATATATCTAAGAACGCAGCTAATGTGTTATGGTTGCGAGATAAAGCTCTACGGATATCAATTGTAAAGATACTAAGACTGTCTATAGTACTTCTGCCTTTCCTGAAACCGTACTGACTATTTGATAAAATTTTATTATGTTCCAGAAACCATTCTAGTCTATTTTTAATTAAATGTTTGACGATTTTAATAATAACTGGCGATAACTAAAACGTTGTTTATCATTGCCGCCTCACCGACGTCGCGGACGCCTATCGCCGCGTCACCTTCCCGTTCAAGTTAGCACTTCTACCTCCCGTCTCATGCTCGCGCCGGCCCGTGCCGAGCCGTTTGTTTAAATACCCCTAATACATAATAAATAATACCGATCCAGCTGTCCCCAAAACAATAGCTTGTTATCCCCAGCAACACCCTAAGCCGAGGTCCGTGTCCCGCAGGGGGCGCCCTTAGGCTTCTTTTGGCTTCGCCAGAAATGACCGGTTAAGCAACCACATTTCCCAGAAATATATGCGAGAAGACCAACAAAAAAAAGTTGTTTATCAATTTTATATAAAAGTTTATCGCTTCATCCCCCAAATTAGTAAAGAAAGAACATGGCGGAAAAAAAAAAACAATTGAACAGTACGACGTTGCCGACATATTTTTTAGAATTTTTATTTTTGTGAAATATTTTATGGATTTGTAAAGATTAATTATTCTAAACACCGTACAACGTTGCCTTTATACTTGACATTGGCGAAATTGTGGAAGATACTCTATAGAAGCCATAATCTAAGAGAATTTATTATTTGGATCTCCAACAGAGGATACACAATTACAAACTATTTAAGTAACACAGAGGACAGTAACAAGTATGCTCTTCCAATTACAGAAGACCACATCATTCATATATAATCTAGGTAAAAATTAAGTTTAATGAACACAAAGTATATTCATGACATTAAAATAAGCAATAGCAAAAATTTTATGTTGAAGGTAAAAATTAATATATGATACAATTAAGTGAAATTGGTTACAAGGGTAAATAACGATTTTTAAGATATTTTTAGGATAAACGTTAAATTAATGGGTGGTGGTCCGACCAAGGAGCCACCATTGGTGGTCGGGAGGAGAGCCCCAGCGGCTAGTAGTATTCAGCGTTGTAATCAATCAGTGAATCCATGCCGCTGAGGATGAGCCCGACCGGATCTTCATCTTCTCTGATGGCGATCAGCACATCGAGGAGAATGTTGATTGCCTCTATGTGGCGGAACTTCTCCGCTCCCCACTGCTGTTGTGGTGGCTGCGAGGGTGGTGGTGACGGTGGCGGTGCGGGTTGCGCCTCCGTTTGGTGGTCATCCGGGTGAGCTGTCGGGGAGTTTACTACCTGGTCCGGTGTAGTCTCCGATGGGTAGTCTCCATCGCCGAGGCTATAGGTTGAGCTGGGTGATGCTGGGGACTCTGTCCTTATGCTGGGGGAGTCGGTATTTTCAGTATCGGGGGCAGCCTTTCGTCGATCACAGGGGGGTAGCGAGGATTGCTTACCTGGAGATCCTGGGGGGCTGTTCCGGTTGCGGCAGGTGCGGAACGGTTAGTAGTAACCATGCGCTGAGTCTGAGGGCTAGGCGGAGCTCTTGCCGCCTCTGCAAAAGTTTGCGGGGATGATCTCACTGCCAGTCACGGTCAGCCATGTTGGCGGTTGGGTCTGCCAGCGGAAATCCCCGAGTATATCCATCGACAGATCCACCCGAACAGGCCGAGCCACGTCGGTTCAGTTTTCGGCTACTTCTTCTTCTTCGTAGAGAATGTGGGTAGGTTCCTCAGCAGGTGATTCGGCTTTCGCATTCGCAGCTCCAACGCGACCATAGGTGACAAGTGTCGCGGCGTTCGGGTGTGGCAGTGTTTCCACTCGCACGCTGACTACCGTTTCCAGTAGCCAGGCACGAATGGTAACTTATCTAGGCGGTCCGAGCGTATAACGACAGCGACAACTGGAGAGCAGTCGACTGTAGCGGGCTACGTGGTGATTCCACTGACGATTACACGCGACGCAAGTATTTATATGGCGACCGTTTTTGTTAATTCCTGCGCGCTCATCTGCTATTGGTCAATTCAAATAAGCATACACGATACACTTTCTATTTACTGTGACATGAAATTATCAATATAACCAGTGATATTAAATACGAAATTATTCAATCTGAATTTTAGTATTATTTACATTCCTGATCTGCCTGGTAAAATATTTTATATTTATAAAGTCCGACCGAAACACGATTTTCAGCCGAGAGAACCAGACTAAACTAGACTGAACTCGACTTAACTAGTACCTTACTGTAGTCGAGTTCAGTCTAATTCAATCGTATTCAGTCTAGTTTAGTCTAGTTTGTGGCGCGACTACGGAAGCCCGAAGAAAGAGGAGACGAAGATTGTAGGAAACACTCTATACTTGTATTCGCAGAATAAATCCTATTTATGAATATGTTTGTCTCTTTTTGGTGTCGCTTTTTCGTTTCGCCGATTTACGGTGCTAAAGAAGTTTCGCTTCAATAAAAACATATTACCCATTTTTTCGGGAAAATTACCCATTTATTTTCTAACACAGGCACGTGTAGTTTAGGTTTTGTATTCCAAATGGTAACGATCATTTAAATATCAAAAATATAAAAAATGGTATAGCAACCCGCACCTCTACTCGCCCGATGCGAGCGTCCCGCGGTCGTATACCGCCGCGTTACGTAGATAGTGCGTCCTTCTCTTGTCACCGACGCGAGAGCTGCGATCGCGTCACGTAGACAGTCCGCCTCCGATTTCATGCGATACGCACGCGCAAACGCTCGCTCCGCGCTAACCGCCGCGACGTCCACAAATTGTTACGCGAAAGTATTTTATAAGATTTTAGGCATCGTACCTTTTGTTATACAATAAACTTTTAAACTCAGTGATACTATTATTCTATCCCCTGAAGATGTATCCCTCATATGTGGCGCCCAACGTATTCTTCGTGTGACAATATTGTAACATACAGTGGTTTATACAGTGAAAGTATTGCAGTGATTAACTATATAGAAAATGCCAGTGACCAGAAGCAGAGCAGCCAGTTTAAATCGCAGGGAAGATGCAAACGATGCATTACCCGACCCCTCGCGATCAAACACGCCGACCGCGGCGTCTACCTACGAACATGGCGGCGACGCGTCCTCTTCGCCGCGCACCGATGCAAACGCTACGTTTTCCGGAGAAAACGTGGCGACCATAATCGCTTCTCTCCAACGCTCACAAACAGAAGCGTTCAAAGAACTGCTCGATTCGGTGACGCGGGCGAATGCATCTACTCCGGAGTCACTCTCTCTACTAGGGCACAATACCCTGGCTCGCTGCAAAGCCATCTTCTCCGGCAAACCGAAGGAATCGGTAGAAGCGTTTATTGATGCCATTGAAGCATATAGCGAATGTGCGCAAGTGACGGACTCGAATATTCTGCGCGGTCTAGCGTACCTCTTCAAAGATGACGCGGCCACGTGGTGGCAAGGAATTAAACATTCAGTGTCGTCATGGCGCCAAGCCAAAGAAAACTTAATAAGTGCCTATGGTGACCGCCGTCCACCTCACCGTATTTACTTGGAAATATTTTCGACGCCGCAACAAAAGGAAAACACGGATATATTCGTTGCGCGCATTCGCGCCCTCTTGGCGCGATTACCAAACGGTGACGTAACAGAGTCAGCACAGCTCGATATGACTTACGGCCTGCTCCATAGCAGAATAAGAAAAAGGCTGCGGAGAGAAGAATGCAAAAACTTCTCTGAACTACTCCGCTTGGCACGGAACCTTGAAGATTCTTTCGACGAGGAAAAAAATACGACGACGACGAGTGAGCGCCGAATGCAAGTAAATACGCGCTCGCCATCCACATCGAGTTCTTTTACACAAGCCGCCGCTCGCGCGCCGATCTCGTCCGATAACGCATCCGCACCAGCCGTACGCGCCCCGGCCTGCGGCGCCCCTGCGCCCGTCATGGCGGCTCAGCGGCCGCCGCTAGCGCAATCTCCTCCGACTCGGGACTCCACTGCTACTGCAAAAAAGCAACGACCTACCTGTACCTACTGTAAACGGTATGGACACACGAGGGACCAGTGTCGTAAGTTGCAAAATAAAGGTGAGTTCCAACTTCATAATGACTCTGCGGAAGTGCGTGATAACGGTGATAGCGATAAAAAACGAAGTGATCAAAGTCAATCATTTTATTGTGTTCAATCTCGTGCAGTACGTAAACAAAGTCGATATCTATCGCCCATTACTAAATCAAATCAGTGTTTTTCATCGAAAAACAGTGCGTCAGTGAAAGACTATAGTTATAAACACGCTAGTCGTTTCCATATTTTGACAAATGGTGATGCATGCAATAATCTTTCACAGCAAAATTATAATTTTACTCCCTTCCAGTCGAATTCCATTTCGCAAATTAATGATAATAATCAAAACATATCTTCTGATCCCGGTGTTTCACGTAATAATAATAATGTTACTGCATACAACACCATGAACACGAAATGTCCGTGTTTTGAAGAATCTACTCAAAGTGATAACAATGTTGCACATTATGATAAGAAGTCGACCAAATGTTTTAACCGTCACAGTGTGAACCGCGAACATTTTCGCCTTCGGGAAGATAACCATAACTTTTGTCAAACTGTAACGTGTTCAAATACGGATAATATTGTTTATAATTATAATCCTGTATCGCAAAAATGTTCGCGTAGTAACAATCTGAAACGAACCGACTGCCAAAAGCAAAATGGTAAAAACCCAGAATTTTCAAAAAATACGTGTACCAGTTTTCATATGCAAAAGGGTCATAACCCACAATTTTCAACTGATATGTGTGTAGACTCTCATAATGAAAACTGGTATAGGTCACAAACTGTGAAAAATGAAAATGTTTGCTTAGATGTATTATGTGATAATTGTATTTATAGCGGAGAAGTTTTACCACGCGGTAACGATCTTGCGGGACCCTCTATTGGTAGCGAATTACGGCCTATTTTCAAAATTTATATTATGGGTTTTAACGGCACCGCGTTGATAGATACAGCTGCCAAGCACTGTATTGCCGGTCATACGCTATATGCTCTCCTTCTAAGTCAAGGTCATCCCCTCAGCCCTTCCTCACGAGAAGTTAAGCTTGCTGACGGTGTAATCCGTACGATGGATGTACTTACCACTACGTTAGAAGTGTGCTTAGAAACGACGGTTATCACGATTCCATTTTTAATTTTTCCTGATTCTACTAATAACGAGACGTTATTAGGCATCGATTTTATTACCACAGCTGGAGTAGTTATTGATTTTCATAAGCAAATCTGGTACTTCAGTAATAATGATACACTAAAGTATAACTTATGCTTCGAACCTACCTCACGTAGCGTGTCCTGCGCCTCTACAGATATACTTAGGGAAGATGAAGGTACTCACCTTAAACCAGTTGAGCGGCAAGCGCTCGCTGACGTCCTCACCAAGCACGCGCACATCTTTAGAGCAGGGGGAGGCCCAACACCGTATGCGGAACACCGCATCGACACAGGTGAGCACCCACCAATTGCGGTACCTCCTTACCGTTTAAATCCTTCGAAGAAAGAGCTGATGAAAGCTGAAATAGGTAAGATGTTACAAGATAATATAATAGAGGAGTGTGAATCGGCTTGGTGTTCACCGGCGCTGATGGTGCCGAAGTCCAACGGTGGTATCCGTTTCTGCGTCGACTACAGGCGCTTAAACGCAGTCACCAAGGCCGACTCGTATCCTATGCCACGCATCGATGAGCTGCTACAGAGCACAAAACGGGACTGCTACATGAGTACGCTTGACCTTCGATCTTCATACTGGCAGGTGATGGTAAGGGAAGCTGATAGGGATAAAACGGCTTTTATCTGTCCTCTAGGTACATTTAGATTTAAAAGAATGCCGTTTGGTCTTCGGAACGCGCCAGCGACATTCCAGCGCCTTATTGATCGTCTCCGCTCCTGTTCTGCTTTACAAGATGTAACTATATTAGCCTATTTAGATGACTTATTGGTTATATCGCAAGGGTACCAACAACATCTACAAGACCTTGAGGCAGTTTTTAAACGTCTTGCTGAGTTCAACCTCCATGTAAATAGAGAAAAATGCGTTTTTGCTAAGGAAAGCGTTAAATATCTCGGCCACGTCATTACACAAGAAGGTGTTTCCACCGACCCAGGGAAGATGAGTGCTGTTCTCGAGATGAAGGAACCGTGTAATTTAAAGCATCTCAGAACTTTTTTACAAACATGTTCATGGTTCAGAAAATTTATACCTAACTTCTCAAAGGTTGCCGAACCTTTAACACGTTTGACTAGGAAGAGCCAAGTATGGTCTTGGGGCTCAGAACAGACCCAAGCATTTCAAGAGCTGAAGAACCTACTGACCTCAGCCCCAATACTGGTACAAGCTGATTTTAGTCGTCCCTTCATTCTGCGTACAGACGCAAGTAACTATGCCTTAGGCGCAGTTTTATTACAGGGCGACAATAACCAGGAAAGGCCAATCGAATATGCCAGCCGACTCCTCAACGCAGCTGAGCGCAATTACTCCACAACGGAGCGTGAAGCTCTAGCTGTAGTGTGGGCGGTGGAGCGTTTTCGACCTTACCTTGACGGCCAGCCCGTTGTGATTGGCAGTGATCATCAACCCCTCCGTTGGCTGCTATCACTCAAGTCACCAGCAGGCAGGTTAGTCCGTTGGGCTCTAAAGCTCCAATCTTTTGATATCCAATTCCAATATACCCCAGGGAAGGCGAATGTCGTAGCAGACACGCTGAGTAGACCGATTTGCTCTAGTGACTCTCGTGACAACTGCGGTATTTGTTCCGTAATCTGTGATCTGCCTACGAAGACACCTAGTCAACTTCGCTTGGAACAGACTTCCGACCCTGAAGTGGAAAAGGTAATTAAAGAACTTGAGGGCTCTGATGATGTCGCAGTCCAAAGGTGGCTAGAAAGGGGTTACCTCATGGATCAAGGCGTCCTGTACCGGTTTAATCCAGATTCCGAAAGTGAATCCCCGCAGTTAGTTATACCTGCCGGTCAAGTTGCAGATATTTTAAAGGAGTTACACGACTCTCCAACAGCCGGCCACCCAGGTATCGATAGAACCTACCAGAAGATAGCACAGGTATATTATTTCACAGGGATGCGGAGAATAATCACCGATTATGTTAAAGCCTGCATCCAATGCCAACGTTATAAGGCCAACCACACCAAACCCCCAGGTTTACTCCAGACACCAATTATGAATCAGCGTAACGAGGTGTTGGCCGTAGACTTATTTGGCCCACTACCGGAAGGAGACCAGGGGGAGCGATGGGTCTTACTCATTGAAGACACAGCCACCCGATGGACGGAGCTATTTGCTCTGAAAGAAGCCACAGCAGAAGCCTGTGCTCAACTCCTAATCGAGGAATATTTTATGCGGTTTGGTCTGCCTCGCAGGATTATTTCAGATAACGGTGTTCAGTTCGTTTCCAAAGTAATGCGCCAATGTATGTCAGCCTTAGATATCAAACAAAACTTTATCCCACTTTATCATCCAGAAGCTAATCCTGCGGAGCGAAAAAACCGCGATCTAAAAGCAATGCTAGCACATCTCGTTGAAGACAACCACACTTCATGGCCAAAGAAGTTGCCGGTGATTCGGTTTGCCCTAAATAGCGCAAAATGTCGTACAACGGGTACGTCACCGGCTTATCTGTCCTTCGGCAGGGAAATGCGATCCCCCACAGAGGTTGTTCATGACCTTCGTGCAATCCTAGGCAAAGAAAACTTTGTCCCACAAATAACTCCTTATCTCAGAAACTTCCTGAATTCACTATCAGCTGTTCGAGAACGCGTAGAAATCCAACAGGATAAGACAAAGCGGTATGCCGACGCTTCGCGCCGATCTTCTGACACATTCGAGGTAGGCGATTTGGTTATGCTTAAGTCGCACCTGTTGAGCAAAGGTTCGAAAGACCTCACTTCCAAGTTTTACCCACGCCGTGATGGACCTTACCGAATTGCAGAAAAGGTTAGTCCCACAACTTACACTATAGCAAGTACCGAACAACCTGATGTTATAGGGAGATATCATACTCAGGACCTTACCCGTTACCAAGGTAGCAAAGACTCCTTACCGAAACCCGTCATTCCTAAGAGGAAGCGCGGACGTCCAGCTAAGGCTGTTACACTACCAGTCCAGGAGCGAGGGCGTTCTCCAGGACTGGAGGGGGAGTATATAGCAACCCGCACCTCTACTCGCCCGATGCGAGCGTCCCGCGGTCGTATACCGCCGCGTTACGTAGATAGTGCGTCCTTCTCTTGTCACCGACGCGAGAGCTGCGATCGCGTCACGTAGACAGTCCGCCTCCGATTTCATGCGATACGCACGCGCAAACGCTCGCTCCGCGCTAACCGCCGCGACGTCCACAAATTGTTACGCGAAAGTATTTTATAAGATTTTAGGCATCGTACCTTTTGTTATACAATAAACTTTTAAACTCAGTGATACTATTATTCTATCCCCTGAAGATGTATCCCTCATAATGGTGTATAAATTAGTGTCAAACCTGTGATATGTAATTCCTTGACACTTTTTTTGGGATGTAGAGTTTATTATTATATTTCTATTTTACACAATTTTACGACACAAGACGGCATTATGTATTGGTTTTTTGACTCAATTAGCGTAAATAGTAACTACATATCACGCCTGTGATAGATTAAATGTGTTGTCTCTTTTCTTTGCTTGGCCTGTGTTTTGTTCGAGAATATTATTCTATAGATAATTTGAATAGTATTTTTATTAAAATATTTTTATATAGTTTGTTACTCAGGTGTGGTATGAGATCCCTTGTTCTTTATTTGATTTTGCTTGATAGTTTGTGCATTTTCTATACGCACGACGGCATTGTTATTACTTTTACTTAAATAATAAAACAATACAGATTGTGACAGTGTGTGCTCGTTGTCCTGTCTTGGGCGAACTGATTGCGAGGTGCTTCAATTGGGTGTTTTTGTTCTTACTTTTGGCGTGCATGTAACATATCTTTCATTCTTTCTTTCTTCCACTTCTTTTAATATATAATATCATTGTGGAAGATACTCTACGAATACTCTGTTTACGTACAGAAGCCATAATCTAAGAGAAGAAGAAGAAGAGATTTTTAAGAAGTATATATGGTAATCCAGAAGAAATAGCAGACCTTAACTCACTAATTGAGAAAGAATTCATGAGAGAAGTGGAAACGAATGATAGAATTTACACTACTATTAGCAAAAATCATAACTATTTGGAACAGTCTGGAGTGTATTTCCTGTGAAAGACTAGAATCAAGTAGCGGTGTGCGTTGCAAACCGTAAACAGTTATTGAAACTATGTATCGCGTCCAATACCTAAAACTATGTATTGGTCTCTTCTGAAACTATTTATCGGGCGAAACACTTTATTCACACAGCATTGGATCGTCGATAAACAGTTACCGAAACTAGCCGAATGACTCTGACCGAGTTATTCCGAAGTAAACCCGACCGATACCGACGATCGCACGAACAAGAAGCGAGATCGCGCATTTATGAATTTTAGTCATTCTAAATAATAATAATAAAAATCACATTTTATTCTATTTTATTAGGAATCATTTTTATGCTGCTATCAAATCTTTGACACGTTATTTAGGTATATCCATCCTATATTGGCACGAGTATAAATTACATATTAGAACTTTGCATAAGACTATAATTTATTGTGTCAAATTATTGTATTTTACCAGTCATAATAATCATTTACCACAGACAAAGAACAAAAAACCAAAGTATAAAATTTTCAGTTGACAGCGAATTTTAATTTGTTTACTATTGATTACAAGTTTCGAAGCAAATACCTAAACCGACACGAAAACGTTTATCATTTCATAAACACTTTATACGCATCTCGTCCAATAAATAGTTACCGTAAATACATAGTTTTGTGTTGATAGCATGTTTCAAAGCAAATACCTGAACCGACACGAAAACGTTTATCATTTCATAAACACTATACGCATATCGTCCAATAAATAGTTTTTGAAAATACATAGTTTTGAAACACTTTATCGGATACCAATACATAGTTTCGGTTCGGTTCACGCAAAAAGCTTTATTACCCACTTCTAGAATCAAGTGTCTTTTCATCGCTATTGAAAGTAGGTATATATATGTTTGTTGACCTTCCTCACAAATTTCCATATATTTGATAGTGATGTACATCTATTAAAATGTTCACAAAGAGACATCCAGCTTTTCTGCCTTCTGATTTTATGCACGTATGGGCTGGTACTATTCGCAGCGGCACAGCATGACCTATTATATATTATAATGTAACGCCACAAAAAACAAACTGCTGTGAATATGCAACAATTATTTATTTTTTTAACATTTTTTCATGCTCGTTCAAAAAATACAACAATATTCTATTAATAATATGTTTGATTATTACATAATAAACACACAATCACTGGTCAAATAATATTAATTGCTAACTAACAAGGGCAAACAATAACAGCCAAACATCACAAATATTTATGCGTACATTTACTAACTATATGGGTAGCGACTAAACAGTCAGTCAGAACTTACTAATATTTATGTTTAAAAACCTTAGAAACTATTTGTTCATTTTGTTATCACTGTAAGAATCAACTAATTTAAAAAAATTATTCCAACGTAAGGGCTCTTTAAATCGTATTATAATAACTAATAATAGCTACAGTACAATAATATGTGAAATCCAACAGGGTGTAGTTGGATGTCGGGAAGTAACGCATTATAATATAATCTATATTTAATGGTTTAATTATGAGGGAAGTCGAGACAAGATTAATCATCATCAGTCTTCATCCAAATCATACATTACAATATAAAATTATTTGAATTTTTGGAGGATTTATGCCTCTCAAATTCCTACATAATATTGTAAAGTAGCGAACTGTTTCAAGGCAATATTTTCGTACGACCTATAATATTATACCAGGTAGGTAACTTATGGCCGAATACAGTAGGCCTCGCACAAATATTTGACGTATATAGTAAGGTAAACGGAACGTTAATGTGAGTGAATTTGGAATAAAAAACAACTATCCTATAACATTTTCGTTTAAATTAATGCGACTAACACAATTTAAGTTCTTTATCGAACGTTATCGCTCTGATTTGTTTTCGGGCTGAGAGTAGCCTCTCGAACGAAAGTGTATCGATGAAAAACGACACCAATTTTTGAGGCACTTCCCATCACCTAGGAAACTAAAACGTATTTCAATTGGTTCACGGTCACGGCAAACTGAATAGTTTGCCGTCAATTTTGAGAATATGCAAAAATTTATTTATAATTTTAGCGTTTAAATACCCTTTTTTATTAATATAAATAATCATTTTCTTATTCCCATTTCATGACTCGTTTAATTATTTTATACTGACCCTTTATTTTTTGGTTCTAAACGTCCGAAGGAAAAAACGGAGAAACCCTTATAGGATCATTCGTGTGTCTATCTGTCCGTCTGTCACAGCCAATTTAGTCAGAATCTACTGGACCGACTAAGTTATTAAATTTAGTACACATATGGATTTCTGCGATCCAAACACGTAACGTAAATAAATAAATTTTGAACATCCATGGGTCCATTTTTGGCAATACAGAAAATTTAAGAATAAAGTTTTGTGAACTGTACCGTGTAACATATGAAATGGAACAACTTGTTGTGAGGGCTTTCAAATATATTTATTTAAAAATATATGTTTTAAAGTTATTTAAGGAAATATAAGAAAATTGTGGGGCGCCTTAACACCAAAACTACTGAGCTTTAAATTCTGAAAAAAAATATAGGTAATAGCTCTTTGTCCATAGATTACAGGCAAAACCGATGATGAAACAGAAATCGATGGTCTTAAAATAACATGGTAAATCTTACAATACTGTGCGTACAAACTTACGTTTGCGGTTGGAATGTATGGGAATACATGTTTTCCAACTACGATGTTAAGTTGGGATAAGTTATTGGTACAAGACCGAATCCAACAATAGACAATCTATTCAGCAATTTTGGAACCCCGTCCACGCGACTTCAACTCTCACTTGACCGGTATTTTTTTATTTAATCAATACTTAATACAAACACAATAAAGATATAGCGAAAGGAACCCCGTTCCAACCGGGTGTCCATACGACACCTTTCTCTTTTTTATATATACACACGTATAAAGTCTTCAATTTAAATATAATTGATGTGCAAAGCAATTATTATTAATTCAAAATTCCCTTATGTTAGAGTTACGTTACTATACGTAAAAATATACGTGCTAGTCCCACTGAAACGCCAGTTAATATTAAATCCCGCTTATCTATTCGAGAAAACTGTTTCAGTACAAAACCGGGCGGCTCAAATAGTTAAAGCGGGACTTAATATTAACTGGAGTTTCAGTATTCAGCCGTTACTCTGTAGAGATAATTTAAAAAGATTAAACATACATTTCGTTAAACATAATATTTATGAAGTTTAGGAGAAGCTAGTTGGAATAATTTAATCTATCTATTATATTATATTTGGATAAATACTTTTAACTTACAGACACGTAGTAATAAATAAGATCTAGACGATGATTAAAACTAAATACATTAGAGTACATTATTTTGATGTTTATAATGATGAGATCATAATGCGGAAACCATAATATGAAAATGTGCCAAAGGTCTTCTTATACGTTATATTTAGTATATAACTAAAAGTCAACATGATCACAAAAGTTACACTTAAATTATGTTGTTATACAACATTGAAATCATTACCACTAGTGGAAAACTATAAAATAATAATTGTCAAGTTTTGGACAACATCAGCACCAGACGGTTTGTACCAATAATAATTAAACAAGCGCCTATTGTTGCAACGTAAATAAGTAGTTGTCTATTGTGGTTGTGGGGCTCATATTTCTGTCTTTCGTCCGTTCCTACAGTCAGGCCGAAGGCATAAGGAAAGAAAATATTAGTACACATTAAAAAAAACATTGGATTATGTGTCGTTATACAATTTTTAGACAGGATATATTATTTACCCATATAAGTACCTATAGTATAATGTGTAACTAATAAAGTTAGAATCCGGGCTGATATAATTTCGGTCTAGGCATAATCGTGGTCGTTTGTATCAATTTATATAATGATTACTTGAATTTATATAGTAGCGGTGAGTTGGTGAAGTGATGGGCGTTGTTCACATGCGCTATGAGTCGGCCGTCTAGGAGGTGTTGTCCGTACTGAACGGCCTCATGCTGGTCTTTAGCAAGACCACAATTTATGAGCCAATGGACCAGACAGGAACCGCGGAATACGCCACGATATGTGCGCATACGCCATCTGAAGAAACAAAAAAGTAAATCATTGAATGAGTAATTTTCCAAGATGAAATATTAAGAGGATACATAATAATGTCTTAGGTTTTCGCGAGTATTACACATTATAATAAAACACTTTAAACGGATTCTATCGCGTATATTTTAGATTTTTGTTTTTCCTGACGTTTCGAACACTTTGCAGGGTTCGTGGTCGCAGGATGACTAAGGTGACAGGCGTCGTTACAGATTTTAAAAAGTTATTTTATTTTATCTACCGTACAATTATAATCAAGAATTATTTCGATGCACGCAGTAATCGCTCACAGTGTCTTGATGTTTTTTAGTGTGGTATTTGGTTTGGGACTTTATTATTTTAATAACAGGATTCCAAACCGGTGGTACCTGCCAGCCATCTTCTCTATTAAAATTAGGATGTTTTTTAATTTCAATAGCCTCACGAAACATTCTTGGTACATATCGGTTCTCTTTCGCGAGGACTTGAGGTTGATCGAAACGAAGAAAATGGTTGGGTTTGTCTAAGGCATGTTCGCACACTGCAGACTTTGTGGAGCGTCTATGCTTGACGTCAGCTATGTGTTCTTTTAACCTAGTGGCTATACTACGCTTTGTTTGCCCTATGTATGACAACCCACATTCACAGTCAATCTTATAGACCCCTGCATCTTGTAAAGTAATGTGACACTTCACCGGTTTGAGAAGTTGGCTGATCTTCTTATGCGGCTTGAAGTAGGTTTTTATGGAAGCACGCTTCAAGATATGACCAATTCTGTCGGTGACTCCCTTAATGAATGGTAAAACTGCAAGTCGTCGATCAACCATGGTGGGTTTCGGGCGGCTTCTGCGACGGGGATTTGGAGCTCTCAAATTGTTTCGCTGGAGAACTTCCTTGACATGGTGAAGTTCCCCTGCCAGGTGGTCGGGGTCGCAGACGGTACGGCCACGGTAGCTAACTGACACGGATGGTGGTGAGATTCACCATTAAGGTACCTGTATGTATGGGTAGGCTTTCTATACACGGCGTGACTAACAGAATGATCAGGATTATGGATGAGAAGTATGTCAAGGAAGGCTAAGGATTTATTATCCTCCAATTCCATAGTAAACTGAATTTTACCATGTATTGAATTTAGGTGTTTTAAAAATGCAGTCACCCTGTTGTGAGGCAAGATGGTAAAAGTGTCATCTACGTACCGTTTGAACATCTTCGGTATGGTCGCGGCTGTCATCAGTGCTCTCTTCTCAAAGTCCTCCATGAAAATATCGGCGACTACAGGAGAGACCGGTGAACCCATGACCACACCATCAGTTTGCAGGTAAAAGTACGCGATAGAATCCGTTTAAAAGTGTTTTATTAAGAGGATACCTTGAAAATTAATCTTAGTTTTGTGGCTGTGACTTAGCCCCACTTCCACTCCGAGCGGAATCTATCGTTCGCGCTCTTGCTGTGTAGCGCGTCGTACAGGAATCGATTATCGCATAGAGCTCTGGAGTAGACTAATACTATTATTTTTATAGCAACTATAATAATAAAACACTTTTAAACGGGTTCTATCGCGTATATTTTGATTTTTGGTTTTCCTGACGTTTCGAATACTTTGCAGCATTCGTGGTCGCAGGATAATATACGCGATAGAATCCGTTTAAAAGTGTTTTATTATAATGTGTAATAATCGCGAAAATCTAAGACATTACTAAGCAACTCTATTGTTTGTTACAATTAGATACTTCTTATGCTGTAATACATTACTGTTTATTATATACAAATAATTATGTTTATGTTACTGGAAATGTGTAATAATAGCCATATTAGGTGTAATGCCTAGAAAGTGGTCTATCTGTTAAGTAGGAAGTTACATATCTTTATACCTACTACTCTGTCAAGAAAGTAACGGAAAAAGACCAATAGTACACAAAATGTTTGTTATTCATTCAAATTTATTTTATCACCTTCAAAGTATGCTCCTTCAGAAACGATACACTTACGCCAACGAATAATCCAATCATCAAAACTTTTTTTAAACGCTGTTTCCGGAATTGAGTTCAGTTCTCGCCGCGAATTTTCCTTTGTCTTCTACCGATTGAAAACGGGTGCCACGAAGTGGTAATTTGTGTTTAGTAAAAAGAAAGAAGTCGGCTAGAGGCATATCTGGTGAATATGGTGGTTGTTCGATGGTATTTATTGAGTGTTTGGTCAAAAATTCGTTCACAATGATGGCCGTGTGTGAAGGCACATTATCGTGGTGCAAAATCCAAGAATTTTCTTTCCACAAATCTGGTCTTATTCTTCGAATTTGCTGTCTTAAATGCCGCATAACGCTCAAATAATATTCTTTATTTACAGTTTGACCTTCCAGCAAGAATTCCGAGTGCACAACACCCCGTCTCCTCCCATGGGTGTCGTAAAAGTCGACCAAGGGATTAGCCGGAGGATGGGCAGCAGCGTCCTTCGAGTAAATTAACAACTTAACTGCGATCGCCAACCCGCCTGCCAAGCGTGGTGATTATGGCAAAACCCCCCAATGAGCCCACAACATATCCATATCGGTCGTTGTGGTGATCTTTGGGGGAGGCCTGTGTCCAGCAGTGGACTTCATTCGGCCGAAATGATTGAACACCGCGATAGTCAAAGAAAACGGTCAACATGACTGACTTTTGATCGACTTTGGCGTGGATTTTTCGGTTTCGGTTCAGTTGGAAGGCGCCACTCCGAAGATTGTTGACTAGTTTGCATGTCAAACTCGTAAACCCACGTCTCGTCAATGCGTTTCATGAATGTTGGGTCGGAATTGACTCGTTCTAGCATGTCCTCAGCGACTCTCATGCGATTGAGTTTTTGAAAAAAGTTCTTTCTTCTAGTCTTTGGGGACTAGCCGAGCGGTAACGTGTCATGTCATGTAACAGTCATACCCAAATGATTAGTTAAAGTGGTACTGATCGACTCGTGAGATAGTTCGGCGGCTATCTCTCACAAAAATCTCTCATTCAGCCGATTATAGATTATGCTGATGCCTGCTTTTTGGATGCCACTGAGGAGCTTTTAAACAAGATTGAGCGCCTGCAAAATGTATGTATTCGTTTTGTTTTTGGTCTTAAGAAGTATGACCATGTATCTCACTTTCGCAAAGTACTCAAGTGGCTCCCTATCCGTCTTCGCAGGAACACACGGATATTATGTCTTCTCTACAACATCCTTCACAACCCTACATACCCTTCCTACTTGCGAGGGCGTTTTTCGTATGTTAGAGCTCCTGATGCCCCTTGCAGGTCCCACCTTAGATCCCTTTTACAATTCCCACCCCATAAAACCAATTACTATTCCTACTCCTTCTCTGTTCATGCAGTAAGACTGTGGAACTCGCTTCCGCCTAACATACGTGAATCCAAATCTATATCTGTTTTCAAAAAACGCGTTAAAGAGCATTACCTCTCTTTATAATATTATCAAAGTATATGTATTAGTCTATTTGTAGTCATTTTATTTTTGTATTTTACCATTATTATGTATATCTGTTGTTTGTAATTATTATAATTTTTTTTTTGTTTTTTATCGGTTTCTTCTTTATTTTTAGTGCTGTTACACACTGTGTCTTCATTTAAAATTACACTATCCTGTCGCAGGTCTGCTGGCAGAAATTTCTTTAGAAATAAGCAGTACCTTTGTACTTAAGTTTTTCTAAATATTCTGTATTTTTCTATTATTGTGTGTACATAAATAATAAATAAATAAATAAAGTTGATGAGGTTTTTCAGTCACTATTTCCTTCACTTTTGCGATGTTAACTTCAGTTGCAGACGTTGATGGCCTACCAGAGCGAGGCAAATCTTCCATCACATCTCGACTGCTTTTGAACGCTTTGTACCACTCATAAGCACGCGTTTTTGATAAAGTCGATTCACCGTAACCCTTCTGTAACATTTTCCGTGACTCCGAACACGAAATTCCATTGGCGATGCAACATTTAAGACAAACTGTTTGTTCGGTGTTTTTGTCCATAATGAAATTCGCTATACACACTAGATATGATATATAACAGATGCAGCTCAAACTCCGCACCAAAATGGAAAACAGTTGTGCCAATCTAACAACAACAATAAAAACACAAAATTGAATTTGTAACCATAAACATATCATCCATTCCCGATGCTTTTTGACTGAATGTACAATCCAACGAATTATACCAAGAATAGAATATAGAATAGAACCTCCAAAAATAGTGAGGTGCATTTAAAATATATTTGATATTACGATATACCCAGATTATCAATGTAGTGAAATTTTCAGAAGAAATCAGACGCTTATGCTGCACACGTACCTACATATTGACAGCAAACAATTTTGACTTTATAAGCAATAAAAATATATCTTGTACAGTAATAAAAATAAAATTGGGTGCAACAGAAAAGAAATTGCGTAAATTGAAACGCTTTTTGTTTTTTAAGACACTAAAATCTAAAATACTCGGTCGAGACATCCTGTTCCTGTTCTATGTCTATGTTTTTTTAATCTTCTACCAATTCATTCCCGCATCTTTCGCTTAGAATAATAACGCATAGAAACCGTGCCTAGAACACAACACGAGTGTTAACGCGTGTCAACTAGTACTGGGCGTTTTATTCAGAAACACTTTGGCAGAACAAGATAATGGGGAAAAACTGTTTCTTTTTGGCTCTCGTGTCAAGGACGGCTAGTCGGACGTTCGTTTTTGTTTGAAATTTATTCTTGCAATTGCAATTGCATTGTATAGTGTTGGTTTACGTCATACGTGCATGGTTCCCGCCTATTTATAAGTCTAGAAAAAGTATGACGAAAGGTTAGTAAATTTATAGTTTTCGTATTAATGAATGCAATTTATTACAATTTATATATTTATTTATAATTACGACCTAAGTCACTTTCGAAACCACCCAATATCCATTAATTGATGAATTCATTTTGCTGTACAATATTTTCGTAGTCTAATTACGCGGAAGTACGGAAGAATAATATAGGTATATTATATATAGAGGGGAAGGGGAGGGGGAGGCCTTTGGTCAGCAGTGGACGTCCTGTGGCTGATATGATGATACATAGGTCATGGTCATGAAAAAACAGTTTTAAAAAAATCTGTTTTTGGAAACTCTTTTTTGAGGAAATAAAACTGTTTCGTTTCATTTTCCGAAAAATCTGAAACGACCCAGTAATAGTGTCAACTACATTTTCTTTGTGTGCGTGAACTGAATGTGTCTACGCTCCTCAACCGAACACACGTATAGTTTTTGGTGTTGCCTTCACCAGGCCTTTACCCACAAAATATGGGAAAACGTAATGTTACGTTGCTCGATTAAATCGAGACCAAGCAGATATGTTATCAGGAATTTTATACGATAAAGGTTATGCATGTAATATTTAATATTTAAAATTAAATTATTTTTACGGAAATAAAATTAATATGGATATAAAAATAAACATAAACTTATAATAATCAAATGATGACAGATAGGATGTCTCTCAAAGCGTTTTGATGTGTCACAGGTTGTATGACGTATATAAAACTCGTAAGGCAGATTTTAAATTCAAATAACTGATTAATGAAAAGTCGTGTTTGATATTAATTGAAATGGGAACTGTTTATGGTAGAATTGAATAATAGTTACAATATTATAAGTTTTATTAACTACTGTTCAAGCTTATATTTTTACTTGGCTTCCCCCAATCCTCCTTGCGATTACGTCTAATTATTTTAATCCAACGATTGGCTATCACAGAGGGACAGGCAAGCTAAAAACAAATAAAATAGTATGCTTATCTGTACTAATATTATAAAGAAGAAATATTAGTTTTTGTAATCAGTAAAGCCAAAAGTACTTTACCGATAAAAAAATCTATCATCTATAGAAAGCTACATTATCTGCAAGTAATATAGGCTGTATTTTATTTTCAAAAAAATTGAGATCCCTATAAAATTGCAATAATGTAACCCAACGTATCAAAAATTTGCCTATAAAAGTATATATATAAAAGTCATTATTTGGCTCGCGCTGCAAAAACTGCTGATGTAACCTAAATTAATGTACTATATGTTTATAGTAGGTATTCATCATTACTCATAAAAAAAATCTTAAAGCTACGTCTTAACTGTTATAGTTAAGTCGCAATAACCACCTTTTGCTCAAATTAGTCAATCAAAATACGGGTAGAGTCTAAAGATGATAACATTCGTATGACGATAACCTGAGGTTAAACCTTATCCAAATAAATAAAGAAAGAAAGAAAGAAAAATAGTTTATTGGTCACAAAACGCCCAAACACAAGCTAAAAAGTTAAAAAATATAATATAAATAAAGTAAACATACCGAGTTCACACAATACTTATTAAAAACTTCTCTAGCTATAATAACGGTGCAGCATGAAGACAAGCATGTATACTACGGCACAATAATTATAAGGCAATATACTAGGCCCGGTATGTTGGTGCGTGACCAAAAGGCCTCAGCTCAGCATGTGCTGCAGTAACACTACAACGCTGGTTTTCAGCTGATGCCTAAGGTGGCTGACAGAATATTATGTCATGTGACTGTGTAATAGGTATTAATATTAAGGTATAATAAAAAATAACAATAATAATATATAAATAATCAATGTTACGGTCAATTATAATACATAAAAATCAAAATACAAAAATAAGGTTTTCAGTAATGTGGCTTCAATAAATAAGCGTATACAATAAGTAACTATATGAATGAAAATAGGAGGTGAAAACTCAGTGGTAAATAAAGATAAAGCTGTTCATCATCCAGTGGGCTTTTTAAAGACTACTCCTATACTACTGAGAACTATATTACTGAGAAATTTAAAGCCGCACTAATTGTGTAATGACACTAGGCTCCAAGTCAAAGGGTTTTAGAGCCACGATTTTAACTGGTCCAGCCCAGAGAGGAACAGGTATTCCTGATGACCATTCATTTGAATTTAAGATATTGCAATTCCATGTCAAAGTGAATTTCACGATGTCTATCAATTTGTCACAAGGTCAAACTTGTAAGTTCGCGGGAGTTTAATTGAGACGAGACTATTTCTCGCATGGTCAGTTTATGAGGCGTGTTCACGTGTTAGTTCACTCCCTCATTTGATTATTCTGATGCCACCTAATAAAATGGTAAAAATGTAGTACTTATATAAAGAAATCATTGAACATCATCATTACTTCACAATTTGGTAATACTTATGTATAATAACGTACGTCGAGTTCATTTAACAGTAAAAACATTTTCGCTGCTATAATCCATCTCCTGTATATGTGGCATACTTATTGCCATCTACGGGACACTTCCAAGTTTCGGGCTGTCACTGATAATTTTCTTACTGAAAACTGTCTTATGGCTACCCGAAGGAAATTGAACCCTAGATCTCACGTTGAGTAGTTGTACTGTATCATATTATATACTAACACTGGGTGAAACCGCGGGAAATAGCTAGTATTGGATAAATATACGTAAGTATACTATCAGAATAGGTACACAAAGATAATAAATAGGTATTACTTGGTTTATGGTTAGCTAGCTAATAAAATAATATTAGATTATAGCAGCCCTGAAGATATATTATTATATCCTATCAAAGTATAAGTATATCGAAAACAAACTATTGATTTCCTTCTAAATAAAGCTAAGAACTAAATTGAAAACATTACGGGTATTTTTTCCTCATAACTAGCAACACTGTACCGTGATTGCTTAGGTTAATATAATTTTTATTTGATGATCCATTTACGTAAAGGTAATGTATAAAATGTAAGTATTTAGTTGTTAAATGTATTCTCGTGAGCTGTATATCGCAGGACGTGATAATAACATAATAACAGCTTTTTACTAAACTATTGGTACATTGAAGTGTTGAAGTGCGTATACAGAAACGCCACCATGTCGGTCCGAGTACGTGAACAGGGTACGGGAGCAATTCCATTGCAGAGGTGTGAGACAGGGGGACGTCATTTTCCCGAAACTGTTCACCGCTGCAATGGAGGATGCCTTCAAACTACTGGAGTGGAAAGGATTCGGCATTAACATCAATGGCGAGTATATCACTCATCTCGATTTGCCGATAACATTGACATCGTAGTCATGGCAGAATCGCTGCAAGAGCTCAGCACAATGCTCGATGATCTCAACAGAATTCTCCAACAGGTGGGCCTTAAAATGAATATGGGCAAGACGAAAGTCGAAATAATACTGATAATAAAAGTAAAAACAGTCAAATACCAACTACGTAATCCCAGCGGATCAAGAGAAGTAGGGAGAACATGGATAAACCACTCGCTAAACAACTGGAAGAATAAAATAAGAGATAAAATTAAGGAGGAGATGAGAAAAATAGTGACACTTTTTATAGAAAAATATGGAGTTGAGATACAGCAGATAAACTCGACTTTAAAAGGAATACAAAAGTCAAATCTTAGCATAGGAACTTCCATCACTAATTTAACCGCGCAAAATGAGGAGGTTAAAGTGAAAATTGATGGATTGGAGAAGCAAGCTAAAGAGGACAAAAACTATATCATAGTTCTAGAAAACAAAATTGAGGATATACAAATGGGAGGTCGGAAGTGTAACTTTTTCATAAAGAATGTGCCAACGAAAGACAAGGAAACCAAAGAAGACCTTATAGGAAGAACTAGAAAATATGGTTCTGTGTCTCACGCGTATCAATAAATATGACGAAAGACATCTATAGGGTGCGTGGGAAAGACACCGAAAATAGAAACACGCCAATTATTTTCGAAACCAGTTCCACGCTACTAAGGACTGCAATAATGAAAATGGGTAAGACTTATAACAAGCAAAACCAGTCTAAGCTATGCTGTAAGCACCTGGGCTTCAAAACAAGAAGATACCCCCATCTTCCTATCAGAACATTTAAGTCCAAAAAGGGTCTTGCCTACACTTCCTAGCACGTGATCTTGTATGATCGTGACCAAATCAGGATCATACAAGTACTGCTGGACAGCATACGGTAAAGTTTACGTCAAAAAAGACGAAATCTCACCAACTGTAACTATAAGAAGTGAACAACAAGTACATCAGCTATTATTGAAAGAATGACAATTAATCTGCAAGCTTATTCATCCACCGTATCTTCTTAAAATAGTCAAACTGTTCATCATCATATCAGCCACAGGACGTCCACTGCTGAACAAAGGCCTCCCCCTTAGATTTCCACAACGAGCGGTTACATGCCGCCCTCATCCAACGACTCCCAGCGACCTTCACCAGGTCGTCTGTCCACCTCGTTGGAGGTCGTCCCACGCTGCGTTTTCCGGTGCGCGGTCTCCATTCTAGAACCTTTGTGCCCCAGCGGCCATCAGTTCTACGAGCAATGTGCCCTGTCCATTGCCACTTCAGTTTACTAATCCTTTCAGCTATGTCGACAACTTTAGTTCTTCTACGGATCTCCTCGTTTCTGATTCGATCTCGTAGAGAAATACCAAGCATAGCTCTCTCCATAGCTCGCTGAGTGACCTTGAGCTTTCTTATGAGGCCTATTGTGAGTGACCACGTCTCTGTTCTATATGTCATCACTGGTAACACACACTGGTTAAAGACTTGCGTCTTGAGGCATTGCGGTATTGTTGACGAAAAGATGTTGCGAAGTTTCCCAAACGCTGCCCAGCTGAGTCGGATTCGACGATTGATCTCTTTCTCGAAGTTGGACCTACCTAACTGGACAGTTTGTCCCAGGTAGACATACTCGTCAACAACTTCGAGAAGAGAGCTCCCAACGGATATTGGGATGGGCACGACATGGGCATTTGACATGACTTTTGTCTTGCCCATGTTCATCTTAAGGCCCACCTGTTGGGAAACTCTGTTGAGATGATCGAGCATGCGAGAATACTTAGTTACACAGTACATAACATTATACCTATTCATCATACTCTGCATTAATTAAACGCAGCTTGCGGCTGTCGAACAAAACCTTACAGTATTATGCTACATTCCACAACTTATTTCTCCTTCATCCACACGTACTAAAAAAAGATGACCATTCTATCAAACTAGAATGAAAATTGGTGATAGCCTATTAACTGTTACTGACGTAGACAACATTGAAATCGCCAGCGGATTCGAATGCGACACCTCGGATCTCGATAAAAACATTCATGTAAACGGAAACGACTTTACTATTATCTCCCAAAATATAAGGGGCATTTACTGTAATTTTGACGACTTTCTGCTCACAATCGCCAACCTTAAATTCCAAACAGATGTTATTGTTTTGACGGAATGTAGACTAATAACCATCAAGCCAATCCCGCAATTAAATAATTACACGACAGCTGAACCAAAAGCGATGGGGTAGTCGTATACGTAAAAGAATCCCTAAAGTATAAATTCAAGGAAATTGAGCATTCCCAGGCGTCTTGTCTTAGGTTGGACATACTTAATAATGTGGTTTATTGTGTCTACCGCTCACCTTCATACTCAAACACACAGCTGTCTTGACTCACTCAGTGGGCAGCTATATACGCTAACCACTCAAAAAATATAGTCATAGCAGGTGACATTAATATTAAACCTAAAGACAGAATCGTCTCACGAGCGTAATAATAGGATTAGCTACCTTAATATGATGTCGTCATATGGTATACTAGGTATATGGGACACACGTTACCCATTAGAGAAAAGAACTGCCTGGATCAATTTATATTAAAAACACAGAAAATAAGTATCGGCTTCTATTGTCATACTACACACTACCATCACTGACCATTTCACAACTCTTCTGACCCTCTCTAAGTTTAAAAACACCTATTTTACAAAGAAAACCACTACTTCTATAATCTTTGAACAAGCTCTTAAGAACTTACAAGAACAAAACTTACCACAACTGCTGTTCTGTAATGATCCAATATATAAACTAACTAACACCATAAATAATAATAATATCACTATGACTATACTAAACTAGAAACAGATCATAAAACCAAGCAACCAATCCAAATGGTTGGTATAAGAGGAACCCCTACTTATGTTATTTAAAGACTATCTTTCAGTTAGAAAACAAAAGGTAAAGGTCGGACAATACATCAGTGATGAATTGATGATGCAGAGATATCGTACGGTGTGTCCCAGGGTAGCGTACTAGGTGCGACATTATTCTAGTTAACATATCATACTACATGAAAGCGCAAAACGGCACGTCAATACAGGACACAACTCAGGAGCACACTGCTTCAGTACCACTGCGGGTATGCCATCCGGCACACTCTACTTATGAACGTCCAGGGACTCCCGCCGGTCTTGTCGCAAATGCGATATGCGAATTTCAGGCATGGACTTAACGCACCACGGAATAGTAGGTGGTACGGTCCCATTCGTTTAGGGTCGAGTTCGAGGCAAAGAGGGAGCCTAAAAGTGTGGCCTGTCCGTGGCACTATAGGCCAGAATACCATCGGCATCACGCAGTGCTGGTAAGGACGACTGACAAACGTTTCCCGCGGCAGCTATGACAAGCGACCAGAAAGTGCGAATCCTGGAGGGATAGCTCGAAATCCGCTCTCCATATATGACGACGAAATCGAACTTAGCTCTGGCAATCATTCTCTTACCGAACTTCGAGGCAGCATTTAGCTGACGCTTCGCATCAGAAACTTCCGGGTCCTGATTTGTACGGGCCGTGGTCCAAGCCACATACTCTGCTTGCTTGTTAAGCTTAGCTTTCTGGCAACGCCGATGAAGCACGGTCTCCTTCTCACCCCTGAAGTCACAGAGGGTTATGAACATAACATTCCATACCTTCCAGGATCGCCTCAGAGACGGCGGCCGCACAAGTTTCGAGGTCATCTGATGAGAAACAAAGCTACCTCCACGGGTACGATGCGCAGAACTCACGCAATCCATCACAGTCTACTGATTTGTAGTGCCAACCCGTTCAGCCTGCGGGCGGCCTGCGGTCATCGTCGGGTCTCCCTGACCGCCGCGCCAACACGCCACGGCCTCACACAAGAATGGCGGTAATACAGCACCTCGGCGGTGCTGTACTGCCAACCCAAGGCTTCCCTGAGGAGCACTGGTAACCTTACTCATCATAGGATCACAACACTGCAAAATAGCAGTGTTATTATGTTATGAACTTCTGTGAGGCGGAGGTTCTACCCCAATCGGGCCGCTCCCAGTTTGAGCAGGAAAACCCGCTATGCCCTACCTCTCTTACTACCTCTAGTACATTGTTGGGTAATTTGTTAGTTGAGATGTTTAAGTCTGAGTCCAGACTTATCTAAATCAAATTAATAATAATATTAATTTGATTTACATAAGTAAACAACTACCGGAAATATATTGTTAAGGATGGCACCGTTGACATCTGTCGGCCATGTCCTGGTGAATCACTTAGACATATAATTTCTGGTTGTTCTCGTCTTGCTAACGGCGAATACTTGCACAGGCATAACCCAGTGGCCAGGATCATCCATCAGCAACTTGCTCTAAAGTACAACTTTGTGGAATCTGAGGTGCCGTATTACAGGTATGTGCCCGACCCAGTTCTTGAAAATGACCATGTCACGTTGTACTGGGATCGATCTATCATCACTGATAGGACTATTGTCGCCAATAAGCCTGACATAGTGATGATATATCGATTAGAGCGCCGCACGATGATTGTTGATGTTACAATTCCGCATGAACAGAATCTCGTGAAAGCCGAGAAAGATAAACAAATTAAGTATCTTGACTTGGCACACGAGATTGTCGACATGTGGGATGTGGACTCTGCAATCATTGTGCCGATAGTTGTAACAGCCAATGGCCTTATTACCAAGAGCTTCGACCACCATTTAAAGAGGCTCTCGTTAGATGGCTGGATCAAGGGCCTGCTACAGAAAGCAGTAATCCTCGACACGGCACGTATAGTGAGGAGGTTCCTCTCTCTGGAGCCCTAACCACCGGTAGCTTGGACTCTGGTCCCGATGCCGGTGGAACGCTATTTTTTACATTTTTAATATGTTTTGTTATGTGTTTAAAAATGTAATATAATATGTATATTAATCAAATAAAGGAAATATTAATAGTAAAGCATCAGAACATTGTACAGGTGTAACTGGAAGTGTTGTAAGATGATCATTTTGTAAAATAAAGAACCTGCATCAGAATAAAGATTGCGTGTCTTTTCGCCTCGATAATCCCACATGGAACGCACTACTTCGTCTACTACGTACGTCGTACTAGGTCCTCATACATACTCTATATTTCATCTGGGTGCGTCGAAGTCGGTGCGGAGTCCTGTATGATCTTCAAGAAATACGTCTAGGATATTTTGAGTATAAACTATGCTAATAATGAGGAAGCGTGGACGAGGAACCCGACACCACCTTGGACATATGCTCGCCTTCCCAGTAGTATAACAGGTTGCCGGATCTCAGCGTCATCGTGTCCTCGCCCTTTCTTCGGACTTCTGATAAACCCATGACATCCCAGTAACTTATCTATTTCTTCTTCGAGCTCAACGATCTTTTCGTCTGCACTCAGCGTGGGTGCATTGTAGGTTACCAGGAATATTACTGTTGGGTTGGTAGCTCGATCTCTTTCGGAGATTATTAGCATCCCCTGCCCCACCGTTACCCTGTCCGACCGTAACAAGGAATAGCGTGACCACCAGGGACTGGGGACCGGTTTTTGAGTTGTGTCGTCAATTTGAGTGCTATTTGCCAGTACTCACTGTATTTGGGACGCTGGTCCCTTGGTCGCATTTTACGACATCCATGGGACGAGATGGAGTGGCGCTATATTCTTAATCTAGACACCACACTGACAACGTTTATTTACCTTGTATCTTTTGCAATAGCTTCCCTGCAGCGCTCCAGGTGGTGCGTGATAAACTGATCGCAAACATGTTTTGTTTCAAAGCTTAAATCTTCTATCGACGGTAGAACGACTGTTTCCCCACCGTACCTGTATCGAAAATTACATTGTTATTAGTGTTGAGTACCACAGGTTTGATTGTAGCATCAGGATAATAGATCATCACTGTGACAAATAACTTTTACATAATGATAGAAATATTTATCTATTATGTCTTAACAGCTACGATAAATCTACGTTTATAGAGATTTTAAACAAACGATGTCTCACATTAGTATTTCTCCTATTTTGTGGGTAGTTTATAGACATAAATGTTACATGCACAAACACCCAGACTATCTATAAGTCATACAAATATTTGATCCGAGCTAGGATCGAACCCGCGACACGTTGCACAGAAAGCCAATTGCTTAGCCACCGCGCCAACCGTGTCGTCAAGTTAGTCATCAATCGTCAGTTATATTAGTATCGGAGTTAGATAAAAAAAACAATTGAAAGTCGAATCTGTAAATTACCATTTGTTCTTCAAGAATCTGACGCTGGGTATCAGTATTTCTTCAGGATCAAGTCCAAATAGTACGAACATGACGAGCGCTTGTCCGTAGTTGGCCACTATGTCCAGGAACTCGATCTCTACGAACACTCCGCTTTCATCCTTCAACATCATGCGCCACGTTGTGTAAGTTATGCCCTGCAATTTAATAAATAGTTTTTTTACAGTTCATTGTGCGTTTTGTCCACAGAATCACCAATTTAAGAATTTCTTATTCATTTCATTTTTAAATTTGCATTTCGTAGACATAAGCTTGGTGCGCGCCAAGGCCAAGGTGCGACAAAGCGCTATATATAAGTTGCAGTAAAAACGCGCACAATCTTTGTCACTTTTAATCAGGCACTAGTATATAACTATTTGGCGAATAGATAGCAGAAGATATAAGACATGTAGGCAACTATAAACATCTGCATTTAGTCCCAAACTAGCCGCGCATCTGTTCGTCCCAATAACTTATACTACACATTGGTGTAAACCCACTATGAACATGCTGAGACTGTACACGATGATGAGCACGGTGTGCTTGAGCAGCTGGCCGCCGCGGCCGCGGGTCTGCTCGGGCGGCAGCAGGCCGAGCGCGCCAGCGGCCCGCTCCAGCTCGTTCAGGTACTGGCACGCACCGGCCGCGGTGCAGCGGTGCTTCTGAGAAGGCGGGCACGCGCAATCTCTGCCGAACATGGAGGTTACATTAATGAGGTGTTTGAATTATTTAAACTTTTCCTTATCGGGACGCGTCCTAATACACAAATTCTAATAATAAACAATAAATTGAATAAACTTATCTTCATATGTATTACCACATGGTATGGTTTGATCGATGTATGGATGGAGGATGGTAAATATTCGCCTATTTTCTTAAATTAAAGATTATATTAAAAATTATAAAATAAATATATTTGAGACCCTCACAACAAGCCTTTCCATTTAATATTGTTACGCCATCAAGTAAATAATAACGAGATGTGGCGTCCTCTGTTGTTTAGTAGCCTACCGCTACTGAATAAAAAAAGGATAGCGGAGTGTGCCTAAAAATGTTCTAGTGGCTCGACTGGCGCGGTACTACGGAGCTAATGATATTCGGGACGATGTCTTGGGAGGGGGCAGTGTTACACCATCAACTAAATAATAGCGAGATGTGGCGCCCTCTGTTGTTTAGTAGCGGTACTCTAATTTATAGATTATTTCTGGATTATGGATAATTCTGCGACACGCCATCTATTACAGCAGCTGTACTACGTGTGTAGTAACTTAAGGAATGTCCGGATTATTTCTTTATATATACATTTAATTTATCCCGAATCCCGGCTCGTAACACTATGTTACACGGTACAGTTTGCTAAACTTTTGTCTTAAATTTTCTATATTACTCCCCAAAAGTGACCCCTATATTCAAAATTCATTTATTAACGTTACACGTCCATGTTCGGTAGCCCTAGTACATGTATTCGTATCGTAACGTTAGTGTGTGTATTTTGAATTAAAAAATTGATTCGCACATATTTTTAATTTAAACTGTCGACTTTATTCATAATTATATATGATACAAATTGTTTGTCGTATAAATTTAAACAAAAATGCTATAGGATAGTTGGATTTTCAATTTAAAATACACTCCAGTATATTCAGAGCAAATTGGTTGTGACAGACAGACACACTCGTATAAGGGATCCGCCGTTTTTTCCTTCGGACGTTCGGAACCCTAGATAGAACTATAGATAACAATTTTCACGAAATTAAACATTCTTGATCTTAAGTTATTGACCTTGTAAAGCCACAACATCGCAGCGACATGACAGGTAGGCACGTGCTTTCTGCGTGCCCACACCAAGCGACACACGAGAAGACGGCGACAAGGTAGGCACAGTTAGTGCGGGTAATCTCCGAAACAGCTGAACCGATTTTGACGGGACCTTCACTGGCAGATAGCTGATGTTATAAGGAACAATTTAGGGCACTTTCATTTTAGAAAAAAATTAGGGTTCCGCGTAAAAAAAATAAAACCCTTGAAATCCAAAATATTTATTGTATGTCAAGTGTCTATGTCGAAGTACTCTAAATTTCTTTTAAATTAAACGCGGGTAAAAACCGCGGTTCCCAGCTAGTTAACAATATAACACGGATGGTGATGATCGTTGAACGGGTTCATTGAACGGGTTGTCGCGACGGGCAAACTTCGGCGGCGACGACGGTAAACCGGTCTGTTACACGACTATACGGGACTGCGCGAGTTTCTTCTTGTCTTCTACGTGACATATGGTGATATCACTGTCCGGGTCGATAAGTAGGTGCTTCGGGCGGCGATGAGCGGTTATACGGGAGGGTCTGTAAAAGACGGTCAATACCACGAGGGGTTTCGGATGGAATGGGGCAGAGTCGAATTAGCATTTCGACGCTTGTTTCATGAACTACTTGATGGTCGGCAGGTTCAAAGCGAAATGTAGTTGTTTATCGTGACAGTACGAGGTGTCCCGATGGCCTTCCACTTGAATCGATTCTGGGTTTGGAACTTATGGCCTGGCTCAGAGTACGCGTGTAGTAAAACAACCCATGTCGACGGAACGGAACGTCAAACATCCGTTTATCGGACTGAGGCACGCCTCGACTGACCGGCCAAACGCTTAAGCAAAACCGTACAAAACAAAAACTGTGCAGTCCAAACTTTATGAAGTCGACGATTGTATGCGCCGCGCTTAAATAGACAATACTCCTGTAGGCATAGCATGAACACCGAAGATAACGGTCTTGTCGACGGAAGAGTAGACAAAAATTACATTTGGATGTAGACAGTGGCAATAATTCTACCATTCCGAGCATGGCGATCTCAAGAATGAATGGGAAGAGTAGTTTCTACTTTTCCCTAGACAAAAGTCTTCAACGTCGAGCATGACTAACGTATTTTGTCTATTTTTGACGTTTAGGGATAGATATTTCCTCTCAGTCTACATCCCAAGAGACGTAGATAAGAGTTTCTTCGTATCTATATCGATTTTGCGCTGCGTTAAAGGTTTGCGGTCCTACCGCAACCATTTAATTAGTCTTTATGCTGAAAAGAACTCGAAGAAGGCGGAGAGGAACTCTGTGAGAAAGCTTACTGAACCTTCGACCTGCCGGAGAATGTATCCTTGAAAATTTTTAAGTTAGCAAGGAAATGGTCTTCGAAAGACTGTGCCTTAGACATATAGCGGAGGAACTTTTTTCTGATAAGATGAGATATTACGTAGTAAGAAGACTAGCTAGGTTGTAAGCAATATGAGTTACTTTTTTTCCATTATTAACTTCACAAGAATCACAATAGAAATTGCAACATTTTCCCGGGTCTAATGAAATTTGAAACTTTAAAATAATGCCACAGATAAAATTGACGTCAAGCGTTTAGATTTTTTATTTACTTCTATTTAAAAAGTGTAGCAACCATTTTCCATCCTAAGGTTGCCTGGAAGAGATCGCGGATAGCGATAAGGCCGCCTATTGTACTTTTACTTCATTCAAAACTTCTGTCACTATTTTTCGTGGACAATAAAGAGTATATTAAATAAATAAATAAATTATTCGACGTATTTTTTTTGGTATCGAAACGGAAAGAATTATTAGAATTGAATGGAATTTCTACGTTACTAGCGGCATTCCGTTGCTATGGAAAGGATTTTCCATGTCTATGTCTACGAAGACAGCCGAGTCTACATGTCGTCTCATGCTCGGGATGAAGAGATATCGAGACGTGTAGAGAGAGCGTTGTCTCTTCGGCAGAGAAGACTTTGATTTTGTTGTCATATACGCCTACTGTAGGCCACATTGCGAAAGTACTTTACGCCACAGCTCTCAGAACACAATGAGGTTTGCGCGAGCAAAGTTTTGGCGAGGTTTGTTCAGTGTTCAGGTTATTGTTTTTCTAAGACTGTCCGTTTTTTACTGCGAAGACAAGGTAAAGCGTGTAGCCGGAGCATAACTGTGCCTTGTACAGGCATAAGAATTTTCATATAGTGAAAATTGTAAAATAATATAATAAAAACTCGCGATTAGATAATCGCATTATTTGATTTCTTTTTCGGGTATGATCCAAGAATGTCGTGTACTATACGTGGTATCTTTTAATTGTATTATAAAATATTATTTTAGAGAATAGATATAATTTTTCATATATAGTTAGTTTAAAAATATTACATGGCATTCGATTTGCATGAAGACCCCTCCCAACAAATAAAAATATGTAGACAGATCTATTTGTATCAATATGTAATGTTGTCAATCATAATTATGATTATCAAGGCACCTAGTGCTTGCTGGGTATCCCTACCCACTTTTACTTATCGCTACTTTTAACTTGTTCATTGATTTGTTTTGTTTTTCTTAATTATTTTAAGTATACACTTTTGCCGTGTGCTACGAATAGCACCAACCCATCTTATCCCGTGGGTGTCGTGAAAGGCGACTATGGGATTAACCGGAGGACGGGCAGCGTCCTTCGAGTACATTAACAACTCAACTGCGATCACCACCCCGCCTGCCAAGCGTGGCAATTATGGCAAAACCCCCAATAAGCACACAACATGCCCAGACCGGTCGTTGTGGCGATCAAGGGAGGCATGTGTCCAGCAGTGGACTTTATTTGGCTGAAACGACGAAACTTACTTGCCATTCCCCATGTCTTCAATATCGTTCGAGTCAGTAAATCCATTTTCGCAGTTCGGGTCATCTGAGCAACACCCTGCCTGCTTGTTAGGCGACGGAGTTGCAGTTATAGTACCATAGCAGCCTGTTTGCAATAAAGAAAACATAAGACATCGTACAGAAAAATACTGCCAGACTCGGCCAAGGGGAGCTCAGCTTTTCTTTTTTCAAGAACCGTAAGAAAGGAGACTAATCAGTTTGCTCTCAACGATAAGTGGATGCCTAACTGTCTAGGAAACTTAGCGATTAAAAATTGAAGTCAGAGTGAGGCTTCACTTCCTAAATCATTCCGATTTAGGCGGTGCCTAAGTTTAGTGCAAACAAGCATAAGAGATTATTTCGAAAGCATCGGCAGCATCCTACTTGTTTGCCAAGTTTGGTGATTATTTCAATATCACTACCGTTCGGTATGATAGTTTTTGAGAAGACCCGTGTTCGTCAATTGACGCTTAAAGGCTGATATGATGTGGGCCTCAGATACGACTAGCCCCAGTGTGGCATTATTTACATGCTTATACTAGGGTCGGCGGACTAAAGCACTTAAGTAAAAAGAAACTTAAGAAAACTTTTTAAAAAGGCGAAAATCACTAATCTTTTTAGTGTTATTTTAAAATAAAGACTTTATTTCAATATTTATATTGTTACTTATAGTATTTTTATGTGAACATTGTAGTTGAGGATTTAATTGATGTTTTAAGGAACATAAGACGCATAACTTATGTGTATATAGCTGATTTAGTCCCCCGACCCTTATTTTTCCGCATTAATCATAAAACCTAAGCAAGCGACTGTATTAAATTAACGGACGGAGCAGCTGCGAATTGCAAAATGCTACACTCGTGCATTGTTTCGATATAAAATAGGTATGCGAACACATTCGTATACGAATTCGCGATTAGAAAATAAGGATACAGTAGATATTTGTATAATGACTTATTCACCATTAACATTAGCAGATATAGATTGCGACTGTGAAGTAGGTTCCACGTTGTCGATCAAACTTGTAGATTCTTCCCGTGGACTTGAGCTGGTCGCCACTTCAGCTGACAGTGATGCGAACTGCGCACTGCGCCGTCGAAATCTTATGTAGAGTGTTAGACATCCCGTAGTCACTAAAACAATACACATTGGACACAATAAAGTTATGGAAATCTGCCAAGGAAACGGGACAAAACAGCACGAAAAATGCTTACTTAAAACAAAATTATGTTCCTTATATGTTTGAATTTTACTTAAAACATACTGGTTGTCAACAGTCAGTAAACTTGGAGTATAAACGAGAAACCAGTATCCCGACTTTAAAAAAAAAAAAGTATTATTGCGAAAAGAACAGAAATTACATCTTATATTTTAATAAACGCCATTCCTCTATAATCTACAGTGGCTCTTTAAAATAAAGTTAACTAATTTTGTAGGACATTATAATATGTATTTGGTATTCCACACTTCTAATCCAATTCCAATCTAACATGCACAAACACTTGGGTGTTTTGTTTTTGATACTTTGTGGATAGGTCACACAAATATACTGAATGGTCCAAACAGACGTTTGGATGGACTGTTTGGACCCCACCTGCATGTTTCGTACGAGAATCGAACCCACGACACATATATTCTATTGGCAGACATTAATAATCATGAATAAGAGTCATTATTAATTTCGGCCGTATAGAACCGTGAACCAGTAATTTGGAATCGTGTTCTACTGCAAGACCTCTAATATTACTTCCAATAATACTTTGGATATTGTCTTCAATTTCAGCATGTACTTAAAAGCGATTGGGTTACGTTTTCGGACAAAAGTTATTGAAAACAGGCAAACATTAAGATCCAGTTTGTTTGCAGAATATTGTTCTAATCAAGAGATGTGTTCCTGTACACAGTCTCACAGTCGACTGTATATCTATGTAAAACTGCTATTTATTTATGCTTAATGTACAAAGGTGGTATTAATGCCATAGGCATTTTCTACCAGACGACCTTTGGGTGATGCAGAGACAACAAGGTAGATGCACCAACAAGATAAGAGTGAGAGGTATCGATGCGAAGACATTTATTTACGGGTATAGAAATAGTATAAACATACAACTATATATTATAATATGTATACATACAAAATAAACATATATACGCTATCTCTGTGACCAAACGTTTAGAACCAAGTTCGGTTTCGCAAGCCATACGCGAGCGCATAGCGATAGGGCGTCAACGTACTTAGCGGTACCTAACGAAACTAAACAGTACATTTTCGTTTTTCGACGAATCGATCGACTAGTCGAATTCGTTTTCATCAGTTTAGGTTGAGTTTTAGACCAAATGCTCAAACAATAAAATCGGTCTAGTGCGAGTTGAACTCGCGTGGAAAGGGTTCCGTAATTGCTGAATATGTTGTCTACTATTTTTACCCTGCCACGCGTTGCTGTGGCTAAATGCACGTAATGAAAACACGATTTTGATTCTGTATTAAAAAAAACAATTTTCGTCTATTTTCTCAAATAGCTTCAAAACCAAAAACTATTAAATAAACACATTAGATAACCAGCCCTTCCATTTCATATGTCACACGGTACAATTTGCAAAACTTTATTCTTAAATTTTCTATATTGCACCCCTGAAAGGACCATATTCAAAATTCATTTATTTACGTTACATCCATATCCAAATTTCAACTTAACCGGTCCAGTAGATTCTGACTAAATTGGCTGTGACAGACGGACAGATAGACACACGAGTGATCCTACAAGGGTTCCGCCGTTTTTTCCTTCGGACGTTCAGAACCCTAACAAGTATAAACCGGTTTTTATCGCAACGTTTGTCCTAGGTTTATTCTTCCGGCCCTGTGCAAAACTTACCACAATTGCATCCTTTTTGTTGGCCCACGTTATGAATGTTGTGGAGTCTCAGTTGAGCCGTGTATGGACTCGACTAGTATAATTGATGGACGAGAACCGTCTATGGGTTGATTGTACGTAGACGTTTGATCGCTACATGCCACTTGCTAACAGGGTGTCGCCGTCGGCGGATACGTCGTGGAGGACATCATCATCAATATCTATATAATTATACTGATCACTTTGTAACAATCATTTTTGATAATTGAGGTATTAAATATTAATAAAATAATTCCGTTAGTTTATTTTTTATTTAGGTAAGTATCCACCATCCTGCTTATATTTTATTTCCGTGCCCCGGTCTGGATGTTTGACCACCTATTTCATAGCGAGTCCCACCGAGCCTCGGAGCGAACGTTAAGCCGTTGGTCCCGGTTGTCGTCAAATGAAGACTTATGACAGTCCAATTTTAGTTTACGAGGCCGTCCTGCCAATTGACTTATTTTCGACATTTTTGTTCTCTGATTGTGAGAACACGACATAATTTCCTTAAGAGAACCAATCCGGCTTCCTTCCAGCTGGACGGGAACACGCTACGACGGAGGCAACTGGTGAACAGTCGCCTCAAGCGGTCCCCAAGAGACTGCAGTGCATACACCCACGCGCGGCCCGGAATGCCGTCCGGACCCGGTACAGTGTTGCGACTCTTCAGGCGGCCAATGGCTCGGCCCAGCGGAAGGGGTTCCGACACCCCAACTCCTCGGCCCATTCCGAGGCAATCGGGGGTGGAGAGGGACTAGGACGGTCCTGGACCGCCGGAAAGAGCGTTGAAAGATTCTCTCCAGCAAATCCGGGACCATGGTTTCGGTCACCGGGGGGACCCACGGGCGCAATTTACCCACGACCATACGGTAGGGTCTCCTCCACGGATTCCTGTCCAGTCCCTCTAGGACCGAGCCTTCGCTTCGCTATGAATTCGAATTGCGCTATGTAGCGACTTTGTGGCCGCCCGGTAGGCCAGATAGGCCTCTGCAGTTTCTCCATCTGTAGCGCTACGTCGGCGTCGGCTGCGTTGATACCGGCGGCGGGAAGCCAGGTAGACCGCACGCAACTGCGTACATACGGAACTTACAAGACTTCATTTAGAATTCTGACTTCACTTACAGCTTTATTAATGTTTGTGACACCCTTGATTATTTATGTCAGGCGGGTGCTCACCAGGCACGTTTGTTTCGGTGCGTACCTGCACAGGATAGGACGTGAGGCCACGGCACAATGCCACCATTGTGATAGCGACCAGGACACCGCACAGCACACGTTCGAGGCGTGCCCTGCGCGGGCCGCCGAGCGGCGGATCCTGGTCGATTGGATCGGGCAAGATCTCTCACTGCCAGCAGTAGTGTCGGCTATGTTGGCAGAGCACGAAAACTGGAATGCAGTGGTCTCCTTCTGTGAGAGCGTCATGCTCCAGAAGGAGACCGCAGAGCGGGATCGGAAGAGGGCCGATCCCACTCGAAGAAGGAGGAGACGGCGCCGGGGTAACAACCGCCCTGGCGCCTAATTCCCATACGCCTGAAACCCCCTGCCGTTGCTATAAGGCGGGGGACCTCTGGGTTCGCGGGTGCGTAGATTGGGGAATCTGCGTGCTCACCAAGCGACCCAAGAGAAGACGGTAGCACGCATGTGGTCTCGCGCTGCCGTTGGACGCTTTGGGGGATCCTTTACAATCCCCCGGGGGGTGAACACTTTACAGTCACCCTCTCCGAGATGTGCCTATAGGCGTGGCACCAGTGGGCAGCTCTAGTGAGATCATACGAGGACATGGAGCCTCCCTTAGGTGCCGAAGATGACCACCCCAGTGGTTTTAGCCGGTAGGAGTCCGGCATACCCCTTCGCCCTTCCCCGGTGCGAAGGAAGTTCATGAAGAATATCCACAGGGCACAAATGAAAGAAAAAAATAAAAAGTAGTTATTGAGACTACGGGACAGCCAACATGGACATTCAGCATGGCAAAACAAAAAAAAAAACACGTTTTTGTAGTTAGGCGCACTAAAATTAGAAAATAAGTAATAGTTTAAAAAACTAAAAAAAACACGCTTTTGTTGATAACCGAACTAAAAAGTAGAAAATAGTTTTCAATAAGTTTAAAATAACAATTGCTGATTAACAAAAAAAAAATGGAGAAAAGCGTGGGGTGCTTTATCAGATATTTTCATGATGACGCTACTTTTACAACAATTGACATCAAGCACCCCACGCTTTTTACAGTAAAATATTTCTTTTGTTATTAGGATTTTTTTTGTTATTTTCATTATTTTAAACTTATTGAAAATAATTTTCTACTTTTTAGTTCGGTTATCTACAAAAGCATGTTTTTTAGTTTTTAAACTATTATTTATTCTTTTGCGATGGTCCACCTGACGCAGGTATTCACCGGACACGGTTGTTTCGGTGAAGGACGCAAGGTCACGGCACTGTGGAAACGATCAGGATACCGCACAGCACACGCTCGGAGAGTGCCCAGCGTGGCCTGCCGAGCGGCGGATCCTGGTCGATCGGATCGGGCAAGATCTCCCTCTGCCAGTAGTAGTGTCGGCTATCCTGGCAGAGCATGAAAATTGGAGTGCTGTGGTCTCCTTCTGTGAGAGCGTCATGCTCCAGAAGGAGGTCGCTGAGCGGGTTCGGGAGAGGGCATGACCGCTTTACAGTCATCCCCTCCGAGATGTGCCTAATGGCGTGGCACCAATGGAGGGCTCTAGATGGAGATCTTTCGAGTTCCTAGAGCCTCCTTACGGTGCCGAAGATGACCACTCCGGTGGTTTTAGCCGGTAGGAGACCCACCCTTTCCCTTTCCCGTCGAGATTGCAGGCCTTGACTTCGAATTACGGACTTTTGAAAAAGACAAATCTTCAATTCCAAACCCAAAGATTTCGGATTAGATTTATTATAAATTTTGGCTGACAGCCGAAAAGTTGCAGTTTAAATATAGATTTAAACTGCAACTCTGTTACCATCAACGGTTAGAACCAATCTTGGGTTCGCAAGTCATACGCGAGCGTATGCCAGTAGCTAACAGTGTCGCTGTCGACATGGATACGTTGTGGAGGACATCATCATCAAAATATATGTACCTATACTGTAGTTATCAAAACGATAGGTTTGAATAACTGAGGTATTAAAATTAAAATATTAATAAAAATATTTCATTCCTTTTTTTATTTAGGTAACTATCCCCCCCCCCCCCCCCCTAGTATATCATTTCCATGCCTCGGTCTGGATGGGTGACCATCTATTTCATAACGAGAACGCACCGTGCCTTGGAGAGCACGTTAAGCCTCTGGTCCCGACTGTAAAATAAAGATCTATGACAGTCATTACGGGTAGCCCGACTGTCGACATAATACTCAGGTATAATTAGGTACTTACGTAGGTATAATACGATATGTATGTTCTTAGATTAAAAGAAAAAATGTCGCATATAAGAGATTCTTAGCAGCGCGGAAATTGCTAGATTACACAAATGAAACTATTCCACCAACTCGAGTATTGATAATAACTACTTATACGTCTTGCCCTAGACTGCTTTATGTGATATCAAAGTATAGGTAGATATTATGCGAGTGTATTGTAATAAAACAGCGCTATCTAGTAATGCCGATACCAGTAGAACCTAAACGAACTGATAGATGGCGTTGTAAAACTACATATTCAGGCAATTTACGAGTCGCTAATGTGGCCATCTGTTAAAAAAATGGAGAAAAGAATCTAGCCAGTTCACTGGTCAGTTTAAGGGAGGTGCCATTTTTTCGTATGGGATTGCGTATCTGTACTATTTCTTTTTAAAACAAAATAAAATAAAAATCGTACCAATGAGACAGAAGACAAGTAGACAAAGTCGTATCGCATCGGTAGCCTTGCAGTCCAAGTCGCCGGTGCCTTTAGTCGCCAGTAACACTACCACCATAACAGCGGGTGCACCCCAAGCTACGAACCCCAGCACCGGCCACAGGGTCACCACGAAGCATGGCCCGCGACTCTAAAACAATCAAGTTTTAATTTATAGGCTTTTGGACACGCAGAAACGCACTTGTAAAATTATTAGGTATGCCCACACCAATATCTCGAGGTGACGAGCGTAGTGCGGCGCCACGCAGGACTAGTCCTGGGTAGCATTACAATTATTATGGCAAGCGTGATGCTTATCACTTACTTGACTCATCGATGGGTTGGATAAAATAAAATAAATGTTTACCTGCAACATTAGTAATCCGACAGACAGCATAGAAGTCCAGAGCAAACAGGAGTACATGCTGAATATTCTGAGAGCTTTTTGGACTGTAGAGTGCCAAGATGGCGTGTAGCCGGTGAGGGGACCGCCCCAAACCACACTAATAGCGAGGAGTAACTGAAATAATTCATAAATACATTTCTTTTTTAAATAAGCAGTACCATTCTGCTCATGTGTCACTACATATTGTATCCTAAGCAATAAACGATTTGTTTACATAAATTATGATTATTATCGTCATATCAGCGATGGCTAGGTAAGTACAAAGACCTCCACGCATGGATTTTCACATATGCGTCGTCATTTTGGGGGGAATTTGCCAGTACTCACCACGCTTGGCAGGCGGGTTGGTGAGCGCAATGTGGCTACTGTTCCACAGGAGGGACGCTGCTGCCCAACCCTCTGGTGTAGGGTCGCCTTTTACGTCATTCACGGGAAGAGATGGAGTCGTGCTATACTCTTAATCCGTACACAATACGGAAATTATAAATATATAAAAATAAATACGTGTGAATCAATTAATCCTACCTGCGACACAATTAAGCACAGCGTCAGTCCATGTGGCATCCGTTTATACTTCTTGGTGACTATGAATACAAAGAGTATCCAAATTGTTGCGATTAAAGCTACCACAGACAGATCGAATCTGAACTTTATCAGTTGATCGGCGTAGTCCTTGTTAATAGCTATCATTTGCGCCGACATAAACATGATGGGCGCAGACAGAAATGTGCAAATTACCATAGAGGAAGCAGTCTGAAATGAAATAAATCATACAAAAAGTGATGTAACGAATAATAAACTAATTTCTTCTACATTATAGTGATAAAAAGATTCCTTTCAAGATAATATATGTTATCTTATACAGTTTGTTAATTTATTTACCTAGTAACGTAGTACTATTAGTATTAGTAGTACCTATTTAGTTAGTTGTATAGACATACACGGGTGCGGAAACATATTCGACATAATTAAAATAATAAACAAACATGCGCATGCATGCATTAAATTAAACACGTTCACTAAAATAATGAAATGGTGTCAATTTTTTAAAAGCAAACTTTATACTCAAAATTAGTTTAGTTTTATACTCAAATGATGTCCGATATCTTGCTATCTGATATTCAGATCAGAAAATATCCTATTTTATGCGTTTGTGATATGCAGGTGATTAAATCCACAGCTTGTATTACTAATGTAAAAGTAATATGTAATTTAAAATCTTACCAAATCAATTTCTAATTGATATAAATTAGAAAACACAAACACTGCAGGCGCGGTCGGTATTGTCCCATACAGGAAAGCGTAAGTAGCAAGGGACAAAGTCTCAGATTCATTGGCCCCAGCATGCAGTGCACTGACACTTTCTCTCATCACTACTGGCAGAACCATTCTGAAACGAGAAACATATCATACAAACAACAGTCTTATAGATAGCTAAGAAGAGCGGCCATAATAATCACCATGCTTTACAATTGTATTGGTGATCGCAGTTGTTGATAACATTGCACAGAATAATGCAACGTCCACGAGAAGAAAGGGTATTGATTGATTTTAATTTTAATATAAATATAAGTAAAGCAAATCGTATTTCAACATAATTTCAGCCAAAGTATGTCCAGCGCTGAAAAAAGGCTTCCTCATAGATTTCCAGTTACTGGTTACATACCGCCCGCATCCAACGACTACCAGCGACCTTCACCAGGTCATCTATCCATCTTGTTGGAGGTCGTCCCACGCTGCGTCGTCTCCATCAGGAAAATCATATTTGCCCGATGATAAATAAACCCTAAATGGTTGCATCATAATAACGTCTGACTCTGTATTCTAGTATTTAGCAAAAAGAGATGTAATTTAACAGTAATAATATTACTTACAATTTAACCATGATAAGTACACACGGCAGCAAGAGAGCTGGTCCTCTTAGCCTGTGAATCTGACCGACCATGCGAAGTCCTAATAAGAACAAAGCAGTTGCTGCAAAAGATTGGCCAAATACCTAAAAATAAATTCAAATAATAATTTTTTCAAGCGATATCCGACTCTGCTAAGAATTTCTCCTTTATTATGGATGAGGTCACAAACACAATCTCACATACACAAATATTCCTGGAAAAAGTTAACCGGAGGCGACTACCTCTTTTGCCTTCCGCAAAAGACGCACTGAACGCCGCCGGAAGGTGCTCACTGATCTTCGAACGAGTGGCGCAATGGGGACAGTAGCGTTCCCAGAGGATTGTACGACTAGCCAGTCCGCACAGTAGGACGAGGCCCGTAGATCGAAGGAACACCGTGTCGGCTTTAGCCGGCAAGAGACCGAAACATTCATCCGTCGTGTCGACTTTAAGGCCGATTCACACATTACAGTGGCGACACCATCCTAATAAAACGTCGGTGAAAAAAATATTGTTTCATACATTCCGTATCAATGCGTCCACACTCGTCAAGTCATCAGTGTCAGTGCCGGCGCCGGCAAACACGGAAGCGAATAATTACAATCATTGACTGCTCCGTATAATTAAATACAGCCATAGCAACAATTACACTAATCAAATATCGCGAAAATTGTGCCTCCGTAATAATAAACACGTTTTTGTTTGAAGATCCGCAAAAAAATACTGTACGAACACTGTGACGGTACGGTGTCGTCACGGTAAGGTGTGAATCGGCCTTTAGCCGGTAAGAGTCCGGAACACGCATCCGTCTTGGAAAAGGAGGAGGCAAAATTCCTCACGTTAAAAAAGAAAGCTTATTACTAATTATAAAAAAATCACTTTAACGGATTACTAAGGTGACTGAGGTCTTTACAGATTTCAACAAGTTATTTAGTCTGCCGTACAATTCTAATTTAATCACAGCCGGTTTCTGAAAGGCGTGTCTAATGCCGAATTAGCTAACAAGCTGTCACAATTACCGGCCCGTTAACAGTCCGTCACAATCTGCGGGTTTCTGGTAAGCAAATTATCGAAAAAATTGCTAATTGACATTTGACGTGTCCTTTGTTTTTGTCTAGCCAGTCTTTCCCAACGTGGGCGATAACGCCCCCTTGTGGGCGCTGCAGGCCTAAAGGGGGGCGGTAAGAGACCCAGAAAAAAAAGGGGGCATTGTGTAGGGCTTTGGGGTCGATTTATAATTTCATCTACCTAGCTAGGAAGACTCTTAGACACCGACTGAGCTCTCGACTCTCGACCACATCTTGTGAACATCAACTAATATTAATTAAGATATAGCTCAAACTCGGTTCGATATAAAAGACCGCGGGCAATCATGTTTTAACAAGTTTTTGTTAAATAATCCGAATTGTACATTCCTATACCAATCGGCTGGTTCTATAATACTTGTTCTTGCTTGTCGAGTACGATTGGGCGTCGAATGAGATAAACGAGTTTATGCACGTTTGTCTTATTCCTGTTGGTGCGTGCTGCTTATGCAATCCTATATAAACGACGTAAATTTATTTTATTTTTATTTGCGGTTTCGCGCATAATAGATAAGCAGTACTTGATTTCAACACTTACGTATTTCTTAAAACAAAACAATGTCGGAAGTAAAAAAGAAGAGACGGCAATACTCTGCGGAATATATTAAATTCGGATTTATTGAAAATCCCACAAACCCGTCGTCGCCTTTGTGTCTTCTATGTCTAAAAACATTTTCGAACGAAGCAATGAAGCCTTCAAGACTGCAAGATCATTTGAATAAAATGCATCCAGATAAGACAGAAAAGAATGTAGCATATTTTCAAGACCTAGAGAAGAAGCATAATACTCAGCCAAGTGTATCAAAACTATTTTCGACGGCTGCTAAGCAAGATGACGACGGACTTCGAGCTTCGTACAATATCTCTTTGTTAATTGCTCAAAAAGGCAAACCACACAACATCGGAGAAGAGTTAATTTTGCCAGCAGTAAAGGAAGTAATAACTACTGTGCTTCATAAACCGGCCGCAGATATTATCCAATAATTCCTTTGAGTAATAATTCTGTGCAAAGACGAATTAATGAAATGGCTGAAAACATTGAAGAATCATTGTGCAATCATCTGAGGACTAGTCAATTCTCAATTCAGCTCGATGAGTCCACTTTACCAACTAATGAAGCGTTGTTGCTATCTTACGTGAGGTTTATTAAAGATGAGAAAATACGTGAAGAACTATTGTTTGCCAGAAATTTGGAGACAGATACAAAAGGCGAAACCATATTCAATACATTGGAAAAGTTTTGTGAAGAGAAAGAGATTCCTTTGAAAAATATTATATCAGTTGCTACGGATGGCGCTCCGGCTATGACAGGGCGCCATAAAGGCTTTATAGCATACTTAAAGAATAAAATTCCAGATGTCCTTGCTACACATTGCGTTATTCATAGACAACATTTGGTTGCTAGAAACTTAAGTGAACGACTATTTCAATCACTGCAATATGTCATCAAAGCAGTCAATAAAATCCGTAGCAGCTCTTTGAATGATAGATTATTTCATCAGCTTTGTGTTACTAATGACGAAGATTTCAACCGTTTGTTGCTTCATACTGAAGTTCGTTGGCTGTCAAGAGGCAATTGTCTGATTCGATTTTACAACCTGTTTGACTCTATGATAGAGTTCTTGGAAACTAAAGATACAGAACTGCGCAACAAGCTCATAACATCAAAGAATGATATAGCTTACATGACAGACCTGTATAAAATGTTCAACGACATGAACCTCCAACTGCAAGGCGATGAACTAAATTTAATTAAAACAAAAAATGTCGTTGCTGCTTTCGCAGCCAAACTGCTTCTGCACAAAAAGAATATGGGCAGACGTGAGTTTCACAATTTTCCGAACTTATCAGTATACTGCAGTAACGACGACTTGTTTGGAAAACCTCCAATTGACTTCACCGAACGATACCAGGACATTTTAAACTTGGAAATACCAGACTGGGTGTTGGATCCGTTTTCAAATGTCAACACAGCAATGTCACCTCAGCTGGAAGAAGAACTTATAGAATTGACAACAAACGAAGAAATAAAAATCAAGTTCAAAAATGGATATCAAGAATTTTGGCTACAAAAACCGATCCCGCAATTGTACCCTGGATTGTGGTCAATTGTTCAACGATTTTTGATAGCATTCCCATCGTCATATTTGTGTGAACGTGGATTTAGTGCTGTGGCAACGCTGCTTACTAAAAAGAGAAATCGTTTGCGTGTTACCGAACGTGGCGACTTGCGGCTGTTTTTGAGTAAATTGGAACCTGATATCAACAAACTTACTGAACAGCATCAGATTCAACCTTCACATTAGTTTTTATATAAGAATTGATTATGTTTGTTTTATTTTCAATAAAAGATACTCTGTCCGAATACTATAAATTTGCGTTTCAATAATCAGTTATAAGTACTTAGCGGTTTTTAAGTATGTTTAAAAAGGGGGGGCGTTAAAAAATAATTTATTCTTAAAGTGGGCAGTGGACAAAAAAAGGTTGGGAACCCCTGGTCTAGCGCATATCGTTGTCTCTTTGGTTTAATAGATACATTGTCTTATAAACTTGCCATAAGTTAGGTTATTAAAAGACTGCCTGTCTGTCCCGGTTGTTTAAAATCGGAATACTTCTGCGTAGAAATATTAAAACAGTATCAGTAAAAGTTAATTTATTATTGTTGTTTTATGGTCTATCATAGTACCTTCACACGGCTACATATTAGCTATTATTACCATTATCTTATCTCTTTAAATGAGCAATTCTTGTATGTAATTAGAATCTCGGAATCGGCTCCAACGATTTTCATAAAATTTAGTATATAGGGGGTTTCGGGGGCGATAAATCGATCTAGCTAGGAATCATTTTTAGAAAATGTCATTTTATAGGCGTTTGAGTAGTCTCAACTGAAAAATATGACTCTTCCTGACATCTATTGGCGAATAATAATACTATTTTTTGTGAGCAACTAATTGCTTTAACGACACAACAGCAGATGGCGTTGTTAAGTAACACGAAAATACCGAGCAAAGCTCGGTCATCCAGGTATATTAATAATCGAGCATAACACCATGTTCATTTTATACTATAATGTCAAGTATTATTTCACATTATAGTATAAAAGTTAATTATAATGGAAGTATTATAATTTTGTTTAGGTACCACTGACATTCAATATTAAATACTTTGTCCAAAAAAATTTATTTGGAGAAGTAGCATCTGTTACATACTCTAAGAACTATTTTATGAGGTTAGCTATGTAGTCTAATTTTGAGACAATGGAGTGCTTAGTGGTACCACTACTGCCGCATAGATGGCGCTAAACTCAAAATATTGAAGTTCAAGTTTTCTTAATCTTATATCTTTAAATTTGAGTAGTCTCAACTGAAAAATATGACTCTTCCAGACATCTATTGGCGAATAATAATACTATATATATATACTTACGTAATTGATTGATAAACTGTAAAAAATTAAGTATTTGTTTCTAATATAAGATTAAACTAATTGCACTCATGATTTTTTTCTTTAAATAACCAGTTCATATTTTTTATTATTCTATCGGTAAGATCGAAAAATATTATTCATATTTCATTATTTTATTAGTAATTCGTACTTAAATATAATTTCCAGAAAACACAATTTAAAAATAAAAAAATACCGAGCAAAGCTCGGTCAAACATCTAGTAAGTGTAATGTATGTAGGTACTTCTAAATTATTAGTAAGCTAAGTTACCCATATGATTTGTAATCACCACCGATTCGAATAAATCTTGTAGTCCGTTGTATGTCATATGCGAGCTAGCTTCCCGTATAGATCCCGTATTAAACCCGAAGTTCCCGATACACTTTAATAAGCTGATCTCTCATTGCGCGGAAAGTCTATACAAAGCGAGACCAGCTTATACTGGTACTTGTGGTGCCGGCTAAGAATACCACCGGAATAGCCGGAGGATGGGCAGCAGTGTCCTTCGAGTAGATTTATAACTCAACTGCGATCGCCCACCCGTCTGCCAAGCATGGCAATTATGGCAGATTTTCCTGGGCGGCCAAAGCCCATGAGGATTTCCTTGTTTACAAAAAGGGGACAGTAGTAAGATACACATAATATACAACTCACCTCTAAAAGTCCTTCTATGTAAATAGACAGTTGATGTTTGAAAGTAGCATTCCCAAATATTCCCAAGACAGTCATAACAACAACAGGATTTAAGGCAATACCTTTTGCTATTTGCTTAAGCAATTTCAAATTACATAAATTCCATCTTGCTTCACCCTGAACAACAATAACAGGAGATTGCTCTCTCTGTTTATGGATTTCCATTAACACAAAAGCAATAGGGTTCAAAATTGCTAGTGAGATTGGAGCCATCAAATATAGATAGAGAGCATATTCTGGATGAGTCTTATGATATAAAGCTTTAACTGAAAAGAAAAAAAGTTTATCTATAGTTGTAATCAATTTATTTAAGATAGTAAATAACATATAAACAGATTACCGCCAGGTATCTAACAAAAACTTATGTCACATATTGTTTTATTTTTTGCCAAGTCATTTCCATTTTATTATTTTAATGTTGGAATGCAAGTCGATTTAATAGATACTATTTCGTCGTTTCGATTTCATCGTTTCGATTTCATCATCTTTAATCATGCGACCTTGACAACATCATGCTATATATAAAAACTAAACTAGACTGTTTATGTTTGTATATACTTTTATATGAGAGTAATACGAATATTTTTAATTGCATACCAAGATATCCCAACATTTATGTTGTTTTACAATACTAGACAGTTTAAAGATGTTTAGATTTTGATCCAAATCCTGATAATAATCATATCACCCAAAGGACGTCCACTGCTGAACAAAGCTCATTGTGGAAATCTATGAGGGAGGCACCCCATAGATTTCTACAACGGGCGGTCACATATCGCCCTCATCCAACGACTCGCAGCGACTGTCACCAGGCTGTCTTGCCTTTCTCGTTGGAGGTCACGCTGCCTTTTTCGGTGCGCGGTCTCCAGTCGAGAACCTTTTTCCCCAACAATCAGTTCTACGAGCAATGTGCCCCACCCATTGCCACTTCAGTTTACTAATCCTTTCAGCTATGTCGGTAACTTTAGTTCTTCTACGGATCTCCTTATTTCTGATTCGATCTCGTTGAGAGATACCGAGCATAGGTCTCTCCATAGCTTGCTGAGTGACCATGAGCCTTCTTATTCTGGTAGTTTATCATGACTCTAATATTGTTATAAAGAAATTATTCCATGCTATATAGGTTTATCATATACTTACTGATTGGATATCCCAAAGCAAAATCATTACTCTGTGTGCAAAAAATTGCAAATATACCTGCTCTTCCCAAGTTCAGAGGCTTTGATACAAGCATGGTAATAATCATAACACTAAAGAATACTAGTCCTTTAGCAAGTAGTATTGCACCTAGGAATGTCCAATTGACAGTAGTGAAGTCCAATTGGGCCAGTGACAGAAATATTAGAGATGGCAAGGCGAAAGTACCCACAAATGTGGCAATACCTTTAGATTCTGTTGCTGAAACAACATTGAGACGGCCTGCTATATACCTGAAATGTGAAATATTTATTAGTACATTCATACACAAATTCTCATCATATCAGTCGAAGGACGTCCACTGCAACCAAGGCCTCCCCGACAATCTAACATCCAGTTACATGCCGCCTGTATCCAACGACTCGCAGCGACCTTCACCAGGTAGTCTGTCCATCTCGTTGGAGGCCGTCACACACTGCCTTTTCCGGTGCGTGGTGTACACTTGAGCATCGTTTTGCCCCAATGTCCATCGGTTCCACAAGAGTGGGCCTTTCAACTTACGTTTTCTACGGATCTCCTCATTGCCAAATTGATAAAGCATAGCAATGGATAGCCAAGGACCACTGAGTGAACTTGAGCTTTCTTATGAGGCCCATTCTGATCTCACTTAAGGACGTCCTACCAATTGGCTAATTTTCGTCAATTTTGTTCTTTGATTGTGAGAACAGAAACAAGTATATAAATAGTAATAGTAATAACGTTTATTAGCAACCAAATAAGGCAGGCAGTTGAAACAACTGATAGGTGCCTGTATCCTGCTAATCGCCGCTGGATTCTATTCTTTGCAGTTGAGAAGATATTTGTCAAGCCGGTTTTTGAACTGATTCACATACTGAGACTGCGTCTACTGGGAGTTTATTCCACGCTCTGACTATCCTGTTGCTTATAAAGCGTTTGTAAGGGTTCAAACAACAACAGGTGGTGGCCTCTTAGATGGACATTATCATTACGAGTACGTATGTTAGCATAATTCTGAAGGTTGTAATGCCCATTAAAGATTTTGTATGTCTCAATTTGGTCACCACGGTCTTTGTGATCTTTTAAAGTTGTGAGCTTCAAAACTTCCAAGTGTTCCTCATATGGTCGTCGTTTTAGTAACCGTGGTATTTTAGTGAAGCTAGAGACTTGAAATGTATACTCTAGGATAGGTCTGATAAACGTTTTATGGATCAAAAGCATCATTTCCGGTGGCAAGACCCCAAAGGCTTTCCTAACGAGGTAAATAAAGCTTTTAGCTTTCTTAGTGATCGATGCAATATGCTCTCCCTACGTCAGGTCCTCTGTAATCTTCACTCCCAGGTCTGTTTGCACCTTGACCTCCCTCAGTTGGGCACCACCCAATTTGTAAATCATACGGGGATTATGAGTACCTATGTGCAATACCATACATTTCGAGGTATTGAGATTTATTCCAGCCATTCCTTAGACCAGTTGGCTATTCTGTTTAGGTCATTCTGAAGACGGTCATAGTCGACCAGTGGTATGAATATAAATGATATCAATAAATAAGAGTAAATCACCAATATTCACAACTCTTCGAAAAATTAGTTACGAGTGACATTTGAACATTGTTTTAAGGCTGATCTACACAATAACTGTGTTCACACATGATGGCCTGGTAATTTGTGATCTGTCAACAAACTAGAAGGTTGTTTAGCCTTTGTCGGTTCAGACCAGCATGCAGATGATATATTAATACTCTTTGGCAGATGTCAAAGCATATTATAATATAAATATATTATAGTAAAATTATAGTTTCAAAAACTAATTTTATGTTTTTAATGTATAATAAAAGCGTGGGATGCTGTCTACTCGTATTCTCATAATTAATCTACCTTTGATATCGGAAAGCCCACACTTTTATTTCACATTAAAAAAAAACTTTTTACTTTATATTTCATAATTGTTTTTATTCGGTTTTTAAACATTTTTTTCTATAGCTAAATAAGCTCTAAAATCCTATAAATTCATTACATAAGATTCAAATTCATTCTTTACACATGTCTAGTGTATGATAATAACTTGTTATAAGATTTGTTTAATAAGGAGATCTGGTATATAACAATGTGAGAAAATATTTTCCATGGAGAAGCATTGACAGTTTACATAATAAGTAATAAATTGTACTTTGCAGATTTAAATATAAAATATAAAATCGCATGATATTTATAGGTATTTCTAATTATATTTTGTGGATAATGCTATTGGTTACACATTTTCTTTTTTTTTGTTAACATGTTTAACGATATGTAAAGTGTCACCATTTGTATTCCCCAATAAATAAAATAAATAAATGGGCCTGCTTATGACAATTACCAGACATTCAAAATGTCATAATTTTGGTAATTAATTGGTTACATTAGAATTTGATTTCATTAAATGCATCTTGCTTTATAGGAAAGATTATGAAGGATATAGAGTTGTGGCCCAGCATGGAAGATACTATGCAGTGGTGGTCTGATATAATCAAGTAAGCAGATAACTATTGATGCTGAGCAGATCCCCCTCCCTTCAGGCGACAATAACTATGCATGTATGTGGTTGATTAATTATATTAGTATGTAAACTAAACATATATAGAATTCATCAACAACTGAAATCAGACTATAGACTATATCAGAGAATAGAATTCATTTATAAATCATCATAAAATAAATACGTAAATTGTAAAATTAAAATCTTTATGTAGTGCAATATAATCAAATGTTTCCTACAAAGTTATATTTTATGTAATATGTAATTTAACATAATAGTATAGTAAAACTAATCATGCAAAAAAAGAGTATAATATTATATTTTAAAACTTTACCCGCATAAAATTATAGTAAAGCAATGGAACAACGCTGGATACAAATTATCTGTTGTATCCTCAAATTCAACAAGTACAAGTTGCTCCATAACTTATGTTAACTCGCTTTATTTTAATCAATTATATTAAATAGAACTGTTCGCCAGTCTTCGTTTAATATAGATTTGTTCGTTTACTATTTTCCATTTGGTGAATTTAGAAATCAGACTTTTCACATTCACTATCGGTTATATATAAAAAGTTAATCTGCGTTCACGGTTCACCACTTAATAAAAAAACACTGATTAGATTTATCGATTCAATGAATCACACACAAATAAAAAATGAATGATCGAGTGGGCCCTATTATAATCAAAAAAAATAATATCTAATTACTCATGATACTCATGACAAGTGTTGCCAGCTCCTACAGAAATTTTCCCCCAAGATATTTAAATATCCTCCTACAAACCCCTAAGTACTTTTTGTACCTATATTTAGTATAGTTTGTTTAGGTTTACAAATACTTTTTATTGATGTAGGTAGTAAATATAAAAGTAACTATAAAAATAGTACTTACAATTTACTACCACATGAAATAAAACAATAATTATGCAATATTATTTCATCATTACATATATTTCATCATAACTATTTTTATAGTTACTTATGTATTTACTACCACATGAAATAAAACATTAATTATGCAATATTATTTCATCATCATCATGTAACCCAAAAAACGTCCACTTTGAACAAAAAAAAGCCGTCTAAATAAGATGACCGGTTACATGCCATGTGTCGTCTATTTGGGGGAAATTTGCCTTTACTCACCACCCTTGGCAAGCGGGTTGGTGAGCGTAGAATGACTACTATTCAACAGAGGGGACGCTGCTGCCCATCCCTCTGGTTTATAGTCCCTTAGTCGGCTTTTACTTTTTACTTTCGGAGGAGATGGAGTGGCGCCATATTCTTATTTCTAAGTCTAATTATTGTATCTAAAACGGCATCGTCATCGTCGTCAGTGACCTCAGAGGTTCTAGTGCCAGGTGCATTTTTTGAAATGTTACTAACTGGTGTTCAAAAACGCTATATGGCAATAGTGCGCTACAGACTATTTGCTATAATTAAATAGCGCGCTATTTTACACGCTAAAATTATAACGAACTGGGTATACGCGAATGACGCGATAAGTTCTGTTATATTCTTGATGTTGAATACGTTATAGTATATTCGATACGTAAAATAATATCTATTAAAAAAATGTACCAGTAAATAAAAGTTAATAAACTTTTCTCATACTTTCCAAGCTTGGGATGATAGATTTTATGTATTAATTAACATAGGATGGAGTTATATTTATTTTATTAAGAATTTCTTACTGCGGTTTTCACGGAACGGAATTGTTTGATGTTGTGTATGCCTATTAGTGATGTCATGTATGTTTTATATTCTAATTTTACGAAATTTTAAGGAACAAAAATTGTTCGCGTGTCTAAAAAAATATATATATAATCAACGCGTTAGGTAACGGCCGATAGCGCGCGAATTCTCGGGATGACTGCCGTCCGGCTCGCCACGCCCACGCTGTGCCTTTGCTCGCGCTATTATCCTCGCTACTCGTTATTCTTTAATGGCGCTATTTTTATAGCGTCAAGTTGGAGCTGGCATAGCATGTGCTATACGTTGCGTGAATATAGCGCGCTACTAAATCGTGCTAGACGCTATATTTACCACCACTAGGCCTTACAGCCTGTAGCTGGAGGCGTTTCGCTTTTTTCTGAATGTTTGAAGTTGATGCAAGAACTGAAAGCGAATGAACAATCTTGATTCTTAACTCATAAGTTCCTGAGACTAACAAATTAAATTACATTCAACTTATTTCTTTTAACTATAGATAGAAGAAACCTAACAAAACAAAAAGTGAGACGAGTGAATTGAATTCAAGCGAATGAAAAAGCGAAACAACAAATAAATAATTAATGAGCAGCGTAGAGTTTGTATTCTCTTTGGAATGAGCGGCGCGGAATGAACCCTACCACCCTACAGTTTGCTCATTCTAGGCTGCGATCAAAATTATATCAACAAGTGCAAATTGGCAGCGTTCAGAAATATAAGAACTCTTTCAGTCTTATTACAAAAATCTTGTTAGTCTCAGGTTTAAACCAGAACTATGAAGTCTGGACTTAGTACGGAACTAACGTTAGTACCGTGGTTTAAACCCGTCCGTATTACAAATATCAAAATAAGTCAGGACTAGATAGTACCTGACTTTAGTTCTGGCTTAAATTATTTCCACAGATTATACACGGAATTCCTTGGAAACATTCATTCAATCAGATAGCATTCGGTTACATCGTTCCGTTTACCCAAATGCTAAATATTTCTGTAATTTTTTTATATTAATGATATTGATATTTCTACATATATAATAGGGTATTTAATGACGATAACTATTACAAACAAATGGTTGTTCTTGTTTCAATAAATGCCATTTATTTTCTTTCTGAGGAATACTTTTACGACATTTATTTCATGTCCGAAATATGTACTTTCAAACAACACTAATGCGTAACGGAATGTCTATATCGCGCGGAAATCTTTAAACATAGGTACAACTATTCTGAGATTTGGACGTTTCTTCGTACTTATTATTGATAAGAAGTTAGGGAATAATATTAATAAAATAGAACAACAGAAAAAACGAAGAAGTGAAAACTGGAATTCTGAAGAAAAAGTTAGTACTTGCCTACAATTATTGTAATTACGGCATATTACTATCTTTAGGAAAACGCAAATTTAAACCATTTCAGGTAATATTACAATATAACACACAAAAAGAAACCAAATATAACCTCAAAACAATGAATTTGACGTATATTTGTGACTTAGACCAAAGGTTTATAGAGTTAAACTAGGTCCCCATCAGGTTTATCTTTAGTACCATAGATAGTCTAAGACTAAGAGTTAAACCACTTTTTGTAATAAGAAATTTGATTAAACCACACTTTTAGTCCGAGACTATCGATAAACCATGTTTTGTAATAAGACGGTTTTAGTTTATATTATTATTAATCCATCCGCTGATAAGTCATGACCTCCTAAAAAATACCTCAAAGAAATCCTGTCCTTAAAATCACCCGTTTCAATACTTATTGTCCCTAAATTTAGGGGGAAAACCCCCAAGTTGGCATCACTGCTCATGACGCGAGCGATGCGATATCGAGTCGATTGTCAACTCGAATTGTACGCAGTGCTGCCATTTGATAAAAATTAAAGTCACCGGATCAACACCAAAAAGTCACCAGATTGAGCTAAATTCGAAGCAAAATGTCACCAGAAATCCCAAAAAGCAGTATTTCAGTAGAAATAATGTTTTATTGCCACCTATCGATGTATCGATCATACTGTACAGGCTACTCAAGCGTCAATACATGTTAAAATTGCCGTGTAGCTTCGGTCACGATTAGGGCTACCCCATCTCAGACCGTGGGTGTTGTAGTAGGAAAACTAAGGGAGTTTGGAACCCAGTGCGTACCATTATGACTAAGCACTTTGGGTTAACCGCAAGTGGCGGATAAACTACCGACTACTACTATCATACCCAAGGAGGGTTCGTGTCAGGCAGGCGGTCGACTGTGAAACCCTTTTGCAATATGACCAACATATTTTGCTAACCCCAAGCAACTTCCTCCAGGCAGGTCACCAGGGCAGGAAGAAGAAAAATCAATGCAAAGCGTCTACGATTTTAAATATTTACAATCATACATTAGACATAAAAATTAGATTATTTATTAAAAAATACTTTGTTTAGGTACTAGAAACATATATTAGTTACTTGGACTGTTAGTTTCTGCCCCGCAATTGGGCATTTAAAGCCAAGCAAGCCCGTTTTTGCCTTTTGGGTTTAAACCCTCGACCCATAACTAGCTGTGACTCAATGATTCCAACAGACCACTTACTTCTTTAAAATTACCAGACTATAGTAACAAACATTAAAATATATCACAATGTCAAAAACCTCCTTTTTTATTACATCAACAAATTCTAAGTATGAAAAAACAACCGTAATTGTAATAATAGTTTGCTTGTAATAATTATATTGTATCTTCAAAACAAGAATATAAATAGTAGGTAATTAAATTCTATAGAACCCTTTTAGGATAGATGTTGAAGAATCAAATATTTCTAGAAGTCGCTGAAGAACTAAAATTAGCTAAACGACAGAAATAAATCGCCAAAAGGGGACACAAGGTTTTTTTTTAAACATTACCCCACACTAGGATCTCTCCTGTGTCGTGGGTGCGTTTACAGTCATGAATTTCACACACAACACCCAGTCACCCAGACCCGGAACAACTACCTGCAGATCATACAAATATTTGTTCCGTGCGGGAATCGAACCTACGACTCGGAGCGCAGCAGCCGACTGTATCAGCCACTGCACCAACCGTGCCGTCAGAAAGTAACCCATATCTAGTGACAAAATCGCTAAGGTGCTAACACTGATTGTACGTACATCCATAGATTAATACATAACTAGTGGTCTTCCAGAAGTCTAAATTCGACCGTAATTTATATTTGATTTAATAATAATAATAAAAGCGGCATGGACGTTTTTATCGGGCCCTTCATAGTCCCGATGTAGATTTTCCAGCATCAGTATCCTGGTTACGTTTTGGCGACCACTTTGGGGAAACCGAAGGTTTTGTCTGTGCGATTATGGACGAAGTTATCATGACGAACAATTACCGGAAATATATTGTTAAGGATGGTACGGTTAACATCTGTCGGGCATGCCACCGTCGGGGTGAATCCATCAGACATATTATTTCTGGTTGTTCTCGTCTTGCTAACGGCGAATACTTGCACAGGCACAACCAAGTACCCAGGGTTATACGAGCACACCAGCAACTTGCGCTGAAATATAAACTTGTGGCCTTTGAGGTACCATACTACAAGTATATGCCCGACCCAGTTCTCGAAAATAGTCATATCACATTGTACTGGGACCGGTCTATCATCACTGATAGGACTATTGTTGCTAATAAGCCTGATATAGTGGTGATAGACTGAGTAGAGCGCCGCGCAATGGTTATTGATGTTACCATCCCGCATGATGAAAATATCGTGAAAGCCGAGAAAGAGAAACGAATAAAGTATCTTGACTTGGCACACGAGATTGTCGACATGTGGGATGTTGACTCGGCAATTATTATGCCGTTAGTCGTTACAGTCATCGGCTTGATCGCCAAGAGTCTCGACCAACATCTTAAGAGGTTCTTGTTAGGCGGCTGGATCAAGGGCCTGATACAGAAAGTGGTTCTCCTTGACACGGCACGTATTGTCAGGAGGTTCCTCTCTCTGACTCTCTAACCACCGGCAGCTTGGACCCTGATCCCGATGCCGGTCGGTCACTATTTTTATATTTTTAAATATATGTTTTATAAAAATGAAACATATATTTTAAAATAAAATTTTAATTTTAATTTAAAAATGTAATAATCTGTATATTAAGAAAATAAAAGAAATTATAATAATACAACAACGCAGGGCAGCTTGCGGCGAGCTGAATGTGAGTGGCGACACCTCGTACCCGAATGCTCCAGAAAGTCGATCAGGGCTTCGTCTCCGGTTTACCTTTATTGGTCGGCTGGAGTGGAACCCCATGAATGCCCGCAGGACTCTACACTAGTCGCTCAGACCAGTGTTACTCCTTGTCGCGTGTAGTTGTGGCCATTTAAGGGGCATCTTGTGAGTAGCAAGTCACCGTCTGCCACAGAATTTTACTTTAATGGTTGAAAGTCAGACGCCGTTTTTTCCGTTTGTTTTAGTATTAAATCCATTTAGCACCCATTGCAATATACCTTATACTTGTAGTTTCCATTTCATACAATAGTTTTATACCTCCGGGGACAATCCGAGACTTCATTTTATAGTGCAACCATGGAGAGTACCCGGTTAGTGTCCTATTACATTTTAGATTAAAATTTTCTAAAGGGCCTCTGCGTGTTGGACCCATGTCCCCGCGTAAGCCTATCAAAAGATGGGGTTCCCTCTCATAGGGGATATATTGCCGTGAATAGAGAAACATAATAATAACAATATTTATTTCAGGCAAAGCACAAGAGTTTAACGTTTACACATACTATACCCATATCACATTATAACTAAATTAATATCTAATTATAATTCGATTTATAAATAATAATGTCAAAAACACGGAACAAAACATCACAATATGAATTTTATGTTAAGATTGAACGCAACTATGTACAGTCGATACAAAATAAAATCCAATAAAAGCACAATAACAACACAAACTTAAAATTCACACGATTAATAACACAAAGTTAAAATACACGATATTAATATTTTTTGAGCTAAGATTAACATTTATGTCAGACTGGACTACAATATAAATTCAAATCAAATTAAAATATTTAGTGGCCATGTAAATGGTGTTGAATACAGTAGTCACAATGCTGTTTTTACATTAAATTAGTCTTAGGTGAAATGATGCTCTAAGCCTACGCATTACGGCATAGAAATCGTCGATACGGTTCTCAGCAAACATTCCAGACGCGCTACACCGCCAGGGCAACCTAAGCATGGCCCGGAACACGTTGTTGTATTGTACACGGAAAGTATTGTAGGTACTCTTTGTGTACTCATACCAAAGTTGGCCGGTGTAGAACGCCTGGCAGTATGCCTTAAACAGGGTTACTTTAGCCTGCTTCGAACTGTATACAAATCGTCTGGTGAGCATGTTAGGTACTAGTACTTTTACAAGCAATGCTTCACCTTTGTCTTTCTAAGTCAAGGTTATCAGTATGGTCATCGGTAACAATGTTTCCAAGATATTTAAAGTTATATACAATTTTAAGCGCAGTCTCACACAAATTTACGGGCAATATATTTTCTGGTTCTTTACCGTATTTAAAAATCAATATTTCCGACTTATTTACATTGCACGTCAAATAATGAGCGGCTGCATACTGCATAGCGCTCGCAGATCGCAATAAGTTTTCTCAACCCGCCAGCAGGGGGGCTGAGCAGCACCATATCGTCAGCGGAGCTAAGGTTATTGAGGCATTCGCCTCCTACGTGGCATCCGACTCTGGTTCTGCTCAGCTCCTCCAGTAGCTCGTTAATTTATAAATTAAAGCACTGTAGAAGTCAGACGACCTTGTCTTACCCCGCAGGCTAGTTTGTGTTTCAGAGAAGCTGCAGCTGCCCCACTTGACTCGATTTACTTGATTTGTGTACCAATACTCCAAAATAGTTATTTAATGTATTTGTAACACCTATTTTATCATACATATCACACATACATTTCAGTTTCTGCACTCCTCCATGTGGACTTTAACTATGCCAAATCTCACACTCCTCCGTGCGAACAATGTGCTTATAAAGGGGTACAAAGCTTTTCTTTCACGTTTTAAAATATAGATACTGGAGATATATCCTTTAATATAGGTAGGTATCCTATCTTCTCTATATAATTCTTCTGTATGTGTGTATATCACTGAAGTACTCCTAAACAGCTAAACCGATTTGGATGAAATATTCAATTTAATTCTTTATTGCAGTCCATAAGTAAATTATTAAAAAAAAAACAGATGGTAGGTTTATATCTGTAGACCAATTATGGACCCTGTTGGACACAGCATAGTTAATTAGGAGAGAGGAAGAGTATTAATAATAAATTGTAATTAAAATGTATCGTCGATGAATTATTTTATGCTATAGTAGCTTTTGCTAAGCAATTAATTTGAATACAAAAATATTAAATTTGTTTACATTTTTTATGACATTTGGTAGCCTGTTAAATATTTTTATAGACATCACTAAGGGACCCGAGGAGTGCATAGCTAGTCGACAAGTTGGTAGATTTAATCTATTTTTATTTCGAAGTATAATTTTGTTTTGTAACATACAAAACACGTCGTTCACGTTTATTATACAATTTTGGGTATTTACGGACAAATTTACATATTTCTAAAACAGAGATGCATGGTAGCGTTAAAATTTTGAGTTTTTGGAAATAGGGTTTACTAGTGTTGGTTTCTTCTATGTTTGCTAAGATTCTTATCATTTTCTTTTGTAGGATAGAGACAGCGGGTGCGTCTGTACTATTTCCCCATAACATTATACCATAGCTGAGCCAGGAGTAAGGTGACGAGTACAGTTGATAAATCTGTGGTGTTTTTGACTTCGCGTAGGGCGTATGGTGCCGTGTGGTGCCGGCTCAGAATACCACCACCCCATCTGCTCCCGTGGGTGTTGTAAAAGTCGACTAAGGGATTAGCCGGAGGATGGGCAGCAGCGTCCTTCGAATACATTAACAACTCAACTGCGATCGCCAACCCGTCTGTCAAGCGTGGCGATTATGGCAAAACTCCCCAATGAGCCCACAACACAACCATATCGGTCGTTGTGGTGATCTTTGGGGGAGGCCTGTGTCCAGCAGTGGACTTCTTTCGGCCGAAATGATGTGTAGGGCGTATGAAAATTTGGATAGTTTTGCTCTCACCTTGTTTACATGCAATTTCCAGTTTATATGAATGTCGATTGTTAATCCGAGCAAGGTAAATTCGTTTACAACTTCTAACTTTAACCCTTAAAATGTGAAATTTATATTTATTGGTATTTTTTGGCAGAAGTTAATATGCTTCTAGCATATTAACTTTGTTTTTGAAACTATGATTTTGAGATTATGTTCATTCATCCAGTACTGGTTTTGTTGCGTGTAGAATTTAAGTTTTCTTTTAGATTTAAATCGGTTTTGCATGAAACACGTAAGGAGATATCATCCGCACACAGGACACAAGATTCTTCTATTATTTTAGGCAGATCATTAATATAGATAATTTATAATTTGGCACAAATATCTTATACGCCTTATAATTTTTTTGGTGCTTTATTTTAATTTCAACCAAGCGTACCTTAACATTCGTTCTGTTCAGTATATAGTCAGAAATGTCATTAATCGATACCTCTTTGTCCACATTATTAATAAATAAAGGAATTTGTATGTCTGCCGCTTTAAATTTTCCTGTGGTGTCTTTATACCGTCCCTGTATTCCTACAAATCTAATTTTTTGTCGTTTTCTTTGTATTAATATCCAATTGTTGTCCTCATTTGTTTTAAATTCACCACCTTCTTGCGCTATTTGCGAAAAGGTGCGTTGTTTATTATTGTTCAGCGTAGGCACATCGCTCGCTGATTCATGTAACTGTGACTCACACACAACAGTAGGCAAAGCAGTCGGCGGCTGATGCGTGGGAGTGTGACCGCCCTCAGCGCATTTCTCAGTTAGTGAGCTAGATTCATTTAACGGCTGCGAAACGGAGACAGAAAGATGCGACTGTTCTTGTCCTGTACACTGACTAAGCGTAATCAATCTATTATCAGCTGTTTTCATAGATCTACTCTCTTAGTTAGTTATTAACTTATTATTTTATTTTGTGACAAATTAATTACGTCCCCCGATTCGCTATCAACTTTACGGGTTTCGCATCGCGTTATATTACATTCAGTACCTCTAATCATATTCACATAGTTTGATGACTGACTTACGTTTCCTAACGATGCTTTCTTCAAGTTATTTAACTCCAATCTTAATTCTTTAACTTGTTCTGTGGTAGCATATTATAGATAAGAAATAACAGGCATCCTATCACACTACCTTGAGGAATTGAGGCATTTATATATTTGCCGTCTGAACGAATCTTTTCTATTTACTTTGTTTTTTTATTGAAGAATTATATCTCTACTAGTTGTTGTCTGCCCGTTAAATATGATTTAACCCATTCGTGACGTTTGCCGCGTACATTTTTATTTTTCCATTTAATTTACTAAGTACTACTAAGCATATTACATGCTAAATTGCACTTTGTCAACACCGGGTACTCATACATATACATATTTTGTGTATGTTGAGTACCCGGGTCCCTGGATGGTTTAGATTCACAACTGGACCCAGCAGGTGGCGCTGCAATTAGGTTTGTATGTACACTGCCTGTGTGAAGCTGGGGTGGGCAGCTAGTATATAGTTATGTGTACGGATACGCGTCCCCCTCGTCCCGCACAGTATTAGTAAACTAAGATCATGCCATGCCACCCACGTATATGTGGAACCTTCCAGAACCTATTTTTATTATGTTGAAAGTCTTAGATCCACTTACTAATTGTCAATTACCATAAAACGAATGATGACCAAAACCATTAAGATAACGTAGTTATTACTGTGAACTCGACCATCTATGAGTCACCCTGGAACAAAGACCTTAAACGTATATAAACTTAGAAATTTTATAGCTAGATCTAGCAACTTTTGCATCCCCATTAAATACAACGTAGAAAAATTAGTACCTAGCTAAAATGCTAGCTACTTTTTATACCAACTTTAGAGCACAGCGCATTTTTTGAAGTCATGGAGTGGGAGCGTTCATAAATATATTTGTGTCGATATTTAAATACATTGTCTTCAGACAATGACAGCAAGATTGTCTAATACCTTGCAATACTATAGACGATAATTCTGAGCGAAGGGATTCCACTCCTCACCTGTGCAAAACTTCGAGAGTTCGAGGAAGCAAACAATAACTTTAGTTCTTCTATTTTAATTCTTCACTGTGTATCGAATAACGAAGATGGCAATAATTTTCAGGAAGTTTTTGGAACATATGCTGATCGGAACCGCTTTATATTATTCAAAACATCACAAAAGTAAGTGAAGTTTGGTAAGGAAAGTTTCTATTACAAGGTATGGTAAATAAGATGGGGTAGTGATCTCTCCCGAATGTGGATGTAAGGGTAACCCAATTGATGGAGCAAGCCAAATCAGGGGTAAGTATTTATTGACAAATCTACAGCGCTTATACCCTCATTTGGTGAAGTACAACGGGTGGGAGACCCAGTGTTTAAAATACATAAATTATGGAAATCTATAATTTGCAATATATATTCACCATTAGAATTTGTTATGGAATTTCCCCATGATCTATGTTGCGAGTTGAAGTCCCCCAGTAACAAAAATGGCCTGGGGATATAGGACAGAATATTATTAATTTTATTAAAAATTTGTAAAGAAGGATGTGGAAAATAAATAGATGTTAATTTTACTAACATTAATACATATGATAGAATATTCATTATAATGAGAAGGAAGAGAAATAATGGTATAGGGTAAATTATTTTTAACCAGGATAGCTACACCACCGTAACCGTCGTACCTGTCTTCTCTTATACAGGAATATTTAGAAACTCTAAAATTATAATGTGATTTTAACTATGTTTCGAATAGGCTTATAATAAATGGGTTATATTTATTAGATTGTTTTTTTTTTTTAAATTGTTTATGCTTCTGCATTTCCATTGGATTATTGTTGTATAATCCATTACTCAAACCATCAATTGTGGATTCGATTATAGGGGCAACGTTGGACGGTATAACCATATTATTTTATATAAGAACACTTAATAATGTGACTATAATAATGCTGCTCAGAATGCCACCACCCCATCTCCTCCCATGGGTGACGTAAAAGTCGACTAAGGGATTAGCCGGAGGATGGGCAGCAGCGCCCTTCGAGTACATTAACAACTCAACTGCGATCGCCAACCCGCCTGCCAAGCGTGGCGATTATGGCAATACCCCCCAATGAGCCCACAACACATCCATATCGGTGGTTGTGGTGATCTTTGGGGGAGGCCTGTGTCCAGCAGTGGACTTCATTCGGCCGAAATGATGAATATCTTTAATATACATTTGGGATTCATGATTATTATTAACCATAGTTGATAAGACACTACCATTAATAGGGGAAAATATAGTATTATATTCACTCATCACTGTATTGTGAGTAACCTGGTCATAGTCAGGTGTAAAATGGGGGCGCGTTTTAATTTTTGAATATACTGTTTTTTATAAGATATATTCTGTTTTGTTCACTGATTGGATTGTGTAAGTGATGTAGATTTTTTAGGTGTTGATAAAATAAAATAAATGTCCTGCTTGTAGCAAAATGAAAACCTGAACACAAACAACACAATCATCATCTACATTACAAGAGTCTCCTGGGTGATCCGGTCCACATTTAAAACAACGCGGTTTCGCTCTACATTGTACTTTTGTGTGACCGTATCTACAACAATTGAAGCATTGAATGGTTGGGTACAGATATAATTGTACAGGTAAGGCATTATAGCACACTAATATACGCTTTGGCAAAACCTGACCATCAAATGTAACTAACAGAATATGTATCTACAGTTTTTGTGAAATCGATTTTAAAATTATCCAGCAAATACTTCAACATGATTGCTAAACATATACCAATCCACTAGTTTATAATTTGGATAACTTGGCATATGCTTATTGTTATGACAATTTATGCTTGATAAAAAAAATACACTTCGAATTACGAACCTTCTCCTTTTTGAAGTTGGTTAAAAAGCACGTCTTGTCAAATTCTCGGTTCCCACCCTTTTTTTGCATACCGCGTTCCCTTTCATCATTTCGGCCGAGTGAAGTCCACTGCTGGACACAGGCCTCCCCCAAAAGACACCAAAACGACCTATATGGGTGTGTTGTGTGCTCATTGGGGGGTCTTGCCATAATCACCACGCTTGGCAGACGGGTTGGCGATCGCAGTTGAGTTGTTAATGTACTCAAAGGACGCTGCTGCCCATCCTCCGGTTAATCCCTTAGTCGACTTTTACGACACCCACGGGATGAATTGGGGTGGTGGCATTCTAAGCCGGCACCACGCGGCCTTTGCTTGTCCTAAAAGCACAATAAATATAAAAAAGTCTATCCATTCTTGGCCGTATGGGTGTAGATCCCTTTGCCTGCACTGTAAATACGTAGACAGAGTAAACTGTTTAAGGACGAAAGACACCAAAAAATTTACATCCATTCCAATGCAAATTCCAATACAACAGTGTTGCCACCTTAGCGATTTTGTCACTAGCTCTTGACCCCTTTTGGCGATTTATTTCAGTCGTTTAGAGATTTTTTGTTTTTAGCGACTTCTAGCTATATTTGAGTCGTCTTCATATATCCTAAAAAATTTCTATAGAATATGAATTACTATTTATATTCTTGTTTTGACTTACAATATAATTATTACAACCAAACTGTGTTATCTATTTTTACAATTACAGTTTTTTTCCATACTTAGAATTTGTTGATGTAATAAATCTGATTTTTAACATTGACAATAAAAGTGGTATTGAGTCACAGGGATTATTGTTATCAACTTCCTGCCCTGCTGTCCCAAGCTACTTGGGGTTGGCGAAATTAGTGTTATTTATATTCCAAAAGGGTTTTACAGTCGACCACCTGCCTGACACTAACCCTCGTTGGGTATGGTTGTAGTAGTCAGTTGTTTATCCGTCACCTGCGGGCAACTCAAAGTGCCTAATAATAATGGTACACACCGGGTTCCAAACTCACTTAGTCATCTTCTACGACTCCCACGGCATGAGATGGGGTAGCCCTAACCGTGACCGGAGCTACACGGCAATTTAAACATGTACTGCCGCTTGAGTAGCCAGTCCAGTACTATCGATATTTCGATAGATGGCATTACTATATTGTTTCTACTAAAATATATTTTTGGGATTTCTGGTGACTTTCGCTTCGAATTTAGCTCAATCTGGTGACTTTTGTGTGTTGATCTAGTGACTCTAATTTTCATGAGGTGGCAACACTGCCGAGGTGGATAAAAGCCGCGAGAATTTGAGAAAAAAAGGGCGGGAAAGTCGAATTAAAAGGCGCTCTTTTTGAAACTAAATAAATTTAATTTGTTTTGACCTATAAATAACCAGTTTTTAGCCCTTTTTCAATTCCATGAGTGAATTTAGTGGTGGGCTCATGGAGCCCTCGGCTTTCGATGCCACTTTAAAGCGGAAGAGTACAACTTGTATCCGCGAAGATGAACCGGTTTCCAAGATGTTACCCAAGTTCATAAATACTAAAAGGGGTTTATTCAAAGATATCCTTCCAATTTATGAAGAACAGAACCGAAAGGATTATCCCGTTTTACTTTTTCAGGAAAACAAGGAAAAAATTGATCCCTTTAAAATTAATAAAATTCTTAAGGACTTGGTGCCACCTAACACGTATGTTAAGCCCATTGGTCATTACTTTATCAAGATCTTTTTTCCAACAAAAAAAGAAGCAAACTCTTTCATTATGAATAAGCCCATTCATAGCAAACATAACTGGTCAGTCAAGATACCTTTTGATCAAATTGAAAGCCAGGGAGTAATAAAGGTCCCTACTGAAATTGATGATTCTGAACTTCTATCGTCTTTGAAGTCACCTGGGTGTGAAGTTTTAGGTATCAAGAGGTTTAAGAAGAAGCTTCCTGATGGCTCACTTACTAGTCTCCCAACAGTATTGGTAACTTTTTTGAATATTAACAGACCCAGTCATGTTACTTATGAACATTTATGGCTAGAAGTAAGAGAATATTTTAAACCTTTAGTTCAATGCTTTAACTGTTTCAAATTCAACCACACTAGTGGTTCTTGCAAAAATGCCCAAGTTTGTTCCATCTGTGCAGGTAACCATTTCTATAAAGAATGTTCACAAAAAGATAAAATTAAATGTAATAACTGCCAAGGACCTCACGTAGCAGTCGCCTATGAGTGCCCCCTTAAGGCTTCGAAAGTTGCTGAAATTAAAAACAGAATTTTGGGTGGTACATCATATGCTTCAGCTATTAAAGGCTCCAAATCAGTCTTACATACATCTAATGACAAAACCTCAAAAAATATATCTTTGAATTCTAATGTGAATACTAAAGCCACATCACCGCAGAAACGATTCATTATAAGCGACATATTGAACTGTGATTCAACATTAAATGGTATTATAAAAACAGTTGTAGATTTGATTTCCAAGAAAGATGGAGCACCAATTACATCCAGGATAATAAAAGAATTGTTAATACACAATTTAAGCAATATATAATACTATATGGATAAAGTTATTAAAGTATATTAATGTAATAGAACTAAATTTCGCACTGGAATCCTAGATATATTTCCCCTAAACTTGATGTTTTTAAATAACTTTATTGATAATAGTATTGATAGCATCAACTTTATTTTAATTAATAAATGGAACCTGACTTTGCTGTAATAAAAAAATAAGCATATGGGTTATATTTGCAAGAGGCTCCGATCAACCTCTCAGAGCCATTGCTATTAAATTTATATTTTAAATTCACTATTATTGATATAAGATTACAATTTTCAAAATATTCTATGTCAAATTGAATTTGTTTCTTGTATTTTCTCTATTATTTTGTGTGTATATTGTCCTTCTCCACCTAATGGTAAATTTGATATTAATATTCTGAAAGAAACATTTAGTAAAATAAAAACATAATTTCTTATTCATTGCATACTTTAATTTAATGCTCTTCTTCTGTTTTTTGGGTGCTAAAATGAATAACATAATATGAATGATAAAAACTGCATTCGTTTTAATGATCTTAATATTGTAATTTAGCCCCTATAGACAATAGGAGTCAATGTTAGATTTAGTTTTTGTTTCTCAATCTTTCAGTTCCAGTAGTCATAGGTTAAGATTTGGACATTGTAAAACATCTTGTCATTTGTATAGATTAAAACTCTCCGGACAAAAAAATGTTAAATATATTGTAAATAGGAAAGCTATTGCTAATTGTTCTTTGCAAAGTGTAAAATAACAATTTTTATGATGTTCTTTGATTGTAAGTAGTTTTCGGTGCAGCGCAACATAATACACAGATTACTTTGCTTTTGGGCTAATAGGTAATTGTAAATATTTAAATAATGTACATTGTTGATAACGTAGTGGAAATAAAACCTCTGATTATTGATTTTATAAACCTACTCCGTGTCTCCGTGACTGTGATTGATTTAGCAATGTCAATTCATCAATTGTCAATTTGTCAACCTATGTCAACACATACTGGCGAAATGTGACATACCTAAAAATGTGTTTTGTTTTATTTTTATATGTAAGGAAAAATATTTGTGATTTATTAAAAATTTCAATTTTATATTCATCCTAAGTTCTGTTAGATCTATATGAATTAGTTATAAGACTATACTATGTACTAGGGATGCAAACCAGTAAAATTACCCCGCTGAAATACGATATTATATATAGATATTAGTTTTGTCATATATATTATATAGATAATGTTAAGTATAACTTAGACATAAAAGATTTAAGTTAACATGTAAAAATAATCCGAATTGTTAATTTTTTGTTGGGTTGATGGTAAGACCAATGCCCGTAATAAATGAAAAAAAAAAAAAAAAAAAAAAAAAAAGCCCCGAAATCCTAAAACTAAAACACAACTAAAACGGAGTGGTTACGTACTCTGTGAAACCAACCGATTTAGATATTGCGTAGCAACCAGTAAACACAACAATGAATCGTGTAAAATTGCATATTTAGTACATTGTCTGTATTGTTTATAAGTGAACAATCATGCGGTTGAAATATTCAAAGACGCTTTTGGAAGCACAGGTAATAAATTAATGTTATGTACTAAGATTATATAATTATATGTTCTAAGTTTACGTATAAGTTACCATGTTAGGATTACAAGTTTATTATACATTCAATGAACGGCATACTATTCCAGGATACAGAGAGTCCTATAGCAGACATCAGCTGGTCTCCCAATAACGTGAAGTTAGCAGTGGCTACATGTGAACGATTAGTTTTGCTATTCGACCGTGACGGCATCCGTCGGGATAAATTTGCCACCAAACCTGCTGACCCTGCTGCAGGGAAAAAGTCGTATGATATTACAAGTATGTGCTGTTTTTAAATGTAAGTATTGTGTAATATAAATATTGTTTTGCCGTGAGCATAAACAGGCAGACGATGGAAGGCTGATGGAAGACCTAAGGTGTAAGAACAGTAACACGTGTGACAGTAACAGTAACAGGTGTAAAAGTTAGTCAATGATGATGATTATGAGTCATTGTAGACTAGAGTATGTCTTTTTAATAAAATAAAGAATGAGTTTTGTTACTTTCCCGACTGGGGTTCAGAAACAGGTTGTCTTACGCTCATCTCTGAAAAATTACAATTAATCATGGGTGGCTTTTAATAGCATAGAAATGCCGATTTTATGAAAACGTAACTACTCTTTAAAAAAAATATAGCATGCAAGATGATAAGATTCGTTCTCTCGGAAAGTTAATCAAGATTAATTACGGAACTGACGTTACAGCCGTTAAAGGGTAGACCCAAATATTTAAATCGTTAGATAGGCCCCATGCCCATATCAACAACTGTGACTGTTAGATTGACGTGTGCATAGATTGACCACACAATTTTATTGTAAAACTATATTCAATAGCATAGACACGCAAGACACTGCGTCGATGACTTGCGACTTCACGTGTAACAATTGCCCTACTGTATAAATGGAAAATATGTACACACGGCTACGCATCAACGTAGACTGTTTGGACTTAACTATTAGAAGTTGAACACTGCGAAACGTGCGAGAGGGTGTAGTACTTTTTGTCGTTTCGTCCCACTCTCGTACATACTCGACTACTCGGCTACACATGAAGCTGTACAAGTCCAGTTTAGTTAGAGCGCGCGGCACACACCACTACCATGCGGTGCTCTATCCATTATAAACATATAGACAACTATTATATACTTATCATAATTATCTGTATATATTTGTAAGCAAGTTTAGCTCGTCGCCTAATACTTCTTTTTTGATTTGCGCTGCGCCTGAGTGCCTATAATATATCTACTAATATTTAATATGAATAATTATAAATTTATAGGATTAGGAAAAACGATTATTATTAAGGAAATGTCGCTAAAGTCTATAGAAGTAAAAGTAGATAAGTTTAAGGATATAGAATTTAATTAAAAAACCAGCCTATTACTGTTCCACTGTTGGGCGCCTTGTCTCAGGATGAGAAAAGTTGCGCCCTAGTCCACCACGCTGGCCTAGTGCGAGTTGGCAGGCTACACACATCATTGAGAACAGTATAGGAGCCCTCTCGGGTGTGCAGGTTTCCTCGAGAGGTTTTCCTTCATCGTTAACGCAAGTGATAATCAAATTCTGATCCACACATGAATCTGAAAAATCAGCGGTACCTAAGCTATAAACTTCCATGGTTAGCGCGAAACCAGAATACAAATACGGAATACCACTCAGTATTTGCGCCACCCACAGTGGTAGCGAACATCGTTCATATCTAAATAGGCCTTTAGCAAAAGTTTTTAGGAATTAAGATACATTAGCCACTAGCTTTTTCCTGCGGCTTCGCACGCGTGGAATTATAATAAATTGCGGTTATACTAATAAATAGTCCAAGTCCATAGGCTACCAGACGTCACGTATTTTCTGACGAAGGAAATGTGGACGATTGAGTAGTGTTAGTATGTACTAAGAACGCAGGCCTGCTAGCTTGCTTAGACGGCCAATTTTCAGGTATCAGGTAATCAAGGTACATAAAAACATTACTTACCACACATAAATTCTCCGAGCTCATTTTTACGTATATTTTAGGCAATGTCCTTAAAAATAAGTCGCCAATACTCCCAGACACTTTCCATCGGCCGTATTGCTTTGCAGACGCTTTAAAACTCCCAAAATAATTACTTAACTTCACGTAAATTCTGATGCTCCATTTTTATATATGTCCACCAGACAACTATTTTAAAACCTTTTACAAGAAGACAGACTGATCCAAGGGGCCAATCATCCCCTAAACTCAATTTTAATTCCTCTGTGGGTAGGAGCGCGCGGGCATTATCCACGCGCATGAACGATGACGCGGTCTTTCAAGGCTAAGCTGGGTTATACTGGGGGCTTATGACCCTCTTGTGTTGGCCAGTGGGGAATCCTTCGAGGGAACTATCCGGCTTGCTGAGCCAGCGGTGGCAATTGCCGTAGCCAAAATTCACGCTTTGGGTCTGCAGACAGCACCTCACAAAACCAAGGTGCTATGGTTACACAAACTGCTGTGGAGCGCAGAACCACCCAGTTCGCTGCTACGCGTTGGTGACGCGCAAATCGGGGTGGGCCAGTACATAAAGTACCTGGGGCTCACCCTGGACAGTCTTAGGGCTTCGAGGAACACGAGCCTCGTCCGCCAAGTCAAGAGGGTATTTTACACCGGCTGCAGCCCAATCTCGGGGGATGAAGTGAGGAAGGTTTTTTAAACGTTGGCCCACACTGGGATTTCTCCTGTGTCATTGGTGCGTTCACATATAATCCACACACAATACACCCAGACCCGGAACAACTACCTGCAGATCATACAAATATTTGTTCCGTGCGGGAATCGAACCCACGACCCAGAGCGCAGCAGCCGACTGTATCAGCCACTGCACCAACTGTGCCAAGTTCGCCGCCTTTACGGTGGAGTCGTGCGGTCCGTGGCCCTCTCTGGGGTGCCTGTATGGCCAGCTCGAATATCAGGCGTCCAGGGCAGCAGAAACAAACTTCATAGTCTGCAGCGGGGAGGGGTTATACGGATCGCATACAGCACAGTGTCCTACGAGATGGCAATGGGGCTCGGGAGTCGCGGGCACGTTTATTAAGGAGTCTACGTGCTTATATCGGGTGACCCCCAGGAAGATGGCGGCGCGCACATAGTCATGTGCCGTATCAAAGCACAGCCACGCTTCGAGGGTTGATACAATTACGGAAATAGGACGCAAGATTCAGAATTTAGTTCAAATTTATTCTACGATAAAAGGCGATACCCCTACGAAATCAAGACGAAAAAGTCTACACAAAACTCATAGACCAAACATTGAAACATCAAAATCAACATAAATAAAATAAAAGTGTCCGTTCTGATAATCTATGTGCTGCTAACCTAACCTGTTAACCGAATAAATGATGAACCTTAAATTTTAACAACACATCACTGACTCATGAAACCATAAATGAAACACAAGCCAAAATCCTATCAGATAAGAAAACTATTGTATTAGGAACTCAGCAATTTGATCGTCTAGCTACGAAACTAGCCCTACATAAAAAATGGGAAAAAGATAGAAAGAAAGGAATTTATTGACATACTATATACAATACTTCATTATATCGACCATACAATGTCCACTACTGAACAAAGGCCTCCCCCATAGATTTCCACGACTGTGTTATCATATTGGGGGGAATTTGCCAGTACTCACCACGCTTGGCAGGCGGTTTGGTTGGTAGCGCAAAATGGCTACTGTTGCCCATCCCTCTGGTTTAGAGTCCCTTAGTCGCCTTTTACGACCTCCATGGGAGGAGATGGAGTGGTGCTATATTCTTAATCTGGACACCACACGGATAGGACACCACACCGATAATAAAATACTTACAAAAGAAAAAATCTTAAAAATGAAAGCTGTAACGAGTTTCCACTCAGCATGGTGCTGTACACTAAAAAAAAGCAAATCGGTCACTTGCTGGTTAGCTTTCGAACAAATAGGATCATAGGTTGTCAATGGGTGAGCGACGCTATTTGCAGTCATTCTATTCTTATTTTGTTATGTTTAATCAAATTAACGATTGGTTGCTATCTCGATATTAATTTTGTGTTTCTAATATTGGGATTAAAATTATATTAGTATAATCTCTGATTTGTTTCTCCAGATCCTAAAAATATAATATATATTTTGCAGTTAAATATTTTCCGTGAGTACAAGCGTGAATCAGCCAAAACCAACTGGAATACATATAGCTATTACATATTTAGTACTAGCTGGGACCCGCGGTTTCACCCGCGTTTTATTTAAAAGAAATTTAGAGTACTTCGACATAGACACTTGACATAGAATAAATATATTGGATTTCAAGGGTTTTTTTTTACGCGAAAGCCTAATTTTTTCTAAAATAAAAGTAGCCTAAGTTATTCCTTATAACATCAGCTACCTGCCAGTGAGGGTCCCGTCAAATCCGTTTCGGAGATTACCCGGAACAAACGGACAGACAGACAGACAAAAAATATTAAAATAGTTTATTGTTATGTGTAACGTACATACTTTCATATTTATTTAGTAAAAAGCTGTTATTTTGACATTACAAACATACACTTTTATTTATTTGTATAGATTTACAACGATGGTACGTTTGGTGAAGTAGCTGATCGCAGGGTCGATCTTAACACACATTTGCATGTAGATTTTGTGACTGTAAACTGTACTCATAGAATATCAATGTGGAGCATATATAAAAAATAGAAATAAGTTAATTGCATCTTACTGCTAAATATGGGTTTTCTAATGGGTCTAACAATACTACAGGCATATCATTCAGCGACAACTCAGAATTGCTTGGCGTAGCACAGAGCGACAACATGGTGTTTGTGTACCGCGTGGGAGCGGATTGGAGCGGCAAGAAGGTGATCTGTAACAAGTTCCCGCTGACTGGCGCACCCACGACGCTGCTATCGGCGGATAACGGTTTCTATACCGGCACTAGCGATGGGAAAATAAGGTCAGGAGCATTATACCTATAAATTACTCAAAGCAGCTGGGTGCGGATTGGAGCGTAGTATGGTAGGTATTGGCTTGAAAGAGATTTTAGAGGAGGATATTGAGTGAGATATGATAGGATGATTATATTTTTTAATAATATAATAAAAATATAATCTCACAATAACATCTATGCCACGGATTGCACGTTAAGCCATCTTGTTTCATTGTTTCGGGCAATCAGAAACCCGAAGTCCCGTAGATCAGTCTAACCTTAGGATATCCTCATACTGCAGTAACTGACGGGTTGCGTAGGCGGTAATGGCAATCGATTTGTATAAATTACTTATTTCTGATACTCAATTCAATGGATTCTCGTAACCCCAGCGCGACTCTTGCTCAAGCCAGTCCGTGCCGAGCCAGTAGCTTCAAAAACCTCCAAACAATTAAGTTATACTGATTCAACTTACCCAAGCTTGACATGAGCAACGGCCAAACCGAAGCCCAAGTCCCACTAGGCCGTGCCCTTAAATTAAGCAACACAGCAGTGTTGCTTAGTTTGCAAGATATCCCGTGGCTGGAGGCCCAGTTTGGCTTAACTAAATGGCCCGATTAAGCGGCAACAGCTCCCTCAACTTCCGAGAAGCCCATATAAAAAGGTATCTAGTAAATCTACGCCATTATTTATATATAATATTTGGGAGGGATAGACTGATAATGACGCACGGTTATGCAATTCTGGATAACCTGTTTAATCGTGGTTCATGTAATGCAGTTGCGTCGAGTATTTTCGTCATCTAAACGTCAAGACGAAAGTATTTTATCATGTCCTACTTGTGTGAAACCTAACCTACCTACGGTGCTGAACCGTGGACACTAACGGTACAGCTAGTCTACAAATTTAAGGTTACTCAGCGAGTTATGGAGAGGCCTATGCTTGGCGTGTCGCTGAAGGATCGAATCTGGAATGAGGTGATCCCACAGAGCACCAAAGTCACAGACATCGGATCAGTAAGCTGAAGTGGCAATGGACAGCCCATATTAGCCGTAGTACCTACGGCTGTTTTATATCTTTGTACCACATCGTGTTGAGACGAGAAAGTCACCCGCCTGGTGGTAAGCGCTATACCTACCCATAACAAAAGACTAGGCCTGGATGGCACCACACTGCGATCGTCACCTCAAGACATGATGTTATTTAGTATCTTAAGTACAGTAATTTACTCGCTACGGAGCCCTTCTAACGACAGTGATGTCTAAAGTTTAATTAATGTCTGGCGCTGGGGTTATGCCTACCTAGCCGGCCTCTTGCAATAAGAGACCTACCACCAGTGAAGTTGGGGTAAACGTGTTCTTGAACGGAGACCACGGCTTGCCAAACGTAGTGTAGGATGTCCACAGGCTCGGTGGAGTGACGATCTTCACAGAGTAGCTAACATGAGCTAGATAATAAAAGCCAAAGATCGTGCTCAGTGGTGCGATATTGGAGAGGCCATGTCTAACAGTAGACTGCTATGGGCTGATGATGATAATCATGTTAAACAATGCGTAGATCTTTGGACTGCAAGAGCAACAAGAGCAGCAGCATGTGGGCGGGAGGTGCATGTTGCGTGTCTTTAGCACGCGGTGGCGAAGGCACGCTTGCGTCTGGCCATGTCGACGGCACGCTCTACCTCAATGGACGGTTGTTACTGCGATATGCGTTGCCTCCCACTGCACTAGTCTTGCTGCCTCCTTATGTAGGTATCATAACAAATTCTACTGATTTATATAGATACATGTAGCGTCTTAATGTTTTGCGTTGGTGAAGGCGTACGTAGAATGAAGATCGAGCACTCTACAAAGGGCTATTGCTGCGATAAGCGCTTTCTCACTTGCCTCGCCGATAGGTCTGCCAAAAACGGTTAAATCTCTCACTAAAAACACACCTCAACACTGACTAGGAATATTTACGTTTATTAGCATACCTAACGTAAAAATAAGTCGTATAAAACAGATTTTAACGTCAAATTCTTTCCAGCACATTTCTGTACGCTAACTTCAAAATAAAACCTAAAGAACGAGAGGGCGGTAAAATTTAATAGCTTATTACGATAAACTTTATTTTGTGTATCTTCAAGACGACATTTTTTGTTTTTTAACAAAATTTTAATATTTTTGATGGAATTAATTAAAAATAATACTGATAGTATTGTCTATGGGTCATGTAAAAAAATAATATAAGTATCAGATATGAAACGGACCTGAAAAATAGGCGAGTGTAACAGGAAATATAACATAATTATATGAAATGTAAGGACTAGTTTATAACAAGAATATAAAATACTATTTTAACGTATGCCTCGACTAGCTCAGTTCTGACTAAAAACTCTTGTACAGTGATATAACTTTTATTGACACAAGTTTTTTAGTTTACAATGCACGTACTTAGTTACTTAATATTAAAATTATCGCGTCCCATCCGATCAGTTGCGGTAACGCGCCGGCCGCCGTATATTTCGACATCGCGGGATTTTCAAAATCAGCTATTACGTGGGAATTTGGCGATGAAGGCGCGCAACTAGTGTCACGCGTTACACTATGTCACATAATTATATGAAATGTAAGGACTGGATTATAACAAGGATATAAAATACTATGTCTTAATTTAATTAAGGATTTATTTATTAATTAATATATCAAGATTATGATTAAAACATACATACAGTATTACAATCCTTTGTTTTAATTAGGGCATGGACGAATCCATAATACAGAAAAAATACAATATTATAATCCTTTGTTTTAATTAGAGCATGGATTCGGTAATTCAGAAAAACGGATTTTAGGCTTGAAATTTTAGATTTTCTCAACTGCGCGTTTCGTCTTCTGGCCGAGACAAGTCACGTTGCTTGTAGCACACATTGAAACATATTTGTGCGATGTATGCAACGTTGCCATTCCGTTCATAGACTAATATTTATATAGGGTTCTACTTTAATAATGGAAAATATTTGAATACTCTATTAAGTATCGGTTAGGCTCTATCAAGTATCAAGTACCGATAGTAAATTGATTAATTTTAAATACTTGACTAACGAAATATTTACTGACTCCTTATTATTTTCAACATCCATCTATGGCGGTGCGCGGCGTGGCATCGCAGTCGATATTTACCTATGATCGTAGTCGATTAGCGCAGCCGTTAGGCTGCCTAACTATGCGCTACTAGAGGTGAGACGTACTAGGTAAAATACGTTCTAAGTTTTAGAAGTACGCGTACTTACAGATACTTGTTCCAAAAACTACGTCCACAAGTATTTAGGCATCTCTAGTATATTGATGTTTCCTTATCTAGCATCTTCATACGTTCGAGTAATGAGGAGTTTTAAAGTGCTATCAACGTCAGATAAACAAACAGCATTTATTCGAAAGATAGCAAAAAAAAAACTTATAATAGATAGGCTTTATTTGACGAGTTAGGCGATTACCTGAAGAATTAATTTATCTGTATCTTAATTCCGACGTTTCTTTAGTGTCAGTAATTGGTTTATTTGAAATAAACATATTTGCCTATGACTAACAATTGACGAAGAGACTCAATAAATTAATTCATTAACGCATCTGGTAGAAATATAAGAATTGTCAGGTCCTGGCCCGATCATTTTACAATATGGGATTCAAAATAATTCCATCGCTGATTCAGACTTTATTGACAGTATTTTTTTAGTTCTTCATTCAAATATTTAAATCGGCTTTATACGTTACCGCGTTAGTCTATTTTGTTTATACTTGTCGATTAAACTCACGACTAACTGAATTTCAGCAGTATGAAAATTCGCCGAATGTCCTCTTTTCTTCGATTCCTTTGGAAATAAAATATAATTACTATACGTACACAATAACGGGAGCCTTAAACAAACTCAAAGTAAATAATCACAAACAACAAACATAACTAAATTTAAAATACCAGTGATATATTTTGTCACAGAGCATGGAATAGTCTGTCCTGCTCTAACACCTGTTTATGTACTTGTTTGTTTCATCTCCCTGAAGTAAGCGTCGCTTGAGTCCAAATAATTGGTCAGGTAGTTGTTTGTTAGATAAATGGCAACTGAAAAGTAGACAACCAGTTATCAGACAGACAAACAGTCAAATAATTAAATTTAATAACATTTATTCGGTTGATAGTTTTTAGACGTCTTATCTGACGATTGAAAAATAGGCCTTAAATCTAATTATTGTGTCAATAATTTGTCACTCCTGTTTAAAGTGTGGTGGGGAATTGGAATCAGACAGTAGAGCCGAAAATTAATCATTAGAAAGGTGCAGCAGAGTGATAAATTATGTAGGCAGATGTCACATGATCATGGGTCATTCACCTTTGCGACTCACACTAAGCTGTTGTGGTTTATACCTAATTATATAGGCTAGTAAGCTATAGTAAATATATCTTTTTTAGAAATTTAATAAAAAGCTATCGATAGTAGTCTGGTTACTTATGTAGATTTATTTCGTAGAAGTCTAGCTTATAGTATGAGAAAAAGTGGTCAAACACGAGTTTGGCGCGAAGTCATAGTTCCTAAAATCCTAATACCTACCCATTTATGCACAGCGCTGCCGAATTTTTACGCGTGTACGAGTACCAGAATAGGCAAGCCCGCCAGGCCACGTGATCATGGGTTCCTGAACTTAGTGCTGCCTACAGAGACAGAAAGGTTTTATGCAAACGGAAACAAGTTTTTTTTTTTAATTTAAATTAATTTTGAATATGTGTAAAATAAAGATTGATGTTCTGTTAACGTTTTTGCAAAAACGCATCTTAACAAGCTATAGATATACCTCCTAAAATATTTTCCATTCATAAAGTAAGACCTTATATAGGAAAATTCCGTTGCGCCCGTTGCCCGTGCCGTTTCACTTTCTTTATCACGCACACGTTGATTGGATTGCGCTCAGTCCGACGCAACAACATTACACCTACACTTAAAGTTTCACGTGAATATTTGTTTGTAAAATATATATCTTTAAACATTTTCATAAATGTACTCAAAAAAGGCTTTGGTTGATATGATGAGGATGCTGATGAGACTATAAAACACGGTGCATTTTGATATTAATTATTTAATGATATTTCATAAACTCTTTGTAGTTTCTTTTCAATACATAAATAGCTATAATATCCCTGGACTGTGTTGATGTATATTTTATGATCGTATAATATTTTCTTTAGTTGATAGTGGGATCCTGTGACGGTCGCGTGGTCGTGTATGAAGTGCAACGTGGTGCTCTCCTTCGCAGCTTGGAGCCTCAACTACCACCTGATCGGCGTGATCTAATATCAGCTGCTCCTAGTCCTTCTGGACAGGTACCTCTTTATCCTTATTATGATGACAGTTATGATCTCATACATATCACTTCGTCGTTTCAGCCAAATTAAGTTCACTGCTGGATACAAGCCCCCCAAAGATCGCCACAACGACTGGCCTAGGTGAGCAGTGGGCTCACTGCGGGTTTTTGCCATAATCGCCACGCTTGGCAGGCGGGTTCGCGATCGCAGTCGAGTTGTTAATATACTCGAAGGACGCTGCCGTCCATCCTTTTACGACACCCACGGTACAGTGGAAATATGTACAACAGTGATTCGACTCTTGTGATGTTGCGCGCAAAGCCGACAATGTCGGAATGGAACGATAACCGTAGGGTTGCTACTAAGACAAAATAAATGAACAAAATAAATAAAATTTAATGGTTTATTATAATAACAAGCTGTTGCCCGCGGTTTTACCCGCGTGTTTATTTTTATCAATAAAATACAAATATAACCTATATCAGTCAGGGATAGTGTAGCTTTCTATTAGTGAAATAAGTTTTAGAATCGTTTTAGTAGTTCAAGAGATTTCCCCATACAAACAAACACACAAAACCACTTTATAACTTTAGATAAGCATACCCTACGATACAGCACAACTGCTCAACGTTAGATCGGGGGTCAATTCACTGGTCGGGCAGCTGTAAGACGGGTTTCTGTAAGAAAAGTAGTAGTAACAGCCCGGAAATTGGAGATCTCCATTAGATTGGTATGCTCCCTATTACATACGACGGATTACGGCATCAGCGAAAAATATGTAGGGTTCCCAATACAAAGATAATTAAATGGAACTTTATGTACATATACATAGGTATTACCAAATTGTGAAGTTATGATAATGTTTATATTTCTTTGTATAAGTACCACATTTTTTGCCGTGTGGTGTCAGCTAAGAATACCAACACCCCATCTCATCCCATGGGTGTCGTAATAAGCGACTATGTGATTAGCCGGAGGATGGGCAGCAACTATACGGGCATAACAATCGAGAACTTTTCTAACTCAATTACGATCGCCAGTCTGCCAAGCGTGGTGCTTACGGCAAAACCCTCCACACACAGACCCATAGTGGTAGTTGTGGCGAACCTTGGCGGAAGTTTCTGTCCAGCAGTGGATGTTTTTCGCCTGTTTTTTTTTAGGTGGCACCAGAATAATCAAATTACGGAGTCAGCTAACACGTGACCGCGCCACAAAAAACTAACCATGGGAGAAACTCTGATATCTATGGAAGAAACAGTAATGTCTTAAGTCAACTCCCGCGACTTCAAACAGGAATTCATGTCTGTAAACGCACCCACGACACAGGAGAAACAATAAAGTGGGGCAAAGTTTAAAAAAAAAAAAACTTGGCGACACTCAGGCAATTCATGAATAAAGCGTCTAAACGCTTCTTCGACTCTGCCCTGACCCACTCGAATCTCATCGTGGCCGCTGAATACCGCCCGTATCAATAACGTACGTCACGTCGCCCGAGGCACGTACTGATTCACCTGGATGATAAAATTACCGTAGATCACACGAAGAGGCTCGCGCAGTCTCGTTCACTTCACAGACCGTTATACTAACCTGGCCACCGAGCTTCACCGACGCCGCGGAGGCATGTCGGCGCGGTATCATCCCGTTCAATTAACCTAGGCCTCTTTGGACATCGCCAAAAATTGCCCGATTAAGCAGCGACATTTCCAGGTAATATTGGCGGGAAGCCATTCTAAAAAAAACATGTCGATGTAAACCGTCGACTTGGGACCCAGTGCCATTACACAATTTGGGCGGCTTCTTATTCCTCAGTATTATAGTTCTCAGTGGTACAATTTGAACCCACCTTTTAAAATTTTATTTGTCCCGTGGTGATTATTCATGAACTTCCTCCACCCTGGAGAAGAGCGAAGAGGCATGCCAGACTCCTACCGGCTAAAACCACTGGGGCGGTCATCTTCGGCACCTAAAATGGGCTCCAGGACCTCGTATAACTAGTACCCACCTACAGTACAATCCTATGGCGCGGGAGACCCGATGGATTTGAAGTGTTAAAAATATCCCACTGGATAAGAAAGAAGAAAGAAAGAAAGCTAGATTTATTTGAACACCACACAGAGACACAAAACAGAGCAATAGATACAGTATAAAAAACTAAAAAAGCAAACCGTTAAAACTACAATAAACCTATGTAGGCAGGTGACATACCTTGAATACATATAAATGATATGTGTCTCACGGTTGGACCAAATAGGAGTCCAGATCAGCTTCATGCCAGACGCTGGTTTTCATCTGCAACCTAATGTACACCACGGATGTCAATGTCATGTTTGACTTATTTTGAATATGTGCAGTAATGGTGTGTGTAATGCCAATGAATGTTATAGTGTGTAATGAGTACTATAATAATAAATAAGAAATTAAGTAAAATTATTAAAATTATCATATAAATACGCACTTCATAATGTTAAGACTAATTTTTTTTTCACATTATTTTATATAATGTATACCCTCGCAAAAAACTTTTATTAGCAACTTGTAATAGGTGTAGAGGGATCATGATATATTTCCGAATGACACGACCCATAGGCTTGCCGCATATTGCATCCAGCCCAGCCATCATCATATCATTTCGGCCGAATGAAGTCAAATATCACTACAACGACCGATATGGGCTTATTGGGGGGTATTGCCATAATCGCCACGCTTGGCAGACGGGTTGGCGATCGCAGTTGAGTTGTTAATGTACTCGAAGGACGCTGTTGCCCATCCTCCAGCCAATCCCTTAGTCGACTTTTACGACACCCACGGGAGGAGATGGAATGGTGGTATTCTGAGCCGGCACCACATGGCCCAGCCAGCCGAGTGCCAAACCATGCGCCTTTGTCTTTTGTTTGGAAATGCTTCCCATATGGCACTGGGTGTCGTCATCAATAACTTTCATAAAATGTAGCTTGCCCTTTTCCGCCGAGTATTAACAGTTCAATCACTCATTACGAGTATAGCCACACCGCTCATTTTGTCATTAAACTTAGGGCTATAAGTCGTATGTTGTACAATACTTTTATATTCATCATTTCGGCCGAATGAAGTTCACTGCTGGACACAAGCCTCCCCCAAAGATCACCACAACCACCGATATGGATGTGTTGTGGGCTCATTGGGGGGTTTTGCCATAATCGCCACGCTTGGCAGGCGGGTTGGCGATCGCAGTTGAGTTGTTAATGTACTCGAAGGACGCTGCTGCCCATCCTCCGGCTAATCCCTTAGTCGACTTTTACGACACCCATGGGAGGACATGGGGTGGTGGCATTCTGAGCCGGCACCACACGGCATATATATATTAATACTTTTATATTATCAAGATACATTTCGCGAGTGCGCTCGCAACTGCCATGCTCCCATCCCACATACAGTGTATAGACCGAGTGAGCAGATCGCGCGCTTCAGGTGAGCATACAGCGTGCCGATTGCGAGCGATCTGCTCACCACCACTGCCGCCCATTATAAAGACACACGTTTGAGATCACTCACTATAATGTGCGCCGAGTGAACAGCAATAAGTCGAACACAGACTGGGTGATATTTGGGAAATTTTACGGCATCAAAAGCACCGTGTGTAGTAAAATGCGCAAAAAAATGCACTTGCCATTATTTGGATGCACAGTGTAGACCTTACCCAATGCAGCGTCTTTCATAACTCCCGAGAAATCATATGCTGTACACCCACGTTGACGTCGATCAAACACACCTCTTTGTTTCTCGTACATATAGCATCTTACCATTCGTTCGCGATTTAGCGAACGAAGAGGATCCTCTTCGCACAGTTGAAAAAATACGAAAACCGTAGTTTGACGTGGATTTTCCAAGCGCTCTATGACATTTTCAGAGTTGAAATAAATTCGCTAGCCATTTTCTAAATGGACGGTCATATGCATGACCGTTGCCAACGAAGCCATACCGTGATGTAATTCGACAGTAACGCCATCTAGTTGGAAGAAAACAATAAGTATTTCAACTTTATAAATTTAATCATTGTAAAACTAAGTAACCCAGAAACGTCACAATGAATAGAAAAAAATATCCTTTATTTAAGGATACCAACACAAATATTTAATTACGCTTTTTGGCTTAGGGAACACAGCAGTTACGAAAATGTGCAATGAGTCGTTCAAAGAACTTTTGGTATCAAAGTCAATCGTTTTTCTCAAAGAAATATACAAACAAATACTTTATTAAACTAAGTCCATTTCATGATGACAACTTATGGGAAATATAAATGAAAACTTATGACTTAGAAAGAACTGCTAGCTACTCTGCTGCTTCTGCTGTAGAACTGCTGCTCTGTTGCCTTGAACCCGTGACTTCTTATTTGCACCCGTCTCATAATGCACCATAACATATAATAAAATATCAACTACAGACCAGAAAGAATATTTAATACAGAAATTGCTTTTCAAGAAAATAAAATTAATGCAATACAAAAGATTTAAGAGGTAGGTTTGATCCCGAGAATCTAGCAATGACAACCCGCGTGTTAGTTTAGCAGGCTACGTCACCAGTTGCGAAAAGTTACGAAATAAGCTTTCTCATTCCTAAAATCTGTCGCTTAGCTCCCTTTAGGTATAGCGTGATGGTAATATTTTTAATTGTTATAATTATTATTACGTACTGATAACAAATGTGTTCACTTGTGTGATTGTTTCATAATATTCGCTGTAAAACAACACTTTGTAGACATGTTGTTATACAACTCACCTTCCATGTACTAAAGCGTGATGATTTGTATTCTAGAGCCATTTTTGGACAGTAACGGACATTATTGCCAAGTTTCAACGAATCCTATAGTGTAGTTTTAGTAGTAACATCCAACATAGAAACAGATAAACAGACAGAAATTCAAAAAATTGCAGTTTTGGCATCAGTCTCGTTCCTGGAGCTAGCGGCAGTAATTGTTTTTCAAAAAATATTCATTGTACAGTTTTTGTGTCTCTACGATTTTATTAAAGTATATAGATAAAAATTGTTTCAACATCAGCAGTCGATCCCAGGAAAGTTCTAATCTATAAAAAAAAGTCCTAATGGTAAATGCTAATAATAAAAGAGCTCTATTTGCCCGAAAGTGACTTGATGTGGGGTCACCATTTCAATTTGGAGTCGATTGTAACGCCTTAAAACCCAGTTGAAGGGACTGAACCTGAAACTGTTCCAACTTTTACTTGTAATTCTTATATGGTTCACATTTGCTGTTAAGAATTTTTTACATTTAATTTTTTCTGCATTTGGAAGGAGATTTGGTCAACATCCACAAACCAATCAGATATCAGATGAAGTATATATATCAATGGGTTCTATAAGATACCTATTCATATATATGTCTATTCATTAATTAAAATAAATAAATACTAAAAAGAAGTATTTCTTTGTTTCTTTCTTTCTAGATGTGGCGTTATCAATTGCTACTCTTTAGCTAGGTTACAAAATCTATAGATCTACCTAGATTTACCTTTAAAGTAGGTGTTCTCCAATGTTATAGACAGTGGCATTCGGCGTATTCGATGGCTGCCTCGTAGGTGAGGTGAAAGAATCCGGTGGGGTAGAGCTATCGATGCTGAACATACCCAACTTGTATGCAGCGCGTGCAGTCGCATGGAGTGGAGATGGCACTAAGCTAGCCGTTGCTTCACAAACAGGCGCTGTTATACAATTGGAAGCTGTACTGAGGTTTGAAAATCACTTGGTTACATGGGTATATACGTTACACGTTATATGTTAAAAGGTTGGCAATACGTAATTGCTGATATGATTCAGGCGTTGGGTGTGGCGTGACACAGTGGAGGTGCAGCACGTGAGCGCACGGCAGCTGGTGCTGTCCCGTCTCGCCAATGACGCACTGCCTCTTACTGTTACTACCAAGCATGCACCCGATATTTTTAACGTACGGTTCATTGGTCAGTATAATTATTATGTCATTATAAAAATATTTACAGACATTTTGATTAACAATATTTGTCTCTTTATTGTATTTAAAAAGTGCTATTCACCCCCCACCTTGTACTTTACAACGGAGTTCTGAGTAACTTTTGTTTCGAATGTTTTCAGGTAATGACTGGTATGCAGTATGTCGTACTAGCAGCACATTAATATTATGTGACATAGCACGAGGCCTGACCAGTGAGGTAAATAAATTAAGCATATTTCAACTTTTTTTTTTATTTTTATTTTTTTTATTTATTATCACATGGAATGCCTTGTTCTAATACATCATATTAAGTAAGTACATTCTTTATTAAGGCCACCGTAACTAATCGCAATACCCCCTGTACTAGTTTGTACTGTATTACAGTGGGATATTATTCTTTGTTTCTGTGACCATAATGTTTACTATCAACAAATGACCTGGTATGCTAATTACAATGTATGATTATGAATATAGTTTTCCTATTTGCTAATACAATACTAATTTTAAAAAAATATAAAAATAAAATGCATTGGCGGACACTGCGTGAGTGTGTATATATTATATGTGATTGTGTAGTGTATATGTTGTGTTGTCTTAAATAAGCGTGTAAGAAGGGTACCTTCGTTACTGCAGAATCTCCAAGATCTTTTCGGTGCTTTCATAACTTAAAGTTAGTAAGTAATTTCGTAAACACTCTTTACATGAGTGTAAATTTAGTTTTCTTAGTCTCAGAATTATATTAATTTTATTGTATATAAAAGGAGCAAGAAACAAAAGATAACGTTGAGCAAACTTTGTGTTACAATGTGGTTTTTTAAATACATCTTTCCTTCGCCTTGTATCAGGAAAATCCGGAGGTTTGTTATGTTGTAAACATATAATTTTTGCGAAGTATAATTGACGAACACTTAAAACGGAGTTCAATCTGTACAGTTCATACGTGGGAAATTTAAATTTTTTGAAAGACATAGTCTTGAGAATGGCACGTTGGGCTCTTTCAACCTTAATCAACACAGTTTTGGCACATCCTCCCCATATTGCAATGCCATACGTTATTATAGATTGGCATAGCGCATAATAGGTTGTAGTAAGTAACTTTGGGTCACAGATGCAACGTAGGTTCCGAAAAACGTATATTAATTTCCGTATCCGACTTGATAGGATTGAAACTTGGTTTTTCCAATTCAATTGTTCATCTACATGAATACCCAAATATCGGACTGAAGAAACAATGGACAGGCAATAACAATTGCAGTTATGACTCTGATTGCATGTATGACGTTTTACACATAAACTACCCGGTGGTGGTCTGGAATTAGCATTTATAAAGTATGTTACTATTTTAGTTTTTGTTTGGTTGAGTGTCAATAGATTACTGTCAAGCCACTGAGTAACCAGCTTAAAACCTTCATCTGCTCTCTCATTTACTGTTCTCCAGTCCTCGCCGGTGAAGGTGATAACGGTATCGTCTGCAAAGGTTAGTAGTTCTGCGTTATTTATTTTTAGTCGTGGTAGGTCATCGATGTAAATGAGGAATAGGGTAGGTCCAAGAATACTGCCCTGTGGTACTCCGTATTCAACAGTCTCCTCTGAGCTTAGGTATTCCTCGACACTAATAACCTGTTTCCTATCAGATAAGTAGTCAGCAATCAATTGCAAAGGGAGGCCTCGTATACCCTTGTGCTCTACTTTTTTTAGGAGTATCGGAATAGAGACGGTGTCGAACGCCTTGGCTAAATCCAGAAATATACTCAAACATTTTTGTTTTCCCTCAATTTTCTCAACTAAGTACGACATAAGCTGCTGCATAGCGTCATCAGTAGATACTTTGCGTCTGAATCCAAATTGTTTTGGCGACAATAGGTTTTGTTCTTCTAGATAATGTTTTAGCCTGTTGTTAATGGCCTTTTCAATAATTTTGGACAAGCTAGGTAGTAATGATATTGGTCTAAAATTTGAGATAGTGTTTCCATCTCCGGACTTATACAAAGGGCATAGGGCCTTTTTTAGTGCTTGCGGAAATTTACCATATTTGAAACAAAGGTTGCAAATAATTGTGATCGGTTTGGTAACATAAGGTGCTGCCAATTGTAGAAAATTTGAAGTTATCCCATCCCAGCCACAAGATGCAGTGTTTTTTAAAGTTTTAATAAGATGCAAAATCTCTATTTCATCAGCTGGGAATAAGACGAAAGAGTTTGGAGCTGATGGTAGTGTTTGTAACTTTGTCAGGAGTTCTTTTTCGTTACAGTTTGTTCTTTTGAGTATGTCCTTTGCTAGGTTCCTGCCTACGTTCGCGAAAAATGTGTTAACTTCATTTAGAGAATCTTTAGGATCATTTTTTAGTGATAGAAGTTCTGTGCATTTGTTATTTTTATTTTTAATGTTGTTCATTTCTTTAATTGTTTCCCATTGTTTTTTAAGATTGTTTTTGTATTCAGCAATTTTAGTCCTATAGTAAGCTCTTTTTAAGTTTTTTAATAATTTGTTACAAGTATTTCGATATCGTTTGTATGTAATCTGTAGCGTATAGTTTTCTTTGTCTTTTTTTAACTTTGAATTAAGTCGATCTCTGTTTCTCATGCACCGCATAATGCCCACTGTAATCCAGGGCTTAAGTGTTCTGTTTCTTCGCGATACCGTTTTTAATGAGGTGCATTTGTTAAGTGTTTCTGTCAGTATATGTAAGAATAGACTCGTAGCATCTTCTGGACCTTGGTTCTCTAATTTAGATACCCAGTCGATCATACCCAAGGCATCCACAGCAGCGTTGTAATCTGTTTTGTGGTAGCTATGGTTAGTTAGTTTAACCTTAGTATTCTTAGTAAGGATTGATAGTATAACCGTCGAATGGTCCGTAACACTCGTTTCACAAACAATAGTGTTTGTAGGCAGAGATGTTCTAGTGAAAGTGTGGTTTTACTGGCCCTGACTCTTGGCTAGCTCCACCGAAAGAAAACTGTTTTACCTACTGTACAAGGCAGTAGCGTGCATTGGTTTTGAGATAAGGTAGGCAGACAGAACAAGTTTACCGTACACGGTTATTTTTTATAAAAAATGCCGTTGCAGACCTCTGGGAGAGGTGAAACACCTTTTTTTTTTTTTTTTTTTTAAACTTTGCCCCACACTAGGATTTCTCCTGTGTTGTGGGTGCATTTACATACATGAATTCCACACACAATACACCCAGACCCGGAACAACTACCTGCACATCGTACAAATATTTGTTCCGTGCGGGAATCGAACCCACGACCCGGAGCGCAGCAGTCGACTGTATCAACCACTGCACCAACCATGCCGCCATATTTAGATATATGTCAACACATAAATTAATACATTGTTATAAAAATACGTACAAAAATATCTAGTCGCCTTTTACGACATCTACTGAAGGAGATGGAGTGATAGTATATTCTTAATACGGACACCACACGTAATGGTGTATTTGTATTCTTCGAACTTCTTCTACTAGGCCGCTTTTTGTTCAAGATGTGATGATTGCCGGTGTCTGTGGTACAGTGAAAACCTGTTTTTAGTTAGTACGCGTTTCTCTACCTAAAACAAGTGTACTGAATGCCTTCATTCTACTAGAATTTACTGCTAGTCAAAAAATAATGTAAGTTAAGACTGCTTTGGCAGCGGTCACTTTTAAACCTGATTTGGCATGGATAGGTTAAGTTAGAAGAACTTGGCCTTCCTGGTAGTTAATTTTTTCAAATGCTTTTTAATTCTGTTTGAGCCGAGTTTTAGTGTTAACCGAATTATTTCATCGTTTCGTCTGTTAAAACCTAACCTAAATTATCGATGCCGAATCCGGCTCGAAAGTGCCCTCTGTAGAAATATGGGGGAGGCATAGATTTTAACTACGAGCGGTTACATGCTGTCCGTATCCAATGACTCTCAGTGACCTTCACCAGGTCTCCGTCCACCTCGTTGGAGGTCGTCCCACGCTGCGTTTTCCGGTGCGCGGTCTCCACTCGAGAACCTTTTTACCACGACGTCCATCAGTTCTACGAGAAATGTGGCCCGCTCATTGCCACTTCAGTTTACTAATCCTTTCAGCTATGTCGGTAACTTTAGTTCTTCTACGGATCTCCTCATTTTTTATTCGATCTCGTAGAGAAATACCAAGTATAGCTCTCTTCATAGCTCGCTGAGTGACCTTGAGCTTTCTTATGAGGCCCATTGTGAGTGACCACGTCTCTGTTCCATATGTCATCACTGGTAACACACACTGGTTAAAGACTTGCGTCTTGAGGCATTGCGGTATTGTTGACGAAAAGACGTTGCGAATTTTCCCGAACGCTGCCCAGCATAGCTCTTTCCATCCTGCGGCGCATAGCTAGTTCAACATAAACATTCAAGTAAACAAATTTTCAACAAATATTATTTACTGTTGGACTTAAACCTCAACTACTGTTGTAATGGTAAACGATGATGTAGGTATTATAATAAAACACTTATAATTAATGAAGTATTGGTAATGTCGATATTTCTTGCGCTTAATTGCCTAAATGCAATGCACGTCACTGATTTAAGGCTTGCTGATTGAGATGAAATATTAAGGTTCCCCAGTTTTATCACGGTATGTCTATTAAAGCCTAATTTAAAATGTAGATAGGTATCGACTATTTTTAGATTGCATGGTCGGGCAGTGGTGAGCGGGTGTATGCGGCTGTGGGTGGCGCGTGCTTGCTGCATCGCGCTGGTGAGCTGAGTGTCGTCGAGTATGGACTCGACAAAGTGCTGCATACAGTAAGCTTGCATCATCTCCTCTCCCGTGTAGATACAATTAAGCTCTTCATTAGTAACACTGCTACTTGATAAATGATAGCGGAACATGATAGTATGTGGTCAATGATCAACGTTGTCGCCAGCACCTTGAAAGTCAAGAGGAAGAATAAAGAAAGAAAGAAGAATATGCCTGTGAATATATACTCACAGGTATATTCTTTTTACTCTACGCGATCGAAATCACAAATTAGTCGATCCGTAGAAGAACTAAAGATGCCGACATGGTTAAAAAAGGTTAGTTAGTTGAAGCGGCAATATGTAGGGCACATAGATCGTAGAACTGATGGCTGGATGGATGATGGAGGTGACCGCGCATTGAATAACGCTGCGTAGGGCAGCATCCAACGAGCTATAGACAGACAATGTGGTGAAGATAGCTGGAAGTCCTTTGGATTGGATGCAGGCGGCATGTCACCGGTCGTTCGTTGTGGAAATTTATGGGGAGGTCTTTATTCAGCAGTGAGTGTCCTTCAGCTTATAGGATAATAGACATCCTAGAGACATAGGAATATATGAGACAGGTTTAAGGAAGAAGCTTATTCTGAGCATAGTCAGCACAGCAAAATATTTTTACCTAACTTTACCTATGAAATTCCGTTTTGTATGAACTAAAATAAAGTTTTTTCTATATTTTTGATTTATTTAAATCAAAGTATCCATGCATCCTTGCCAACGCAGTGGCAGTGTATCGATGCCCTTCTTGAAGAAACCAGATGGACGGGAAGCGATAAACTCTTCAAAGGCATTTGGTACAGCGTCTCGGGTATTGAATTTTTATCCCGGCAAAATGTTATCCAAATTCTGGTAAAAGTAGAAGTCTGTAGGCCTAAGGTCTGGTGAGAACGGCGGATGACAGAGAGCTTTCAAGCCCAGCTCTTGTAGCTTGGAGTTTGTCTGTTGTGCAGTATGAGGTCGCGCGCACCAATATTGTTTTGATGCTAACCTCTAAAGCTGCTGCTAATGAATTAGCTGAATTATTTAACTATTAATTAATGACTGAAGCCATAGATTCAGTATCACTAGCTTCCACAATCGCCTTTAATTCGTCATTGTCGACCATAGTTTTCGGACGACCACGGGGTTTATTTTTCTGATGAAATTTACAGTACGAAAGCAGGTAATCCAATAACGGGTTGTGAGTTCGTTTGTAGTGTTCGCTCCGTAAACGTCGTTGATGTTGCATGCCGCTTGTACCGCGTTGCTGCCACGACGGTACTCATATTCCATAATTACTCAAATTTTCAACGTATCCATGACGACGAAAAATATTCAAATGTGATGAAAACATAACACTTACACATAAGACTGATTTTGAATAATGAAATCAATGTTAACAAAATAAAGTAAATTTAAAATTAGGTATCATAGCCAAACTAACATTATTTTTATTTGAAATGGCCAGTACTGCAGAAAGGCAATTTCAGACTGATTATCAGTGAATACAATCAATGCGGTCAATTCAATGTATATCTCTTCTAAAAAGAAGTTTGTTACTTCTAATCTTCGTTTTTCATGCATCAGGTGCGAACTGAACGCGTCAACCCACACGTGCTAAGCCTGCGTATAAACGAGGGCGTTATCGGTGGCACGGAGTTCGGTGACCGCAAGCATCTTGCTTACCTATTGGACAGACAGACTATTGCTGTCGTAGACCTAACTACAGGTAAGTGCACAAATAATACAACTGGCCAGTGAGGGTCGTTAAATGCTCTAAGAAATAAAATGCAAATGAAATATTTTGAGTCGTGCAATGGTGGTGAGGGACAGTATCAACAGCAACAAAAAACAATCTGTGTCGTTGGTGCGTTTACAGACATAAATTCCACATATAATACACCCAGACCCGGAACAACTCCGCCTGCAGATCGTGCAAATATTTATTCCGTGGGGGATTCGAACCCACAACCCGGAGCGCAGCAGCCGGCTGTATCAGTGACTGCACCAACCGTGCCGTCAATCGGTTATTATTCGTATAGTTGTCACATCGTTACTGCATATCTCGACAGATTGTATGGAAAACAACATAAAAAGCTTTTATACTTTCAAGATTATTTGTTTCATAATTATAAAGAAGAAACAAAAGTCCCTGCCATATTGTTTAATGGTTATTTAAGTATGCAGTCGTTCAATAATCATAAGATGTAAACACGGAAATTATATTTATTTGCTATATTCTGTGGATGTAAATTACAAAAATATCATATGTCTTTAAGGGGTACAGCTGGGTCAGTGGTGGCACGAGGCGCGCGTAGACTGGCTTGAGTTAAACGAAAGCGGACAACTGCTTTTATTGAGAGATACGAGACGACGACTTGCCTTGCTACGTCTACAAAGCGGTGATAAAGTAATTTTTGATTAAGATTTATTTTACTTTATGAAATTGTACAAAGAATTAAATAGAAAATTATGAAGCTCCGACATTCGACTTAAAAAAATCTGCGTTCATTTCATGTTTAAGCTTAATAGCTTACTTATGTATGTTAGGAAATAATAGCAAGTGGGGTCTCCTTCGTGCAGTGGATTGAGAATAGTGACGCAGTTGTAGCTCAAACACCGACACATCTACTCGTATGGTAAGTGAAATCAGTTTTATTTGTATATCTATAAAATAAACAATATTGTGTAAGCCAAAAAGTTAGCTAACAATCAGAGTCTTAACAATTTCAGTATATTACAAAATTCAAAAAAGAAAATACACTTTTAATTTGAAAATCTGTCATTATTTCCTCGCATAACTATAGCACAGCAAGGTGGTGGGTACAGGTAGACCTTGCCCTGTCCAGAAGCCTTCTGGTCTATCCCATGATTATATATGATCATTTATTAAAAATAATCTAATTTGAATGGAATCAATCTGGCGCGTGCTAGTAAACAAACAAAGTTTAACACAAAATATAAATTCCAATCTTGGTTTGAATTTGTGCGTTTACACTCATTGTAACCTGCGTGTATGACTATGTAGGTACAGTGCATGGGACCCCAGCAGTGTTGAGATGGCGGAGTGCGGCGGGGCAGTTGCCGTAGAAGTGATCTCGCGACGCGTCGTGCTCGATGGAGGAGTGCTGCCATATCTACAACTGGACGAACATCGACTTGCTTTTAGTATGTTTTGTTACAAGAATAGAATTCCAGTCATATAAAATGGGGTTTTAAACATAAAGTAGTTGATTTCATCTTGTAAATAAATATTTTTTAATATAGTACATACGTAACCGAATGCTTACCTCATACCACGATGTAACTACCCTAGCTACTACGTCGTAGTTATTACGTAGGCCAGTTGTAGCCTTATTAGCATAGCACTTGTTTATATTTCGTAGAGTTCTAAACACAGTCCTTTTTTGGTGTTGTAGTATTTTTGTAGTTTTCTCAAGCTTGAAATTGAAATGTGTACTATTTTTGAATGAATATTTTATACTTGCATATATTTATTTAGACAACGCGCTTCGGAGCGGTGACCTGGCTGGATGTGCGCGGTATTTGGACGGCGTTGGTAACAGCGCGGATGTAGCACAGCTGTGGCGACAGTTAGCTGAGCGTGCACTAGCTGCTGATGATGTTCAAGTAATAGTTCCAAATACAAAACAACAGATGCAGTAATAAGTAGTACTTAGTATATTGTGTTATTTTTTTTATAGATTCTGCATCTAATAATTCGAAGAACGCACGCCCATATATAAAAAGAGAAACTGACTGACTGACTGACACCAACGCACAGCCTAAACCACTGCGGCTAGAAACCTGAAATATTGAAAGTAGGTACCTTTTATAACGTAGGCATCTACTAAGGAAGGGTTTTTAGAAATTCCACCCCTTAAGGTATAAAGCAGGGGGTGAAAGTTTGTATGCAAAATCCGTCCGTTTTGAAGTTTGTTCTATGAAAATTTATATTTGGTTTTTTGATAGAAAAGAAAGAAATACGTGTTTGTGCAAATTCATCCCTTTAGGGGGTAAACCCGATGAACATTTGTATTAAAATCAGCCAGTTCTATGAATTATCATCTAACATTGGACTTATTGGTTGAAAATAAAGAAATACGTTTTTATGTAAATTGAACCTATAAGGGAATAAAACAGGGGGTGAAAGTTCGTATGCAAAGTAAGTCAGTGTTGGAGATCTATAAAAAAAAATGTATTCACCTTTTCAGTAAAAAATATGGGAAGACGTATTTCAGCGTTACAGAAAAAATCTGCTTTTAAGAGGGTAATAGGGATGTTAGTTTTTATTAAAATTCGTCGGACTTGATGTTAGACCAATAAAAAAAAAAAAATTGGCTTTTTGATTAAAACTAAAGATACATTTCAGTGTTTTTGGAAATCAAGGGGGTATAACAGGGATGTTTTAGAGTACCAGTATTTTTTATTAAATAATTCCATAACAAATTTATTAAGTATTTACAGATATAAAAACTAGCCGTGTGGTGCTGGCTGAGAATAGCACAAACCCGTATCATCCCGTGGGTGTATTAAAAGGCGACTATGGGACTATTAACCGAAAGATGGGCAACAGCATCCCTCGAGTAAATTTAGAACTCATAGAAGAGATTTATCTGCGAATAAGCAATACTTTTGTAACATTTTACTCTTATTTCATCTTTCTTCATGTTTCAAATTGCGATTGCTGACCCAAGCGTGGCGATTACGGCAAAATCTCCCAACAAGCACACAACACAAATCCAGAGCGTTCGGTGATCGTTCTTTGGGGGAGGCTTATGTCCACCAGTGGACAGCTGAAATGATGGTATAAAAAACTTGTCATGTTCCTGCCATAATTTAAGGTAGAAGAAATGCAGAGACTCAGTAGTAAATAAAGATGAAGCTGTTCATTGTCCAGTGGGATTTTTAAACACTTCAAATCCACCGGGTCTCCCGCGCCGTAGGATTTTACTGTACTCCTATACCACTGAGAACTATATTACTGAGGAATTTGAAGCCGTCCAAATTGTGTAATGACACTAGGCTCCAAGTCAAAGGTTTGCATCACCATATTTTAATTTTTAGAATGGCTTCTCGCCTGGAAATGTGGCTGCTTAACCGGACAATTTCTGGCGAAGCCAAAAGAGGGCCTCCAGCCAAGCTTAAAATTTTATTTTATAAACTAATCAACTGCTTCTAAGGGCGCTCCCTACGGGACTCTTACCTCGGCTTAGGGCATTGCTGGGAGATACAAGCTATGTAGGGGGACAGCTGGATTGGTATGATTTTACTATTTTAAGACTACGACCTCGGCGCGGGTAAGGGACGGGAAGAGAAGTTAATTGAACGGGATGGCGTCGCGGTGGCATGCCTCCGTGGCCTCAGTGAGGTTCGGTGGCGAAGGCGGTATAACGGTCTGTTAAGTGAACGAGACTGCGCGAGCCACTTCATGTGATTACGGTAATTTTATCATCCAGGTCGATCAGTACGTGCCGCGGGTAGATTACGCTACTGATACGGGAGGGTCAGAATTTGGCGGCAGATACCACGAGGGGATTCGAGTGGGTCAGAGCAGAGACAAAAAAGTGTTTAGACGCTTTTTTCGTGAATTCCCTGGTGGTCGGCAAGTTCAAATCGATATTTAGATGATCATTGCGCATATGCATCGCCACGTGATAGAGGCCACGATTTTAGCTGGACTAGCCCAGGGGGACACAGTCTTTATGCCGCGTATTCTCAATGACCTCTCGTTTGAATTTACGAGACTGCGATAAAATTACTGCAATATAAAAGTAAGTTTCGGATGACTATTAATAAGTTACAAGGTCAAACATTCAAGTTCGCGGGAGTTGACCTGAGACATGCCTGTTTCTCCCATGGTTAATTTTTTGTGGCGTAGTCACGTGTTAGCTTACTCCGACATTTGATTATTTTGGTGCCACCTAAGAAATGTGGTACTTATACAAAGAAATATAAACATCATCATAACTTCACAATTTGGTAATACACATGTATATGTACGTTGAGTCCCATTTAACTAACTTAGTATTGGGAACCCCACATATTTTAGCTGATGGCATAGTCCGTCTCATGTAATACATTTGTACACAAGTGCCATTACATATTGTAACCTAACCTCTCTGTGTGTACATAAATTATAAAATAAATAAATACATTCTATTCTATTGTTGGCTCCCACGGGCTCAGCATCAGCCGAACGCACTTCGACCCTATTGGGTCCATTGTGCTGCCCAAAGCTCTGCACTACTCCTCTGCTGGCAAATCAAGAAGTCCCTGTAGGTACTTCGCAATCATACCTGCCTGGAGCCGTGCAAAATCATCAGGCAATGGATAAGCTATTCCTAGATGTTTTGCCCTACGTCTTCCCAGAGAGTCACAGCTGCACAAAATGTGCTGCATTGACTCTTGATTGTCCATACAGAATCTGCATGTATCCGTTGTACTAAGCTTCATCCTATGGAGGTGCTCCTTGGTGCCGAAGTGGCCTGTCATTGCGACGTTTACAGAAATCCATCTTATGGCTGCCCCACCAGTGAATTGAATCCCAGATCTCACGTTGAGCAGTTGTGCTATATCATTGGATTTGCTCATCCATACTCAAATTAAACAAATTAAATATTTTAAATTTTATAATTATAAAGAGGTTTTGTTTGTTTGTATGTATGGGGAAATCTCTTGAACTACTAAAACGATTCAAAAATTTATTTTACTAATAGAAAGCTACACTATACGATATAGGCTATAGTTGTATTTATATTGATAAAAACAAACGCGCGCGTGAAAATGCGTGGAACAGCTAGTATTAAATAAAATTGTATTGGGGTGTAGGCATGTTTAACGGAAGTATGAAATATCCACATAGTATTTAACTATTTACTTTTATAATAAATGCGTTCTCTTAAATTTTGCCAGTTAGCTGCCAAATGCTACCGCGAAGTTGACGATGTGGCCCGCACCTTCTATCTAGAGAAGACCGTTGAATTGGCTGCCACCGAAGGCAACGGTGACGTCACAATTGGTATGACATGTAAACAGTTTAGAGGGCTAAAACAAATTAGATTTAAATTGTTCCTATACCTAAATTATATAATCCAATACTGTATATACCAATATAAACTATTGTTTTCAGGGTTAAATAACGCCATAGTTCGAGCACATCTGGCAATATTTGCTGGTGATTTAACCGCTGCTGAAGAGTGCTACGTAAGACGAGCAGGTCGACCAGATCTTGCTGTCGATATGTACAAACAATTTAATAAGTGGACTGATGCCATTACACTTGCTGAGAGAACCGACCGTGCCGCTGTGTCTACGCTGAAACAACAACATATGGATTATTTGACTTCTACCGGTTCGTTTAAAATATTGAGCTATTATGTACTAGAAGAGACACCGCACTTCATTAAGATGTCCTATTCAATTGCGGTGATATCACCGCACTTCTCCAGTTACTAGCTAGGCGTTCGCAGCGTAGGTTACCATGTTCTGCAGATAAAAAAAATACTTATCTGCAATAACTATGCGTGCCGTGTGTTAAGATATTGCACCAATAAATCAAGAATTGTAAGCAAATGCAATAAAAACCTTGTCGTCAGTTCCTAAGATAACTACTAATATAAAATATTTATAGACAAAGATGTATTTAAGAGGCCGTGCACAAAATTTACTCCCTCGAGTTTAGGTAAATTCACCGCATGCTATGTTTGTGTGCACCGTTCACGCACACACGCGGCGCCCGATCTGTAGAGCGTAATGATCGCGTAAATAATTTTAATCCTTTGGACGATAATATGCAGTCTACAATTATTTTATCCAGTACAAGTAACATAAGGATAGTAAAATAAAATGGTAAATTATTAAAAAAATGTACCCATAGAAACAGCGCTATGGTTTACAGCTAATTCATTTGTTTTGTCCTTACACGTTGAGTCCGCCCACCTGCCCTAGGCCAGCGTGGTGGACTAAGACCTAACCTTTCTCATCGTAAGAAAAGGCTGCGGGACAGTAATGGGCTGATTATATGTATTAAACTGAAATAGACTTCCACACTTTAGCACTAAGCGTAGCGATTATGGCAAAACGCGCCAATAAGCACAGAACACAAACCCGTACGTATCGGCTGTTATCGCAATTTTTTGAGGAGGCTCCTGTTCAGCAGTGGAATATTTTTAGCTGAACTGATGAGACTTCCACACGTAGAACTTGTCATGAAAATGTTGATGAAAAGCCTTGCAGTTTTTCTGCTGTTATCTTGAGATTTGATTATGTAAACATCACATCGTCAGATCTGTTTATGGTCAAATAATTATTGCAAATCTACTATTCTTCATCTTTTAATAGGTTTAAACACATCAGATGATTTCTGTAAGAACGTTTTTTTGAGTAGTGTTTTTCCAAAGGCAGAGCTTTTGAAGAAAACCATACTTTATTCGGCTATATTTCAGAAACATTCTTTGAATCGAAATCCATTCAAAGATTTAGATGAACATTTTCTTTACTCTGTAACAAATCGAATCTGTATGAATACAAATACAAAGCACAAAAAAAAACAAAGTTCATGTCATACATGGTGAGATGGACTTGTTTTTTTCAACTGTTTGACATTTTAAAAACATTAGAATTCTTCAGTGTTTTCTAAAATATAATTACAACAGCTCACTCCTTGGTTCTGCAAGTATAAATAGTCCAAACAAAGTTATGGACATATTATTATTCCTGCAGATCATGCAAATACAGGTTCCATTCGGGAATCAACCCACAACACGGAGCGCAGCTGCCGATTGTATCAGCCCCTGCACCAACTGTGCTGTCAAAATATAAAATGATAATTATATTAAACATCAAATCATAATTATACTAAACATAAAATCACCTAGAAATCTGAAATGCAAATTTTTATAAAAACTACTTAAAATAAAATCAATACTTGATTGGATCAAGGTGTGGTAGTCACAGTATATTTCGTGAAAATCCTTACGTCAAACTCGTGAGCGCCAGTGAGACGAAGTAATACGTCGTCACGCTGGGAAGGCCTGGTTACTGAGAGTACACTGACAGTATAATATTGTAGTCTTTGATGACTGACGCGATTGGTTTGACGGTTTTGCGCGCTTGAGGCTAGTTCATTTGGCCTTTTAATTACTCAATTAATATAATGTGTTAACAATAATTTAAGGTTAATGTGTCAATTTTTAAATTTTTTAATAGGTTTCCTAAACTATAGAAAAAAAATACATATTTAACAGGAAGTTTAAATTTTTTTTAACTTTTCCCCCCGCTAGGATTTCTCCTGTATCGTGGGTGCGTTTACAGACATACATTTCACACACAATACACCCAGACCACCGGGTCCGTGCGGGAATCGAACCCGCGACCCGGAATGCAGCAGTCGACTGTATCAACAACTGCACCAACCGTGTCGTCAAATTTTACATTATTTCAACATTTTGTTTTCTACTATATTTTGTATTATAGTAAAAAAAAGGCATTATGCACATAGACCACATGTTCATGTCGATAGAATTTCTAAATATGAGGAGTTTCTTTTTTTGAGTCTTTGTTTGGTAGTAGTTTCTTGTAAAACGGTGGTCAAAAGTCCACGCAGATTTTCGGAAAAAGTGTTGTGAAAATTGGTGATTTACCGTTATTATAGAAATAATTTTAAAAAACATTATTAATCGCCGAATTATTAATTTTCTCACTATGTGCAAGAATAAGAATTGCTCTATGAAAATCACACATATGTGGCACAGATTATGAAATTGTTTCAGTGGGGTATATGTAGGTAGATTATATGCAATAAAACCAGACGAGAAAATAATGATGCCATCGCAGATAACATTACATTTTCTGTGTGGTGTCCGGATAAGAATACAGCATCACTCCATCTTCTCCCGTGGATGTCGTAAAAGGCGACTGCGATACTTTGAACCAGAGAGATGGGCAGCAGCGTCTCTTTTATATTCGTAGAACAGTAGCCGTACTGCACTCACCAACCGGCCTGCCAAGCGTGGTGGGTATTGGCGAATTCCCCCCAAAATGACGACACAATTGTAGTAGTGCAGCAGTGGACGTCCTATGGCTGCTATGATGAAATGATCAGTTTTGATAGTTGGAAGTATTATTGAAGCGAAATTTCTGAGTTTTTCATGAAAGTTTGGCACGAGCAAACACGAATGATTCAGTTCTTAGCTGGGCAGCTTATTATGTTTTCTTTCCGTATCGTTTCTCGTTTAATTTAGTTTTGATCGGTCTGGAATAGTCTAGTCTAGTCATGTCATATAATGTTATATCATGTAGTCTCTTAGTCTACATAATTTATTTATTTTTATTTATTTATTTATTGACTATGGAAGACTAACAGCTGATCAATCAATATAATTACAGTTAAGAAAATAGATAGCCAATTACAAGTCTTCACGTCTAAGTAATCTACTAAGGCATACATGTGAACACACTTACAGAATACTAATACAAACACTCTTAAAATATCTAATTACTTATTTACCTAAAAAAACTCAAGCTTAAACACCTTCTTGCCTGTGACACACTTGTCGTAAAGGGATCCAGATCATGTTGTTTACACAGTTTATTAAAATTCCTGCTTGCTCGTACTATGTAAGTATTTTGCCTATAGTTAGTAGAACTAAACGGTATACATATTGGCGGATTAAACCGAGTTGATTTATATGGGACATTGAAGGAAAACTTAGCTAAGAGGTCCGAACAATCGATGTCATTATTTAAAATTCTTAATAAGAAAATAAAGTCTGCTATCTCGCGGCGATTTTGAAGTGGTAACAAATGATATTTTTTACAGAGCTCTAGGTAATTACTAGAGTGATAGGGTATCTTCTGATGGAAACATAGGTATTTAAAAAACCTTTTTTGGATGTTCTCTATGCGATCAATATATTTATGGTAGTATGGATTCCAAATTTGGGATGCATACTCTAAGTGACTTCTAACAAAGGTACAGTATAGAATTTTTAACGTTTTCGTTTGAGAGAAGCACTTAGAGACCCGCATTATAAAACCAAGAGCTTTAGATGCCTTAGCTATTATTGCATCAATTTGTGAGTCAAAAACCAATTTTGAATCATGATATACCCCTAAATCACGGACAGAATCACATTTAGGTAAAGTATGACCACCTAAGGTGTACGTTGTGGCAAATGTCGAGCGTTTCCGAGAATATGTTATAACCGAACACTTGACAGGATTGAGATCGAGCTTACTATTCTTACAGTACTCTTCAAGACTCATTAAATCATCTTGAAGTGCAGTCATATCTTTAATTGATGATATGGTAGCAAATATTTTCATATCATCGGCAAAACACAATAATTTGGAAAATTTGAGGCATCGGTCGATGTCGTTAACATAGATAATAAACAGCAGCGGGCCAAGTAGAGAACCTTGTGGTATACCACTGGGGACAGTTACCCAGCTAGAAGTATAATTACTGAGAACAACAGACTGCGTCCTATTATCAATATAAGAGGAAAACCATCTATACAAATCTCCGCGTATTCCCATGTCACATAATTTTAGTAGCAGTGTGTTATGGTCAATGCGGTCAAATGCCTTGCTATAGTCTGTGTAGACGACATCAACCTGGCTTCCCTTGTCCATAGCTTGAGTAATGAAATCGTTCAGTAAGGTTAAATTAGTCACAGCAGAGCGACCTTTCAAAAAACCATGTTGGAAAGGACTAAATGAATTTTTGAGGGCAGAGTAGAGCTGATTGTAAATAATCCTTTCGAAAACCTTAGCAATAATACATAGTTTCGATATCGGCCTGTAATTGATGATATCTGATTTAGAACCTTTTTTATGGACAGGGGTTATAAATGCTGATTTCCATACTCTGGGAACAATGCAAGAGGATAGGGATTTTTCAAATAGAGTTGTGATAGGAAGGGAAAGAGATGATGCGCACCGTACAAGAAGGTAAGAAGATATTCTATCAGGTCCTGCCGCTTTACCTATGTCTAGTTTACGAAGTAGATTATTAACATCTTCAACATTTACTTCGATATGACAGATATCGGGCGATGGGTTTGATGCCACTGCAGTTGAAGCACAGCTTCTAGTAAGTGAAGGATTGAGAAACGACGAATGGAAGTACGAGGAAAACCCTTCACATATAGATTGACCTGTTGATAGATTTTCATTATTATAATTTAAAATACTAGGAATCGCATTATTATTATGATGTTTTTTCACAAAGGTCCAGAAATGTTTGGGATTATTTTTAATTGAATTTTCAGTTACATTCATATAATTATTATAACACTCAGACTCCAAAAACTTTATTCTCTCGCGTAACAACTTAAACTCAAACTCATCTGATTTATTACCATAGGTCTTCATTTTTTTTAAATACTTATATTTTTGTTTTATAATTTTAATGAGTGATGTGGTATACCAAACTGGATAAGATTTTTTCCGAGCAAGCTTTTGTGGTATATATTTAATTTGTAGGTTAACTACCGATTGATTAAAAAATGTAACTGAATCATCAAGAGACCGAGAGGAAAACTGGCACTTCCAGTCAATTGAACAGATCTCATTATTTATACTTTCAAAGTCACCTTTGTCATAGAGATACCTGACCAGCGGCTCAGAATCAAGCACAGGCATTTCTACAAAATTTGCGTTAATTAAAAGTGCTGGGTGGTAAGGATCAATGGGAATGAGAGGATCCAAACATTCGGACACTGACACTGTGTCGCTGGAGAGGACTAAATCTAAAATTTTCCCGAAATTGTTGGATACACTATTATATTGACCAAGATTGAGAGTACATAATTCATCCTTAAAAAAACACTCGTCGTGAGTGGTGGGATTCATTGGGACTAGCGATAAGTTAATAGAAGGAAACCAGTTAATTCCACTTATGTTAAAGTCACCAAGTACTAGAAAAACATCAGAAGTTTGATTAATTACTGTTTGGTTTAATTTTGATAGGAAGTTAGATAACTGTGAGGAAAAAGAGAAGCCTTGGTTCTGTTTACATAAATATAGTACACAGAGATGTAAATTTACATAGTTACGACAACTGGGTTTTCTAAGGCGCATGGTTAGCCAAAGGTCTTCTGCTGTGGAATGGAAGAGAGGTTGGGAGATAGCCGGTAACTCCCTGCGTGTAGCAATTAATACGCCTCCACCCCGCGATTGCCCAGTCATAACATAATCTCGGTCACGACGCCACACAATGTACCGATCGTCAAAAAACTCCGAGTTTAAAACGCCGTCTAGTAACCAAGTTTCCGTTAAAACGATAATATCATAATTGTTGATTGACATTTGATGATAAAAAATATCGGCTTTGGTTCTAAGTCCACGCACATTCTGGTAGTAGATATTCACACTATGGTCTCTTACTGTCGCCATTACAAATATAAATAATAGTAATTGTAAATACACCATTATAATATATTTCAATAAAGCATTCCTCTACACTATTAAAAGCAAGGTAACACAAATTTATACTTTTGTGAGGACGGTAAAAACTAAAAAAGTTCGGCAGTAGGTAAGAATAAAAATACTTCAAGTTGTGAACGATTGAGAGACAAAACAAGCAGCAAGTCGCTGCATGTGCAAGCGCGAGTGAGATAAATATAATTTTATACGTTAGGGCTTTGTAGTAAACAGCGCGGCAACGAATATAATAAAGCATAAATGAGGAACAAAAGGAAGGTGTCGAGCTTATTAAACTGCACATTAATAAAGGAGGGGTGCTAAACCTTTTAGCAAAATATACCGGATTCGTTAGAATGGTAAACACTTGAGTTGTTTTTACAAAATATGATAAAGATTTGAATAAAATAGAGTAGATACATACGCAACATATTACACTATTTTGTTTAAATCAGATTCTTTCCTTATGATAAAAACTTTTGCTGTAGTATTCTTTAATACATGAATTTTTCCATGTTTAACCCACACAAATTCATAGTTTCTCTCCTTAGCTAAAATCTTTGCTGTATTTAATAACTTTTTGTATTCCATACTTAGGTGGTCGTTGACATATACACGCTGTGAAGTGCCCTGAAATCCTATGTCAGAGGTGGATAGCTCTTTAACAGCGCGTGCAGCCGCAATGAAGTCTTCCTTTATGTAGCGGTTTAAGAAGCATACTATTATCAATTTTTCCTTCGAGTTATATATGGGAACCCTTGAGATATAATTAATCTGGGTTTTAGGAAAACTGTAATTCAGTTTTTGGGAAATCGAATCAATAATGGAAAACAGATTTTCATCCTTTTTATGCGGGACTCCTTTTATCTCAACATTATTTAGACGAGATCGCTGATCTTGTGCAGACTGCTCGAATTTGGTTTTCTCTAGGTCTATGTGTAAACAGTTAAATTTTTCCTGAATATTCTCGAGAGCTTTGACCTTTGATTCAACCTCAACTAGTCTAGCCCCGAATTCATCGAGTTTACCACTAGCAAAATCGCATGTCGACTTAAGTTCTGATAACTCATCTTTGATAATTTTGATGTCACTTATTAGAGTCGGTAAGCTATGCAATTTGCTTTTCATGTCTCGTATCTCACCTAGGATTATTTCTAGAGACACAGGTTCTGGCGAGTGTGCTGCTGGTGAAGAAGCAATTCTGCACATGGGGCACTTCCATTGGGTTCTTCTATCAGCACCTAACTTTCTCCAACCGCCTTCGGTAATGTGCGCACACCCAAAATCTAGATGCTTCTTGCAGCTCCCACACTGGACGCCGTCGTTAAATTGCTCATTGCAGCCTGCGCACGTTTTCATTATAATAACTCAAGGAAGAGATTTTAAATATGTTTTTAATAAGTTTAATATGAACTTTATAGGTAAATGTGAAATATAAAAAATGTTGACGATATATTTATCCGAGCGTAAACCGTAGGAGTGAAGCGTGCGAGAGCGTGTCCACACGGATTATTATAATTTAACGGATAACGGATTTATATAATCATGGCTCGTCATCATCGTCAACACCAATGAAAAATATCTTTCCTTTTCCGAAAATTGGAAGAAGTAGGCAGAAATGGTCATAGTATAAAATGTCGTATCTGTTCTGCTACTTTTCTTTTTTAACCGACCGCGCTCCTCCACTCCCCGTGATGCCTGGCATTTGTTCGTCGTGTCACCTCTAGTATGCAGTACATAATAGCTCAATGGTTTAAAATATATACTTTTTGGTAGCCTTAGTGCCAAACAAGCCCGCATAATATTGTAATACTATTGCTTTCAGGTCGGCTAGGTGAGGCTGGTGCTGTTTTGGCGGCGTCTGGAGACGTTCAAGGTGCAGTGAAATTGTGGCTGAGGGGTGGACGCTCTAGGCGTGCCGCTGCCTTGCTATTACAACACCCACAGCTACTGAGAGATACGGATTTAGTCGACGCTGTTCATACGCAACTCATCCAGGTAAAATGCAAGGCTAAGGCGGGCTACTTACACGTTCGACACGACCTTTTTTCGAATGTGTATCAATTCACTCAAACGTATCGAATCCGCAAATTGTGTGTAGTTATACACTGTAAAGCATATTTGGCAAACAAAATTTTACGTTACGTAATCGTTTCCAGGAAGAATGGTGGGAGACGGCTGGAGAAATATCAGAGCGCAGGGGTGACACTCGCGCAGCAGTCGAATATTACGCTAAAGGAAACAATTATGCTAGAGCTGTTCAGCTCGCTAGAGAGGTACTTGTGTTTCAAATTATTTGTAACATACATTCGTCACTTTTCGTGTTTGATTTGTGTGATTAAAGGCAAAGATTTTTAATGCAATAAGTTATAACCTCTTACTATTTTCTTTATTAGCTCACAATATAATACCACCATCCTGAGTAAAAAGTAAATACAAGAGTTTACAATGGTCCAATACAAAAAAAATGAGTACTGCCGTTAGGCGTGTCCCAGAGCCCAGGAGACCCGTATATAACATGCCATGAGGTTCATCATAATTCCAATAAATATAATATACTAGCATCTCTGAGGAATAACCAGAAGGATTGGGCAGAGGTGTACTGGTTGGTCACCCACATTCCATGTAAAGGCGTTATAGGGGATCGTGGTACTATGGCTGAATAGATCGATTAACTTGCGGGGTAAAGCTACGCTTGTCGATATAAGACTGATTGCTTGATCATTGTTTATACTTCTCCTAGCTTAGGCGAGCGAGTTAAGCGGTCGATCCCGGCTATTATACGAACATCTATGGAAGTCCTTTCGGGCAGTCAGAAGACAAATAAAGTCTTATAACCCATAATCTTAGAATATCAGGATGGATTGCGCAGGTCAGATGGCAATCACTCCGTGAAAAATACTGATATTCAATCGCAACTGGTTAGTCTCAAAGCCTTCCTCAACATAGTTTGGAAAAGACTAGGCGAATAGGCGAGCTCATTGCTATTTTACTGGGAACAGTTCCAAATTTCGGGCAGTTACTGCCGAATCCAATACTTAGCCCGACCAGGCAATCAGATCCAAGCTTATGTTTGGCAACTGTTTTGTTTTATTTTTTATACCACTAAGGTGGCAAACAAGCATACGGTCCACCTGATGGTAAGCGGTTACCGTTACCTATGAACGTTTGCAACACCGGAGTAACGCGCCTTGCCGGCGCGGTAAAAATCTTTCCACGTCCTTTTTGAAGAGCGCCATGCTGTAGTCTCTTCGGAAAACCTCGGTGGGGGGCTGATTGACAACCTGAGCGTGCGTGGGAGGGAGTTCTTCTGAAATCGTACGGTACGACCGTTGGCTCTAGGGTATGCGAATGAACTCCCCGCCGGTGATAAGAGGGGCGATGTGTGGTGAGGATAGAAATTGCGCTTGCAAATACTGTATTATTAAGGAAGTCTAAGAAGCGAGTTATTTTCTTGGGAATGCAAGTCATTTACGTGGCTTACAGTAGAGTGAACTGGTAGAAATCGTCACGTGAGGAAAAAGCGTTATGCCCTTGCGTTATGACCTTTCTCTCCGTCTCTTTCTATTATATACGGTAGGCGACCTTTGCCTCTCTTTCTCTTTGTCTCTTTCTATTATATACGGTTGTATGTGTGTGTGTGTGCGAGCGTTTATCGAGATTCGAGCAGCAAGCATTGTGTGCGATCAGCTGTATAACCTCAATTCTAAACACGTATAAATATTATTTAAACAGATTTTTTGGTATTGTTTTAATTCACCTGGGATTGATTTTCAAATTCAAGGAACAGAGTGAGACCTCGTTCCTGACGAGGGTCGCCCGACCGCACAATTTTTTGATATTTATATATTAACCAAAACCATAGGCATGTCCCGGAGAGGTGACCAGGCTGGAGGGCATGTGGGGTGCGTGGCTGGTAGCGTCGCGCCAGGCGGGCGCGGCCGTGCCGCACCTCATCGAGGCGGGCCAGGCGCGCGCCGCGCTCGACGCCGCGCTCGCTGCGCACCACCACAGGAAGGCACTGCAGATACTGCAGGTATGTACGTCCCGCAGACGGCACCAGGGGATATATTTTACACGCGTGAAAACTTTCCGTGTCGAGAACGTGCCTACAGAGATACGCTTTAAAACCTACTAATAATAAAAAAAATGGCAGGAAATATTAACAGATAAAAATTAATAGTTTTATATTTTCGTATATATCGATCATAATTGGTATATTTTTAATACAGATTTCTGTAGACACGTTCTCAACACGGAAACTTTGCCCGCGTTTAGAATAGCTTTTCAGGTTGGAAGTATGACAATATTCGTCAAGCAAACTGTAAACAATAATTTCGCAGGAACGAACTTGTTTTGTCGTCGATGACCTTGCCGTTATAAACAATAGTATTATGCAAAGTGTTCGCTGAAATCATGCTGCGTTTACACACTGCCTATGTTATTGCGTAATATACCAGTTGAAGGTTTTGTGTTTAAATACCGAGTATATTTACTACACATTGCCTCGTATTAACAGTAGCATAGTTTTGGTTCATATGTATATGATTATATTTTTCAGGCTATCGATGACAAGGAATCAATCAGGGAACAGTGTGAAAGGCTGGGCGACCACTTCATTTCTACTCGAGTAAGTATTCTGATTCCTTTCTTTCTCTTGCTGAGCAACGTACTTCCGGCACCTCCTGATGTCTTCATTATTTAAGCTAGGCTCTTGTCAGTGGAGCATTCGCCATTGCCTTCTATATTTTAACTTCTTTGACCTTTTAATACGACTCGAAACTTGATGTACAAAGTATTTTTTTAAACGTTGCTCCACACTAGGATTTCTCTTGAACAACTACCTGCAGATCATACAAATATTTGTTTCGTGCGGGAATCGAACCCACGACCCGGTGCGCAGCAGCCGACTGTATCAGCCACTGCACCAACCGTGCCGTCAAATTTCGTCTGGATGAATTCCCCTTCCTCTCTTACCGTTTTTCTTCTCAGATTGACTTAAAGAAGTGCAAGTTGTCATGTCGTATCAAATGGCCAATCATCTTTCCCCTCCCGTTGTCTATGGTTCTCAACAACTGTTTCCAGTACTGACAAATTCCCCCAAAATGACGACACAATTATGAAAATCTATGGGGGAGGCCTTTGTTCAGCAAAGATATGATATGGCTGATATGATAATAATGATCATGATGAACTATAAATAACCAACACCTCATTTGTTTTCCTTCCTACTGGTGTTCTCCATCCTCCTCCAACGTACATCCTACTATTGTCGAATGGTGCAAAATAACAATATTGATAGTTTAATAGTAGACTCCACGTTGATTTGAAGATATGAGTATCTTCTCCAACAGGAATGGGAAACAGCAGAACGCGTGTTAACATCATGCGGAATGGCGGAACGTTGTGTGCGTGCATATAACTCTGCAGGGCGCGTCGCCGATGGCTTACGTCTCGCCGCCGCACATCTCACTGAAGAAAAAACAAGGGACATCTACATGCCGCTAGCCCAGCAACTCAGACTGGACGGACAACTGCGCAAGGCTGAACAGATCTACATTGGTCTTGGAGAGCCCGATGAGGCTATATCCATGTATAAGGTGATTCATTAAAAGCGTGAGAATGTTTCTGTTTGGACTATCAGATACATAGAAACGTGTGCTACAATCTTGCGGCATGATACCTCACCACTCACTGAGTAATAAACTAAAGACAATGTAAACTGATTCGTGATTGATTGTCTGTGTTATCAATCCTATATAGTACTTGCTAACAAGTACTATTTATCAAAATGTCCAATTATTATGTGTATAATCATTGTGTCTGTACCGTACTTTTGTGTTATCAGGAAGCTTCTCAGTACGAAGCAATGCTCCGTCTCGTAGCAGCTCACCGTAGCTCCCTCCTGGAAGCTACGCGGCGTCACGTGGCACAAGCTCTCCATGCTTCAGGAGATCTCCGCTCTGCAGAGAATTACTACATACAAGCTGGTTAGATATGGCATTATTCTTAAAAAACCCTTGACATTAACTCAACTTTTTTTTGACTGCTTTCCTTAATGAACTCATCTTAAAATAATTTTGCTTTTCATGAGGAGAGTTCTGGTAATGCGATCGGCAAGTCATAGTGTGGTTTAAGATAACATGACTTGCCTTTAGGACATTAGTTATGTTATTAAAACTAACAATTTCAGATGACTGGAAAAGTGCAATTCAGATGTACCGTTCAGCTGGCCAATGGGAGGGAGCAGAGCGCGTTGCTCGTGCGCATGCTCCAAGCGGTGTACAGCAACAGGTAAACTGGTGCTTTTGGCTTTTACAATGACAATAATTAATAATTCAGCCGAATAAAGTCCACTGTTGGACACAAGCTTCCCCCAAAGATCGCCACAACGACCGGTCTGAGTGTGTTGTGCGCTTGGAAGTTGAGCTGTTAATGCAATTGTCATCATTTTGGGGGAATTTGCTATTATTCACCAGTCACCAAGCTTGGCAGGCAGGTTGCTGAATGCAGTATGGCTACTGTTCTACAGAGAGGACGCTGCTGCCAAACCTTCTAACTTAGACTCCCTTAGTCGCTTTTTGCTACATCAACAGGAGAAGAAGTGGTGTTAGAGTGTGTGAAAGTCTAATAGCTTTGATATATAAATAGTTAAAATGGTTCTGCTCTGGTTCAGTTAGCATGCGACTTGTATTTTTTAGCAAACTTGGGATTATCCAGTCATCTGGAACTTGTGATCTCATGTATAACTATGTTCAGGTGGCACTACAGTGGGCAGGTGCTCTCGGAGGTGCACCGGCTGCCCGTCTGCTGGCAGCAAGAGGATTTGCGGCTCTTGGCGCCCGTTGGGCACTTCAGGCACAGAGGTGGGTGTTATTGCCACAGCAGACAATCTTACTTCCTTAAGGTTTTATGAGTTTGTGAGGATCTTCCAGTTTCATAAATGTTTGGTAAAGTCGTCATATCAGCGGCAGGATGTTGCACCGCTGAACAATCTAACAACAAAACCGTTCTGGTCCAGTCCCTTGTGCTTCCTGTAATTGATTATGCGGATGTTTGTTATTGTTATGTTTGATCTCTTTGTCTCCTGTTATCCATTATGTTTGCAAAGAAATAAATAAATAAATGATTAACGATCCTTGTGTTCCTGATTATCTCAGAAGATTTTTTCTAGTGTTGGGTAGCTCTCATAGCCGTAACCTGCGTGCTGCCGAGAATTTGATTCTTCAGTTTCCTTCCCACCGTACAGGTTTTATTTCTAAATCCTTTGCTGTCTCAACAATCAAAAAATGGAACGAGCTTCCCCTTGATATAAAGAAAGCGGCAAGTAAATTTTCTTTCATATGCAAAGTTAAATTGACAATTACGGGCATGGTTAAAATGATAAAAAGTACGTATTGTATGTAGTATATTTTAAACTGCGTGCCGGCCATGCCGTGTGGTGCCGGCTCAGAATACCACCACCCCATCTCCTCCAGTGGGTGTCGTAAAAGGCGACTAAGGGAATCTAAATCAGAGGGATGGACAGCAGCGTTCCTTCTGTGGAACAGTAGCCGTTCTGCGATCACCAACCCACCTGCCAAGCGTGTTGAGTACTGGAAAATACTCCCCAAAATGACGATACGGCATGTAACCGGTCGTTGATGGGGGAGGCCTTTGTTCAGCAGTAAACGTCTTTTGGCTGATGAGACCTCAAGAAGAGTGGACAGGTTCAGGTAAAATATGAAATGAGAGGTACTTTTCTATCAAGTTGCCGTGTGGTGCCGGCTCAGAGTGTCACCACCCCATCTCTTCCCATGGGTGTCGTAAAAGTCGACTAAGGGATTAGCCGGAGGATGGGAAGCAGCGTCCTTCGAGTACATTAACAACTCAACTGCGATCGCCAACCCGCCTGCCAAGCGTGGCGATTATGGCAAAACCCCCCAATGAGCCCACAACACATCCATATCGGTGGTTATGGTGATCTTTGGGGGAGGCCTGTGTCCAGCAGTGGACTTCATTCGGCCGAAATGATGATGAAATGATGACAAGAGTGTGCTGCATACAATCGAGATATTATGTAACTGTCACGAAAAACATTTTACATGACCACTACCATTACCAGTGAAACTTTATATGTCTATACGGTGTCAACAGGTGGGATATAGCGATGGAGCTGTGCTCGCTAGGCGGTGGCATGTCCCGCAGTGAAGTAGCGCGGGCCGAAGCCGCGGCGTTAGCGGACGAGCGGCCCGACGAAGCTGAGGCCGCCTTCTTACGCGCTGGCGCCCCAGACCATGCTGTGCGCATGTGGCTGCAGCACGGGAAACATCAGCGAGCACTCACGTTAGCTGAGCAACATGCCCCGCATATGGTAAGATTTGAAAACCTCATGGTAGCCTTGTGCGATATGGTACGCAAGCTTTTTTTAAATAATACGGCGTAATACTTTGTGTACTGTCTTCGCCCCGGAGAAGGCCAACGGATAAAAACCACTGGAGTGGTCATCTTCGGCACCGAAGAGGAACTCGAATCTCCATCTAGAGCCCCCCATTGCTGCCACGCCTTTAGGTGAATCTCGGAGGGGATGCCTGTAAAGTGGTCACCCCATCTAGCAGAGGCGACTGTAAAGAGACCAATCTCGGGGAGGATTGTAAAGGGTCTCTTGAAGTCTCGCCGTGCGCTGTACTGCGCACATGACGGCACGTAACCACGCGCGGGTCGCCGTCTTCCTGGGGTCTTGGTGCATGAGCACGCCGATTCCACAATCTGCGCGCAGGGTCCGCAGCCTAGGCTAGGCAGAGCATGATGTTAGCACGTATGTTTAGTACGGAATCAACAGTAAGTGGTGGTGATGTTTTCGCGACACAAAGATGTTTAAGTTATTTGACAATTTGTACTGTTAATTTGTTTCCGCTAGGTGGAGGAGGTATTAGTCGAAGGAGCTGGGGCGGCAGCTGAGCGAGGTGACTTACCGCAGTTCGAGGCGCTCATGATTCGAGCCAACAGACCGCGAGAGGTCGTGCAGCACTACAAAGATCTTGGTGATATATCATTTCATTTTAACTAACATAAATAAACTACTTATTTGAATGGTAAAATAAGTAACAATATCTTGCTGCTGGGAGTATAAAAGCGATTACACACTGAGAATTTTGCAGCGCTTCTGCAGCGATTCAGTAGCGATACCGTTGCTAACAGTCCACCTTTACAGACCCGCGTGAGTTTAAGCAGCGATGCCATGGCGATACAGTGTAGATGCAAATTACAAAGGCGATGTAATGCAATGCGATGCTGTGATACAGCCACACCGCATGCGATTATAAATTTGTTTTTTTGTCAGTTATTTGTCGACGGATAGTCGATACATAGCGAGTGACTGGCGTATGATAAAACTTAGTGATTATAGTAGTATCATCTGGCACGTGTTAACACGTTGGTGACATTGGGCTATTTCTTCGCCCGCCCGGTTCCCGCGTCTGCGCCACTTTGTCACGATGCAGACGCGCCTCCGCATTGATGCATATGCGCGTCTGTCTAGATTCAACCGCGCGTTTGCATCGCTATAACTGCACGTTTTTATTGATTAATTGCAGGAGCAGGTGGATCGATACAATCGCGCAGTTGATACAGACGCCTTTAGATTCTAGTAATTTCTAGTTGTCACTCGCAGTCGCACGTTACACAAACGCGAGTTTGCATCACTACAAAGTGCACATACCCCACGAAAACCTTACGTTTAACCTTTACGCGTAGTTGAAGGGAAACATTTTACATATCTTTATAACAGTAATGTAATTAATATTATCTTTTTTTTCACGGGTTAATATTCTCTGCAAAGAGGAACCCGGTCTTTTTATTGCCTTACGCGGGGAAACATAGGTCCAACACGCAGAGGCCCTTTAGAGAATTTTAATTTAAGATGTAATGGGACACTAACAGGAAATTCTCCATGGCTGCATTATAAAAATGCAGTCACGGATGGTCCACGGTTGTGAAGGATTATACACCGGTTTTACCATCGCGCGTCTCGAAGACTTGGGAGCACGTTCCCCGTTATTGCGCAGCATATCATATAGTTCTGGCGGCCAACTAAGGCAAACCAGTCAGTTTAGAATCCTGCAGCTAATTTTTGTAAGCTTCTCAATAGATTTCTTTATGATATACTTTTTTTTTGTATCGAAAGTGTGAGTACCTGTCCGCTTTAATCTGCCCCCCAGGTTGTGTTATCCCATGGTGAGATAACCACTGTATCAAATGTCCCTGGAACCGCGTTTTCACCGCTTTGGCTGCAATAGGAGACCAACCACCTGTGAAGAGTATAATGTGAACATGACATGTTCGACGGCACGGTTGGTGTAGTGGCTGATACAGTCGGCTGCTGCGCTTCGGGTCGTGGGTTCGATTCCCACACGGAACAAATATTTGTATGATCTGCAGGTAGTTGTTCCGGGTCTGGGTGTATTGTGTGTGGAATTTATGTCTGTAAACGCATCCACGACACAGGAGAAATCCTAGTGTGGGGCAACGTTTTATTTAAAACACAAACACAACATGTGTAATGAAACCGCAGAGCTGTGGGAGGAGGCAGCTCGCGTGTCGCGCGAGTACGTGCCCTCCCAGGGCGGCGAGGGCGGCGAGGGCGGCGAGGGCGTGCCGGCCGACGTGCCCGCGCTGCTGCAGCGCGCCGCCGAGCACGCCGACGCGGCGCAGTGGTGGGACGCCGTGCGCCTGCTGGGCGCCGCCAGCGCCGCCGCCGCCGCCGCCGCCGCGCCGCGCCTGGCCGAGCGCGCGGCCCTGAGAGCGGCGCGACTCGCCCGCGACCACCTGCACGACAGCCGCCGGCGTGCCGCTGCTGACATGCTTGCCGAAAGGTACCATTCTGTTAAGCACCTGCTATGGTATGAGGCTATCGTGACCACTAGCCACTGCCGTAGCATGCGCTGCATAGTCATGTTGGGGTGTTAGCTTTGACATCTGAAAAACTGACGTGTGATCGTTAACACGATGTACTGCTGCTGATATACTACCGACCTACTGGTGGTTAGCACTGCGGAGTGCTCCATTTCTCGTATAGGGTTGCTTGGTAACATATTTGCATTTAAAATACACGGTGAGTCAGGATTATCATTTTATAATCGATAGCCCAGTTGACTTTTGGTCATAAGCCCCTCTTAGTTCTATTTTCGATCTATGATCAGCAATATTCTGAAATGATTTTATTTGATACAGGTTTACTGCAATAGGTCAAAATGATATCGGTGAACAACTTCGAGCGGCTCTCACTGAAGGTTACGCAGATGATGAGGAACCTGGTAAGTAAAATGCATTTCTTACTTTAGTAAATATATAAAATCTACAAGGGTACCTGCTGATTTCTGGTAAAGATTATACCACTGTTCTGCACTCAAGGGTATCGTAACTATCAAAAGGATAGGCAGCAGCATTCTCCGGTACGATAACAACATACTGCGATCACCAATCCACCTATCAAGCATAATAAATAATATTCCCTATGAGTGCTCATTGCAGTGATCACTGAGGCCCATGTTTAGCTGTGGTTCTTTATAGGCTGATCTGTGTGCTAAGGTATATTGTACATAACAGGTACATCAGCGGACAACGAAGAAGAAGAAGCCGAAGCGCCTCGCGAAGTGGAAGCAGAAGCGGAGGCTGAAGTAGAGGCGCTGGAGAGGCTCGCTCGCGGCGGGCACTGGCAGCGCTGCCTGGCGCAGGCGGGGCGCCGCGCGCCTCACTACGCGCTCGCACACGCCGCGCAGCTTTTCAAAGCGCACCCGGTATCCTCGCGGTGCCAGCACAGAGCTGCAGGAAAAACCAGTTTTAGTTAGCAACGGTTTCTCTACTGCAAATTAGATTATACTACATGCCTTCGTTGCAACTAGAATTTATTGCTAGGCAAACATGAATGTCAATTAAAACTGGTTTTAACTACACAAAACGATAAAATGACTCGGTTAATACTAAAACTTGGCTATAGTAAAAAAAAGGTTGGGGGACCCCCGTCAGGAACGAAGTTCCTTACTTGCAATAATGACACAATATAAATCCCGTGTGAATTAAAACAAAAACGAAAAATAAGTCCTATAATATTTAGACGTGTTCATCAATTCAATCAAAAAGCGAATCTGGGCAATTAAATATAATAGGAATAGTTACATATTCCATAAATTACTTCAATAATATGCATATATAATGCTTATACAATACATTATAAATAATCCATTATACATTTATACAACTATATACTATACTTTATACAATATAAATAATCCATAAGAATATAGGTCATCGTACATAAATATAATAAAGATATGGAAAATACACAATAAGAAGAAAGAACTAAATTGGTAAATGCAACAAACATTTAAATGCAACAGACAAGTAATATTCTTTTACTAGTTTTTTTAAAGTATTCAATTACTGGGCACGTTTGATTGGCACAGGCAGTGCATTCCATAATCGGACAGCCTGAACAGTGAAGAATTTATCACAAAATTTGGTAGAATGCATTGGCATCTCAAGTCTGATTCTCCGATAATCTCAAGAATCTCGAGTATGCTTTATTAAGGAACAGCGTCAAAGAACTTCGTTCCATAAATTATAACCACGAAGCCCAGGCTTTCTAATCTAACCTATCCATGCCGAATCCGGCTTAGAAGTAACCTCTGTCTAAACAGTTTTAACAGACATTTATTTTTGGCTAGCAGTAAATTCTAAGTTGTAATGAAGGCATTCAGTATAAACTAGTTTTAGCTAGAGAAACGCGTTCTAACTAAAAACGGGTTTTCACTGTAACACAGACACCGGCAAACATCTTGAACAAAAAACGGCGTAGTAGAAGAAAAGTTCGGAGAATACAAATACACCATTACGTGTATAATAGCGTCACTCCTTCTCCTTCAGTGGATGTCGTACAAAGCGACTTGTGACTGCAGCGTCCCTTATGTGGGACATTATATACTGCTCTCACCAACCCGCTGCAAGCGAGGTGAGTATTAGCCAAATCTCCACAAAATGAAGAAACACTTGTGAAAATCTAAAGGGGAAGCCTTAGTTCCGCAGTGGACGTACTTTGGCTGATATGAATCATCATATCAGCTAAAGGACGTCCATCATCAGATGATGATGAAATACAGCATATATATATATATAAATGTACGTATGTTCATACATATGTGTTCGTATACAGTTCACCTAAGACTAAACGTATACAGTTCACCTAAGACTAAAATCTTTACTATGCGCAGTCAAGGTCACTTTTCAAGATGTTTGCCGGTATGTGTACGTTATGATAACATACAATACAAAGTAGGCTCTTATTCTTCACGATAATACAATCTTTTTTTATGTTCTCTAACAGCGCATGGAAGGCTTAGACATCGAAAGCGAAGAAGCTCCAGAAGTCTTAACTCAAGTGCTGGACGTGTTACGTCAGTACCTTGGCAGTGGGGAACAAGGCATCGACTCCTTAACGGGTAGCGACGCTCCTCTTGCGAAGGCAGTGTGCAGTGAGATACTGGTCAGAGTGTCCACAGCCCCGAAGGTTCTCTCAGCCTTGAAGGATGCTGCCACTGTTATGGTTACTGCGGGCGCTGAGGATAGGGCCTTGCAGGTGAGTTTCATTGAGCATTGTTTATCGTCGAAAACTAAAGCTGCGTACAGGCATTGGCTGCGATTGGGATTGGTTACATGCCACAGGTTGAGGCAATATTGATAATGTAAGCTCTCTTAAGTCTCTTGAGCTGAGTCAGGCTGATGCATGCGTTATACCCGTGAACGGGCACCGTTTGTCGGGACCGGTTAGCTATTAACTGCTATGGCAATCTTATAGTAAGGCTTATTAATTATCATTGTAAATATGCATGTATTTATCCCATTGGCATGCTTTATCCTCACATAACTTTCACGATTCTATTAGTAATAATAAGACTGTAATACTTTCACATATTTTTAAAAGAGTAACCATGAAGTTTCTTGCTTGCTTTTCTCCATAGGGTTCTACACATATCAATACAGTCTAAGGTATTTTAATTATTCATGTATTAAAAAAACCTGGTTATAAAGAATTTATTGAAACATAATGGTATCAACGAGCGCAGTATTTTATACTCTTACAAGAAATTAAATAAAGGTCTTGTTTTTATCATTATTATTTCAAATGTTTTACTGTAAAACAATGTTTATACTGTATTATAATAAAACAATTTTAAACGGATTAAATCGCGTGTATTATTGATTTTTGTTTTTCCTGACGTTTCGAACACTTTGCAGGGTTCGTGGTCGCAGGATGACTAAGGTGACAAGCGTCGTTACAGATTTAAAAAGTTATTTTATCAACCGTACAAAACTAATCAAAAATTGTTTCGATGCACGCAGTAATCACTCACAGTGTCTTGATGTTTTTTAGTTTGGTGTGTTGTTTGGGATTTTATTAATTTTTTTAATTTAATTTATACTGTACTAAGATATTACCTGGTTTTTGGTGATTAAGAAAATAAATGAAATTGAATAAAATACGTCACAGGAAATGTACCTGGATGAGTCTGGATGGTTCCACAAAGAATGGGATTGACGTTATCATTACCAATAAAATATAAATATTCAATGATGACTCCGTCATTCAAAGGGTGATAACCGGTAGTGAACACCGATCACCGTAAGAGGCACATTGAATATTAATCTCAAAGTTGAGAGGTCTCGTCTGATGAATTCTACGCTCCAGTACTCTAGTGCTTCGAGTACATCCAAAATCGCTTTGAGTACTTAGAAGGTTGCGTATCTGTGGACGACGTAAATGGTAGGTATGCGGAAACTGTTGGTGCTCTTCTTCAAAAAAGGTGATGACACCTGTTGAAGAATTATAGACCCATCTCGCTTCTGAACCATATTTATTAGCTGTTTTCAAGAGTCATCGCAAATTGTCTCCAGTACAGGTTTGATGACTTCCAGCCTCTTGAACAATCCAGTTTCTGAAAATGTTTTAGTACCATAGACCTCATCAATACGCTTCGGCAGATTATACAGAAGATCAAGGAGTATATTCTGTCACTATGCTTAGCGTTTGTGGACTATGAGAAAGCCTTCATTTCGATCGAACTTGGGCAGTGCTGCAGTCTCCGCAGCGGTGCAATATTGACTATCAGTACACGGAGGTGTTAAAGTGTTTATACAGAAACGCCTCCATCTCAGTCCCGATTTTCAAAATTATTAAGTTTCGTCTCATTTTTGTGATAACCTGTCCGAATTTTAAATTTGGCGTAGTTCTTTAATCAGTTTTTATATTACCTTACGATGTATTTTATTTACTAAACATAAGTGTTCCTAAAACAATCTGAGATTTACTATTACAGTGACTTATTTAGGAATGATATGAGACTTTAAAATAATTGTTCAGAACTACAGAGACGTTAACAATAAAAGGTATTGAAAAAAAAAACAACAGTTTTAGAAATATAACTAATTTTAGTTATTTCAATTATTGTTTTTAGGATTTAGTGTGAAGATAAATAAGTAGATTACGATATAAAATCAAAATAATTAGTTTTTGTTAAAACACAACCGAACCTTTAATCAAAACCAATCTTTAAACGACTTTTCTAAAACTTGTTGTTTGTAGAAAGTCTCTATAATTTTAGAGGTGCAATTGGCGGAAATGGCTCGATTTTGATGCCGATTGCCATATTAAAAAAAGAAGTAACGTAAAATATTCCTAGACAGTTATGAAGTGTGTATTTAAATTTGAACTGTTCGTAAGTGTGTGCAAATGGTTTACATGATAAAAAAATGACTGTATTATAAATAATCAGAACTTTATGTTCATAAAATATACGCTATACATTTCTATAAGTAGTTTGCTTACGCTCTTAGGAAGCGAAATTTTGTCTGAAATTCTGGATAAGGCACTCTGGTAATGGAAATAATAATAACAATATAGCAATGGTATTTTTGTGTTTATCGCTCTATCTAAGCTAACAACTAGTACTAGAAAAACAATCTATCGCCAGTTTAGCATAGATTTGTTTACCTTTTTTCATTTCAGGCTATCACTTTATTGATGGCGCTTCATGTGCCTCAGATAGCTGCCAAAGCAGCGAGGGCACTTCCTCGTTACACAGATATAATTGTGGCAGATGTCGGTCAGTATTTCTTTAGATAAATATTAATTTATGTTACTATTGTTTTTAATTAGGAAATTATTCGTATTGTAGTACCAACTTATGAGGTCTCGTTATGTGACACTAGCGTGACGTTTAAATTGAAATGATATCTTGCCATGCTAAACGCTGTTTCGTAGCTCGTAGCGGGTTCGTAGCAAATACGCGCGATCCAGTAATCATTCCGTTTAACACCAGAAGCTGAACAGAACGAAGATAGTGGAACTAGTCGAGGATAATGAGAGGACGACTAGTTATTTTATGAAAACTGTTATCTAATCTTATACGTGTGGTGCCGGCTTTGCCGTGTGGTGCCGGCTCAGAATACCACCACCCCATCTCCTCCTGTGGGTGTCGTAAAAGTCGACTAAGGGATTAATCAGAGGATGGGCAGCAGCGTCCTTCGAGTACATTAACAACACAACTGCGATCGGCAACCCGTCTGCCAAGCGTGGCGATTATTATTATATCGGTCGTTGTGGTGTACTTTGGGGGAGGCCTGTGTCCAGCAGTGGATTTCATTCGGCCGAAATGATGAATCTTATACGATTGCTTATATTTATATCGTAATGATTGTAAAAATTACGTAGTGTTGAATTTCTGTTTGATGATAATCCTACATTATAACTGCATTAGATTATATTTGAAACAATTATTTTATCTATAGTTTTGAATAGTATAATATTACCATCAGCGGATGTGAATTATGTTAGTACGTAAATTTTGCTATGCAAAATATTTAAATATGATTTATTTTCTGTAAGTATACATGTACAGGTTGCCGCTTTCGTTACTTGCAACCTTTTAGGCCACGGTTCTCTAACTGACTCATTAAAAAGAGTAACTTTATCTTTCACAAAAATATCTATATATTTTCAAACATAGAGTCAATCCAAAACAGCTGGGGGCTAAAGGCCTCATGCGCGTATCATATAATCGGGTGGTAGGTACTAAACATCTTCTCAGTGCCCGCCTCGCGCTCAGTCATTGTATGAAACATGTACGTATGTAAGCTGCAAGTATTTTGGATAGATACTAATGAGATTATCGCGTGTTTTTTTATCTGTTGTGTGAAAAGGTGCTCGAGTGGAGACCGCGCACCGGAAAACGCAGCGTGGGACGACCTCCAACTAGGTGGATAGACGATCTGGTGAAAGTCGCTGGGAGTCGTTGGATGAGAGCGGCATGTAACCGCTCGTTGTGGAAATCTAAGGTGGAGGCCTTTGTTCAGCAGTGGACGTCCTTTGCCTGATATGACGATGATGAAGGGGATCGGTACTCTACCGTATTGGAGTATTGAAAGCAAAGGAAATGGAATCGGTTTACTGTATACTACCAAAACTGTCTCTACTCTATTAAAATTATCTGCACATTATGCATACTATTATGACGAGGTCCCGCATAGGTACGATAACTTCCATTGCTCTTTCCTGTATAGCGGTAATTACCGTTGCATGATGAACGGTTGTTTATTTACATTGACAGCGTATTATGCATGTGGCATGGCGGTGCGCGCGGAGGGAGCGAGCGGCGCACGCGAGGCGTTCGTGTTGCTCAACCGCTGCCTCGACCTCGCTGAGGCTGCCGACGATGACACGGCGCACCTGCTCGATTATACTGATTTTGGTACTGAAATGTTTTTGATGTTCTCAGAATTGATTCGTAATCTTTTCTTCTTTATACTTTTGGTTAATGGCAAACCTTTTGTCTGAGTTGTTCAAACCACCAAAAGGCCCCCGAAATGCCGCTAAAATAACTACCGCCTAATGACAACAACCGGAACCGAGGATTCCTCAGTTTAAATAGCGGAGACCCTCAGTTTAAATAGCACTAAGTGATCACCCAGCCATAGACTGACCGCGCTGAGTATTGCTTAACCTCCCCCATCGTTTGCCAATCAGTCAGTGCAACTGGCTATAAGCGCCTCGATTTGTACTTGAAAAGCCTTTTTTAATCACTTTTAAATCAAGTCTCACACACTAACTGGTGATAGGTCTCCCTAGTCACCCTGGGGTGGTACCTACCACATATTCACCGCTAAGCAGTAGTGTTTAAACTTTAGATATTACTTTGCTTCAATTTGAAGGGCACTGTAGCTAAAATTTCTGGGCGTAAGAGACTAAATAACTTACCTCTCGAAGTGACGGGCGCAGTCTGATGCCTCGCAGGACTAGTCCTGGGTAGCATTCTAATTGTTATTGGCAGGCAGGACGCTTACCACCAGGCGAATGACATGCTCGTCTCATCACCAAGTTGTAAAAAAAACATTAGGCCGTAATTCTACTTCCATCTATTCTTTGCCCGGAACCACACGAAACAAACGGGAAGTCTCAGTATTACTCAATTGGACAACTGTTACTCAGAGTGTACGGACTGGAGCCGCTCGCCACTGCTGCTGGAGAGCGGCTGCGTACGCGGCGCCGCGCTGGAGGACGCGCGCGAGTGGGTGCTCGCCGTGTCCATGGACCAGGCCGTCGAGCAGGCCAGTAGCATCAGCTTCTTCCATATCGTCCACTGCTGAACAAAAGCCTTCCAATGACCGCCATAGTCACCAAGCTTAGTACGCCTACTAATCGTTACTAATCTCTAATTCGCCGATTAGAGATTACAGTGTACCCACCGAGGGATGCTGCTCATCCCTTATATTCTCATATTCACCTTTAAGACAAGTTAGGGACAGGTATAGAGGGCCGGGAACAACATTGGACGCTTTCTTTTGGAAAGTGTTATCTGATCTATATCTTGTTAGATGCTTACCTGCCAGTAACTGAACTCAACTTTCGATAACTCATGTGATTGACATGATAATCTGGTTGGAAGCTTTTATTCACATTGAAGGGCTCTCTCTTCTTGATTCTTCTCGTCGAAACTTCGAATATATCTCTAATCTGTTTTTCTTACGTGTGTTACAATGTGTTTTTTTACAAGTAATTATGTCCATAGAACGAATAGAGTTTTGTTGTTAGGCAATTATGCATTTCAACGTAGTTTAAAATGCATCCACAACTTCCAGAGCAGTTGCTGATGTAATGCCTTTGTAAACTTCAGACTTCATACAAATTATTTAGATCATAATAAGAGTTTCCAGCCCAATGAGCTAATGAGAACCACTGTATTACCTAAAACTTTAAGCTTTTAATAACGAGCTTACCAACAACGAAAGTTTATTGTCTCTTGACTTGGGAGTACTAAATCGATTTAAGATGTAAATCTAATTGGTCTTTTACCAACTTAATAATGGCCAGATTACGTTACACCGTTTTAGTAGACAGAGTAACTAATTAGAAACCATTAATATTTCAGTAGAGGATATTTCATTCCAGCGCGGTGATTTTTGCTTAAGATTCTTAAGCTTTTTTTAACATTTTGTTACTAGGTTTAGACACAGAGTTTGTCATAATAGTAGCCGTAGGTCCTAATTATTAACACAGGGGCTCTCCACTCATGGGGTCGTTGTATATTACAATTTATTATGACTAAGACTAAATAGGATGTGTAATAGCACCCCTCCTGTGTACTATAATTGACTTTAAAAATAAAACAGATAAATCGTGAAATCTTTATTAAATATTTTCTATAGTTTCTTCGAACCGAACGTTAAGACTGAATACAATAATTATTTCCTAAGCAAACCATCATATTATGGTTCTTTCCGTTCTTTTTGCATATATGTCATAGATCAACGGCCACGGTTAAAATTATGTAATAGCATATAATCTCCATAAGCATGCATTGGTTTGCAACCTCTCCAGTGCTAATAGTAAATCGTTACCTTAGAGTTACCTCGCATGTGCGAAAGAGGTAACTTAACAGGAGGAAGAAAAAGCTTCGCCTGGGAAGATTGTTTACCGCAGCATATTAGAATATGAACATCCTATATATATGCTTCTTATACGTAAATTTGTCGTTATACTTTTTGAAATTATACATGAGCGAAAACAATTGCCAGGTTTTTTCAAAAATGTAATAATATACAGTAAAAAATATCTAAAATTGCATTTGAGAATTCCACTTTACGGCGAAGATAAAGCGATCAGTAATCCGTATTCCAAGCATGGTGATAATTGTAACATTTCTTATTACCATGCATTAAGAGTTCCATGCCCAGTACTGGATGTCTAAGGGTTGATATGACGATGATTTTTTCAATAAAATTTTGAGACTCATAAATATAATTTGAATGTTTGTAGACTCTGCCAGTGGATGGTCGCGGCATGTATGCGTCAAGCGTGGCCGATACAGAAGCGTGCTGTGTGGTGACCGGCTATTCGCTGGGATCTAGACTCGTCACATTCACCAACGGTATGTATTGCTTTATTTTTGTACGTTGAAAAATATTTATGGACCTTCTCCACCCTGAGGAATGGTGCAGGGGGCGTGCCGGACTCTAACCGTTTAAAACCTCAGGTTGTTTCCTGTTTAATTTACTGATTTGTATGTAAAAAGTCGAATACTAAACAACGAGAAGATTAAACTTTAATTAAAAAAAAACCATCAATCCAAAAATTCGGATAATTTATTAAAATCCTGATAAAGTCCATATGTAAGGCCGAAAGTCCGGACATGACCGGACAAATCCAAATGGATGGTAACCCTACTTGCGCATTCGCCGCAATCCAACAATATATATTGACCGTGTTTTATGGAATTCCCGATTTCATACTTCTTTAATCATTATCATATCCAATTTATTTAGCCACTGCTGAACAAGGCCTCCCGAAAATATATTGAAATCTCACAAAGTTAGAGCCTTGGTATGTAGCCCGTTGTCCGCGCATAATCATGATCACCGCGAAAATTATAGACGCATGTGGCGCCGAGCGAGCATTGGGGTGTAACATGCCCAATCTACATGCAATGCAACGTCACCGGCGCGCTGAGACGCGATCTGCTGATTTGCATATTGTACACATCAATGCAGTGTTCAATATGCACTTGAAGCATTTTAAACTTTTTATTGAGATAAAATAAAACATTTAAAATTTATTGGAATCGATTATATTACTGATTCTGAACAAACTACTTTCAGATTTAGAATATTGGAAAAATACTGTTGTAATAATGTAAATAGAATATACGTACATGGCGTGAATAAGTTGACAAGTCGACGTGCAGCACATTACATATTTTATAAATATTATCTAGATTGTCTAATTTATTGAGTGAATGTACGATTTTCTCGATAATAAAGTGTATACTACCTGTACCTATTAAGAAATCCTATCGAGTATGTCCGATATTCTTCCCACAGATTAGCCTATCCGTCTATATTGATAAGATATAAAACTTTCAGCCCGTCGACTTGGCAATTTATTCACGCCATGTATGGAATTATAGAACCTTGAATTTTATAGTCATGACTCAAGATGATAAAATATCATATTATTTTATACATCGACGACAAACATCCTACACGAGTTTTGATTAATTGTTGTTGTCGTCAAGCCGGGGCTGTAGTGGGTAAGGGCACAGATGAGATATAGCCTTATTAAGTGGCTTGACGTGACACGTCTGTCATAAAACATTAATTAAACAAACGGTTTAACGGGCTTGTCAATCCTTACATACTTCGAGATATATTATGAACAACTAGGATCGGTGGAAATCAAACAACAAGTGTCAGGCCTGTAGCGAGATTTATATGGATTTAATAATATCAGAACCTTTCGCTTTATTAAAAAAGGAAGCATTACTGTTATGAAATTGGGAGCTATTTTAAAATTTTCTCTTCATTGTGTACTGTGAACAGTGTTGTATCTCGATAAAATCAAAACATATTTCTAGTATGCACAACAACATAGCTTGGCCTTTTCCATAGACAGTGGGAAATCTCCCCGAAGCCATCAATGAGATTAACCAATTGATATGTTCATCGTGTAATCGTTTTAGTATCTACATATAGCTCCTAAACTTTGATATAACGAATTAGTAACCTCTTTTAGAACTTGCTGGAATTCCGTCGGAGTGCTGTTGTTGTTGATTCTTAATCACTGAGTCGTGTTTCTGTTATAGAGCGGCCCTTTTAATTTGTTTTGCGTTGTATATGACTTGTGTTAACCGGAGCAGCATCAGCAGCGTCCTTCGAGTACATTTATAACTTAACTGCAATCGCCAACCAGTCTGCCAAGCGTGGCGATTATGGTGGTGGGGGGGCCCCAAGAAGCACTCAACATAAGGCCGATACCGGTCGTTGTAGCAATATTTGAGGGAGGCTTCTGTCCAGCAGTGGACATTTTTCGGTTGAAATGATGATGACTTGTGTGAGAGGTTTGCCTGGATTTACGAACGCACAATGCAAATGCTACATGCGTCTGTATCGTGAAACGGCCCCTCAGCTTATGCGTAATGATGTTTTGTTCCATAAGGTCGTTGCGCGAACCGCGAGTGGTGGTCGCGGGCGGTGAGCGCGGCGCGGGGCGGCGGCGCGCCCGCTGCGCTGCTGCATCACGTCGAGGAGTGGTGCGGGCCCGCTGACTATCACCATGTATAAGCATCACATTCTAGCCGCTTTCAGTCTATCCAGACGTATCATATCGATATAATATGACACATTCAAAAATAGAAGGCGAATAGTCTGTATGAAATGCGGAAATGGATAAGATGAAGTAGTTGTTTACTATAAAGATGATTTGATGGGATTTCTTAGATGAAGAAATCGTTTAGTATTCTTATTAACTTGGAAGAACCTGTCTAGTGTATGAATATCCTTTGGATGATAAGGTACGTATAAAATTGCCGTTTTGTATGAAATAAAGAATAGTAAAAAAAACTATCTTTTTTATTAATATTAATCAAAGTAATCACCCATGCAATCGATGCATCTTTGCCAACACAGTGGCAGTTTATCGATGCCCTTCTTGAAGAAACCAGATGGGCGGGAGGCGACAAACTCTTCAAAGGCATTTTGTACTGCCTCTCGGATGTTGAATTTTTCCCGCCAAAAAGTAATCCAAATTCTGGAAAAAGTAGAAGTATGTTAGGCACAAGGCCTGTCGAGTACGGTGGATGACGGAGAGCTCATAGTGTTCAATTCTTCACAGTACACATATGCATTAATGCTTATACCGTTTGGTAAAATTGTGGTGAATCAGACCGGCAGTAGATAACCAAAAAGTGACCATCACTTTTCTACGGGTAATTTTTTGGGTTAAGGGCATTGATTAGGTGCTGAACAAGGATCTAACCGACTTGTCAAGCAGAATCCATTATTCGTCTCAGGTAACAATGCGGTTCAAAACTCCTTCGTTTCGTTCCTTCGTAAAGTTCGTGGGGCACCAATTTGTCAAGCTTTTTTACCTTGCCAATCTGACGAAAACGGACTATCATTGTTTAGATGCTAACGTCGAAAACTGCCGCTTATTCAGCCGTAGATTGAGCATCATTAGCTTCCATAATCACCTTTAATTCGTCATTGTCGACCAAAGCTTTCGAATGACCACGGGGTTCATTGTTCAGATCAAAATTTCCAGAACGGAAGCGGGCAAAATAAGGAGAAGCGGTACGGGGACGTAACCGTGCCACAGCGACATGCCCAATTTGGTCCATCCGGGAAAAAATGGCCGTTTTATAACATCAGTTGAGATTCGATCGCGTAAGTGAAACTTTGTTAAATTGTCGTGTTGTTCGGGGATAACATGCAAAAACCGAAGCGAAAATAATAACTTCATCAAGGAAGGAATGTGTGGTGAGAATATACAATATGCAAGTGAGGGAATTGTCTTGTATTTGTCTATAAAAAGAATAAATTAAAAATGAATGTTTTCTTTGTTATGTTACATTTGATTGATGGAGCTGAACGACGTTATTATTTTTGTGCAAAATACAATGCTTCTTATCTACCACTTTTAACTAGCAATCAGTGAATAACAAACGCAGTGAATAGAACAACGAATGGTACTCCCAATAAAAAACGACAGCCATGCCACGCAACGCTTGTGTTGCGTTGCGTGGCACGGCTGTCGTTTGGGGTCTGTACGCTCGGTATGATCGTAAAAGATCGTCGAAAGTCGTGGGTGTGTTTTAGTATGAGAAGCCAATTTTAATGTTGTTTATTCAGTTCGTTGGATGAGAACTTGTGGGCACTGTGTGCTGTTATGAAGAATAGTAGTGGGAAAATGGATTTCTAGGCTCGCATACATTTTGATCTACATGGCATATCTCCTTTCTTCCAATATCTTTGGGGCAAACCAATAACGGATAGTGCGTTCGTTTATAGTGTTCACTCCGCAAACGTCGTTATGTTGCATGTCGCTTGTGCCGCGTTCCACGACGGTACTCATATTTCATAATTATTCGAATTTTCAACGTATCCATGATGGCGAAAAAGATTCAAACGTGATAAAAACATAATCTAGTCAAGATTTTAAATCATTGACCCTAATCAATACACAGAAAACTGCTTTTGAATAATGAAAATAGTGTCTATAAAATAAAATAAATTTGAAATTAGAATTCATAGCCAAACAAAAAATATTTTTATTTGAAATTGCCAGCACTACAGAATGGCAATTTTATAGGCACAGAGTACATTTATACAGGGCGTCCCACGGCGATGCCACACGGAGGGAAAGTACCTTAAATATTAAAGATAGGATATTTTACTGAAAGAAGACATCGTTTAATTTTTAGTAATAAGTAGAACTGCATTCACAAATTTTTTAAAAATCGCCTACCTCAACCGGGAATCGAACCCGCCAAATGTGATAGTAAAATTACATGTATTTTATAATAGCGTTTGAAAGTGTGCAGGAGTTAAAAAATGAACTTAGACGTATTATTTCAAACATCCACCATGCAAAAATAAGTAAATCGACAGGGAGAGAAATTATTAAAAGAGTGAGAATTTGTATACAACAGAACGGATCACATTTTGAGCATTTGATAAATTAATTTATTTATGATCTTAGTTTCATTTAATATGCTAGGTTATTTAGGAAAAAATAATGCTTATGAGTAGCCCTTTCAAACGCTATTATAAAATACATGTAATTTTACTATCACATTTGGCGGGTTCGATTCCCGGTTGAGGTAGGCGATTTTTAAAAAATCTGTGAATGCAGTTCTACTTATTATTAAAAATTAAACGATGTCTTCTTTCAGTAAAATATCCTATCTTTAATATTTAAGGTACTTTCCCTCCGTGTGGCATCGCCGTGGGACGCCCTGTATATACTGAAATTTATAGGTACAGTTTATAACTTGATAGTACTATTTCCTAGTAAAAATATTTATTTCAAAATGTGTCATGGCAGGTGCCGCTTCAGTGGAATGTTACACGTATAAACATGGGGTTATAGTTTCAAACTAGGGGAACTTAACAAAAGGCCAATATCATTGTTTATATCGCTATAATAAACTCATTTGTTATCACATTTATTTAATAATATACTTTGACACACATATTTGTTACGTACTAGGATTTGTAGAGTCCATTCCATTCCCGTGATTGATACTGCATGTAGTAAGAATTTAAACGGGGTCCTCGGTCTATATTCGATGAAATTAACGATATAAAGTTTTATTTACCGTTTGTAATCCAAAGCTTATCATTATTTATATAACTCTGTCAGTACTAGACACTTTCTGTATTCATCACGGAACGGAATGTGGAAATTGTTCGTGTTCTAGGAAGAATCGATACATAGTTATAGCTAAAGTAAGAAAGGTACATAGTATGATATCCGATACCATATCACATGTTGCGTTGTGTACTCGTCTGCGAGTCTGGATATGTGTCAGTAGGTGCACTGCGTGACCGGTGGTATCGGGGCTCATCGAGGCACATCACATTAGATTGTCTTTACATACGTCACTTAGTAAGAATATTACTTTGTTAACTCTAACATATCAAGATAATAAGCGTAAGTAGATTTTATCGATCCCAACTCTTGTCAGAATGGATAGTAATATTATTAAATATCTAGATCTTTATCGATACATTTAGATATAAATATTTTTTGTGTAAATATTTATTTCAACTTAATTGAATACAAAAATTATAGTGTAAAAATATACTTAACACTGATGATATATATTTAGGCATTTGAATCATTCGAGTATTTTAATATAAGTTAATCTAATAAGTGAATATTTAGATGACTAGTAAATACGTCTCTCTCTTGGAAATGTACAGTTACAATAAAATAAAATAGGACACTATAGCGTTGTCCGTCTCGTCTTGCCGCAAGTGCGGGGTGCCGTGTGGCGGCAGCGATGGTCACGCTACTATTTATAAGGTTCAACTTTAATAGTCCACGATATATTGCATGGTGCCCTAATGAATGCTGAAAAAATGTAGGTATCGCAAAAATCTTCTTATTTACTGGTTGTCTTATTTGTAGTAATATCCACGTACATCTAAGCAGAAAATGGCGGATGTGGCCGGTTGACCAATTTGGATAGCGTAACGATAAACGAAATAAGCGCCGACGTCGCACAAACGAAAGAAACGGATTTATACCATCAGATCAATTTCTATGTGGCATCTTCAGCATTTACTAAGGCACTATGCAAAATATCATAGATTAATCGAATAATAATATGAATATGACCTTATATATCAGTGAGTGACGTGTACATTCAGGGTCTCTGTCCGCACACCGATTTCACCGATTGTCAGGGGAGACACTAAGCTATGATAGCACTGGAAGAACACAGATATCGACAAGATATATTACATTGAGTACTTTTCACAGGATATGTAATTCTGTTACTAAAACTGATGATCAAAATATCATTTATTTCACGAATATTTATTTATAATAAGATTGTATGTATGTCTCTAACTAAACGAGCAGGCGCTATTATGCGCGGGCGCGGCTTCTACGCGTTGCTCCTCCCTACAGGGCCGCGCCGCAACTATGTTCCCGTACTATACGTACTCGTTACTTATTTTAAATAGATCACATGAATATTACAATGCAGGAACGCCCGGTCTACATCTATGACATAATTTCTAAACACACAATGTGGTAACTATTTTCAGATTTTGAAAGTATTAGGGTGAGTGTTAGAAATGTGTACATTTGCTCTCATTCTAGATATTATAAAAGATTAAATATAAATTCTATCACGAAAATGTTGTGCGTAGAAAATTTTGAAAAACAATTTTACAATAATTATTTACACTTCGTAGAATAAGATTATTGACACGAAGAAATATTGTTATTCACCACATTGGTTTAGAGATGATTCGTAAATTAAGTAGGTATACATTGGAAAATTCACTAAAGCACAACCTTGGAAGAATAGTACCTAGACGCGCTTACTCACTAGAATTATTATTTTAGAAATGTTTTTAATCATATAAGGCAAAGTGTCGAAGTTGGGGTTCATTTTAATGACGTATGCTATAAGATAGTGTTGGTACGAATATCTAAGTACTTAGAAATACATATTACACAGACCCTGGTGATGAGTTAGTTTCAATAACTTCCATGACATTCACCAACTGAAAATTCACTTGTATAAAATACAACTTTCTATGAAAGATTTCTGTAAAGTTTGAAGTCGAAGTTACGAAGTTGATATAAATGCACATTGCACAGTGTAAGTACCCTAACACTATTTTAGTCTATTGTACTTCACATAAAATGCTCTACGTTTTGATATATACTAATCTAAAATATTCGGAATTTTATGGAATAACATGTTGACACATATATACGTTTTTTATAAATAACATAAAATTGCTACAAGTATATGTTTATAGATTTTAAGCACAAACATTTAAATTATCTTTCAACAAAATGAGCCTTTGATCTAATAATGAATTACCGAATCAAAGGCCTAAACTCGTAATTAGGCGCATCCATATTTGGATATAACATACACACATAAAAATTGAAGCACTTTTCTACAATAAGCTCCTTTTTATTAAACTACAATCTAAAATGGTGTTGCGTCGTCCTGGTGGGGCCTGCCCTCGAGGACGTGTAGTTAATCAATGCTTATTTTAACTAAGTATGCCGTTCATTGTAATCAAAATAAGCAAAAGACATCTTCGATCTCATGTGATCGGTAATGCGCTGTAGTATATACAATGACGGCAAAACATTTTTTGTTCTATATTTGCAGCATAGTGGGCGTAAATGTAGAAATATATATGCACGGCGGGATAAATACGATCATCATCAATGTATTATACGATACTCGGGACGTGTGGAGCCGTCGAGGTGCGCTAGTGGTCATCGCGGCGCTCCGGCGACGGCTCCCTGGATCAGTCGGGCGACTCGTCGTTGGCGAAGGAGGTTGCGGGGAACAGTGGATACCAGCCGTACGTGCGCTGCGGCAGCGTCAGCTTGTCCAGACAGATCTCTGCTCCACCTAACGCTAGATTGTGCTCGAATCCGCCGCAGCGTTGCCACAGCATCACGACTAGCGTCCGACCAAGCGCCTCACTCGCCTGATAACATATACGGTGTTTGTAAACTAAACACAAATTAACGTTAAGCTGGGCTGGGTCCAAACAAGCAAAAGCGAATACAATAAACATGCTACTGCATGCTACACCGCACATGTTTACCATACACGATGTTTTGTTTACGACACGCGAGAATGTAATGCTTAAGCCACAATTATTTTTTGGCTCGTGTAGACCCGTGTTTCATAAATATAATTCACAACGCATACTAAATGCTAAAATATCTAAGCTGCTAAATCTGTCTAATATTTTTAGGATTTATTTATTGTCTTTATTACAAAATTGTTTACCTATGACGTGTCGGAAAAATATATACGTATATATAATACCAACCTTATCACTATCAAAAGTTTAATGGAGTGCGGTAAAAACCCGTACTTGTTCTTACTTGTACCTGATACTTGAGCGTCTGTTTGAAGTGGGGCTCAGTGGTTCGCCTGATGATGCGAGTTTTGCGCTTATGCAGCCACTTGTCCCCATCGCGCAGGTAACACTTGACATACGAGTCTGGCACTTCACCGTTCACACCATAAACACGACGTGCATGCGATACCTGATACATTTACAAGAGTGATATTTATTCAATAATTCCAGCCGTATTAAACTAGATGTTTAAAAAAAAATACAGTCTGGAGACCGTATTTTTAAAATTACAAAATGTTAGTATTTCATGCCAGTCTGAATCAATAGAAAAATAGTACCTTCCTAATAAGGAAGCAGGATACATGTAAGAGTGTTCACGGGTAGGCACTATTAATCAGCAGAAATATCCGTGGACTTGTCATGTGGTAGTTAATTGACAGTACTAATCGAGTGAAACCGGCAGAAGCAAGTGGTAAGTCGCGGTCCACAGTTATTTCCGCCACATTCAGTGACATTTAACTAGCCTCCAATTCCAGCTGTCCCTTGACCATGATGATGCTAATATTGATCTCCGCGTGTAGTGGCGGTAAATGAGCATTTCTCGGCGGTAGCTGCCCGGGCCCGAGCGGCACCACGTCCTCGTCGTCGGCCACCGCATCGCACGCCGCCACCGCTGGCACCGCTGCCCACATGCTGCCCTTGCGACCCGTGGCCGTGCCTGCAGCACCCACACGTATAATGTAGAACCGTACAATATGTTCGCTTCCCGTACAGTACTCGCTCTCAAGCGATGCTATCCATGTTGTCTGATCCCATACGGGAGCGAGCATTGCCATAATGATTTTTACTCTAATTGGTTAAAACACTTAAAAGTAACAAAAACCAAAGTACGAAATAATAGTAAACCATTCAATCGAACACTTAAAATGATGAAAAATAAACATTTACATAAAATAAGCACGTCAAACAGCTTCGTGCCAATGTATACAGTTTTCGTTTACATATCGATTCTTTCCTTTCCTAAACACATAAATGAAAGAGAAAGCGTTTTATCGTGTGCAGCCAAGAGTGGAGTCGAGTTTCTAATAGTTTTTTGAAGCGTTCCTCAACTTATTATGGTAAGCATTCCGTGTCATGAGCAGCCATTTATTGATTGTTAGAAAAATTGCGATTTGTGGAGGAGCACCGAAATATAACTCATGCCACCACTGGCTTCGGCGAGCCGCGAGCGTCCGCTACGTCATGCGCGACCGCGACCTACTCTCGGGAAACTTGTTAAAATCTACGTCCCAATTCGGTAAAATTTAAATAAACGTATTCAATAAAACGTCAAAATGAACTACGGCCTAAGTATAACAGGATAATAAATTATATATACAAGAAATCTAATTAATAGATGCGCTTTGTAACAATGAGTGACATTCGCAGAGGTAATGAAATCCAAACATCCTAGGCGACACAATGCCATCGAGATGAACGTAGACGGGCAGCCGAACAGACGGAACACAGAGACAGATGAAGTGAGCGTGATCGCCCGCGGCCGGGCATGCGTCAGGACAGTACAGTACAGACACAGTGAAGTGATGAGAAGCTTCGGGCGCAGCCACATTCAACGGTGCGTGCGCGCGGCCGCCGCGCCAAGCGATGTATGACCCATGCTACTACGTGCCCCCAATGTCCACCCTGACTCCCGACCACCGCACACCGAGCTCGTGAGCCCTGCTCCGCTTGACTGGTCAGATGCAATCGAAGCAGGCCAAGCGGACCCAATCTGCGGTAGTTTGGAAGCAGGATCGAAATGCGGGAACTGGCGGCCGTCGGACGTCACAAGGGATCGCGTACACCGACACCACGCACGAACAAACCCTGTTGGAGAGTACGCGCGGGCGCGGGCACGAACGAGTAGTCGCTTACCGAGGTGCTAACGGTCCGTCGCTGCTGACCAAACAAGCACAACACAGTACAAATCAGTACTACCCTCAATGTTCGCATTGTCTAATTATTGCTGTGGTGTCATTGTGGGCACTCTAACTGGGGCAGTTTACATATTTCGGGTTCACCTTATTATTGCACATTGTTTTTAAAGGCAAGCAGCCGAAAGGGTGGGTCGTAATGTTATGTAATTACAATATAAATAAACATATCACATTTAATTGTGATTAAATATGATATGTTTATTTTTTAGATTCTACTTTGGAGTTACACAATGTGGCTATAAAGTAATAGAATTACTTGATAATGAACGAATAACTTTATGCTTGAACTGAATTTATTAATCTTAAAGTAAGGGGTTATATTTCATTTAAAAGACTTGTTAAATATCATAATGATATGAAAGCATGAACCTGTCTCTATGGCGTAGGAGAGGCTTTCATGTGTTCATATTATGAAATAGATGAACATGTTGTGTGGTGAGGGCGTAATAAAAGATTTGGACTTACGCCTGGCCGTGGAGCCGGATAGTGAGAGAGTGCGTCCGAGCTCTCCCTTGACGGCTCGCAGCGAGCGCAGGATGTCGTCGGGATCGCGGCGCACGCACGACGAGCGGCGGCGCTCCGTGCGGCGCACACTCACTGCCGGCGACACGTCGCCACCGCCTTCTATACAACCGGAACTAATATACTTACATTTCGTGTCATTTACCTGAACCCAGTTGTGTTACCTCTACGAGATCGCTGCGTTTTGTATATAGTAAGAAATAGGTAGGTATTAAACATGGGTAATCATGTAAAATTGAGGTTGATATAGCACAGTGCCGTTTAATACGGTATGAAAGTAGAAATAAAGAATGCTAAAGCCAAATTAAAATGATTTAGGATCAAATTGTCCAGTATTTGGTTTATATATCATTACCCTTTTCTTGTTGTTGGAATGAGGAACGGCGCGAACCAGGTAAGGATCGAGAGAAATCTTTCCCGAGTTGATAAACTTCCACTTCTAGAGTTTCTGATTGTGAGGAGCCACGTCGAGAGCCTCCTACCCATGCGTGGTCCGGGTGCAGTAATGAAGCACATTCTCCGATGGAATCCATATCGTCTGAAAAAAATAACAACCTCCCTATACACACGCAGTTTTCTTAACAAAACTACGAATCCTAAGTCAAGGTATACGGTAAGCGCGGATCCAAGACATGAAGGAAAAGTAAAATTTTACAAGCATAATATCACGCTATCATGTTATCTTTGTAATTATCGTCACACGTACTTAATAACATTATCATTTGCGACTCTCTAATGTTTAGCGTAATTTTGCTATGGTTGACACTCACTAATCTACCTAGGCAATTAATTGAGCATGTGATTCCTACTATACCAAATCACTGTCACTTTACATTTTCTCGCTATTAATCGATTCGATTCGATGTCGACTTATTTAACGGTACACGTTAATTTCGAAAATGACTTTAACTTAGGAATACGATAGCTATTATACGGAAGATAAAAGTTGCTAAATCCATGACTCACAGACATACAAAAAATAAAATCCTAAAGCCTGCCCTTCATTCGCAGTGGCATCGCATACGATAAATGACGAGAATGTTATTGTGGTGCATGGTTACCAATCGGTATCTGACCCTTAACACTACAGAAGTGCAGAAAGCTTCCACATCTAGACTAGAACGCTCATTATAACTACGATAAAAAGTCATGTTTGAAATTGCAAGATTCAAGAAACATTTTTTTTACAGTGATTTCACGCTTACCTAAGTACGCGTGAATATCGAGCAAGATTTAGATAAAATAGTGATGCTGATGATATGAAGTCGAAAAGTGAGCAGCGACCATATTGCACGTTATCGGGGTTGGATCCGCGTTCGGTACCTGACACTGAACGCTGGGAGGCGAAGTCTCCACGGCGTAAAGCGCGCGCACCAGTGAGCGAGCCGCGTGGTGACGCGTTGGCTGACCGTGGACCACGCTCTTCCAGGGTCCACCATACCGCACGCTCTTCGGCGAAAGCTTTCTCGATTTCCATCTGCAAATGCAATTGAGCCTTTCAAAATATTGAAATAATGTGTAGTATTTCAAATAACGTGTGAAAGTGACTTCGTAACGAAAACTCATAACATGGACTCAGTACCTATGTACATGATTCTAGAACCCTCAGCGTTAGAATTTTGCGTAGGTGTTTTCATGATTATTTATTATATTATATAACTGATATCAGTACAAAAAAACCGGATAAGTGCGAGTTAAACTCGAGTGGAGAGGATTCAGTTGATTCGGAGCAAATTGGCGGTGACAGACGGACAGATAAACAGACAGACACACGAGTGATCCTATAAGGGTTCCACCGTTATTTCCTTCAGACGATAAACGACTATGACTCTAAAATAATTGTTATAATACTATGTTGACGGCACGGTTGGTGCAGTGGCTGATACAGTCGACTGCTGCGCTCCGGGTCGTGGGTTCGATTCCCACACGGACCAAATATTTGTATGATCTGCAGATAGTTGTTCCGGGTCTGGGTGTATTGTATGTGGAATTCATGTCTGTAAACGCACCCACGACACAGGAGAAATCCGGCTGTTATTTCGCTACAATCATTGATATATATATATATATTTATATATATATTTATATATATATTACTATCGTAGCTACAATTCACGAATGAGGTCATCTTTTGAAGTAGCATAATATCATATTATAGTACAATAATCATGTAGTATCTTGATCGCGTTGTTTACAATAGATAGCGAGCTCAAAAATGACAAACCCAGTAACCTATTATTTCGGAGATGAATGGCTTTCCCTTTTTAGTGTTCCGAACGTCTGAAAGAAAAAACGGCGGAACTCTTATAGGATCATTCGTGTGTCTGTCTGTCTGTCAAAGTCAATTTGCTCCGAATTTACTAGACAGGTTAAGTTGAATATTGGTACACATATGGATTTCTGCGACTCAAACACGGACGTGTAACGTAAATAAATGAATTTTGAATATGAGGTCACTTTTGGGGGGCAATATAGAAAATTAAAGTTTTGCAAACTAAACCGTGTAATGTATGAAATGGAAGGGCTTATTTATTGTAAGGGTCTCAAATATATTTATTTTATAACATATAGTTTTAAAGTTATTTAAGAAAATTGACAATCCCCCCCCCCCTCCCTTATATCCGAAACTACGGGGCTTAAAATTTGTAAAAAATATAGATAATAGCTCTTTACCTATATATTACAGGAAAATCCATGAAAAGTCTATGGTATTTAAATAACATAGTAAATTTTTCAATATTGTACGTAAAATATAATATAAAATAAAATATAACATAAAATATACATTCTTTTGTGATATTTAAGTATAAATATAATTTATTAGTTCACTGCAGACTGCCCCTTGTGCATCACCTAGATTTCCATTCCTCCGAAATGGTTGTCTGGAAGAGATCGCCGAGATGCGATAAGAACGCCAATTGTACTTGCTTTCTATAGTAATACCTATATTCTGTTTTGGTGTGCAATAAAGTGGATTTATTATTATTATTATCTCCTGTATTTCAATATACACATATAAATTACATTTTTAAATATACACCAAAAAATATACATTTAAAAATAGAGACCAACCAGCAACGGGAACAGGGTCCAAGCTACCGGTGGTTAGGGCTCCAGAGAAAGGAACCTCCTCACTATGCGTGCCGTGTCGAGAAGTACAGCCTTCTGTAGCAGGCCCTTGATCCAGCCACCTAACGATAGCCTCTTCAGATGTTGATCAAGGCTCTTGGCAATAAGGCCATTGGCTGTCACAACTATCGGCACAATTACTGCGTCCACATCCCACATGTTGACAATCTCGTGAGCCAAGTCCAGATACTTAACTTGTTAATTTATCTCGGCTTTCACGAGATTCTCATCATGCGGAATGGTAACATCAATAATCATCGTGCGGCGCTCTAATCGATCTATCACCACTATGTCAGGCTTATTGGCGACAATAGTCCTATCAGTGATGATAGATCGATCCCAGTACAACGTGATATGACCATTTTCTAGAACTGGGTTGGGCACATATCTGTAGTACGGTACCTCAGAGTCCACAAGATTGTACTTCAGAGCAAATTGCTGGTGGATGATCCTGGCCACTTGGTTATGTCTGTGCAAGTATTCGCCGTTAGCAAGACGAGAACAACCAGAAATAATATGTCTTAGGGATTCACCCGGACGGTGGCATGCCCGACAGATGTCAACTGTGCCGTCCTTAACAATATATTTCCGGTAGTTGTTCGTCATGGTAACTTCGTCCATAATAGCACAAGCAAAACCTTCGGTTTCCCCGAAAAGGTTACCGAAACGTAGCCAGGACACGGGCGCTAGGAAATCTATATCGGGACCATGAAGTGCCCGATAGAACCGTCCATGTAGCTCCTTGCTTTGCCATACCTCCTTGCGGTCGTTGGTACTGAGTACAACAGGTTTGCGCCAGTTCTCTTTACCAAACCGAGCGGGGTTAGTCCTTTGTCCATTGCTACCACATCTCGGTGCATCCCCTCATCTGTATGGAGAAAATATTCTATGAGACTGCACACCTCACGATTGTGAAGAGTCTTAACATTCAAAAAGCCTCGACCTCCACATTTGCGTGGGATGTACAGCCTCATCACCGAAGATCGAGGGTGATGCATCCGATTTGCGGTCAGCAATGTACGAACTTTCCAGGGCATCCAGCTCCGTCTGAGTCCACTTGAGTATGCCAAAGGAGTACATCAAAACTGGCATGACCCAACAGTTGAAGGCGCGCACCTTATTGCCACCTGATAAAAGACTTTTAAGTACTTTCCTCAGGCGGCCAAAGAAGCGCTCCTGCAACGATTGTTTCATGTCAGCTTCGTTGATGCCCAAAGCCTCTGACATACCCAAGTATTTGTATGACTCTGTTGCGGTGAGCGATCTAAGGTCAACAGAATCCGACAGTTGAATTCCCTCGGATTCCGTGATCCTCCCTCGTTTTATATGCATAACCGCACATTTGTCCACACCAAATTCCATCCTGATAAAATTACTAAAAGTTTCAGTTACTTTCAGTAACTTTATCAGTTGGGATCTGCTAGGAGCAAACAGTTTCAGGTCATCCATGTAAAGCACGTGGGATACTACCTTCTCTCCGCAACAGGTAGCCTAGCCCTGATCCATTCAGTAATGTACTAAGATGATTCAGGGCCAAACAAAACCATAGGGAGCTCAGACTATCACCCTGGAATATTCCCCGCCAATCCTGATCAAATCACCATTCCCCTGAATTTGTCGACATCCTGGATAGCGAAGGACCGTCCTCCATTGCCCCATACATGACAACTAGAAAGTGCGTAGAGTTGTATTTATTTTGTACAACTCCAGCACTCTCATGAGCCATGTATGCGGCACCGAGTCATAGGCCTTCTTATAATCAATCCAACATGTCGACAAATCATTTCGGGATCGACAAACCTGCTGGCTAATGGTCATATCAATGAGGAGCAGCTCCTTAGTGCCGCGGGACCCATCCCTCCATCCATTTTGAGAGGTAGACATAATGGAATTGTTATCAATATGTTCAGCTATTTTTGCTCTCAAAATGGATGTAAGAAGTTTATAGACAGTCGGTAAACATGTGATCGGCCTATAGTTTTTGGGCTCCGCTGCACTACCTGATTTGTAGAGCAGGTGGGTGACTCCTGTCGTGAAGAACTGTGGTAGCGACCCAGTCTCTACTGACTACTGACTGAGACTGGGATGCCAAGAGAGCAAGAGAACTTCGCAGCTATTTAATCAAAAAAAAATATTATTATTATTATTAAAAAGTTATGTTTGCAGTTGAATGTATGGGAGAACATGTTTTTCAACTACGATGTTAAGTTTGTTCTTGGGATAAGTTTCGCCTTAACCTTTAATAAGTATGTATTAATCTCTTCCTTTTAATATTTTAAGCAAACAAAAATACTATTGTTATTGTATAGTAAAATTGCTGCGCCCTAACAGGGTTTCATATTGATACGCATCTAATTTTCTGTTAACTTATGAACATATGAATGCAATAAAGATTTGAGTTTGAGTTTAAGTTATTAGTACAACACCGAATTCAACAATAGACAATACATTTTAGATACAACAAAAAAAAAAGTGTCAATTTAAAAAAAACATGTGGATAACTTATTCATCGTACGGAACCCTGTCCAAGCGAGTTCAAGCATAACCTCTTTCCAAAGTTTACAGCCTATATAAGTATATAAGTACAAAATACATCCTAGATTAGACAGAAAGGGGTTACCAAGTCGAAAAGCTTTTCGTGCCTAGATATAATCAATAGTTGACTACAGTTCGAAAGCTTGGCTCGCTGTAGTTGTATGTTAGAAGTCACTTACAGTACATTCTCCAATCAAGACGGGGTCAATGCCAGGGCAAGCATCCCAGAGAGTGAGTTCCAGTGCTCGGCCTGACAGCAGATCAGCCGTTAGTCCACCAAAGCTTAGCGTAGCATTCCACACAGGGCTACACGACGCCGACGCTGGATCTGTCTCCACGGGAGGGCAACTCTCACTGGGAAAATTGTAACCATTAAATATCCTGCTTTAAACAGATACAGAACAGTGCGGAAGTCATACTCACAGTGACGGTAGCAGACGGATTCTAGCGAATGCTTCGGGTTCGTCACCATATCCTAAAGTGTGATCCCGAGGAGGTAAGTCGTCGGCCGCGATGAGCACTACAATAAGCTTGCGCAGATCGCATTCAAACCACACTTGCAGCTGCGCACGAGCAGGGGGACGCTCCCGCGCCCGCTCGGCCCGATCTTGCTCCTACACGTAAAACAATCACATGGTATCTCACGGCATCAAATATAAGTTGCACAACGATGCGACTCGAGGGGTTATCGGTTAAGGTACATTTTCATGTAATGCATTAGAAAGATAACATATTCTATGAATTAGCCAATTAGTTCCGAACATTTAAATCAGTATGAAAATATGTATACCAATAACCCTGAGATGTATTTTAGATACGATTTCTTTACAACAAAGTCACATAGTATATACAACTTAAGTCACACATGTCTACTAAACAAACAAGGGTGACGTTCGTTCGGCATAAACGAAAATAATAACAAAATGTAACGATTTCCCAAGACCTTTTATGCAAAATCTAAATTAGTAATAAACCTTTGGGGAATGCATAGTACTTTATAAAGTAACATGCAGCATCCATCAGCTATTTATCAATCCTTCATCAGCCAGAGAGAAATTCATTAGACTGTTATCCATTCTGTGCGATTTATAGCAATGCATTCATAATACTTTCGATGTAGTCAGGACTTGTAATATCCATTACAAAATATCACGTTAAAGTAACATGCGTCGGGCTGAGGCATTTCTATGAAACACAAAGTAATGAATAGAATCGGATGTTCTCATCCGCCATGCAGGAAGCTGTATCATGCTGATACCGGTCTCACAAGCTGCATGTACCTACGTCTGTAGTCGAAACATAACGTTTAACCAGACATAGTCTATGAATACTCGTTTTTCCGTTGCCTATGCCTAAGTTATTACTAGAGTGTTTATTGCACAAGCTTCATAAGGGAACAGGGAAGTCTATGTCAGTCTACATTATAAAATGGCAGTTATTAGCGAAGAAATATCATTATTTTCTACTGTTTAAGTCTAGAGATATTGAAATATTGTTTAAAATATTAACAAAATCTATCTCCCCAAAGTTTTCTGTCATTTTCTGACGAATTAACTAAAGCATTAGAAAAGCTTAATTTTCTCTACACTATTCTATGGCTTGTGTAAATACTTTGTTCATATAATATATTTAAATAAAACTTTTCGATAGCCACGTAATCAAAACTGACTTACTTGGAGAGTTATGAAATATGGTAGTGAACATCGGTATCTTGGAGTTGCTAAATGTGTTTATTGCAGAGCATGATGGTATGAATTGTATCGGCGCATTCATTCACATTGACAGTAACAGTATCATAAAAAGGACATATTAAAACGTTGAAGCGTTAACGATACACACGTGTATTTCCACCATAACAAAGACAAAACGCAATACTGAATTGTGTAGACATTTTGTTTAAGTTCAACGCAAACAAATCATATGTATCAATATATCACACACAAAGGCTTCACGTCTGATACGGTGCTTTTACTAGATCAATATGCACATATCGACATTGTGCAATTTCATGCATCATTTAATTTGTAAGTCAGTACTACAACTCAGTGGTCGTAACAATTATCTACATAGTTAGAGCGGTTATGTACATCGTGTCGCTGTAAGGTGTCGTCATTACGTGACAGAAGCGTCGGTGCGCGCCTGTCGTACAAGGTGTTCCAGTGCGGTGCACCGTGCTGCCACCACTCCAAGCTCCTAACGAGACTCTAGTCGCTGCGAGCGCCTTCGATACAAGTGCGGCATCACACTAATCTAAGTCAACAGCAAGACTCGGTAACAGACACTCGATGCGCTAGATATGAGGCGGTACAAACGGGAGTGTGGTCGCGTCGTCGCCGGGCGCCCTGTCTTCACCTGGCCACGCGTCGTCCTCGCTACGTTGTCGTCGCTGCCGTCTACCTTCCCATTTGTCATTACCTTACTGTGTAACTGGTGTCTCTTCACATTATGTCGGTGTATGAAGTTAACTGTTTGTGTGCTATAATCTAACGCCATTCTGTTAAAGAGTATGTAAAATTTTGTAGTCATTGGCCAAGCTGAAAGCTGCGGCGAATCTAGCTCCACTACGTCTGTATTCGCACTGTTGGTAGACAATGAGCGCTAGTCATCCATGGTATCCTATAGATGATATTCGATGCCGGGACGAGTCCCCTAATCTACCATCGAACACTAAAACTGTATTTAGCGTCTGACTACACTTACTTATTCTTATGTGTTTCATCGTAAATTTTTGAGTATTTTCCGATCGTTCCCTAAATCCGCCTGGCGCCGAGGGCGACATTATGAAATTGGTCGGGTGATAGAAAAAATAAAAATCTGAAAATAAGTAGGTAGCATTTTTTCACACACTTCACTTAGAATAATCATTATATAAACGGTAACGTATAACGAATATAGATAACAAATAAATTTAAAATGTACGTAGGTGTATATATATTCTAAACAAACAGAGCATCCCTTTTCTCTAAATAGTAAAGGTTAACAAAGTTAAGTACATCTACGATCGTATATAGAAACACTAATCTCTTACACTAGACTAACGTGGAAGATGTTCGACTGATTAGTGCTACAGTATCACAGCATATCAGTGGAGACCAGCCCCTGCACTTCGACCCTATACTAGCCATAATCAAAAGGCAAATCATTAATTTACAACCAGTCACATAAAAAAATATGCCTTTGGATTATGTTTGGACAAAGAACATGACCGGCTAAAGAGCTGCAGTGATCGCGCTTCGCATGAGCTCAGTGACATGAATCGAGGGATGACATAACGTTACACCAGAAATTACCATCAGCTCCTCGTCACATGTTAGATAGATGAACATAAAGTAACGTTGAATAAAAACACAGTTGTTTAAACAATTTTTAAATTCTGAGTCGTTCTAGGGCTCGTCTCTTTAAAGCTCAATCTCAAATATATTACGAACTAACAAATAATGAATTTAAATTGTGAATCTAGTTAGTAGATCATCTTTAATCGAAATTATATTGAATAGAAAAATAGCTTAGAGTCCACACAGGTATAAATGGAAGATGATCTATTAACATAATAACACAATTATTGTAGACCACACTCATAGTAATGAATGATCCGATAAGCGCAGAGGATTAGGCACCGAGTGACAGTCTCTACTAGAGTTTATGAAGGAGCGAGCGGTTTAGCTCAATGTCTCATGGGTTCACAACACATATTGTTACAGTTAAAGCCTATGTATGGGTATTATACCGGGGTTTTCGGCAATTTCCGTCGGGTCGGCGACGATGGTGATTTGTCGGTATCCGGTTCTGTGAATCAAAACACAGGCTAATGTACTATCACCGAGATGTGATAAACTGGATTAAAAACAAAGTAACATAAGCTACTAATAGAGTAAGAATACAAAAAAAATGTAAAATATACCGTAATACTGCTCAAGAAGCTCGAGAAATGATGGTGCGGAACGAGACAGGTAGAGAACAAAATGCTGTTAACATAGCAATCATTTTTACATACAGATTAAGAGTAAGGAAAGATAAACAAAAATTAAATTAAAAAGAAGGTATTTCACATAAATTACATTTCATAAGTTGAAAAAATGCCGAGTGTAGATGCAGTGAGGTGTTTCAGGATGTATAATACAATGGGAATGTCATATTCCTTACTTGATCTTCGTACTATTATATTAAAGTTAAACGTGTTGGTGTTTTAGAATTGATATCGACACAGTGAAAAGTACTTTTTTACAAATTATTAATGTAGGTTTCATGCCAGCTATGCACTTACTGTTGAAATTTAACAATATGACTGCGCAGTCTGAACTGCTGCAGACAAAGTTACTGTCTACAATAATAAACGCACAGTGAAGGCAAATTCAAATGTATAGTATTGATATACTTAAGCTAAATGTCACATGAGTTAATACTGTGAATCCCATATGTGTTTTTTTTTTGTATTTTTATGTAATTTTTCAAATAATTGTTAACAATTGCAGAAAGTGCCAGTGTCTAGATCTTTTGTACAGATCGATAGTAACGTTTTAATAACAAAATTGTATAGGTTTTTCAAGTAAGTATATCACTATGTGTATGATTACTCATGTTCAGTTGCTGCGAATTTGATTAGTTCGGCTGGCATAACATTAGCGAGCTTGGAAAAAACTGTAACTGCTCTTGTGTAGCCCTGACATTTGCAAATGCAATGCAAACGTTTATGTAATGTATAAGGCGATCAGTTCTCGTGCATGACATTTGGTTGTAGAAAGGCTATGACAGCAGTTAATCTGAAGTAAGTTGCATGTTATGTGTAGTACCATATAACACGTGGTGGTGCATTGACGGCTGGTTGTTTGGTGGTGGGTCGTCCATCTGTGGCGCTGGCTCCACCAGCAGCTCCACGCTATCGCCACCGCGCTCCAATACTGCGCACACCTCCTCGAAACTGCGCTCCGTTAGCGGGACACCACCCCATTCCAACACCTCGACATATATAAGCTCAGCATGAAATCTAATTACCGTAATCTTAGGTGCTGTAGAATATTCTGTTTATTCGTACGATGAAAGCTATAATGTAATTTTAAGATAATATCGGGTCTATTCGCGCACAGGTTTATATTAAAATAATATTTTAACTAACCTCAACGTTTCGATCAAGTTGCATTGACTGTGGTCACGAGTAGACTGAATAGACCTGATGTTATCTTAAAATCATGAATTCAATTCGCGAAAGTTTAAGAATTGCTATAATGTAACTTCAAGGTTATGAGTGGACTTTCAAAGTCGGTGGGACTATGGGGTATGGCGGTAAAAAAGTCTTATCCACTTGAGTAAACAACTACTCTTGCTTACGATAAAATAAAATGTATTCTACTAAAAGGTGAGAAACCAAAAATGACCGTTTTTGTTCCCTTCTTCTGGTTTAGTGGAAGATGCATGTACAAGATCGATTGCTGATTAAATGTTATTCTGGTTAGGTAAACGTTGCCCTGTATTGGTATCACAGTCCATATGAAATAAGGTCAATCTCGATAGTAACAATAGCAACGCAATGGTGACTCTTTATTACAAATGGCAAGCTTCCTTGTAGGAAGCATAATTGAATGAAAAGAAGATCCAATGACAATGATAATGATAAAATCTTTTCTCATAGTTTACTGATACAAACTACTGTAATTAAATTATTATTTAGGCTTCCCTCTAACTTCAGGACTTATTATCAGTTAAGTCTTCAAACGACGAGGTATCTCGTCAATCAGTTTTTTTGTTATTGTTGTACATCCAAAATGTGATGTTATTGTTACCTTATCTCCCTGTTGTAAGCCGGCGAGGTCGGCGGGGCCGCCCGGCACGGTCCATACAATGACAGCCTCACGCCGCCCGCTCGCGTCCGGCTTGCCGCCCACCACCCGCATTCCGAAACCACGGGCTGTAATTAATCATTTTCACAGCCTGCCTACAAACCTTTAAACAAGCTTTTATTTTTGTGTAAATATGACACACGATGAAAATAAAGAGGTGGTTTGTTTATTTATTTTACTTTCTAATCTTGATTTTGATTTCACTTTAATGACGCCTCGCATCATTCTAATGGCTGGGACTGACGCCTGAACTATTGGGACCAGGCATCGGAATTATTTTAACTCTGTGTAATACGTAGGTATCGATGTTTTTACAAGATTTTATTTTAAGTTGCCTTGTCAATATAGGTCAATCTTGCAACAGATTTTTAAAACAGTTATCCCTAACCGATTGCGCTGAAATTTTGCATACATGTTTAGTTTGGATGACAATGCATGTTAGCTAAGTGACGACATTCTAAATCCAATATGGACACTTCCAAAGATGGCGGACCAGTTTTTTTTATGCACCCCCATGTTATGGGTATCAAATGAAAGGGTTTTCTGAGAAAAATATGAAAATAATGAACAAAAGCTTGTTTTAAAAATAAAAATAAATTATTATACACCTAAATTTAAAACTTACAACGGTGTCCTTTATCGTTGGGGTCACGTCGCAAGGAGACTCGGCGCGGCGTCTGATCATCGACGTCGTGTATGACAATTTTGATGGCCTCCGCGTCAACGGACATCTGTCGCGCGGCAGCACTGATCGCAGCTGCTGTGGCCGCGGACATAGCTGCAGTCGGCTCGATTGACGCGTCAGAACCTCGTGATGCTAAAGCAGCTAATGCGTTCAGAGCACCCGTTTTTTGCTGCAATGCTGCTATGTCCGGCCTGAGTGAAGATAAGTAATACTAGTTGATTCTTTAAATTATAAGTAATACTAGTTGATTCTTTAAATTATAAGTAATCTTTATTTCAAAGTAATAATTATTATTGTGTGGTCTTTAGGTAAGACCAGTATTTGGTTTACGTACAGCTGGCTTCCTCGACGCCTAATCGGTCGGTCTTCATCGACGCTTAGGCCGGCAGCTATCTGCGGCGTTGAGCTAGGTTCATCAGTGCGGTACGAGCCGCGTCGTGACGTTGTTCCTGCTACCATGTCCGCTGCTGACGATCTATAAGTACAACACAACAGTCCTCAAGTAACTAAACGGGCGATCGTAAGAAGGTCATACGGGTCAAAGCGGCTTAAAACCGTTTCTTATTGCAGTTTATGGGTAGGCTTATATCCAATAATAGGCATGTTGACGTACCCAAAATCTATACACAATAGAGACAATGGTTATAGTTCTGATACGTGTAGTACCAGTTACATTTGATTTATAATCGTGATGACGATGAAGCTATAGGGATGATAGGAGTTATCAATGAGCCTTCAGGCTGCGGCCTAAAACCGTAATTTATGGCAGTTTATAAGGCGGTTTACGTCAATCAGCCGTTGGTTCTAGTTCTTTATAACAGATTATGAGATAAGCCGTTATTTTTGCAGAAACGTATCAAATATTTCAATAATCAGTACATAAATATATGTAGCTGTTCAGCTCACTGATATGACAGCGTTGCAGTGTTGTTAGCAACGACGTCAGCTACAACATAGCCAGCACATAAACCTCACTGTTTGGTTACGTGACAACATGTTTTCATTCATTTAAATGAAGCTACTGTTAATCTTGTTGTTGTAGGTACCTTCTGGAGCGGGGCGCCTGTATGGTCAGCTCGACTGTCAGGTGCCCAGCGCTGCAGAACCAAAATTCACAGTCTGCAGCGCAGAGTGGCTATCCGGATCGCACAAGGATACCGAACGGTATCATACGAGGCGGCAACTCTCCTGGCGCGTTTTCCGCCTTTCGACATCCTGGCGGAGATGGATGCGTGGGTCTACGATCAGACACGCTCCCTCCGCCAGAGCGGCGAAAACGCGCCTCCAGGGGCGTTGGACAGGCTGCGGTGGCTGGCTCGGCGACGCGCACTTGTAAAGTGGCGTCACCGCCTGCGGATGCAATTTGCGACCAAGCGCGTCGTCGAGGCCGTCCTGCCGCTCTTCGGAGCCTGGCTCAGAAGGAGCGAGCGCGTCACCTATCGCCTGACGTAGGTGCTCACCGGGCACGGTTGTTTCGGTGCGTACCTGCACAGGATAGGACGCGAGGCCACAGCACAATGCCACCATTGTGATAGCGACCAAGACACCGCACAGCACACGCTCGAGGCGTGCCCTGCGTGGGCCGCCGAGCGGCGGATCCTGGTCGATCGGATCGGGCAAGATCTCTCTCTGCCAGCAGTAGTGTCGGCTATGTTGGCAGAGCACGAAAACTGGAATGCAGTGGTCTCCTTCTGTGAGAGCGTCATGCTCCAGAAGGAGACTGCAGAGCGGGATCGGGAGAGGGCCGATCCCGCTCGAAGAAGAAGGAGACGGCGCCGGGGTAACAACCGCCCTGGCGCCTAATTCCGATACGCCTGAAAACCCCTCTCGTTGTTATAAGGTGGGGGACCTCTGGGTTCGCGGGTGCGTAGATTGGGGAATCTGCGTGCCCACACCAAGCGACCCAAGAGAAGACGGTAGCCCCGCTTTACAGTCACCCTCTCCGAGATGTGCCAATAGGCGTGGCACCAGTGGGCGGCTCTAGTGTGATCATACGAGGACCTGGAGCCTCCCTTACGTGCCGAAGATGACCGCTTCAGTGGTTTTAGCCGGTAGGAGTCCGGCATACCCCTTCGTCTTGCCCCGGGGCGAAGGAAGTTCATGAAGAATTTCGACTGGGCACCAATAAAAAAAATAAAAAAAATAGGTACCTTCTGGAGATGGCGGGTGGCGCCAGCGGTGCAGGTTGGTGTGCAGGCGAATGTGGCGGGTCCTCGTCGCACGAGCGCTGGCGCGGCGCGCGCACTGATCGGCGACGCGCCGGTGACACGGTGCTCGGCCGTCGTGACTCCACCGTCGGCGTAGTGCTGCCGCCGCCCTTTAACTGCCGCCGCGGGCAGCGTGGTTACGAACTCTCACTCTCGAACACACTCCATATAGTATATTTTATACAATATGCGACAGCGTGATTATGCGTTTTTATAAAATTTCATAGGGGTGAGACAAAGTTCTTTTAGATTAATAGAAAATACATAAAGTAAGTTACAAGCGGAGTAGACCTTCTACCCATGCCTCAGACTCTAACCGCACTCCCGCGCGATGATTATACTTATAATCTGTGCAAGTCTAAACATACGCCTCTCGATGTAAATGTATGCTTATAGCATATATACATGGACTCCTAAAATTGCGGATAAAATAAACGAACCGCTTGACAATTCGTTGATGCCTGCTGATTTGAACCAGCTGCAGTGGAAGTGGAGTAGATTAAAGAAATGCGGGAGCGGACATTCCAGTCGGTGAATGTGTTGGTTGGCCAGCACCCGTGTCCAGTCATTTTAAACCAATGGTCTATGCTGGTAGTAAGACATTTCATATCTAAGATATTATATAGTAAGTAGCCGTATCTCTAATAGCAGTGGCACTAACTATATAGATATTTAAAAAAAAATATGTGCTAGAGTCACGGATAAACATTACCTTTTCGAGTTCCTTCAGCGACGCTGGTGACACATCTGAGTGTCGCCTCAATTCAGGAGAACGGGGTGGTGCAAGGCCAGCGCTGCTTCCACCGCTGCCGAGCCGGGCCTCCGAGTGGCGGCGCTGTAAAGCTTCGAGTACCGGAACATCCAGCAACGAGTCTGTGCTGTCTTGAGCTGCAGGAGGGAGGCGAGGCTGCGCCTTCCGTCGGCATACCGAGCACCGCCATGAGCTCTAGACATCCAATTATCATCAACAACAGCATATCAGTCGACGGACGTCCACTGCTGAACAAAGGCCTCCCTCATAAATTTATATAATTATCGTTTACATGCAACCCGCATCCAACGATTCCCAGCGACCTTCACCAGGTCGTCTGTCGATCTCGTTGGAGGCTGTCCAATGATTTCCGTTCCGTACGTTTTCCGGCACGCTGTCTCAATTGAAGAATCTTTTTGCCCCAACATACCATCAGCATAACAGCCATCAGTTCTACGAGAAATATGTTCCGCCCATTGCTACTCTCGTCACGCTTACGAATTCTTTCAGCTATGAAACGCCAAGCATAGCCTAATTAGCTCACTGAGTGACTTTATGAGGTCAATAGTGAGTAACCACGGCTCTGAGCCATATGCCATCGCTGGTGACACAAATTAGCAAAGATTTGGGGCATCGTTAAAAAAAGTTGCCCGAACGCTGTCTACCTGAGTCGGATTCAACGATTGCCCTCTTTCATGAAGACCTACCTACCTACATGACTGGATGGTTGGCCCTAGCTGGACATACTTATAAACAACTTCGAGAACAGAGTTCCGGACGGATATTGGGATGGGCAGCACAATGGACGTTTGACATGACTTTCGTTTTGCCCATGTACATGTTAAGGCCCACCTGTTGAGATCGTATCATCGAGCATTATACTGAGCTGTTGCACGATTCTGCTATGACTACGATACCATCGACAATTTGAAGGTGAGTGATATACTCGCCATTGATGTTAATGCTAAATCCTTTCCACTCCAGTAGCATAAAGGCATCCTTCATTACAGAGGTGAATAACATTCCCCTGTCTTGTGCTCTGTTCATGTTCTCGGACCAACATGTTGGCATTTTTGTAGGTATAAGTAGTTCCACACCTCCATATACCGATAGTCATCAATATGGCAACACTGCAGAGATTGCGCTGCCGCCCGAGTTTCAATCGAATTGAAGGCATTCTCATAGTCCACAAACAGTAAGCATAGTCTATGGTACTAAAAGCTTTTGGGAAAACGGCTTATATGGGAGGCTAGACGTCATAGAATCTGTGCTCGAGATTTTAGTTTTTTTTATACACGTCACCATGACGGGACGACCTGTTCATTTACCTGGTGATAAGCATCATGCCTGTCCGTAAATTGTAATGCTACCCACTAGACCTGCGTTACACTGCGCTCGTCATCTCGAGACATAAATTTATTTAGTCTCTATGGCCAGTAATTTCACTGGCTACTGTGCTCTTTTAATCGGAACATAGTAATGTCTAAAGTTTAAACACTACTACGCAGCGGCACATATCTAGCACTGAGGTGGTACCTACCTAACCGGTTACTTGCAATTAGAGACCTACCACAAGTATATGAGACCTACCACAATTCGTGAAGATCCTTGAAAACAGATTATAAATATAGCTCAATAGCGAGATGGGTCTATAATATTTCAACAAGCTGTTATCATCCTTTTTGAAGAAGAGCACCACGACGATTCGGTTTCATACTTCCGGCGTTGTACTCTCGAGTAAGACGGAATCAATTAGCTTCGAAAGGACTTTTAGTACTGGTGTTCTACCCGCTTTCAGAAGCTGTGACATGTGAAGCTAGTTCTTTAAATAACAATTTGAAAGCTCCACATCCCCATCGCAGAAGCCGCCCGAAACCCACCACGGTTGGTCGACGACCCGCTGTTTTACCATTCATTAAGGGAGTCACCGACAAAATTAGTCACATCTTGAAGCGTGCTTCTATAAAAACCTACTTCAAGCCGCATAAGAAGATCAGCCAACTTTTAAAACCGGTGAAATGTCACATACCTTTACAAGATGCAGGGGTTTACGAGATTGACTGTGATTGTGGTTTGTCATACATAGGGTAAACAAAGCGTAGCATAGCCACCCGAATAAAAGAACATATAGCTGACGTCAAGCATAGACGCTCCACAAAGTCTGCAGTGTGTGAACATGCCTTAGGCAAACCCAACCACTATCTTCGTTTTGATCAACCTCAAGTCCTCGCGAAAGAGAACCGATATGTACCAAGAATGTTTCGTGAGGCTATTGAAATTAAAAAAACATCCTAATGTTACATCTATAATGGCCACCCTGTAGACACTGGCAACATCGGCGGCGTGCCCTCCACTGCCTACCCCCTCCACACACTCGTGAGAAGCCATGACGTGAGAAAATGTATATATACCCTGGCATAACTCATTTCGGCCCTCTTTTGCTGAAGAACAAGTAACAGGATCGAACCTCATTCTGTAATTTAAGTTAAGTACATTCTGTGATTTGTATTGTTTCATTGATTATGATTATTGATAAATGATAAATAACTTAGATTTATAGTATCAATCATTATGTAAGGTGTTCATTATAATTGTTATATCTAGCTGTTGTAGTTTATTTCTGATTGTGAATTTCCTGTGTAATAACTAATAAGAAAGGTATTTACTGTAGCCGATTTTAACTTAATGTTTTGTTGCGTGTGAAAATTGTACCTACCCGCCTACCAAATAAAATAGTTAATGAATAATTCTGTAATTTCATTTGGTTATTCTTCGATATCTAATATTTCGTAATACTAATTTTAATAGAGAAGATAGTTGGCAGGTACCACCTGTTTGGAATCCAGTAATTAAAGTAATAAAGTCCCAAACAACATACCGCACTAAATAACATCAAGACACTGTGAGTGATTACTGCGTGCATCGAAACTAATTTTTTGATTAAAATTGTACGGTAGATAAAATAATAACTTTTTAAAATCTGTAACGACGCCTGTCACCTTAGTCATCCTGCGACCACGAAGGCTGCATTCGAAACGTCAGGAAAAACAAAAATCTAAAATATACGCGATAGAATCCGTTTAAAAGTGTTTTATTATAATGATAAAAAAATACTTCTCACTAATGTTAGTAACGGTTTTTAAATCTATTATGAATCTCTAAACACTTCCCATTGAATAAGAGCTTTAGTTACTATTAAGGACGCTAAAGGGGGTAGAAGCGTGGGGAGGGGATAGGGGTTCTATATATGGCCCGGAACCGACGGAACATTTGGTTTAATACCGATCCAGCTGTCCCCAAAACAATAGCTTGTTATCCCCAGCAGCGCCCTAAGCCGAGCTCCGAGTCCCGCAGCGGGCGGCCTTGGCGCGCGTTGCTTAGTAAGTAAAGCCTGGTCTTTATAGTTCACCAGAAACGACCAGTAAATTAACCATATTTCTAGGATATGTCAGCGAAAGCCTAACAAAAAAAAGGCAGTGTAGTGGCTGATACAGTCAGTTGCTGCGCATCGCATCGCATCGGTTCGATTCCCACACGGAAAAAATATGTGTACGTTGTGGAAGTTGTCGTCCCGGGTCTGGGTGTATTGTTTGTGGAAACTGAGTAGGCAAAATACAAAAAAAAAACATTGACAAAAAGTAAAGTTATTAAAATATGAGGCGACTATCTTACAGCATCTTCATCGCTGGCCGGCTTGGAGTATGAGGAGCAGTCCTCACAAACGCGATGCTGGCAGCCGTTGCACGTGTGGAACACCTCACCAGGCTTGAGAGCTTTTAAGCATACGCGGCATGCGCCCGCCCGCGATGGAGCTTTGCCCGCTTCACTATAAATATGAATTTAAGCTGTCAGGAAAATCAAGCTCAAAATTTTATTACATACATAGGGAATCCGCATAAAGAACTTTTTCATTTTATGGAATAGTCCAATATATGTATCTTCCTGTCAACTTATTTCACCTGGTGATCAAAATTGAAACGGACGACGCTACGGAAAAATAGTGATTTCATAATAATATTTGCAACGGAGATGTCTCTAAAAATAGCGACCCACCGCAGTTGGTACAAACAGGTGGCTTACTTAATAGGATGCGTACTTAATAGGATATAAAATATCACATACGACGATAGGTGTTTGCAATTTAAAAATGGATTGTAAAAAATACAAAGTATACATAATCGAGAGGACATTTTATGTTGAGAAATAGTCAGTACCGATCAGTCTTAGCTATTTGTGCAGGAGTAGGTGGTGGTTGTGCAGGCGGCGGCTGCGGCGTGGGCTCTGTTGCTGACTCTGTCGCAACTTGTCGCGGACCCAACTTTGTGACTGGAACAAAACATATTATCTTACTCTAGTCTAACTAAACGAACACTAATTGAAAACTATACCATTTAAATCGAACAGAGAATATACTGTACTTAAATTTATTGTATCAAAATGAACTGAAAGTCATTCAAACTCGAATTACATTCAGAGAATTGTTATGAAACACTGAATTGGAATAAAACGATGGGAATTCAAATAAGTCCGCAGTTTGTGTCTACCTTCCGAGCAGGAATCTACCAACAATGCATTCCAGCGGCCTCCCCTGCCCTCCCCAGTCTTGTGAAACGAAGCTCACGACATTTCGCTATGAATATTAAGAAATGATCATGAATTCCATCGCTAACTTCTCTCCGGCGCTGTCAAATACCTAACACGTTTTTATCTTGGGCATAGATCCAATTTCATAAGACAGAAAATCGCTTTATTATAGAATGATTTATGTATAAAGTTAAGTTACAGCTGGTTAACAGGATTTATGTCACTAAGCAAAAAAAAATGTTTGAGTACATACATCATCGAATAAAAAAATAACTTTCATCATTAATTTGTTTAGAAAAATGAAAGTCTGGCAATATTACACATTAATTACCAACTACAAAAGACACTTTAATCACCAATGAATTACACAAGGTCTTACTCTTGAAATTAAATTCAAAGTTGTAGTTAGGATGAACATTTATCAGGACTTATACATGGGGAGGATCTAAAGGAAATGCTATATTAACATTCCTTTAATTCGTTAACTTATGTACTTTAAGTGGGATTAGCAATTAAATAATATTATAATATCTCATCGCCTAAACGAAACGCTTTTAACAATGGCTTTAACATGATATGATCCGAGTTCCTAGACATAATAATCACATCCAAGCGTTCGACAATATATCTTTTTAAATAGGTTGGTACCTAACTTATAAGAATCTCTTATAGCGTCATAGCGGTATTGAAGATTTTGCCATCCAATTTGCAATCCCAGAATTCCGGTATTTGGGTATTTTACCGGTATTTTCATATCATCTAAAATCAACTTCCCTTTTATTTGCAGATAAAATAATTTATCATCATCATATCAGCCAAATCGTTATTTATATATCCACTGTTGAACAAAGGCCCCCGGCTCAGGTTTCATGCCACCAACATCCTAAAACTCCCAGCACCTTCACCAGGACATCTGTATATTTCATTGGAGGTCATCCCACGCTAGGTTTACCTGTGCGCGGTCTCCACTCGAGAACCTTTTTAGTTCTTCTACGGATCTCCTCATTTTTGATTCTATCTCGTGGAGAAATACCAAGCATAGCTCTCTCCATAGCTCGCTGAGTGACCTTGAGCTTTGTTATGAGGCCCATATTGGGTGAACACGTCTCTGTTCCATATGTCATCACTGGTTAAAGACTTATCTTGAGGGACTGAGGAATTATTGACGAAAAGACATTACGAAGTTTCCCGAACGCTACCCATACGAGTCAGATTCGACGATTGAACTCTGACTCGAAGTTGGATCTACCTAACAGAACGGTTTATCCCACGTAGATTTTATGGAATGAGTACGACGTCGGCGTTTGATATAACTTTCGTCTTTGTCATGTTCATTATAAAGCCCATCTATTGGGCAACTCGGTTAAGATCATTGAGCATTGTGCTGAGCTCTTGTAGCAATTCTGCCATTCTGTGATGTCATCGGGAAATCGAAGGTCACCATTGATGTTAGTGCCGAATCCTTTCCACTCTAGAAGCTTGAAAGCATCCTCCTTCGCAGCGGTGAACTGTTTCGGGGAAATGACCTTTCCCTGTCTCAACCTCTCTGCAATGAAATTGCCCTCGCGCTCATGTACTCGGACCGACATGGTGGCACTTTAACACTTCGATGTACTGATACTCAATGTGGCACCGCTGCAGAGATTGCAGCACCATCCAGGTTTCGATCGAATCAAACGCTTTCTCATAGCCCACAAACGGTAAGTATAGTGGCAGATTATACTCTGTTTTCTGTATAACTGCCGCAGCGTATGGATGTGGTCTATGGTACTAAAACCTTTACAGAAACTGTATTATTCGGGAGGCTGGAAGTCATCAAGAGTCGAGACGATTCGTGATGACCCTTAAAAATAGCTTGTAGACATGGCTCAGAAGCGAGATGGGTCTAGAATTCTTCAACAGTGTGTTATCAACCTTTTTGAAGAAGAGTACCACCTCTCCTCTGTTCCATTCTTGTGTGTGTGTGGTGTAGTGCGCTCGAGTAAGACAAAATTGAAAAGCTTCTGAAGGACTTTAAGTACCGGTGTTCCACCCACTTTCAGAAGCTGTCGTAATTCATTCATGACCCGGCCTTGTTATTTTTAAGGTATAGTGTCGGGATATTTAGGCTCGCGTAGTTTGGTTCGGTCAGTAGAACTTCTCAGTATCTCTCAAAATCTATGGCTTGGGCACACGATGCAGTGGTGAGTTGAGGAGAGAGGGGCAATTTGGGTATGGGCAATGAAACTTTAGAGGACAGAGGCTGACTGACTTTATGAAAAAGCAGGAACTTTTCGTGATCAACTCATTTTCTCAGTACATTTATGAAAATGTTTTAGATGTACATTTTTCAATTAAATCTTCACGTTTTGAATTTATGAACAACTCGGAAACACTGATGATTAAGCGAGAGTATAACTTGTAAGTGTAGGTGTAGTAGTGTTGCTTCAAACTAGAGTGCACAATCGAATCAACGTGTACATACGTGTAATGTAAACATAAATCGAGTTAGGGAGCATACGCAATGACCGCTAATTGTGTATTGAGAAATTATATTAATTAAAGTAACGTAAAACACTGATATGATAAAGTATGATTTCACCCATATATCCAGTTTAAGGATTTAAAAGACTCAATCAATGTTGTAAAGATTGAATCTCAGAATGACAGATTCCTGATTGGTGAGACCAATTTAAAACATAACTAAGTTTAGGAATTCGCTATTTTTACGACTAATACACGTTTTAGTTCGCTGGGACTTGTTAAACGTGGGTGGCATGTAACCGGTCGTCGAGGTCTGTGTTCAGCAGTGGGCATTCTTCGGCTGATATGATGATGATAAAGGCGCTTTAAAAAGAATTAAGACTATCATTTGTATTAATCTCTGTTTGAACGGCGTCACTAGTAAATAAGTATAAATCTTATAAAATTTGAATCCCGTTTCTTACTATATACTTAGGAACATCAAAAAGGATTGACCAAATGATTGACAGTATAAAGTCTTCTATAATTCGTCTGTACGTGTGTATGTCACTGAACTCCTCCTAAACGACTGGACCGATTTTATGATATTTTGTGTATGTTTGAGTAGGTCCCTGGATGGTTTAGACTCACAATTGGACTACTTGTAAGTGGCGCTACAATCGGGTTTGCATATACCTGCCTACCTGCGAATCTGGGGCAGGCAGCTAATTCTATTCTCAATCACGCAGAGAGGTTAAGTTCTGTAAGTGTTCACATTCGCTTGATTCTAATATTCCAACATTATCTACATCAATTTTCGGATGTTAGCTAAGTTTGACCTATAGTTATGTATGTAACTTTGCGTGAAGTCTAATAATGTATTTACCTCTTGAGTTATTAATGTTGTTATGAACAGCTTCTATGTATATATTCCGTACAAAGTGTAATTTTCAAAAGCAAATGTTAACCTAATTAAATCTTATTAGTAGAGGCGGAGTCTTGCTCCTTAGCTTTCTTTGCGGTAAAATTTTCTAGTAATGTGTGTTTACCTTTGTCCTGGGCGGTAAGTAGTGAAGACGAGAGCGTTTGCCGTAGTTTTCCGAAGGTCCCCGGTGACTCTATATGTCCGGGCACTGAGCTCGATGTGTCATCTGTCGCCACCATCTGACCAAAATAAATAACATTCATGAAAAAAATTAGTAAGTGTAACAATAAGGCAAAACTGTCCTTTTATACTGTTCATATAACGAACAACGTTAGTGTAAAATGTCGTGACTTAGTGAACTCGATAAAAACACTTGGTATTGAAGAGGATCTCGTGTCGTGGAACGCGATGCCGCGCGGCGATAAAACTCTTCGTACAAAAATAACGACTCGGTAATACTGTCGTAAATTTTATGGAGAGCAACAGATGGAGTATGAAATACATCAGAGACGGGAAAATCAATATTGTCGGCTCCCGAAGTAGACTGTGGAGCGCTTTTATTGCTTCGCTCACGTTTTTCGGGAGTCATCTCAACCTTTTCTTCAATAACTACAAGCTGACAATGAACAAGGCCCCTTCCTACGTACTATCACTATCGTTATCATAAAGGCGAGTAAGATACCTTACATAGAATTAGTTAAAAAAGCTACTGACAGGGCTTCCGGCTACTTGGACACTTGCTCGTGGAATAAACTAGAATCTATAATATTTTTTTTTTTTAACTTTGCCCCACATTAGGATTTCTCCTGTGTCGTGGGTGCGTTTACAAACACAAATTCCACACACAATACACACCCAGACCCGGAACAACTACCTGCAGATCGTACAAATATTTGTTCCGTGTGGGAATCGAACCCACGACCCGGTGTGCAGCAGTCGACTGTATCTGCCACTGCACCAACCGTGGATAAGGATTTATCTTTAACTAGCTTTTACCCGCGGCTTCGCTCTCATTAATTTATCTATCGTAAATAATATTTTTTTTTTTCAATAAAATGTATCCTATGTTACTTCTAATACCTCCAAGAATATGTGTACAACGTTTCATGATGATCGGTTAAGTAGTTTTCACGTGAAAGCGTATCAAACAAACTTACATTCACATTTATAATATTAGTATGATGCTTTAGGAATTGTTTGTAAGAGAGAGTAACAATGCGATACCGCAGGTAATACTAACGGAACTGAAAAAACTGTGCACAGAGAAAGCTCCTAACGGACGTAGTAAAGTATGCATACGAACATGAAGAATAACAACACTAAACCACTAAAACCACTGGGGCGGTCATCTTCGGCACCTAAGGCCCCCCTCCAGGTGCTTGTATGATTACACTAGAGCCACTCACTGGGGCCACGCCTATAGGCACATCTCGGAGTGGGTGACTCTAAAGCGGTCACCCCCTCTAGCATACGGAAGACGACTATAAAAAGGTCGTCCCCCAGGCACTTCTCGGGGAGGATTGTAAAGTCAAGCTTCGCTGTGCGCTGTGCTGCGCATACGGCCATGTGCGCGTTACCATCTTCCCGGGGGTCACATGGTATAAGCATGCAGACTCCCCAATCTGCGCACCCGGACCCCCGAGGCCCTCTGTAGCATGACGCTCTCGCAGAAGGAGATCACTGTGTTCAAATTTTCATGCTCTGTCAACATAGCCAGTCTTTTCTGCAGCATGACGCTCCAGCAGAAGGAGACCACTGCGCTCAAATTTTCATGCTCTGGCTGTCTGGCCAACATAGCCACCATGCCATAGCAAGATCTTGCCCAATCCGATCGACCAGAACCCACCGCTCAGCAGCTTACACAGGGTGCTCCTCGAGCGTGTGCTCCGCAATGGTGGCACTGTACCGTGACCAGGCATCATATTCTGTGTAGGTACGCATCGAAACAACCGTGACCAGTGCACATCTGCGTCAGGCGGTAGCTGACACGCTCGCTCGTTCTGAGCCAGGTTCCGAAGAGCGGGAGGATGGCTTCTACGATGCGCTTCGTTGCGAACTGTAACCGTAGGCGATGTCGTCACATCTTGAATGCGCGCCGTCGAGCCAGCCGCCTCAGCCCGTCGAACGAGGCATGCTTTTGCCGCTTCACTAATACTTTATCTAGCTGTCGTGTTTGTAGTTTCTGTCAATAACAATATAATTTACGTTGTAGACGACCGCTCATCTGGAAGAAGTCTTTCTGGGCCGATGGGATAAAAGATAAAAGTAGCAACATTTTAATTTACGGTTTTACCTGGTACTTATTAGTATTAAGTGCAAGTTACGTGGGCAACATAGGCAACTTGCAAGTTATGTCAAATGCCCATGTTGTGCTCAAACCAATATCTTTTGGGAACTCTGTTCTCGAAGTTGTTGCAAGTATGTCTACCTGGGAAAAGCCGTTCAGTTAGGTAGGTCCAACTTGGAGAAAGAGGTCAATCGTCGAATGCGACTCAACTGGGCAGCATTCGGGAAACTTCGCAACGTCTTTTCATCAACAATATCGCAATGCTTCAAAACAAGTCTTTAACCAGTGTTTGTTACCAGTGATGACATATGGCACAGAGACGGGTCTCTCACTATGGGCCTCATAAGAAATCTTAAGGTCAGTCAGCTGTGGAGAGAGCTATGCTTGATATTTCTATACGATATGAGGAGATCCGTAGAAGAACTAAAGTTGCCGACATAGCTAAAAAGATTAGTTGACTAAAGTGGGAATGGGCGGGGCGCATTGCTCGTAGAACTGAAGGCCGTTGTTTTGGGCAAAAAGGTTCTCGATTGGAGACCGCGCACTGGAATCACCTCCAGTGAAGTGACAGACGACATGGTGAAGGTTTCTGGGAGACGTTGCGGAATCAATCAATGCGGAAGGCCTTTGTTTAGCAGTGGACGTCTATTGGCTTATATGATGATGAGGAAGTTCCGTTAATATTATCACCCAAAAAGGAAACCAATGCTAATACTATACTGTAGTGGGTACCGGACCGCTGCAGTTATAGTTCATCAAATCGAAACTGCAAGTTATTTTGAGATAATAAATACCTACTACTTTCCTGTAGTAAGATTCATAATTATGAAAGAGGTGTGAGAATAGATAACGTTTTAGTCAGTGAAATAGTAATTAATGTGATGGTAGCAGTTACGACAGTTCATCGGAAGGTGATAGTAGCATGTGGATACATCAGACCTCATTTTTATCTAAGAAATATGTGTTTAAATTTCTCTTCAAAACCTTTTTTGGGTGCTAAACTCATACTTGTCTGTTGTCAAATAATTATTCCAATAATCATTTAAAATGAGTCACAACATTTCTGGTAAACTATCACGAGCGTATCATACATTGCCGCTTATATAGCTGACCCATTTTTATAACAAATTGTTAAAACAAATGGATCGGAAAAAAGTGTAATAGTGCAGCCTGTTATACCAATAAGCCACTTGACCCACTTACAAATAAAAATCTTATTCATTACATACAACATGGCGTGTAAATGCCTAAACTATGCATTTAAACCAGTTCAGAAACAAGACAGTTTTTATACAATATCCATGAATTTAGATCATTTGTGAAGCTATTCTGTCACAGCAGAGTCCTCGGGGAGAGTGCCGCATGTCGCTGACCGCAACTGACCTCAGAGCTTCCTCTATTCACGCATTATTGGATTCGCTAGCCAAGCCACGTTTGTAACCAAACGTTTTCCAGTTAAATAAATGAATTCAATTCTAGCAATTACACACATTTTGTCGAGTAGTTTCAATCAGGGCTACTTGTGTACCTATTATAATTTTTCGGTGTTTTTGTGAGAAACATTGCGTGTAGGTAAATAACGTTTTGTTTATTGTTACCAAATAACGCAACTGCAACCAGAATTGTGTATTTTCATTTGTTATTGAAATATGACGAAATAAAATGTTAAAATTTAGGTACAATGGGTTATCCTGCATCAAATGGTATTAAATGTACAGAATTTGTTCCTCATTTGATAGGGTACTTACAATGGATATTTCACGGGAAATTAAGCTCGTAGCATTTATCCTTTCTACACATCTTATGGGACTAAAACAAATAGTTTGCCGTTCCACTGTCGATATAAAGCCCAAGAAAAAACATCTTGTTTGTTACATATCCTATACATTTATAAGGTTGAAACGAAGGGTGAACAGTAGCTAACTTTAAAGTTGGGATTCGCCAATCCCAAAGGGCTGAACGAAACGATTTTCACATTGAACGAATAGGCCCGCTGATACTTTGATGTTTATTACACTAGTTTACAAATAAGTATTGAATTTAAAACCACAATTAAGTATGATTTAAAAAAATGTCAGCATTTTATTGGTACATTGGGCTGTGTAAAAAAAGTGCTGGTATTAAAAAAGCATTCGTTCATCCAAGTGATACGTATAATACTAAGGGATTAGCCGGAGGATGGGCAGCAGCGTCCTTCGAGTAAATTAACAACTCAACTGCGATCGCCAACCCGCCTGCCAAGCGTGGCGATTATGGCAAAACCCCCCAATGAGCGAGAACAAATCCATATCGGTGGTTGTGGTGATCTTTGGGGGAGGCCTGTGTCCAGCAGTGGACTTCACTCGGCAGAAATGATGATGATGAATGATATCATTCACGTATGACGAAAAATGCAAAGGGCCGCACAATGTTTCAGTGTTTTTGTAAAATCAGTCCAAGAGGTAAAATACGAGATGAAAGTTTTAACATCTGTCAGTTTTGAAGTTAGATCAATGATAAATTGTATTAGGCTATTCGACTGAAAATAAAGAAACAAGTATTATAATAAAACACTTTTAAACGGATTCTATCGCGTATATTTTGATTTTTGATTTTCCTGACGTTTCGAATACTTTGCAGCATTCGTGGTTTTACTATGGAATTGGAGGATAACAATTGCTTGGCCTTTCTTGACATACTTCTCATCCATAATCCAGATCATTCTGTTAGCCACACTGTGTATAGAAAGCCTACCCATACAAACAGGTACCTTAACGGTGAATCTCACCACCATCCTTGTCAGTTAGCTACTGTGGCCAAATCTTTGTTACAGAGAGCACACGGCATCTGTGACGCTGACCACCTGGCAGGGGAGCTTAACCATGTGAAGCAAGTTCTTCAAAATAACAATTTGAAAGCTCCACATCCCCGTCGCAGAAGCCGCCCGAAACCCACCACGGTTGGTCGACGACCCGCTGTTTTACCATTCATTAAGGGAGTCACCGACAAAATTAGTCACATCTTGAAGCGTGCTTCTATAAAAACCTACTTCAAGCCGCATAAGAAGATCAGCCAACTTTTAAAACCGGTGAAATGTCACATACCTTTACAAGATGCAGGGGTTTACGAGATTGACTGTGATTGTGGTTTGTCATACATAGGGCAAACAAAGCGTAGCATAGCCACCCGAATAAAAGAACATATAGCTGACGTCAAGCATAGACGCTCCACAAAGTCTGCAGTGTGTGAACATGTCTTAGGCAAACCAAACCATTATCTTCGTTTTGATCAACCTCAAGTGCTCACGAAAGAGAACCGATATGTACCTAGAATGTTTCGTGAGGCTATTGAAATTAAAAAACATCCTAATTTTAATAGAGAAGATGGTTGGCAGGTACTACCTGTTTGGAATCCAGTCATTAAAATAATAAAGTCCCAAACAAGATACCGCACTAAGAAACATCAAGACACTGTGAGTGATTACTGCGTGCAGCGAAACTAATTTTTTGATTAAAATTGTACGGTAGATAAAATAAAACAACTTTTTAAAATCTGTAACGACGCCTGTCACCTTAGTCATCCTGCGACCACGAATGCTGCAAAGTATTCGAAACGTCAGGAAAATCAAAAATCAAAATATACTCGATAGAATCCGTTTAAAAGTGTTTTATTATAATGTGTAATAATCGCGAAAATCTAAGACATTACTAAAAGAAACAAGTAGTTTCAATGATTTTAGAAATAAATAATAATAAATCCTTAAGGGGGCAAAATAAGTGTAGTATTTGTATTATCATTTCGGCCGAATGAAATCCACTGCTGGACACAGGCCTCCCCCTAAGATCACCACAACGACCGATATGGGCGTGTTGTGGGCTCATTGGGGGGTTTCGCCATAATCGCCACGCTTGGCAGACGGGTTGGCGATCGCAGTTGAGCTGTTAATGTACTCGAAGGACGCTGCTGCCCATCCTCCGGCTTATCCCTTAGTCGACTTTTACGACACCCACGGGAGACGATGGGGTGGTGGTATTCTGAGCCGGCACCACACGGTTTATTTATTTGTATTGCAACCGGTTAATTAAACAAACATTTTTTTTTACATTTTTCATTATATGTAAAGAAAACTTTAAGTACGTACATGTTGCTGCGATTATTTGAGGGCGAATAAATGGTTTACAATTCCTTAGACTCGGTAGTAAATAAAAATGAAACTGTTCAGTATTCAGTGGAACTTTTAAACACTTTAAATCACCGGGTCTCACTATAGGATTGTACTGCGAATGGGTAGACACTGCTATAATGTTATTGAGAATTTGGTTTAAGGTCATAAATTATTCTAATGAGCAAAAATTATTTATTCGACATTTCGTTCTAGTTTTAAATAACCAAAAAATAAATCAATTACCATAAAATATTACTCAGTGACACGGTTTATTGCCGTGTTTGTGCAGATTCTTCATAAGAGGTAATTTAAGGTGTTCGGGCAGTTCCCCACACATCGATTTTTGTGCGGTCATTTATATTTCGTAAATACATTAGCTTACTTATTTGCTAAATTCCTTCAGATTATTGCTATTTATTCATTTATTTATTTATGTATACTGAAATAATTATATGTAAAATTACATAAGAACGAAGAGAATAACAAATTTTTCGTCGTGGAATCATTAAATTGTGTTATAAAAGCGGTTGCGGGATAGATTATTTGAACCTAGCTCTACGTATATAGTTTTTCCTGAATGAGGAGATTAGTTTGCAGCTACAATTTGATTAGCGTTTCTGGCGAAGATTTTTGAGATAAAATGGGTCATGAACACAGTGTTCATGACCTACTGGTGAGGTGCAAGGGGTGAGGGTGCCGGAGAGAGCGAACGCGGCCCTGTTTGACCCACTTGTTGCCTCAACCCGCTATTTACATTACAACTCTAATTGTTGTCGGCAAACGGCAGGTGTAAGCCTTTACTTTATCATCACCATGGGAGCAACCTTTCCTAATTCGTTGTTTGACTTGTGCAAATGTAATCCATTACAGTACAAAAATAATGTCATTACATTGTATGTTGTATTGGATGGCATTGTCTTCCAGAAAGTGCGGTTTGTTTCATTAAAGTGTGTTTGTATTAATGTAGAATCAATTAAGCGCTGAATGGGCGCGGCGAAGGTTCTGAACCTTTGATATATTTATTTGGTTTTAACATGTGAGCACAATGGTGGCGATACAATGGCTGTGCCGAAGACACGTGCACGGCCACTGGCAAGTGACACGCGAAGCAGAGTGGGCGTAGTGGAGACTAGAGACAGCGCTACACTCACGGAACGAAAACGCGTTACATGCGCACACACTATTTATTTTTATTTAGGCGTCTATATGAATATTTTTACGTAATGTAAAAAAACTATAGTTGCCGCGCAAGGGCGTAGCCACTCAACATATGCCCGGCCTTATCACTCAGTGTCTAGCCTGACGTCGACCGTAACACATTAAATTAATTCCTCTTAAATGGGTAAATGTGTGGTGAAAGAGTGCGATTCTCGATCGCTAAAACATATTAAAGCAATCGGGATTATGATTCACACGTAATTTAACTGATTTTAATTTGATATCTCTGTTAATAACTTTAAAAAAGGGATAAACATTGCTACCATTATTTTATATTTAGTGCTACCAGTAAAACAGCGTTCCGGTTTCCCCAATGTGGGAGTTTTGTCAGTGTTTAATGACGTAGTTTGTGACCTCTGTTATAAAAAAACCGGTTGTGATTGAATTTGTAGTGTTCCTTAAGATTCAGAGCCTCATGAGAATCGGGTTAAAATAATTCTTATTAATAATTACTAATTCTTAAGTGTTAAGAAAAAAAACGAACCGGTTACCTCCTAAAGCAACTGTTATGTGTCCAAACTAGAACCACTTCCGAAGTCAAGAACAAAGCGCCCCCAGTTATTACTAAGGCCCAATTTTTCATGTCCCGTTGCTGTTGCCCTTTCGGTATAGAATGTTAGAAATAATGTATTATTTTCATTCCTATCGAAACGAAGTTTTACAAATAATACGAAGTTAAACTGTCTTATTTCCTTAAATCACATGGTCTATAATAAAAATACCACTTAATAATAAAGGTACACTGCCGAACGGTGCAGCATGCAGCTGCGTGTATGAATCATGTGTCGACATGCTTTGAGGTAGTGCATGTTTCGCCTTAAGTTGCGTGGCTCGCGTGGTGCTGGCAGAAGTAGCTTGAACCTGCTAGTTCGATAGTACGCTGCTGATAATTCAGCCAAGCCCTACTTCAAAGGACTCGTTATCCTTACTATGTCTAGCATTGTAATATGTAACTGGCAATGTACGTAAGGACTTACTTGGAAGAGTTAACAAGGCACGGTAACGTACACTCTTACAACAGAAGCAATGCAAGCAAGCTGGTAGTCATACCGCGGAAACTAACGAAGTCCTCCAAGCTGAGCCACATTATGGGTCCTAACATGTATAAATAAACTGTCTCTAAGCATAATAATGACTTCAATTATAATCATATTATATAGAATACTGACTGAACTGTTACATTTCATCTGAAACTACATAAATTCATTTCTTGACATTTTATTTTTATTGTTTTGTTTGACATTGGGACTTGACAATTTTTTTATATCTTGGTTATAAATATTAATGTTAATAATTACAATTCGTTGAGGTATGTTTATGTAGGTACATTTATGATATTTACTTATTTATAAAAAAATATGACTATTGTAAATGTTAGATTTTTACCAATAAATACTATTGAACTATTTTAATGCGCACGACAAATTTTACAGGTTATGCTATTATTGCGGAAATGTAATCCGTGAACCCACTAGTCTGAGTCAGCTATTCAATTATCTCACGGCAAAATTTTCGTTTCTAATATCTATGTTTCCGTATCTACGTGTTTAAAATATGAAATAATAAATCATTCACTCATTCATAGACTTGCAGGGAAAATTGTCATGGGGTAGGCAACACCGATCTTGCGTTTGGGAGTAATATCGCCATCTCTATCAGACAGATGCCACGAATATGACGTTCGAGTAAGTATGAGAGAGATAAATATATGATTACTTCGAACTCCTTCCTAGTTTAAAAGCTACGGCTCCGTAATCAAATAGTGGCTACAATTTATTTTACGCGTGATGAAGAGGCTTGCATCTCGAGCTTGTTGGAGTACAATTGTGCCTAGATTTTTAATTTTTTTTTCTTATGAGCTATGAATCCTTGAAAGGCAAATGCCCATTCTTGGCCATGTTTCGTCTATCAATATGGTAAATACAAAAACGTACTTATTTAGTAATATAAATATTAAAATACAAATTAAAATCCATATTTGTGCGTAACACTCCGGAAATTCCGGTTTTTGGATATAAATTATTATTGTAAATAAAATCAGACTTTTAAAAGACACTCAGTCAGATAATACTTATGTTATTATGTATTATTCCAAAGATTAATACTTACATTTTCCCGTAATATAAATTATGACAACATAGCGATGCCAATCCTCTCTGAATATAATCGATACACTAAGAAATGGGTGCCAAAAATCGATTCGCTAGAAAATCTCATTTCTTAACCCTGTTTCGCTTCTGTTACAATAATGTCCTTTATCAGGCAAAAGTAAGCAACATGTTTGGCGGTTTATGGACTTTCAAAATTGATCTATTGAACCGATCCAATACTTCGGGTTTATTAAAAATATATATTTTAAGGTACAACAATATCCATTGTCCGACAAATCGATCTTATCTACGTTAATGGATGTTGACGTTCAGATTTCATTTAATGATTTCATCACATTGTGTTTGTTGTTGTGTACGCATGCAATTTAATTTTTATCCTCCACTGGTTGCTGTATTTTCTGTTTGACGACTATTACGATTATGGAACCCGCTTTGCAAGATGACATCAGTTTACCACAGAGACATCTCTGTGTCAACTGTGGCGTGGAAAACTTGAGAGATTTACCCTAAACATTGTGAAAGTTGGGTTTATAATTCAGCAATGGATCGCGCTACTACAAGTTATTAATTGATTAATTCGGTACAGTATTTTATGGAAATGAATATAATTGTAGGTTTTTATGATAGGTATAAAAGTCGGACCGAGTCCTATGTCAAAAATTGTGGTTGTTTCTTTATCTATGAGATCATACATACCTAATGCCTATGTTTATATGTTTCGTTCTGGACGCCACTTGGCCAAAACCTAATCATCAAGTGGGCATTACCCTTTTCACTGTATATTTTTATGATGAGATGGTGAATGAATCTTCATTTCACAGGATAATAAAATTGGGCCAGATAGAAGTTGACTCGGCTCATGTGTACATACACCTACACAAAAACAATTTATTAAGGTGGCATGTAGGCATCTACCCTGTAATTGTTAATTTTTATGTGTGTAATAATCTAATAAAAATAAAGTTTGTGCAGTCATTCTGGGATTTGTGAACTTTTAAGAAACTGAAACGATTTGTTTGCTAGTATAATAATTGCCCTTAAATTCGTGATAGGAATATATTATTATTTATAGTATTGTCTTAGGTTTTCGCGATTATTACACATTATAATAAAACAATTTTAAACGGATTAAATCGCGTGTATTATTGATTTTTGTTTTCGACCACGAACCCTGCAAAGTGTTCGAAACGTCAGGAAAAACAAAAATCAATAATACACGCGATTTAATCCGTTTAAAACTGTTTTATTATAATATTATTATTTAATTTGGCAAACTACAACTTACTACAATATATTGGCCCAGGCTTTAACGACCGGATGAAGGCAAAATAGGTGGTCTTTTATATTATATTATAAGTACAGCAAACGGACGGGGTTGGGAGGAATCAGAAACAGACATAAAATGTTAACGGATGCGTTCCCAACAGGCTTAAGCTAGAATGCTTTTCATGGAAAAAAAATGTTTCATTGATAAATTTAACATCACGCACGAAATAGAAAAAATACTAAATCTAGGCAAGTTATTTATCTGGGTGCGATCTGAATAAACCGGACAAGTCGAGTTGAACTCGTGTGGAGAGGGTTCAGGGTTCCGTACAATAAATATGCTATCGCCATTATTTTTTTAATGTAACCCAAATTTGTTTGTGGTATAGTAAGTAGCTGAATATACCGTTTATTGATGTCTGTCTGTATCTTGTACCAATAATATATCCCAAGAACAAACTTAACTTTGTAGTTGATAAACATGTTGTCCCATACATTTCAACTGCAGATTTACCATGTAGTTTTAATATAGACTTTTTATAGGTTTTACTGTAATCTATAAGTAAAGAAAAAGTTACTGTAGACTAAAGAAAAATTTACTGTAGGCTTTTGAAAAATGTAGTCTGTCGTTTTGTAATAAGGCCTCGGGAATTATCTATTTTCATCCATTCTCTTGTATAACTTTTAAACATATATTTTAAAATCATAAAAAATAAAAATTTGGTCCCTCACAACAAGCCATTTCATTTGATATGCCACAAGGTACAGTATGGTATACTTTTAAAAAAAAATCACCCCACAAAAATGACCCCCATATTTAAAATTCATTTATTTACGTTACACGTCCATGTTTGGGTTGCAGAAATTCATATAGATACCAACTTTCAACTTAATCGGTCCAGTAGATTCGGAGCAAATTGGCTATGACCGACGGACAGACAGACAGACATACGAGTGATCCTGTAAGGGCTCCGCCGTTTCTCATTCGGACGTGTCGAACGGGGAACCCTAAAAATCATCGAGTGATCATTAGATGGCGATGTTTACTAACATTTCATCATATCAGCCACAGGTCGTCCACTGCTGAACAAAGGCCTCCCCCTTAGATCTCCACAACGAGCGGTCACATGCCGCTCTCATCCAACGACTCCCAGCGACCTTCACCAGGTCGTCTGTCCACCTCGTTGGAGGTCGTCGAGCTCTTGCAGCGATTCTGCCATGACTCATGTCATGCCATGACATGTCAGTTACTAACATTTATATTCTAATTAATTTACTGTAAGGAATATTAATTATATGTAAAATACTAGTTATTATTTTGTATTGATTTCAATTTGCATGTGGTGTCCGGATTAAGAATTCCGTGTGATGTCCGGATTAAGAATAAAGAACCACTCCAACTCCTCTCGTGTATGTTGCTAGAGGCAACTAAGGGACTCTAAGTCAGCGAGATGGGCAGCAGCGTCCCTTTTTAGAGAATAGCTACACTGCGTTCACCAACTCGCCTCCCAAGGCATGGTGAGTATTGACAAAATCATCCTAAAATAACGCCATTATTGTGAAAATCTATGGGGGAGGCCTTTGTTCAGCAGTGGAATGTCCTTGGCTGATATGATGATGATGATAATTTGCACATCTGCTTTCTTCATATTTGTATTCCTTTGTGGCAAAACACGGTACTTAATTTTGGAATGTTGTTATAAACTTTGCACATACAATAGGATTTTTCCTGATTCACAGATTTAGTTTAGTTTACTACTTTACGCAAACACTCAGACCTAGAACACTATACCCGTATGGCCTGAGAAGGAGATGAGGAAAGCCGTATAAGAACTAAATTAATAGCTCAAAGGATTAGTAAGCTGAAGCTACAATAGCCGCGGCACATAGCTCGCAGAACGACGGCACGGACTGTTGGTGCAGTGGCTGATACAGTCGGTTGCTACGCACCTGGTCGTGGGTTCAATTCCCGCACGGAACAAATATTTGTATGATCTGCGGGCAGTTGTTCCGGGTCTGGGTGTATTGTGTGTGGGATTTGTGTTTGTAAACGCACCCACGACACAGGAGAAATCCTATTGTGGGGCAACGTTTTTTAAAAGTAGAAGTAGTAGTAGTTATTGAAAATTTAACCACGTTTTAGTTATTTGACGCATAAAATTATTTTTGAGCAGGTACAAATTTCTGTGAACTCTATAAACAAAGAATCTTTAGAACTTTAGAAACTGGCGATCCAATTTTGTAGACCAGAAAAATCAAAATAAATATAAGGTAAATATTACTACTACTATTTATATATTCTGCCAGAAAATGTGTTAATAATACTCATAATTAAGTAACTTCCACGTAAAACCCAACAGTCTAATGTTACCTAAACAAAGACACAAGATGTAACAACAAACAAAACAATGCGTAGAAAAGTAGGAAAGTAATATAACAGATTTCTCGCGTCGTTGCAACGCCATGTTCTCGCGAGACGTATGTGGATCCCATTTAGAAATCACATTAAGGTAGGTAGTTTGAGCGCGGCTGGTCGGAACTACATGCGAATAAATCTAAATCACCGACGGCCCGAATCTCGCCTAAATCCACTTTAATGCTCTTCACACCCGACTGCACACATTACGCTCATGTAACTACGAAGCCACGATACTACTGTATCATGCAACCACTGAATGTTTACATTGATTTTGTGCTGCAACAAAAACATTTTATTCGTTAAGCTTATTAAAATGTTTACCTAATCAACTTATATTTACACAAATATACACAATTAAAACAAAAAATATACACTATACTACTATGCAACTAAACTAGCACACAATAAAAATAATGTTTAAATAACAGTGGTAAAAAGTGATGAGTTGTCATGCCATCATAGGCGAGAACCTTCCGTTATGTCTCTTTGACTTAAACATATTTCTTTTTATTTAATGATCACTATTATTTATAATGGTTAAAGTTATGCGAAAGTTTATTAATGCAAAACAAAAATAACAATTAAACTGTATAGCTAAAACCGTAATTTAAGGCGGAGTTTATACCTTCAAAGCTATAAAGTACTCTTTCGTGTGTTGGTGGTAACAACCACCAAAAATACGTACTTAAAACGTTGATTTCAGGATATAAGTAAGTAAATTTTAAAGTCAAACAAAGTTTCAACATCAACTCAAACGAATAAAATATGTGGAATATTTAAACAAGATATGTTATATATAAATAATATCTAAATAATAACGATTCCTTCCTTACCGTACCTTAGGTAGGAGCGATACAGAAACTAGTTAACTTCATTAGATGAAGTTTCTAAGCAAGTTTTGCACTAAATATTAAGGCAATTTCGTAGTGCGGAATATTGTCATCATAGTGTTGAAGTAGCGGTGCCGCAGAACATTTAACACTTAACATAGTTTGGTTTTGATGCTCCTACCTACCTTGCGATTACTCAGTGAGGCGTAATTTTTTAGAGCTATTGGACCTCTAACAGCCATCATTACTCAAGAAAAGTTTACGCAAGTACGACCCAAGGAACTTAACAAATTCTGTGGTAATTATTGCTGAAGAAGATTAATTGAGACTGGCGAACTTGCTAACCGAAATCTGAATTCTCAACTACTTTTGTAGGTTTGAGCAGACGTTTCATGTGTTGTTCGATGTGTCGTAATTCAAAGGTTGTTCGTTTCAGGAAGTTGTCAACAGAACAACGGCTTTAAAATTTACACGTCGTTATACACACTTTGTATCATGAAGGTAAACAACCGGTCGTGTCACTAACTTGTCGTAGCACTTGGCTACGGCGTAGCATACCTCCGCTTCGTACAACTTTTATTTAGCTCTCGTGTACACAAACTACCGCGAGGTTATTTGTTTTCTGGAAATAAGAGTGATTTTTACAAATCCTTGATATTCAGAATTATTTCGAGATCATGTTATATTGGTATGGTAAAACGAAGAAAATGGTTAGGTTTGTCTAAATATGTTCACACACTGCAGACTTTGTGGAGCGTCTATGCTTGACGTCAGCTATATGTTCTTACTAACTAAACAACATACCACACTAAAAAATTACTGCGTACATCGAATAAATTTTTTATTAGTTTTGTACGGTAGATAAAATAACTTTTATAATCCGTAATGACGCCTGTCACCTTAGTCATCCTGTGACCACGAACGCTGCAACGTGTTCGAAACATCGTACGACGTTACCTTATACTTGACATTGGCGAAATAGTGGAAGATACCCTTCAGAAGCCATAATCTAAGAGAAGAAGTGTTCGAAACTTCTACAACATACGCGATGTAATACGTTTAAACAATTAGAATATTGAATAAATTTATTTATAAGAACTATATTAAATTTTAATTCTATTTTAATGTCTTAGGTTTTCGCGAGTATAACACATTATAATAAAACACGTTCGGGTTCGCACGGGTTCTTGGTCGCAGGATCCTGCGACCACGAACCCTGCAAAGTGTTCGAAACGTCAGGAAAAACAAAAACCTAAAATATACGCGATAGAATCCGTTTAAAAGTGTTTTATTATAATTTAATTCTATTTTGTTTATTTATCTTATTTATTAATCATATTTTTTTTTATTCGGGGAAATATTTACCTTATGTTTGATTATCAGTATTGTGACTTACTTTGACATTTCAACAAAAAACCACTGTTTTTCGATTATTCAACCAGATCAGTTTCGGTTTATTAGCAAGGACTATTTAATATTTAAGTTTTCCTCTAGAATTTAAATTTATTTTATCCAACCTTAACATTTGCAGAATAATTGACAAACCGATGGAGCCATAAACTAAAATTGGAATCCGTTAAAAAGATTTAATTTTTTTTTAAACGTTGCCCCACTCTAGGAATTCTCATGTGTCGTGGGTGCGTTTACAGACATACCTTTCACACACAATACACCCATACCCGGAACAACTACCTGCAGATCATACAAATATTAGTTCCGTGCGGGAATCGAACCCGCGACCCGGAGCGCATTAGTGGATTGTATCAAGCACTGCACCAACCGTGTCGTCAAATTTCCAATTCAATTATAATGTGTAATAATCGCGAAAACCTAAGACATTACTATAAGCATACATTAAGTTTTTGCTACATCAAACAAGAATCCACAAGTATTTCGCTATAAGCCTTAATGGCAGGGTCGGGGCAGCGTATAACCTCAGTAAGCCTTTCATCTACGCGGGCGGGTGGGGCGTAGGGCCAAATCGCATAATTTGACCGGCTAGGCTACATGTTGCGAGCTCGCACCATCCCATTATCTCGTGAACTGTGTCCATAGACTTGAGTGAACAGCTTTATTGCAATCAGTCTGTATCTGTATATTAGCCATCATATGCGGCACAAGACAGAATGAATGATAGAAATTCTTACCAAAAATAAACCGTCGCGATTAAATTATTATTTATCTCTCCGTCGCCTATGTTCATCGCGAGACAAAGCAGCACTCGCAAGCTGAACACCTGCATTTAATTAAGAATGCAAACGCTTCATAATGAATCTCTACTTTACTCTAAACTTTATTTAGAATTTAAACATAAATTAGAGATTACTTGACACAGCGCGATGATGAAAATTGAAAAAGTTCTACTAAAGTTCAAAATGGACCGAATTAATTACACACTAGGAGCTCGCTCACTGTTCAGCAAGTTGACGGAACTGTCTCAAATTTGTGACAATACATAATGCACAACAAAACGTAATCAAACCATTACTGTCTGGCTGGGCACGGTCTTCTTCTCACGATTAGAAAACTGAAGCCTTTGTCCACCGCGCTAGCCTGGTTCAGATTGGCGAACTATACATGCTATCGAGAACATTTTTGGAACCCTCTCAGGTGTGCAGGTTTCCTCACGATATTTTCCTTCACCGTTAACGCAAGTGATGATCAAATTCTGATCCGTATTGTCGTACAGGAAATCCCAAAAGTCAGAGGTGCGGGCTGGGATCGAACTCGGATCCTGCTGTATGGAAGCGTTCAACCACTGGGCACTATTGATTTTCATAAGTCAACTATAAACAAACACACACACAACGATATAATTAGGCAATCATCGAAGTAGTTTAATTACTTACGGAAGGTATAAACGGCCATCCGACCCAGACATTGGAATTGCCTTTTAATTGGCGGTGAGCGTTTTGTGTATAAGCCAGTGTTGATGCTATTTAATGCTTCGTATAACGTTGCTAATCTAAATATAGCTATTCTATCAACAACAATGGCAATGTCTCTACATACATCTCAGCAATTCAGTTCAATACATTGTTAGACACTGACCGTAATCACTACAGAAGGCAGGTATTCACTGTATGTAGCTATAATGCTCTATATGCCTCAACCTACGTACTTGTAGCACATATATATTACCAATTTGCAGCGGGTACTTCACAACCTTTCGTGCCGAGTTCGTCACTCGTCTTTATACGATTTCAATATCGGTTGAGAGTAAGTCAAAAGAGAATAAAAAATACCCTGAAGCAATATTAATTTACTTAGAAATAAAGCAAAGTGGGATAAAATCAATATTTGAAGTCGGAGTTTTATTTTTATACGAGTGCCATTGATTTGAGAACTAAAGTGAAACTTTAAATGTAATTCTTAAATGCCGAGCAACTATCCCTTATTTGGTACTCAACTTCAATTTAGCCCTTTATTACAATGTTATAAATACCCGTTGAAACATTTTTAGCTATTTTCTGTCTATATCCTCCGTTACCTATCGCTATATACAATCTAATATTGATATTTTTATATTAGCCTAGCCTGATCTCCTGGTGGTGATCGGTTCCATGTGGGGTCTGGGTCCGCGTGGCGTCCGTATTAAAATCATAGCACTACTAGAATTTCTCCTTTACAGACCCGAAAAAAATATCTGTAGATCATATAAATATTGTACCGTGCGGGTATTTGAATATGAATATTGTACAGTGCTACACGTAGTGCAGAAATCCAATTGCTTAATCACTACGCCAACCATGCCGTCTCTACGTACCGTCATTAAAATCAAGTGAATAAGCAATGACGATAAGTGTCAAATAAATGATATGTCTGGCGAGGTACTAGTTTAGCTTTGATAAGGGTTGAAATGTGAATCATGAGTTCAAAGATACTCACGGTGAGTAGTTAACATAGATTGAAATACATGTTAAGAGAGATTTACCTAATGTTAAACGTCATTTGGGTACATATTTGCCCTGTCAATGTTCGTCTGTCCTTTAGGAAGATGGAGGTCACCGAACGTCCTCTAGTGATTTAATCATAACTTAGTTATATCTAACAGGTGAAGTAAATGCAAATAGTTTATTAAGCAACAAATTGATTTACCTAATGTCGCACATTATATGCAATGTCATGTGCGACGTTACGTATTTCGAACATAGAATTGTGTGCTTACTTATATAAACAGCACAATGGACCCAATAGGGTCGAAGTGCGTTCAGCTGATGCTGAGCCCGTTGTAGCCACAATAGAATAGAAAAATATATATTAAAATGTTATTTATTGTTCTTAACTGTGCGGTTCATCTCATTTGAAAAGTAAAAATAATGTGAACATTTATTCAGCGCGCGTCCGATTTGTTTTGTTTTCATTCATTTCATTTAAAACTTCAAGTTTTTGGTAAACATTTTTAGTAAATGTGCTTTGTCCCAATAGAGATTTTTCATGATATATTCATTTATATAAATGCTCACATTAAGATGTGCAAAGGATGCAGGACTAATCCTGGGTTATAACAATTGTTATGGGCAAGCATGACGCTTACCACCGGGTGATTGTCGTGGTCGTCCCATCACCAAAATGTATGTTTTAAAATCAATAATAAGCAATATACGACAAGTCTTAGTTTATGTAACGTTTAGTGCAAAGCGTACTAAGGGAATGTTATTTCACAATTTTAAGCAAAAAAATGTGAACTGGCAGTTCTGGGAGAGTCACTTTAATATGCGCGCTTTGATAAGGTGCACCTTTATGCAGCTCGGTGTGTGCTAATAGAGTCGCCTGAGTGGGGCGCCATTACGAAGTGCGGCTCCATTCAGGGGACGGCTCTGGATTTCCCTGCCCCACACCACACCAAATCTGAGCAATCGCTAGGATTAAAAAAAAAATGAACATATTTTTCTGTATATATCTTTCCTATAAGTTTCCCGCTTTGATTGCCGGCAATTATACAAGATTACCAAGAATGTTTTTATATACATTAACTATAGGTAATGCTATGAACTGGTTATTTTAATTATTTTGGCTGATTGATTCGTCTGTTGCACTCCGGGTCGACGGTTTGATTCCCGCACGTCACAAATATTTGTATGATCTGCAGGTAATTGTTCCGAGTCTGGGTGTATTTTGTGCGGGGTTTGTGTCTACAAAAGCACCTCATTACATGAGCAATCCAAGTATGGAGCAATGTGTAAAAAAATAGGAAAAATATTACGTATAGTCTTTTTACCCTTTTTATTACAGATTGGATCAAGAAGCGTGATTCTTTACGTGTATTTTCGCGTAAGACGGATAATTTTGCGCTGGATGCCAGACAGCACATCTCGGCACGTTTATGACATCTATACTGGTGGTGAATGCTGGATCTATCAGTATAGTCCAGGAACGAAACGACATGCAACCATTTGCCTGTTTCAAAATAAACCGACGCCTACTGAAGTGACGCTAGCATGAATGCTGAATATATGTTATAAAATGCTTGCATCTGTTTTACTTCTGTGGGGTATAAGGTGCCACACGCAGGTCTCCGTGGACAAAACGCCTGCGCAGACGGCGCTCAAAACGAGAAAGGGCAGTGCGTCGGTCAAACATGTAGGTCACCCTCCTTATAGTCCCAGTTCGGAACCGTGCGATTAAGTGAATTTTCGTCGTCGAAAATTGCACTGGCTGCATTCGAGCAGGCAGCAAAAGAAGTGTCGGCCTGGAAAAAATGATTTCAAACTTGTTTTAGACGCATGAAACCCTGTAAAGACACTATGGGACTACCCTACATTGTCTTTACTTCAAAAATATGTAGCAATAACACTTTAAACTGTAGGTTTTCAATTTGATTTTCGAAAACCTTTGCGTTTCCCACGTATACTAAGTATGTTTCAGTATCCATCTCTGTCTGATGAATAAAACGATGCTCGGTTTTGTTGATGAATATATTGTTTTGCACACCACACAGGGATGTTTGTTTCACAAGCGTTATTGTTGGCAGGCTCACAACTCTACAATATTGTTTTGATGATAAAGAAAGATGTTTCCGCTCGGCGGAGCGTTAATTCATCTCACAGGAAGCGCTAGTGAGTTGCGCTGCTACTGTTTCAACCCGCCTCCCAATAAGTGAAGCGTTGCATAAATATCACATTAACGTACCAGAAAAAACAATGTCTACTATTTGGTTAAATAGCTGAAGTGTCTTTAATTTCCTAAGTAATGTGTGCTTTATGCTTTTAAGGTCTATGAAGTACCTTATGGTTTCATTTTAAGACTTCATACTTTAGAACAAAAGCCGACGAGCCAAGTTTGGACTTTTAAATCACAAACTGGATTCCGGGAAACGGGGTTAGACATCTATATCGGGAATGTTACGTGATATAAACGTGAAACGCTAGACGATTATAGCCGCTAGTATTTTCGCTGACTTGAGTAGCGCGTTCCACCTCCTTTTCATAAGGAGTACTACTGTACCTTTGATATTGGGATAAAATGTTGTATAGCCTACAATAGACATATTTTTGTTCGTTTGCGTGTATGTTTATTTGGGTGTCCCAGAAAATCCTTAATGTTTACTTTGTTCCGTGCCTCCGTACGGAAGCTATGATGTAAATATAAGTATTATGAAATTTTAATGCTATTTTCAAGTACATGTATTCAAAAACCGGTTTACTTATTGACAACTGGATAGTTAAAAATACAATAGGCCGTAATGGAATTTTACTATTTTATTAGATAGAATATAAAGAAAAGGACACAAACTACTTTTATACTAAAGGCACACGTAGTTCCCCGGGGATAATAACTTATTCCACGAACGCAGCCGCGGGTAAAAGATAGTTTACAATAAAACCACGATATTTTCTTTTTACTTGTATTCTTCAGAGATTGCTTTCTAGTTTTTTACTTATAACGTTTGTTGGAGTCTTTTTTTATATAAAAGATGAAACATATTTTTAAGAGTGTTCCTTTTTCACGTTATGTACCAATATAGGTAAAGGCCCTACAACTGAAATAACTAGACTTAGTTTGGATAACAATGGTTGACCCACTTTCATTCATCGTCCGAAAGAACAAGAGCATAAGTTACTAACTATGTATATTTTTGTATTCTAGCCTCAGTTTAAAAGATAAAAAAGATATAGAGACAAAGTTGTACTAGCTGCGCACATTACATTTTATGTAAAATTAGCAACTACCACAGGGAATTTTAATTAAAGCGGCGGTAATAAAATCTGAACAATGATTTTAGTTTAACACTGATGGTGGGATTTATGACAACATAGACGAAAGTAATATCACCGTACGTGACCCTAGGTACTTAGTTGTGGACGTTATGAATGTGTATGTACATATGTAAATAATGTACACATACTAGACGTATATTTTCTGTTCATACTATTATTCTGATAGATGCAAACTGAATAATTTAGCTAAAACTAGTCAGCGCGTTTTCAACTCGTGCATATTTCAATTAGTGTGGAGAATTCGTGTTATAGTAACTGTAGCTCATAAACAGTTCAGATATATTACGAGATTCTATTCAAATATGTTTGAAAATGAAAGCAGCGATAGCTCAGCGGCTAACGGGTCGGAATGGTAATCGAGAGGCTGTGGATTCGAATGTTAACCTTTGCACTATAGATGTGAACCCACTCCTACCCCGAGTATATGTTTTAGCCTAGTTAGAGAGAGTACGAATAATAGTTCAAAGTCAAAGTCAAATTGTTTTTATTCATGTAAACCATTTGCTGGCACTAGTCGGAATTTAAATAGTTGCACGGTTCCAAGTCATTGATCCTATGGAGAAGAACCGGCAAGAAACTCCATGGATATACTCTTTTGAAATAATATTTGAAGTTATGGACATCATACATACATAGCTGTATTAAAAAAGTAATCGTAGAAGCATAGTAGAATACCCATATTCGTAGGTGACTTTCACGGGCAGATGATGATGGAATGGGTATGACAATCAAAAGCATGATGTGATATATGATATGTGATGATATGTTCTTAAGCGAGGTGGGGTTGGTCTCTTCTTTATCTATTATAAATGTCAAAGTTTGTGTTGTCATCGTCCTGTTTGCTAATAACAACATATTGCGATCACCAATCTACCTGCCAAGCATGGTGATTATGGCAATATCTCTGGCCATCTTAGTACTCATTGGCTCATATTTAGCAGTGTATATTTACAGACAGGTGTGTGTGTGCGCGTGTGTATGTTTATGGCGTCATGACCTTCAACAGGCTGATTCAAAAGATTGAGATGAAATTGGCAGAGAGATATCATCTTGGAATAGGATATACGATGTCAATTTCCCTTAAGAACGACGTGACTATTTTAAGAAGAGAAGACGAATCGTATCAGATTAATATTTTGACCCTGTAAAGCCAGAGAGAAATATCTCTATAGTTAAAATAATAACATTCATTCTCGTCTTTCATTGCAATACACAATATTATTGGCTACATCGATTCTCTACTTGGGTAGAGAAAAAACTTTGTTGAAAATAAATTTAATTAAATCCGGCCGGACGGGATTGGTTAGGTAATTGTTCCTGGTCTGGGTGTATGTGAAACTGCGGTTTGTATATGGAACCTTAATAACAATAGATAATTATGCACACCACGATTTACATTTATTTTTTAAAGGAGCAGAAACTTTCTGTTTTTAGTTTCCGAGCGGTTACGAGTTGTTAACTCATCACTTGACTCTAATAACAGAATAAGGAGCTAAGCAAAAAAACCATTACAGTTCAGAATAAAATGAAAGAATAATGGCTTTAGTATTCTAGAAAGGTTTTCGGTCCCGGTAACAATAGCACGACACCTGAATCCCGCTCTTGGCGGCAGGTAGATTAGAGGCACAATACAAAATGGTTGGTAGTAGGTACTATTAATCAATCCGTTTTGTCTCGGCTCCGAATAGTACCGTCTAATCTCATACCCACAGGCGTAGGAAGAAGCGTTTAAGATTTTACCAGGATAAGCAGTAATAAGTTATGTAAGTACAATACGAGTAACATTATGCAGTGATCATCAATCTACCACCGAATATATTACGATATTACGATAGTGTCGCCCGGATTAATTCATTGTACGGTTTACGGTGGAGGCTGAAGATCAACGTCAGGATTTATTGAATATCTTTTAAGAATCACTTACCTTTTTCATAAAGGACATAACATTTGTCGGCAACATAGTGACGCTTTTGTTTTTTACTAAGGACTTCACTTCACACACATCATCACACCGCACTGAACACCAAGCTGTCTCAATCGGGGATCAGCACGCTGCCACCGAAACACGACATTTTCCAGTTAACTTAACACACAAGACGTAAATACGCACAGCACTAGTTTCTGAGAAGGTATACCTGCGAACAAAAGTAAAGTTATGTTAGATCAAAGAAAATAAACGCAGACACTTTATTGCTGAGTGGTACCAGGTATGGGTACTTATTGTTGTGGAGTTGGGGTCGCGTTCGATAACTGGCGACCGCACCGTCCGGAGGGCCGAGAGGGAATGAAAATGAAGCTGTACTCGCAGCCACACAAGCATTCAACAGGTTTGTTGTTCGAGGGATCGTATTATATTTCTTTCAGATTGATGCTTAACCATGTAAGTAATATATACCATATTGATACTACACTGAGATTATCAGTAATGGCTTAAAGTTAATATAATAGTCTCTACAAAAATCGATATGTCTGGCCGCATTGCTTTTTATAGAAGCTTTTATTGTATTTTTATTCCGAAAGTACACAGTACATGAAAGTTGTTACAATTTTGGATTTATTGGCTTTTGAGGGTTTAATCTTGAAATACCTTCATCATTTGAATTGTAACTTAATCAACCTCAGCGTTTAACTGGTTTACTTATTTGCAAAACTGCATAGCATCCTGGTAGCTTCCAAAGTTGTAAATGCAAGGACAATCCAGTTTCACAAAAAATGTAATAATTTATCAGCATGTCCCTTCTCTTCTGATTGTTTCGGTGATACTTCAAGGTCAAAACCAAAAAGAAGTGCTTTACATGTTTTACGAATAGTCAGAATTTAAATAGTTGCACGGTTTCAAGTCGTTGGTCCAATAGACCAGAAACAACAAGCGACTCCACGGATCTACTCTTTTAAATATATGAAAGTATTACAGTATTATTACTTAATACAATATAATGGTGAAAAACTATGTTAGGATAATGCATGCTAATGTGCAGGATAAGTACACACATATTTATGCACAATGACAATTAATTGCCGTCCAGTATAAGCTGACCAGTTCCAACAACGCATGCATCAGCATGGCTCAACCAGCCATCATGCAGGGAACTTAAACCCTGAACAAAGACATTTTAGTGAGCATGACGAGTCCAGGCAATAGGCTGGTGTATATGTTATTACATAATGCATACATTCACAATCACATCACTTTATAATTATATGATCCATTTTACACATTAAATACGGTAGATACCATATTGATGTACGCCAGTCAAATAATCTTAGTTTCATCTCCCCGGATCGAGAATTAGTCTTTAAAGCTGAAAAGAAATGTCTACGAGCATTGTGCCATTTGAAGGTTACCGATAGTTGCAGACCGTATTTCATTGGTCTTAACCATACTGACCCTAACCTCTTTATATATATTCGAAGTAGCTATGTTTGTTAGGAAACATTTTAATATACTTGAAACCATCAATAATAAACGTCATAGGAACACACTTCGTATTATACCCCTTAACAGCTCTATATTCAAAGAGTTTCCTAGGTATGGCTCCTAATTTTTTTTAATAAATTTCCCGAAGTCGTCAAGGCGACAGATAATATAGAGAAATTTATGAAATTGCTCTCAGAATTATAACATATACATAAAAGCATACTACTCTATAAAATAATACTTTGATGATACAATGCGAATGATTTGAAATTAATATTGCAATTTTATTTGATGTCCCATTTGTTTGTTATGGTTTGTCTATTAAGTATTGCCTACTACTAGACACGATTAATGAAGTGATTTATATGATTTATTTACCCTAAAAATAAAAATAATTTAATAAGATAATTATAACTAATGCTAATTAATAATATAAATGCTATGCTATTTTATATACTACGTTATTTATCAATAATATTTGTATGCCTTTCAAGGTGAAACATAGTGTGACATAAACAATTTAATTTTCCACCAAGTATGTAACTTTTTATCTATGTTTTCCAAATAAATTATTTAGATTTAGATTTTTGGTTCAATACAAATGAGAAAATAATGTCTCATAAACATTGTGAGAGATTTTACCTACATTATGTTTGCACAAAAGTACCGTAACTATGCCATTTGTATTTTAATCAGTATCGGTTTCGTGATCCGTATTCTCAAACTATCAAATAAAACCGTATTTGTTTTCCTTCAGATTACTCGTACGTCCGGATTTTGAGTGTGATCGTGAATTACCATATACGAGCACAAGGTAGGCTTATCGGTAACGTATGTAATCTAAAGTTAAAATCAATTTATTCATTAATATGTAAGTATTTAAAAGTTTGTATGATTGAGAATGTGGAATATTGTAGATTAGTAGAAAGACCGTATAGGTAGTACATATAGAACAAATGAGGATTTTTTTTAAGGACAGCCTAATAAATAAATGTCGGATACAATCTATTTAAATCCAAGTTTCGCAAAGTATCAGATAAACAACAAATACGATATCTCAAATAGGTCACGTATGAGTAAGAGTCAGATAAGTTGGGAGGTTAAATAAACGTGGGGAACAAATTGCACGATCCCGTGAGTGCCTATCAACAGTAAAGTCTGTTACCCGAATCGAGTCAACTTGCACGTTTCGAGATCCGGGATACTAGTTAAATCGATACCTACTCGTTATTTTCCGAGTCAAGCAAAGTACACATAGTCTCAGATAATATCTCGTTTTAGCTAATTGGTATGAATTAGGTGAGTCTGGACCAGTGATGTCAACACTCCCGCACATCAACCCGTGAACGTCCACTGCTGAACATGGCCCTCCCAATGATCACTACAATGAGCCGCTATAAGGGACATTGCCATAATCACCACGCTTGGGACTAGGACCGCGTGCTGCGTGGTGGTGGCACTTGTTGACCCCTCATACTGAGCTAAATCTCGTGTAAAGATTGGGTTCACGTCAATAGTGCAATGGGTGGGTTTCAAACTCACGAGCGGACACTTCTCGACCTTACTATCAGATTTATTAACTTAAATTAATGAAGTACTTTGTTAGTTGCGAATCAAACACCACATTTATATTTCATACAACTAATTCCTACCTACCTACCACTAATATTACGTACTATTTTGGTTTGCATCCTATAATCTATACAAATATTAGTTTCTCTATTTGCGGTTGTACTTCTAGCCGAAGGGGTGCGACCGCAAATAGAGGTTATTAAAGTTTTCGCATTTCCCTTCCATTTACATATTGATTTTCGTGAATGCCAACTGGACTATCTAGTTATCTCAATCTGCCAAACTTTCCTTAGGCCCAACTCGCTCCTGACCAGGTTTTGGTTGTAAAATAATGTTTCAGTTATCTTGATAAAATGGAAGCAGCAAAAACACTGTAACGTTATTTCAAAAACATAATACAATTTTGTGGCGAATATCAGATACCCCTAAAAACCATAAACAAACTAAAGGTACCTACGTAACTTCTCACTTATGGTAAGATATTTTGAAAGAAGCAAGGTAAAAAGTTTCATCTCGCATCTTTTCCATTTCTCAAATAACAGGAACTACTTAGTTACCTTATTGGCAGATGCTTTGCAAAACTTTGGTACCTAACTTATAACGATGCTGAATATAATTTTATATTTAATATCCACCTGTAGATAGTTCATTCAAACTTATTTCAGCGGACAATGCCTGTGGAAAATTACGTAAATATTTTGCTAGGACATTGAGTAGGATATTAAATCGCGTGGATAAGTCGATTACAGGCGGCTATCTCGGCCTCGGCCCGCTGCGCCGGATTACCGTAGATAATTGGAGCCGGCTCAGTTAGAGCCAGCCGAAGCAACTTACTTTGTCTTTTATGTTTAGTTACATACCTGCTGAACTAACTAATGGTTTTATTCCAATTTAATTATGTATAACGGTTGGCGAGAGCACTTCGAAAACATCCTGTGACTTATACTTACACTTGGACTTAGCAGGGATAGCACTCTATTATACTGTCACAGGCTACGTTTAGACGTGACGCGGGTTGATGCGCCTCAACGTGAGTTTGTTAAAGGGGTTATAGCGAACATTAATACAAGCTAGCCAAGGCAGCTAGGTAAGATTATACCTGACCGATAGTCCGTCAGGCAAACTATTTTAGTCTAAAAGTCACGGTGAAGAGCCAGATTGATTCTTTAAAGTTTAAGTAGTTTCCGTAGTAGAAGTTACTTTCTGGGTGCAAAATAATGTGACTAACAATATTTTAATTGCTACCTGCATTGCATGTAATTCATCTATAGGCTAACTATCATCATATCATATCATATCAGCCACAGGACGTCCACTGCTGAACAGAGGCCTCCCCCTTAGATTTCCACAACGAGCGGTCACATGCCGCTCTTATCCAACAACTCCCAGCGACCTTCACCAGGTCGTCTGTCCACCTCGTTGGAGATTATCCCACGCTGCGTTTTCCGGTGCGCGGTCTCCATTCGAGAACCTTTGTGCCCCAACGGCCATCAGTTGTACGAGCAATGTGCCCTGCCCATTGCCACTTCAGTTTACTAATCCTTTCAGCTATGTCGTGTAGTTCTTCTACGGATCTCCTCATTTCTGATTCGATCTCGTAGAGAAATACCAAGCATAGCTCTCTCCATAGCTCGTTGAGTGACCTTGAGCTTTTTTATGAGGCCCATTGTGAGTGATCACGTCTCTGTTCCATATTTTTCATCACTGGTAACACATATTGGTTAAAATCTTGAGGCATTGCGGTATTGTTGACGAAAAGACGTTGCGAAGTTTACCAAACGCTAGACTAACTATCACATTGTTATTTTATTTTCCAGTTTTAGTATTTTTATTGTGACAACTGCCCCACGTTCGAAAGTGGTGCCGCACGTTTCAAGTTGATGCTGAACATCAGTGCCACACTGCTAACTGCGATACGGTTGAGCATATACGTGTTTTTTTATACATCCTGGTAAAAAAGACACGACCAAGTCATTAGCCCGGTGATAAGCGTACACACACAGCACTCGTCACCGTTCCCTAGCTGCAATGCCCTTCAAATGGAAACAGTTACTGCTTTGCAGCAGAATATTTGGCACTGCGGTGGTACCTACCTTTTTTAATTGATCCCTAGTGGAAATTTAACATGAACTGGGAAGAGTGAAGGGGCATGCCGGACTCCTACCGGCTAAAACCACTGGAGCGGTCATCTTCGTACGGTCACAGTAGAGCCCTGATCACACTGGTGCTACAACTATAGGCATACCTCGGAGGGGGTGACTGTAAGGCCCCCGAAGCCTCATTGTGCGTTGGCTGTACTGCGCACACGGCAGCGTGTGATCACATGCGCGCCGCCGTCTCCTCGGAGGTCACTCGGTCGGAGCACGCAGATTTCCCAATCTGCGCACCCGCGACTTCAAATGCCCCTACCATAGAGACGGTTCAGTCGTATAGGGACTAGGCGCCCGGGCGGTTATTATCCCGGCGCCCCCTCCCAAACGGTGATGTCTACCGAGCCGTCCTCATGCAGTAAGAGACCTACTAGCAATCTTTTTTAAAATGGCCTTGCGCCAAGCGCCTTTATATTCATTTTCTAGGTATTCTACGATGTGATGTGTGTATCATGTATTGAAATGAACAAACTGAAAAAATATATAAATATCAATAAGTATTTAAAAAACCCAAAAATAAATAGACAGAAGGTTTTCATCAAAAATGTAAAATTAAATAGAGAAAGGTTGCAACTTCTAAAAAAGCTAGATATGTACTCATTCAAATTGGAACAGTGTACTAGACGATACAAAATTGACACGGGGGACTTGTAGGATGATCTTGAGCGACTTCATGAAAAACTCAACTCAATGACTAACAAATACAATGCCTCAGAAAATCAAATCAAATACTCTGTGTATTTATTTTTGTAAAGCCAAATTACTGGCTGAATAAACACTAATGTCAAAACTAGAACATTGCTCAACAGAAGCAACTTGTTTAGCCAAATTTTTGGCTGATATACATAAAAAATATGATAGCGATACGGCTATCTGTCTGTTATAATAATTAGAAAGATAGTACATATCTTTTATCAAATAAAAAAATCCCTTATGAAGATATAATCTGTAACGTCGAGGACTGTCTTATAAAAAACAACGTAAAGAAAGAAGATTTGGAGGCGATCCGACAAGACATATCAGTGGTATTACGTCGCAGCAAACTGCCCAAACCGAATCTGTCTCGCGATGAATATCTCGCGCTAAAAAACGTTAATGAAGACCCAGACCTGACTATCCTCCGTGCCGATAAGGGTAATGCTACGGTTATAATGTACACGTCAGATTACAAACAGAAAATTCAAGACCTTTTGTCGGATAATAGCACATATAAAAAGGTAAACAAAGACCCAACCAACAAAATACTCAAAAAGACCACTGAGTTAATATCCAAACACTCCGATATTTTAGAATTAGACGTGAAAACACTCATTCCATCTTGCGCGAAACTTCCAAAGTTGTATGGGTTGCCGAAAATACACAAAAGCAATGTTCCCCTACGACCAATAGTAAGCCAGATTGATACACCAACCTACAAACTGGCGCAACACCTAGCGAAGATATTCTCAAAACTTCGTGGAAAGTCTAACACATATGTGAAGGGTTCCTATCATTTTGTCAGCCAAATAAAAGACCTTCAACTGGCTGAAAATGAAGTGATGGTCAGTTTTGATGTGCAGTCCTTATTTACCTTATTTACCAATAAAGGACTGTATGGATGTTGTTAAGAAACGGTTAAGTGAGCATAGCAAGCCTCAACAATATGCAGAATTGCTTGAACACTGCCTTACCAACGGCTACTTGTTGTGGGACAATGAATTTTACCTGCAAACTGATGGTGTTGCCATAGGCTCACCGGTCTCTCCTGTAGTCGCCGATATTTTCATGGAGGATTTTGAGGAGAGAGCACTGACAGCCCCGGCTATGCCGAAGATGTTCAAACCGTATGTATGTAGATGATACTTTTACCATCTTGCCTCACAATAGGGTCTCTGCATTTTTACAACATCTAAATTCAATACACAGTAAAATTCAGTTTACTATGGAATTGGAAGAAAACAAATCCTTGGCCTATATTGACATACTTCTTATCCATAATCCTGATCATTCAGTTAGTCACACTGTGTATAGAAAGCCTACTCATACAGACAGGTACCTTAATGGTGAATCTCACCACCACCCTTGTCAGTTAGCTACCGTGGCTAAATCTTTGTTACAGAGAGCACACGGCATCTGCGACGTCGACCACCTGGCAGGGGAGCTTAACCATGTGAAGCAAGTTCTTCAAAATAACAATTTAAGAGCGCCAAATCCCCGTCGCAGAAGTCGCTCGAAACCCACCACGGTTGATCGGAGACCTGCAGTCTTACCATTCATCAAGGGAGTCACGGACAGAATTGGTCATATCTTGAAGCGTGCTTCTATTAAAACCTACTCCAAGCCACATAAAAAGATAAGCCAACTTCTCAAACCCGTGAAGTGTCACATTCCTCTACAAGATGCAGGGGTCTACAAGATTGACTGTGATTGTGGGTTGTCATACATAGGGCAAACAAAGCGTAGTATAGCCACTAGAATTAAAGAACACATAGCTGACGTCAAGCATAGATGCACCGCAAAGTTTTCTTCGATTTGATCATCCTCAAGTCCTCGCGAAAGAGAACCGTTATGTACCAAGAATGTTTCGAGAGGCTATTGAAATTAAAAAACATCCTAATTTTAATAGAGAAGATGGTTGGCAGGTACCACCTGTTTGGAATCCAGTTATTAAATTAATAAAATCCCAAACAACACACCACACTAAAAAACATCAAAACACTGTGAGTGATTACTGCGTGCATCGAAACAATTTTTGATTAGTTTTGTACGGTAGATAAAATAACTTTTTAATTCTGTAACGACGCTTGTCACCTTAGTCATCCTGCGACCACGAACCCTGCAAAGTGTTCGAAACATCAGGAAAAACAAAAATCAATAATAAACGCGATTTAATCCGTTTAAAATTGTTTTATTTTAAAAACTATCACTAACATCATTTTTAGTATCAATTAAATAATAGTAGGGGCTAAAATGACCCATTATATACGAGGTAGTTTTACTCTCGAACTTTAGCGAGCTAACAACCTTTGTTGCTACGTATTTTTCATTTGGTGCCTTATTTACGAAATTCTTGATACTGTCCTCGTGAAAACTTTAGATTTCTTGGCCTTGTAGCCGGTGGGTAATTTCTTGAGGAAAGCCGTCAAATTTAAATATTTATTTATATTTACAAAACGTTTATCTATATAGTTGTTCGTAACATTGAATATGCACGCTTTGGAGCACTCCAAAGCGTTGAACTTTGATATTTTTTGGTAAGTTCATCAAAATACGTAAGAAAATCTCCTTCCGTAAGCGAATCCACTCGTTTTTCTGTCCTCCACTTCATAAACCATGTGACCATGACGGCAACAGATTGACAATTATTTACTTTCCTTTCTCTTCTATTTGCAAATTACAAAAAAACTATATTTTTTTTGTCTGTCTGTCTGTCCGTCTGTCTGTCTGTTTGTTCCGGGTAATCTCCGAAACGGCTGGACCGATTTTGACGGGACCTTCACTGGCAGATAGCTGATGTTATAAGGAATAGCTTAGGCTACTTTTATTTTAGTAAAATAATAAGGGTTCCGCGTAAAAAAATGAAACCCTTCAAATCCAATATATTTAGTCTATGTAAGTATCTATGTCGAAGTACTCTAAATTTCTTTTAAATTAAACGCGGGTGAAACCGCGGGTCCCAACTAGTTTTCAATAAAATTATTATCACGTGTGTTTTAAAGTTAATCTATAGTATTAGAACTTTAATCTTCTAGCAACTAGAAGATTAAAGTACAGGATGTTACTACTAGGGCTGCACGTTGCACGTATATATGCTGTACGTAAGTATATAGAATGAATTAATTAAACGCGATATATTTCCATAAACTATTTTCAATTCGAAGGATATTACTGGTAATCCAATAACCGCGGGTCGCTTGGAAATATTTAGAAATAGACTTAGTAGCAAAATACCTTTTTTGTCATACAACAATAACAAGAATAAACTATATAGTGTTTTTTTGTTTCATTATATATTTATATATATATATATATATATATATATATATATATATAAAATAAAATAGGGATAAAAGTTTTTAATTTGGTCGTTCAACAACTGATGCTGGTGTTGAACTCTTAGGACTCATTAGCTGAGACCCGCGGTTTCACCCGCCGTTTAATTTAAAATAAGTTAGTTGATTTATAAATAATTTAGCGTACTTCGGCGTAGATACTTGACATAGAGTATATGTATTGGATTTCTAGGGTTTTAATTTTATTGCGCGGACCTTTAATTAAATAATAAATAAAATAATAAAATATTTATTACCAAAAACATAAGTACAGTTCATCTACCATAACACATAAATTAACTATAATTAACATCAGTATTTTCAGATAGAGTTAACGACGGTGTCTGTGCTAGTATAAACTGTGTTACAGACACCAACGCCCTCCTCAAACAACTTATGAGTATCGGATTATAACGAAGACAGAGTTACAGGTTCCTTTTGAGTAATTTTTAAAGAAGGAATTTAAAGTTTTGATATATATTACAATATTAAACAGAATTTCATTAATATGTAAAAAAATAATGAAAATGATTTAAATTAATTGTGAGTGTAGGTATGTGTCTGTAGGTGGGTATGTGTGTGTTTGTTTGTGTAAGTGGGCGCGTGTGTGTAAGTGGTCGTTTGGGTGTGTAAGTGGGCGCGGGTGTGTATGTGTTGGCGTGCATGCCTGCGTTTTGAATATTTGTATACTATAATTCACTGATGAATACACTCTCAGTTTCAGCGTATGTCAGTTCTAGTAGGGATTCTTTTAGTTTATCTTTACACTTACGTTTCGGCAGGGGATATATGTTACTCACTTTATTAACTCTATTGTATAAGCGACCACTCAGGCACTGATAATGGCGACTAGCTAATGAGGTCTTGGTAGATACGGCGGGGCATATACGGTCTTTACGCCGTCTGCTTGTAAGAAGGTGAGGGTCACATCGTAATGATGAGTGTTTGCGTATAATGATATGAAGCGCCGAGAGTTGCCTGACAGTCAGCACAGAAACGTCCTTGTATAATTCGGTTGTGGGGTAACGGTATGGTTTATTGAGCTTAACTTTCAGGACAGCTCTCTGCGCTCGCTCTAGCCTGAGCATGGTGGTTTTAAAAGTGCCTCCCCATACCGGAATACAATAGGTAATAAGCGATTGTACCAACGCGAGATATATTGTTTTAAGGAGCGGCTTAGCAACAACGACTCTTAGCTTATTTAAAGGAAACATTAGCTTTCGTACTCGGCACACAGTGTTGTCTATGTGCTTGCGCCAACTAAGAGTACAGTCTATATATAGCCCCATGTATCTAATATCAGAGGCTCTCCGAATTATTTCACAAGTGCAATTTTTATGATTAATAATAGAACAGCAATGAGCTATTATATTAGGTAAACACGGCTGTGTTTTGGAGTTTGCTGAAAATGCAATATAGCGAGTTTTAGATACGTTAAGAGTAAGTAAATTAGCGGAGAGCCACTGTATTACAACATGAAGAGCGTTTTCAGCAGACAAGCATGTAGTGCCCCACGTGTGTCCACTAATAATTAGTGCAGTGTCATCTGCATATGAAATTATTTTGCAATTTGGAATTGATAGCTGGCAGAGGCTATTGACGTACAAGAGAAATATAGTGGGACCAAGTACTAGTAGTAAGCTACCTTGTGGTATGCCAAAAGTGAGGCTTTTATCATCGCTAAGGTAGTTTTCAACTTTGAAATATTGACTTCGGTTCGTAAGATAGTCTCGAAAGATGTTTAGAGCAATATCTCTTACTCCGACAGCCTCCATCCTGTGTAGAAGGATGGAAGTAGAAACCATGTCAAAAGCTTTTGCAAGATCTAAAAATATAACTATAGTTTTGATTTTGGTATCCAGGTTTTTTACTATTGTATCAGTTAAATCAAGTATGGCATCTTCTGTAGATTTATTTTTACAAAATCCATACTGATTTGTTGCAATAACATTGTTATGTTCTAAATAGTACCTAAATAGTAGTAACCTGTTGTTTAAAAGATTTTCTAAAATTTTTGATAGCGTGGTGAGCACTGATATTTGCCTGTAGTTTTCGACACGGTCTCTATCTCCACCTTTAAAAATGGGAAGCACTAGTGCTTTTTTGTAAGCACTTGGGAAAACCCCTTTGGTCTCTCCAAAGGGGTTTTCAGATTACTAATTTATTTATTTATTTCATACATACAAATATCTATTGAACTGTAATTCCTGCGGGGAGTGGCGCCAAATGCTGAAATACAGGTTTTAACCTAGTTCGGCAGTGGATCCTGTTTTCAAATATATTTGTCATAGAATTCTCTAGCTCATGTATATACAACATTAAGAACCAATTTATGGAAATAAATAAATAAAAAATAAAAAAATCTTTACAGGCTAAACCCAATGCGATACTGTAACATTAGTAACAATATTATCAGTACTTATACTTAATGTAATTATAAACAATAACATAAAATTTTATAACTAAATACTATAGCAGATTTTACAGACTGCTACCCTTGTGAATTCACTCAGAGCACAAATGAATATGTCTACATCTCCGTCTATGAGGTTTAGAATGCGGAGCGCGCGGGTCAGCGGCGCCTCTTGCAACAATTTAGTGCGCGCGCGTGGTACTACTAGTAGCCGCGGCCGACGCCGACGACGCACATATCGGTCTGGGACGAATAGACCCAACCTCTCCAATATGGCTAATTAATGGAATCAAGACATACCGAGCCTCTTTAATGACCGACACAAGAATGCCGTCATAACCAACGGCACAGTTATTTTTTAATCCCATAATAATAGTGCTTATTTCTGCATCATCAGTGTCGAGTAAAACTAATGAATTACCCCTCGGGTTAGTAGTACTATCAGGTTGAGAAGTGTGAGTAAATTGTTGACCCTTGCGAATTACTGAGGCCAAGTTATTTCCAACATTTGCAAAATAGTTGTTGACAAAGTTTACTGAAGAAGATTGTACACTACATTTCTTCAATAAATCAGCCGACGCACTCACAGGTGCATTAAGGTGCCCTATTTTCATTTTTCATTTACATCCCATATAGCCTTGGGATTACCTCCGGCCTTTTGGAACTCATTTTGATCGTATTCACATTTGATGTTTTTGAGTAAGTTATTACAAAAGTTTTTGTATCTAGAGTATGTAATTTTAGCAATAACATTATTGGGATCTTGTTCAGATTTTTTATGTAGCTTATCGCGATTACGGATGCACCTCAGAAGGCCGGGAGTAATCCAAGGCTTATTTATTCGTTTTCTATGCGGTATTTTCTTTATTGTACTGTATTTATTTAGTGTGTTATTTAAGATAGAAATCAATAGCTCAGCACTTTCATGGGGATCAGAGTTTGACATTATGTTAGAAAAATCTGTTTTTTCTAAGCAATTAACAATACCAGGCATATTAATGCGACCGTTTAAGCTCCTTGGTTTTTCAGCAAGATGAGATATATCTATGCACAACAGTATTGGTGCATGATCTGTTAAATATGAATCAATGACGTAAGTTGTGCTACATTTTGTTGATTGCAAGAGAACATGGTCTAGGCAGTTGTCACCGCGAGTTGGAAAGAGGTGGGCCGGCAAAAAACCGTGAAAAGCAGTAAACGTAAGATACTCATCAGAGTTAGAGTCGGTATTGTTAGGATGGATATTTATATTTATGTCACCAACCAAAGCCACCGTGTTAGTTGATGCGACCGTTGTAAGAATGTCGTTTAAGGATGTCAAAAACCTTTCCGTCTGTCTGATGGAAGGCGACCGATAAACAGCAACTATCGCCACATCCGAATCTAGCTTTAGGATTAAGCAGTTTGCGTCCTGAAATACTGGCTCAATTATATTAAAATGCAATTCAGAACGTATATAAACAATGACGCCATCATTTTTATTAGTGAAAGCTGATTTCATTGATGTGTATCCAGTTATCGTAGGGACAACCGTTACTTTACTCAACCAGCATTCGGAAAGAAGAATAATATCGCACTTTACATTCAGCGAACATAGTAATACCTCCAGGGCGTCAAAATTCTTGTTGACACTTCGGATATTGACATGTAACGTATTAAGGGTCTGCTTAGAAGTGTGTAATTGCTGTAAACATTTATCTGGTTGACATATATACGAACTAGACACCTTATGGGATTCTACAGAATCCGCAAACTTATTAAAGCTGTCCACTTAAGCAGTAATATAATACATAGGGACGCAAACAATTGGAGTAGAGAATATAATGGATAAGCATGTTATAGTTTGCGTTTATAGACCTCCACACAGCAAAATTTTACAACATTTGGATCTGTAATGGAGGATGTATTAAAATCAGTAGCTGTTAAAAATAAATATGTAATAGTCTGTGGTGACTTTAACCTTCAGTATATTAATATATACTAGAAAATAATTTGATTAGTAACAATTTACTGTGTCTTGTTAAATCATTTAATTTGATCAATATATTCTTAGAGCCAACTCGTATAACGTCTACTTCTGCTACTTGCATTGATAATGTTTTCTGCAACTGTGATTATTCACACGAAGCCATTATAAATTGCTTGCCATCTGATCACAGTGGGCAAACCGTCACCTTTAATACCAGTAAATCACCAAATAAAATGCAGATTAAATTTAGGCAAATCACAAAGGGTAAATTGGAATATTATAATAAATCATTAATTAGTAAACTCGCTGTTCAGAACAATTATAAAAAAAACGCTGATAAACTTTATTCGGACTTTTTTTCTATTATAAAAACCGAATTTGATAAAGTATTTAAATTAAAAGTAAAACAGTTTAATTTTAAATTTAAGTTCAGTGATTGGGCGACGACCGGTATACCCAAAAGTAGGGACCGTTTATTTGAATTGTATGGGTTAAAAAAAATATATTAAAACTGAAGATTTCATTTCACTCCATCTCCTCCCGTGGATGTCGTAAAAGGCGACTAAGGGAATCTAAACCAGAGGGATGGGCAGCAGCGTCCCTTCTGTGAAACGGTAGCAATACTGCGCTCACCAACCCGCCTGCCAAGCGTGGTGAGTATTGGCAAATACCCCCCAAAATGATGACACAGTTGTGAAAATCTATGGGGGAGGCCTTTGTTCAGCAGTGGACGTATAAATGGCCGATATGATGATGATGAAGATTTCATTAAGTATGTAAATAATTTTTCAAAGATTTTTAGGAAAGTTTGTCAGTTTATAAGTGATAAAATAAAGTATGCTGATGATAAAATTAAAGCAACCTGGAAAATCATTAACAATGAGACTAATAAATCTAAATCGAACAGAAATTGTCACACAATTCAAACGGCGCGTGGTCTTGTATGTAAAGACATTGAAGTAGCTCAGGAATTTGAGGCGTTTTTTACTAAGAATCCCAAAATAACAACTGCATTTTTAAACTCTTCACCCTTGCATTCTGATGCCTTACTGAAACGGAATGTAGTGGCCTGTACTGTAGATTTTACATTCACGCATATAATGCCCCAGGCTATTACAAAAGCTTTTAAAGAAATAAAAATCAAATCAACTGAAGACTTGTGGGGATTATCGGTAAAAGTATGTAAAGGTATAATTAACATTATAGCACCCTACTTAGCAGTAATATTTAACAGGTGCGTTGACCAGGGTACTTTTCCGGATTTAATGAAATATAGTAAAGTGATACCTTTATTTCAATCCGGTTATATTCAAGATCCTGGAAATTTTAGGCCGGTATCCGTTCTGCCTGTATTTAGCAAAGTATTTGAAAAAGTTATGTTAAATCAAATGCTATTGCATTTTAATGTTAACAAGCTTTTTCACGACAAGCAATATGGCTTCACCAAAGGGCGTAATATAACTGACGCAGGTATCTCATTGATCAAGCACATCTTCGATGCTTGGGAAGGGTCTCAGGATGCGATTGGTATCTTCTGTGACCTTTCAAAGGCATTTGATTGTGTAGATCACGAGACTCTTCTGCTGAAACTAGAGTATTATGGGATTAGTCAAAAGTCTTTAAAACTCTTAAAATCCTATTTGCAACACAGGCAACAAAAAGTTCAGATAAATGGGGTTAATTCATCTGGCTCTGAAGTGATAATGGGCGTGCCCCAGGGTTCGATACTAGGTCTTTTCTTATTTCTAGTGTACATTAATGACTTGCCTTATATGATTCAGGATCTATCTAGGATGGTGTTGTTTGCTGATGATACTTCTTTGATTTTTAAAATTGATAGACGTTTACCAAATCTTGACGATGTAAATAACGCTCTTCTTAAGGTCCATGAATGGTTCACAGTTAATAATTTAGTATTAAACGGGCAGAAAAATAAATGTATAAAGTTTACTTTGCCAAATGTAGTAAGTAGGGATTGCGATATCATAACAGATAACGAGAAACTTGAATTTGTCGATCAAACAGTTTTCTTAGGAATCACGCTTGATTCAAAACTTCAATGGGGTCCCCATTTTACATCTCTAGCAGGACGGTTGAGTTCGGCTGCTTATGCTGTTAGAAAAATCAGACACCTTACAGATGTAGCTACTGCAAGACAGGTTTACTTTAGCTACTGTCATAGCATAATGTCCTATGGTATTTTACTTTGGGGTCGGGCTGCCGATATAGAATCAATTTTTATATTGCAGAAGAGAGCTATCAAGGCTATTTACAACCTTGGTAGTCGTGATTCCTTGAGAGAACTGTTTAAAAACATTAACATAATGACAGTGCCTTGTCAGTATATTTATGAAAATATAATGTACGTTAGGAAAAACATACATCTTTTTACAAAAATATGTGATCGGCATTACTATAATACAAGATATAAATCTAAACTAGTACGGCCAAAATTTCGCTTAGCTAAAGTCCATACTTCTTTTATGGATTATAGTATAAAATTTTATAATAAAATACCGGAGACCGTGCTGCAATTACCGCAAAATAAATTTAAAATATTTGTAAAAAATACTCTATGCAAACAAGCATATTATACATTAGAGGATTACCTTAGAGATATAAATGTTTGGCAGAGTGCTGGTCCAGCTCCGCAAGACCACTATAAGAAATGATTCAAATTTTTCATTTTTGACTTATTGACATGCCATCTTGTTGTTGCATGTTTTGTGACATCAATTTATTCAGATTTACTTTTCTGACATTTCAATTATTATTTTTTGACATGACATTATTATTATTAATTATTTACACCTGAATTTATTATTGTAATTTTTTATATTCAACTGGTTTATGATTTGATATTGACACTTTTAAGAGGTTTAGACTTTACTATGTTTAATGTAGGAACATTGTCTTTATATAACCTGAATTTTCGAGAATATTGTACACATAAATATTGTAACATGATTTTAGAAGAGTAACCATGGATTTTCTTGCCCGTTCTTCTCCATAAGGAATCTACATCTTGGAACGTGGCAACTAAAGTCTTGGCGATTCATAAGTGCTATTAATGGTTTAAATGAAAATAAATCTTTTTATCTTTATCTTATCTTATCTAATATTTTGGCCATAGTTATGAGGTGTTAGTACAAAGTGCGCTGTGAATTGATTTAATCAGTAGTACTGTTTTGAGTGTTAGAAATATTTGTATATAATAGGCAATATTGCAGTGAAGAGAATGTATGTTTATACTGTGAAAATACCCAGTTATTTTATATGATATTTGCATGCGGAGGTGTGTAGTAGTTAAGTAGGTGAGTGTGTCAGTATATATTGAGAGTTTAACTACATAGATATATCGTAATGTAATGTTTGTATGTACATAAATGGTGAGTATAATATAACAATGGAGGAAAAGAGTTTGCGCATTTTTTAAACAATTAATAATAGCTATGGATATATAATAGTTGAAACTATTATAGTGTAGTCATTCCACCAGTTTTATGTTTTTTAGATCAAATTCTGAGTTTATGGAGTATGAAGTAGCGCCCTCTTTCTTGCGTATGTATATCTTGCCATGCGCAGTCCAGCAGAAATTAAATTCATTTGTTTTTGAGAATTCCCGAGCTAGGTAATATAGTCGTTTCGCCTTGTATGTTAGACTTTCTGATAGGTAGACAGGTTTGTCTGGGCTTCCATAGCTAGGCATAGTTGTAACTTTACTGTGGACAGTTTACTATCTTTGTTAGTTCTGTTATAATTTTTTAGATTATTAATTATTTTCTCTTTTAATATAACTGTGGTAAAATTTATTGATATAGGTTTATTTGATTCTGATTTAGTCTTCAACCGGTAGATATCCTTTATATCGGAATGATTAATCTCTAGATTCAAGGCTTTGCCCGTGGAAATGATAATTTTTGGTAAGTCAGCTTTGGACTCATTTGCGTTGATTGGAATATTTCTCAGCTCCAGGCAAGAGGCCCTCTGATGTCTTTCTAGGATTTCTACTTTATCTTCTAATAACTGGATATATGCCAAGTTATCATTGCGTTCGGTGGTTAACTTACTAAATTCCTTCAACAGGTAATCATATTTGTCAGAGACGAATTCAGCACTTTGTTTTAGGGAAGAGTTTGGTTCCTTTGTTTCGCTTATAGACGTCTGTAAGGCAGTATATTTTTCATTATGTTTCCTTTCAAAATCAGTAAATAAGCCCTTCATCTCTGCCATAAATACATGTATGTTATCCACCTGCTCAAATTTGCGATTACGCATTGTAATGTGGCTGTCTGGCTCCAGGTCTTTGATGGACAAATCCGGTTCAGAGACGCAGTGGGCCGATGGTGACGATGCAGGTGGAGTGCGGTTTAACGGCATACTAGCAATAAAAGAATAAAAAGATAACAAAAAAAATACGAAGTTTGTTGGCATCCGAACTCGGACACCTCAGCACGCGGAGAGCGACACTCAGCAAACGCGCCACCACAACAATTACTAAAAACTTCAAATAGCGTTTCTGTATTGTCTCAATCAAAGCTCTGTTGCCTCTAAAGTCCTGGTACTTGTATTCGGAGATCCTTGGTAGTACTGTAATAAAATATAAGTATTCTTATAAATATATCTTAAATTATGTTTCTCAAATAAAAGTAGCCTTAGTTATTCCTTGTAACATCAGATATCTGGCAGTAAAAGTCCCGTAGATATCGGTCCAGTCGTTACGGAGATTAGCGGGAACAAACAGACAGACGTAGAGACCGACAGTCAGACAAAAAAAAATTGATTTATTGTTGTAGGTACCGTATTTATACTTTCAGATGCATTTAGTAAAAATCTGTTATTTTGACATTACAAACAGACACTTAAATTTTAGTTATTTGTATAGATGTATAGATTTCAATCAGACACTTCAATTTTATTTATTTGTATTGATTTTCGGTGCTTGGAAGGATTCACACGATGGCTTGAGCATCTTCTGTGATTTGTCTAAAGCATTTGATTGTGTTCTCCACGAAGTATTGATCAGGAAATTAATTCACTATGGTATTACGGTTTTTTTGACGTGACAACGTCTTATAATTCGATAGAGCCGGCTGCACGCACGAAAAAACATGACTCATGCGGCGTTACCTCGCTCTGAGGCGTTCCATGTAAGGCTTGAAGTGCAAGCGAGAGCGCGGAACGAGCGACAAAGAAGCACAATCGGCCTTTGCGTTCGGCAGCGTTCGACATCCGTCTCTCTCCTACTTGAGTGAGCGATGCGTCTGCGTGGACAGCTGCTATACTATAGTACATTTACATGTTTTGATCGAGTATCAAGTGCAGTGAAAAGTGAATGTGGTGTCAATTGTTTCTAGCAACGATAATTACAGCGATAAAGTTAATAATAATATATTAACATAATTGTATTTATGCGTACAAATAAATCTAACTTGATCAATTTCATTGTGATTTCCAATTACCTCCTTCTCTATATACATACAAATCTATTAAACAAATGAAATTAAATTTTTCTTTTGAAAAATGCTACCATTCCATCAGTATTTTCTTAAGACGTTGTCACGTTCAACTATCGTCAGTAAACCGACTTTAGAGACAACCAATTTTTTTAAAAAACGTTGCCCCGCACTATTATTTCTCCTGTGTCGTGGGTGCGTTTACAGACACAAATTTCACACACAATACACCCAGACCCGGAACAACTACCTGCAGATCATACTAATATTTGTTCCGTGCGGGAATCGAACCCACGACCCCTGGCGCAGCAGTCGACTGTATCAGCCACTGCACCAACCGTTTTGCACTGGATCTTCTTGTTTCATATTTGAATAATAGGATTCAGACAGTTGATGTTAATGGAAAGCGAGCTCCAGGGTCTGTGGTCAAAATGGGATTACCACAGGGCTCAATTCCTGGCCCATTTTTATTTCTTATATACAAAAATGACTTAACTCACACCATGAAGGATAATCACGAGATAGTGTTGTTTGCAGATGACACATCACTTTTATTTAAACTTAAACGCCAACATCTGGCATCTGACGATGTAAATAGCGCTATCTATAGAGGGGTCCACTCAAAGCCGGGTCCAGACGAGTGTAACGTGTAATGTAAGATTACGTGTAATTTAGCATCAACAGTGTGGACGGCACACGAACTCAAAGCGAATTGTGAACGCGAAAATATTTCAAAAGCTGTTTCCACTCAGTTGCTACGAACATGCCGAATAGGAAGGTCGTGATAGCTGGTGCGGCTTTTATTTTCATGTATTTACTAACTGAAGACCGCAAAAGTCGGAAGCGTCGATGGTGGAAAACTAATTTGTATAAAAGAAGATCTTCTTTACTTGTGGAACTAAAATCTCAACATGTAAGCGGTCAATATAAAAACTTTACCCGGATGTCGCCTACTGACTTCGAATATTTGTTAATAATCATTGCGCCTAAAATATCAAGACAAGACACTATAATGAGATCTGCAATTTCGCCGCAAGATAGACTGGCTCTAACACTAAGATTTTTGGCAACAGGAGATTCATTTACAAGTCTTCAATACACCTTCAGAATTTCAAAACAGTCAATGTCTTGCATTGTACCAGAAGTTTGTGAAGCGATTATAAAATCATTGAAAGAAAACATTAAGGTGAGTTTTACATATTTTTATTTATTTATTAAAATAACAAATTAAGCTATTGTATTAAGTAGGGTAAGCAAAATTAAAATTATTCCAAAATTAAAATTAGAAAGTTAAATCAAATTGTATCTTCAAATCATGTAGTACAAAATTTATTCTTTTCAAATCAGGTCATTCACAAAATCTACATCTTCATATGAAGTTTGAGATAATTCTGAGGAAACAGGTGAAGCATATGGAGCAGTAGGGCAACTTGTCTGATTCTGACCTGTTGAATACCCTGAAGTAAGTTCTGAGCGATTAGACAAAGAAGGTGGTTCATTGCAGTATCTTGATGAAGGAACCGAGCCTGTTGTATACCCACTGTAATTGAATGCCGACGGATAAAAATGTTGAGAAAAGTTAGTGCATCGTTCATCGGCTTTGAATATTACGTCCATTATTGCTCGCTGCACGGCATTTTTAGTACTTCTGTTATATTGTTGCATCTTGCTGCATATAAAATTTGAAAAGAAAAGGGTTTCACTGTCAAAATTGTTTGGATTATTGTTTCGGGGTTCAGGAGTAGGACTAGAAGCAGCACTCTTAAGCAGGCCAAGAGCCTCCGAAAGCATACCCATTTTTTTCTTTTCGTCTGATTTCTTTTTTTTGGGGGCCTGACCAGTTGGTGATATAAATTCTGAACTGTTATCATTTTCTACACTTGTAGATGCACTCTGTTCCGGTTCATTTGTAATCTGTAATTAAAAAGAAATTCATTGTTTCAGCTGCCAAAAACAGAGTCAGAATGGATCCAGATCTCAAACAGATTTGATGAATTGTGGAATTTTCCCCATTGTGCCGGAGCCATGGACGGTAAACATGTCATTCTCGAGGCTCCGGTACATAGTGGCACAGAATATCGTAACTACAAATCGAATTTCAGTATAGTGATGTTTGCTTTAGTAGACGCGGAATATAATTATAAATTTCTGGATGTCGGATGTCAAGGCCGCATTTCAGATGGTGGAATTTTTAGAAACTGAATTATATAAAAAACTAGAAAATAATTCGTTAAGATTGCCTGCACCTGAAGCACTGCTAGGTAGAAACAAAGTAGTACCATATGTTTTTGTAGGAGACTCTGCCTTCCCTTTACAAAACAATATAATGAAACCCTATCCAGGAGAATACCCCAAGGGATCGCCGCGAAGAATTTTTAATTACCGGTTAAGCAGAGCTCGCAGGATTGTAGAAAATGTATTTGGTATCACAGCATCTGTGTTCAGAGTTCTACGAAAACCTATGCTCCTTCAGCCCAAAACCGTGAAGACTATAGTCATGGCTATTGCACACTTGCATAATTTTTTGAGAAACACGGATTCATCTAAAAACTTGTATGCACCCCCTGGCTCACTTGACAGCGACTAAAACGGAAGATTATGTGAAGGTAGTTGGCGGAGAGATTGTGAAATGTCATCTTTACTTCCATTGAATAATGTACCTAGAAGAGCTGCCTCAACGGCAAAACAAATTAGGGATGAGTTTAATGACTATTTTATGAACGAGGGTACAGTTTCTTGGCAGAATACATATTGTTAAGTTTTTTTTATCAAGTCGAAGGAAACTAGTTCAATGCAGTTACCTCTGGGTTGCGTCGTTTCCTTGGATTATTTCGATCTCCTAAAAATGCCAGCGCCTCGTAAGCAAACCATGTACTTTTGTACGTTTCATCCCCACCTGTAAAATAAATTACAATAAATAAACAATACAATAGAATATAGTACATATAGTAAAATATAGTAGAATATAGTAATATAGTGGGTATACAATAGAAGTAATAATTGTACTAATAGCAAGTAAGTGATAATACCTAAGTAAAAACTAAATTAATAAATAAAAGTGTGTAATATGTAAAGCAACAGAAATTTATAATAAAACATACCTTTTCCGGAACTATGGCTCTTCTTTACTTTTCCTTTTTCTCTTCGATGTGAAGCAAGCAAACTAATCATTTTGTTTTTGCATTCTTCTACATCTCTTTCCAATGAATGAGCAATATCACTCCAAGCATCGTGTTTCAGATTTTTTTTATAGTATTGCGGGTTTTTTGGATCCCAAATAACAGGTTTTTCTTGATACAAACTAATAAGTTCAAGCGATTGTTCGTCACTCCACATCATGAACGTACATACGACACAACCGTCACGAACGCCGTCCAAACGAGCACTGCGAGCGTCTTTGTGTTCGCGCGAATAACCGACAGCCGATGGATCAACCCCGAGCGCCGCGCGAGCGTTACATGTAATGCTCGTAGTGCCGTCCACACGTAGAATTCGTGTTACATTACACGGTGGATTACATTACACGTTACACTCGTCTGGACCCGGCTCAATGTTTCGAAAATTAGTTAAAAATAATGTAGTCTTAACAGCGTATCATGGATTTATTGATTCGGTATTACAATACGGCATAATATTTTGTGGAAATTCTGCTAAGTCTGTTCTTGTAAAGAAATGGTATTTAAAGCTCAAAAAATGCATGCGAATGATTTGTAATTTATTGCAAACCACATTTAAAAATATATATATATGAGTGTTACCGTCTTTGTTTAAAATAATTTAAATCAATATGATAATTGTACTAATAAACGCCACCCATATAAACTTCGCATTCCGAGCTCACGAAATGTATTATACAGTAAAAGTGCTTTAAGTATGACCCCAAGGATTTATAACAAATTACCTAGACAAATTAAAGAAATTGAAAATACTGGAAACTACAAGAAATCACAATTGATAAAACATACTACTCAATAGCAGATTTCTTAGATGAAAAATGCTTTTAAATTAATTTTATAGCTTGCACAGGTACACAGTCCTATTTATTGTATAATCCAACAAAATATAATTCAAAATATTAGAATACAGGAATTCTAATATTTTGAATTATATTTTAATATCATTCGACATCGTTAAAATGAAATGTATGATGTAGAAGATATTTTGTAAGCCGCATGATGCATGGCAGGACATAGAGATACTATCACAGAAATAGGAAAGGAGCAGAAGTGGTACAGAGGCGTTCCCGCGCCACCGCGCCTGGCCCAAATTGCTCTTGTCGCGAGAAATGGCCGTTTTACAACGACAGTTCACATTCGATCGCGGTAGTGAAATTGTGTTAAAATGCCGTGTTGTTCAGTGATGCCATACAAGAATCGAAGTGAAAATAATAATATCGTAAAGGATGGAATCATATTCCATATGTAAGTACCAGAATTATGCTATATTTGTGTATAGAAACAATAAATTAAGAATTCTTGCTGTTTTTACTATGTTACATTTGCTGTAATGGATCGCGATGACAGTATTATTTTTGAACAATTTAGCTTCTTAGCTATGACTTAAGTCTAGCACACGGTGAATAACAAACGCAATGAATAGAACTGCGAACGATACTTTTAATATACATACGCGTCGCGTGGAACGGCAGTTTTCCAGTGAACGGTTAATGATGTGACTATCGCAGGTGATCGATAATATATATTGTTTGATGTACGGATTGTTATACTAATAGCTTAAAATTTGAATATTGCAATTTTAAGTGTTAATGGAACTATTGAATGCTTACATGTTTAAGCATTAACTATTTACCTATAAATAAATATCAAAAATTAATTCATGAAATTTAACATCAGTGTCGATGTAGAGGCAAAGTATTTGTTAATATAATAATAATCCTGCATTTATCCGCCGCCTGCTACCTGATGTTACTCATGCTAATTTGAAAAAAAATCTGCTGTTTATAATTAGATAATTAATGCTAAATAGATTTCTATTCTTACTTTACAGTTCCCCGAGAGATCCAAACATTATAAAAATGGATTGATGCTACAGGGCGGCCACCTAATTGGTTTCCTAAAAAACTAGCTGCATATGCTCGGCTTACTTTGAATGAGATATGTTCCAGCCTCTAAAAAAAAGTCGTAGACTATTTGAGTGGGCAGTCCCAAGATTAAAACTAATTTCTAGTTTTTGCATCGGTTAGTTAGCTGTTTATTTTGAATTGAAAATCGTTTGACTATGCCTATTTTTCTACATCTAGGGAATCAAACCATGTATTGAATATTTCAGGATTCACCAGAACCTGCAATACCTGGATGTTCTAATTTAAAACCGACAGCTATTAATCCATCGAGAAGAAATATAAGAACTGTCAGATCCAGGCCCGATCACTTTAACATGTGGTACATTTTACCTTTTTTGACAGTATTTTATTGTATTTTTTTAGTTCTGAATTCAAATATTTAAATCGCCTTTATACGTTACCGCGTCAGTACATTATGTTTATACTTGTCGATTAAACTCACAACTAACTGAATCTCAGCAGTATGAAAATTCGCCGATCGTTCTCTTTTCTTCGATTCCATTGAAAAGAAAATATAATTACTTTACGTACACAATAACGGAAGCCTTAAACAAACTAAAAGTAAACATTCACAAAGAACAAACATAAGCTCGAATTTAATATAAACAATACTCCATCTACTTCATCATTTCGGCCGAATAAAGTCCATTGCTGGACACAGGCCTCCCCCAAAGAATACCACAACGATCGATATGGGTGTGTTGTGGGCTCATTGGGGGGTTTTGTCATAATCGCCACGCTTGGCAGACGGGTTGGCGATCGCAGTTGAGTTGTTAATGTACTCGAAGGACGCTGCTACCCATCCCCCGGCTTATCCCTTAGTCAACTTTTACGACACCCACGGGAGGAAATGGGGTGGTGGTATTCTGAGCCGGCACTACACGGCAATCCATCTCCATCTACTTATAACAGTGATATATTTTGTCATACATAGAGCATGGAATAGTCTGTCCTGCTCTAACATCTGTATATGCACTATGTTTATTTCATCTCCCTGAAGTTAGCGTCGTTCCAGGCGAAGTAATCCGCCGGATAGTTATTCGTTAGATAAATATCAATTGAAAAATTGACAACCAGTTATCAGACCGATAACCGTTATTCGTTAGGTAGTTCTTAACTTTTTCAATCATCAGATAAGTCGTTTATCTGACGATTGAAAAATCGGCCTTTAATTATGTTACCATATGATTGTAATAACTGTAATAAGAAATATTTTATTTTTATTTTGTTAGCTGATCAGTTATGAACTTATGACAAAGATATAACACGCATATTTGTAATTCTATTGCATCTCATATTATACCTACATCCTTTTATAATATTTATGAAACTTAACTTTAATGCTTATTTTGTACCGAACACGACGACAGTAACTAAGGAGAATTAAGCATACTCGCTTTAATGGTACATATCGATAACAATAAATTTATCGACTATTTCAATTGCCTAGTTATACATTATGCAGCCGTACGGTTGGCATGATTGGCTGCCTTCTATTTGTGTGGGCGTATTTTAGTGTGAATAGCCAATTACAATCTTGTGTTTATTCAGTTAATTTGATGATGACTTGTAACTGTGTGCATTACTGTGTTTTATGATGAATGGCAGGAGAAAAATTGGATCTCTAGGTTCACGTACATTTAGGACTAGACGGCATATCTCCGTTCTTCCAATATCTTTGGATACTATACTTTTTATTTAACATCTGAATGTAACCTGTGTTCCACAAATAAAATGAATTAAATTGAATAATCTTTTGATAAAATACCAGTACTTATTTCCAATTAACACTTATACACTTTACCACGAACATCAAATAATTTATTATCTAAGGTTTAAAATCAATAAAATATAACAAAAATAAAGAACAACTTCACAACTTTGTTTTATCTAATTTTCGAATATATCCATCATTTAACATCATAATTTCGGCCGAATAAAGTTCACTGCTGGACATAGGCCTCCATCAAAGATCGCCACGATCGATACGGGCATGCTGTGTGCCCATTGGAGGGTTTTGCCATAATCGCCATGTTTGGCAGGTGGATTGGCGATCGCAGTTGAGTTGTACTCGAAGGACGCTGCTGCCCCCCTTCGGCTAATCCCACAGTCGCCTTCTACGACGCCCACAAGATGAGATGGGTTGGTGCTATTCTTAGCCGGCACCGCACGACAACTAAATATATCAATTTCCACTTCAAAATAATAAAAATCACAGATGCCCTTTTCTACAATTTAGATGGCGGTAAAACTTTAGTTATTTGTTCATAGGCAATGTAGGAACGTCCTTGTCTTCAATTCTTAATATTTTGGCTGAGTTACGCTGATATCTTAGAAAAGTAACTTTTACATCACCATCTTCACCAACTGTGGTATCTGCTATGCTGCGTTGAGTGGCGTATCTATGCATAACTTTGTTTTGATTAGGTACATTCAGTAAAAACGTCCTCGGACAAATCGGATGCTAATTTTTCTTAGGTCATAGTATGTGCTAATATCATTGACGTTCTCATGTCCATGGAATTTATTCGAATGTGTCTGAAAATTCTCATCATCTTAACTACTTGAACTATACACACACGCGCCATACACGAACACTATTGGACTACAAACCGCCACGTGCCGCCCGCCATTAGACCGCGTAATAAAAAGTGAAACAAAATACCTACTATTTTTTAATTTGCAATATCGATTTACTTTCACGGACTAGAAAAATTTTCTAGTCCGTGTTTACGTTACATAGGTATTTATTTATTTATGAAATAAAGCGTCCTTTTCTCTCACAGTTTCAGTATACTTCGTGCATCGTCTATAAACACAGGATGGCATTATTTTTACGCAATATGTTGCTGTATTACGCTTATTATTCACGTCGAGCCGCGACAATGGTAGCTGCGTGACTAAGTGAACTCCGGGCAATTACCTTGCTTTCATGTGACCACTGGCCATCGTAGAGCGCGGGCAACGCTAGATGGTTCACTTATAAAAACATCTTAGCCTGAATGAGAGCTTTATAGCATGCGTTAAATAAATCCGCACCCAGAACACAAGGGAATCATCATATCGGCCATTGCTGAACAAAGGCCTCCCTTATGGATTTTCATCGTTTTGGGGGGTACACAAAGGAATACATGCCGACAAAATGAAACTGAGACAGTGAAAATCAGCGTTAAAAATCACCAACATACTGTAATCTAAACCATTGTTTGTTCAGGATCATAATTTGCAAGTCTTGGAATAATAATGCATATTATTCTGACATGAAAGTAAAAAGACAATTGTTGCAACATATTTTATTACAATTACCACTTTCATCAAACGTTTTATAAAGGAATTGAAACAAACCATAAGACAACTTATATTACATCTATTTGAGAATTAACTAGACAGTTGAAACTCGCTGCATGTACCACTATCATTAAAGATAATTAAATTACAATTCAAATTTAGAATACATTCTTAATGTTCCACTCACTATGAATAAAAAATCAAATAAGTATTTTTATTAACATAGATATCACAACATAATAACTTAGTGAGAAAGACATCCTAAAAGTAAGACAAAGTTCAAAATGTGGATGTTTATTATTGATACTACAAGTACTATAGTTTATGCATGTACTCAGGTTTTATTTACAAGTACCATCTAGAAAGTAAATGAGGGAATGGATATTATGTGGCATATGGGAATATTTCTAGTCATTAATGAATAATTTAAGAAAATATATACATTCACAGTAATCACATAAACTATTTTTAATTTGAAGAAACTTACAAAGTTATGTTTGGATGTAAAAGCTCAACTTATCCTATTACAAATGTTATATGAAAACTATGTAATACATTTGTGTACACATTAAGTTACTAGATAATTTTGGATTTTGGACTTATATAATCATCACACTAATATAACATACATGCTAGTAGCTTCACTAAGTAGGTGTGTTTAAATAAATAGGATATATAATTAAATATATAACCTCATAATCAGATTGCCACTAAACATGGTTTCACAATGTAGCCAAACATAAAATATAAAGCATATTTATAATCTGATTAAAATGTAGCTAACATCGGAAGAAACAACAAAATGAAATAATAGGTATTTGGGCATGTAAACCTTTTGATTACCAATACTATACATATAAAATACTTACTTGTTTGGATAAGTAGTTTACAAATACAGGTAATGGATTTTATAAACACAGTTGGGACTGCATTATTATTGCTTTGTTATGGCACAAAAGTTATATAATATACATAGTATGGATTAGTTCTACTTTTACATGGATCTGTTTATAGATTAACTGTAGTGAAGCTAAAATAGCAGATTACACAAACTGTACAGAATACCAAATAAATTTGGATCATTTAACAAAGAAGCTCAAGCTCAAAGTTGTTGAACCATCACCAGTATTTGGTACTGTAATAATGTGCATGAATGTCACCTACATTGACTTCAACCTAGTTGAGCATGTTAACAGTATAACATTTTGTCATATGATCTTTAAACTATGTTGGACTGCATAGCAATAGATATTGTAACAAACTTTTGAGTCTATTTTAATAGTATTTATTTTATTTTTCAGTAAATACCAAATAATAAAGTTTGGTCACATAAAAGTGGTACTAGTATTACAAATTGCAAGCTTCAAAAATTTACAGACGTTTGGCTAATCTGTACCATATGAAATAGTTTTTGCAATATGTATCATAATGATTGCTTAAATGTGTGAATTACTTGATCAAAATATATTTACTATCCATACATAGCTAGTGCTTATCTTAAGGTTGAAGTCAATGAGCATTATGATATAAGCTAAATAATATTATCTGTGACAGTACTTCATGATTGTCTTTTGTATTCCCTATTAGTTACATTCCAACAGTAAAGATACAACAAGTTACACCTTCTATCAAAATACACACAGCTTATTTGTTCATTATTAGAAAATTTTCACCATTCCGCATCACCATTTGCTTTTTGAAAGACATAATCTTTGCCAGCTAAGTTCATGATACCATCTTTTAGGTAGAACTTCCACTTATTGCGACTGCGAGTAATCTTGTCATATTGGCAAACCACCACATTATCAGTGTCAAACATGTCACCAGGTTCCTCATCGGAGACATCATCACCTGAATTGAGAGGCTCTTCCTCTGCTCCACCACTCTCATCCCGCTCCTCTTCCTCTTCTTCTGCACGCTCCTCTGCAGACTCTTCATCCTCGTCATCATCACCTGCACCATCATCTGACCCATCACCAACATTTGAGCCCTCATCATCGGAAGAGTCTAGAGCACCATCCAAAGAGAAGGGGGCAGCACCGCTGCGGCCACCTCCACCTCCATCAAAGTCATTTTGTTGTCCCGCTAACGCCGAGTTTATATGTTGCTGAAGAAGTGTTGCAGCTAAAGGTTGAGGTAAGCTTATTGTTGCATTAATAATAGGTCCAGTGAGCACCTGATGTAGTTTATTACCATTAAGTGCTGATGCTGGAATTTGTATAGTAAATGAGCGTGGCTGTGATCCTGGGACACCTGGCTGAGCAGGCAGGGTGAGTTGTACTGGCACTTTGTTGTTGGGATCCAGCACATGATGTGGGTGTGCACCAGCTAGATTTGATACAGGAGTGCCATGCTCTACACCAGAGTTTTGGCTAGAACCTTGCTGTCCCAAATGTGTATCAGTTCTCTTGGGTAATACATTGTTACCATTGGCTTTTTGAAAGTTCTGTAGTACCGGAGGCGGCGGTATTGTTGGTTCAGGTTGTGGTGGGTCCATTGCCCCACTGGCTTGAAGCTTTGTTTTCCATAATTGCTTTAGTTCCTGCAACACTTGTTCATCCACACCGTCGTCCAAAAAGCAATCCCTCACTCCGGCTATCACGTCATCCACTACAGTATTATAAAGTTTCAAAACTGATAACTGACTCATTGTCATCTTGACCGCTTATGTCTATGCTATACGAATACTGAAACTGAAATATACAGATCTACAAAGTAATAGGATGAATTTGAACACTTCACGTTGTTGATAATAAGGTGACGAGTGCGTATCCACTTTCGTGTTCACATCTCAATTTAATAACACAATGTCAAGTAATTGTCTTAAGATCGACAGTCATTAAATGGACGAAAGATGTTAAAAACGTTACTAGAACCGATAATCTAAAGAATAATTCACAAGGCCACACAAGTAACAAGTTCATGTCCACCTCATATTAACTGAACAAATTCCACGAAAATATTCAACATAAATTTTGACAATTAATCACTAAAACATAACCTACAAACAAAAAGCAGATTTTGCTTGCCAGATAACGAAAAATTGTCTATGGTATTGGTTGTCGGTCGGTCGCCGTCGGAGGTTCAATCAAATTGGCGCATGCGCGACGCGAGGAAGGAAAGTGCCTGCCACCGAAGTCGCGTCGTGGCGACGACGGCCGACGCCCATTCTACATGCCAAATTTCGCTGAGTATGCGCTATAAGCATCTAGAATTAAATTGATTTTACTTCTGGCAATTTTACGTCTGGCTTTCTTCTTCTTTCTGGCAAGTTCGCTATTAATAACAAACACATTGTTGTAGACACATTTAAAATTATTGTTATTACATACTTATGTAGAGAGCATTAATAACATCGATTTATTGTAAACGATTATAAGGCAGAGATTTACTTAGCACAATTTACAAGTCGTAGGAAAGAGCGACTTTGATTTTTGGTTCCAGCAATTAGGAATTTCTAGCGAACTTACAATGTTTCTAGAGGGTCGAGTGTAAAATAGTGAGGTCGTTAATGCTGCAACTGCGTATTTGATTTTTCTTTTTATATTAGTATGTTCTAAATGTAACAGAAGCTAAAAATTACTTACACGACTGATTGTACGGTCTCAGTATGCTTCATTAGTGAAGCGAGAAATCGATTCGATTTTGGGAATAACGGAAAAACAAAAATAAATGATATATTCAGAATGGATATAAACATACATACTTTTTCACGCCACCTATGTACCTAATTTGAATATACGTGCAGAAAATCCATTCGTGTATATACATGTATGCAATATATATTTATTTCTAATTCTCTCGTAAGTACTCGTACTTGAGCGGTTAACAGACCGTCATACCGCCCTCGCAATCGAGGATGCCAATTTCACCAACGCTGAAGAGGCCTGTCACAGCGATAGCAACTAAAATAAAGTCTAGAGTCTAGTGTCTACTACTACTACTACTACTGTTGGTGTACAATACTGATGTAAGAGAGTCAGTATTGGGCAGCCGATACCACGAGAGGATTAGATTGGATTACGGCAGAGTCAAAGAACCATATACGGCCGAAATAATAATCGATCTAATCCGAAAGCTTCAGATTTAAGTTTTTGAAATTCATCCGTTGTTGTGTTACGATCACATTTAACACAAAAAATAGACATATCCGCGATCCGAAATCTAGAGTTTTTGGATTAGATCGATTATTAATTTCGGCCGTTAGACGCTTTTTTCATGAATTACAGATTAAAAAACGTCTCACAAATTGCATTTAGGGTGAGATTCAGAAACGAGTCTAAGCGTGAACTTACGCTTCCATCTGTCAAAATTAGGGGCGTAAGTAGTGCATTTTGACAGATGGAAGCGTAAGTTCACGCTTAGACTCGTTTCTGAATCTCACCCTTATATCGGTGGAATCCCCCCCTCCTTTCGTACCAACCACATCGTTCTGGTGTATATAGTAATTTGTTGACATTTCAAATCCGTTCGTGCATACGTTTTCATGCAATATCTACATAATTATATCTGCGTTTCCTTAGTTTTGAACTTTTGAATAATGTTATTCTAACATGTTCTTTTTTACTACGACCATTAATAAAATAAATATATTTTTATCGATATCGAACCAGAGTCAATAGTAAACAGTCATAACACGAAATTTAAAATGGCGTTGTCTAGTGATAAGACCCAGACCAAGTATATGACGGATAGTATTAACTATTACCACCTCTTACGAGCACATGCGAAACGTCATATGAAAGAAAGAGATGCTTATAGAGCATTTGTTACAGCAAAATAATGGAATGGCACCGTTTCGTACTAAAGGAACAATCCACTTTCTGTTAAAACTGTTAGCGCCGTATGTTAACCAGATGGTTTCAGGTAAATATAGCTGTAGGCGAGCAACGCTGCAAGACGTGCGTATTACTCACATTAGGATGACAAGTATTTAATAATAGAAATTTGTTCAACGCAAATACTATCTATGTACGTAGTATGTACGTAAGTACGTACATTACATTAAATTTTGTATACGTATAGTATACGTATACTATATCATTGGTTATAAGTATAACTTATAATACTCGTAAAGTATAATAATTCTTTCAATTTTAGACCCTATTACTCAGTCTAAAATTGTGAGAATTATTAAAACCTAGTTTCGGTTATAAGGGTCTAAAATTGTGAGAATTATTAAAAACTTGTCATCATAGAAAATAATCTATTATTGGTTATTTAAACTTTAAATCTAAGTTGTGGGCACTAAGGTTTGATATTGTTAATCAAAAAGATAGTCTCGTAGGGAGTCTTCTCTTTTATATATGGTCACTAATAATTCCTTTTTGCTTAGCAATTTAAAATTTTCTCCTACTGAGATTACGAATAAAATTCTATGGAAATATCATAGCACCGATCTTATTATTTAGTAGGTACCCGATTGCTGAATCGGTAATTTTCACGATCCTTAGTGACGATAGTATTTTGTCATGCTTTTAATAGAAAGAAGGTATTAATTATATCAAAAATACCATTTTGAAATTTAATTCTATCTTTTTGTATATTACGGGTATTTTACCTCTTTTTGCACAGGCTAACTACACAGGTCTGTTTTTTCGCGCAACATCTTAAACGCCGATAAATATCGATAAATACCGGCTCTGCAAACTTTCACACCATACAATCCGGCAGAGATACTGCATGTCGGGCCCTGCAAGCAGTGCTTTGAGTAGGCCCCTTTACATAGTGAAAAGGATACTGACTTTAATAAAAATCAATTCCGTAAATAGTTTTTAAACGCGGTAGAATAATTGATTTTATACCTTGGTAGGTAAAGGGTAATGATCATACGTGTCGAGTCCTTTGGTTTAATGGTCTAAAGCCCAATGTAGACAGTGCATACTGGCAAATAACATATTGTGTTATGAGAAACAAGAAAAGTTAAACTTAGAAAGAGACTTAAAAAGTTAAATTTCTACTTTTGTCTTGGTATTACCAGCATGTAGGAAGATGTTTGAATGGGACCTTTAAAAGCAGGGCCTTAATATGAGCTATTCTTGTCAGTTAGTTGCCAGTTGGAAACTGTAATTTTGTATGAAAATCTTAGCTTGGTTTACGATGATTCTATCTAGATGGTTGAAAGATCGAATCGTAGCGTTTTTATTACAAGTTTTAATATTTATTATGGTTTTAATAAACCTCCGGCAAATATATAGCTTTTTTTACTTAGAGTTATTTAGTAGTAACTTTGCAAACCATAGCCATGGTCAACGGCAAAGTGCGGCGTCAACACATTTCTTCTCAGTGATGGCTAAAAGGAGACTAACGGACTTAGAATTAGATACGTGGACAAGTTTAAGTACTTTTTTATACCCGTAAGATGAGAACTAAACATAGGGCCCGCCTCATGGTAAGCGGTTACTGTCGTAACCTATTAACGCTTGGAATATCAGAGGTATCACACGTACGTTGCCGACCCTTAAAATCTTTTTACCTGAAGTAAGTAAAATGCCAGTGAGTAAAAGAATCAGTACCAATGGAACATGAGTAACTTCCCAGGCCACCATTACATCATTAGAGACAAGTACACTTGACTCCGTATCCATGTAGTGGACAATCTATGACAGTGGTATTGGCTCAGCAATGACCGATCAATATAACATAGTAGTGATCGATGAGGACGGAGCATACTTGGAGCATAGGGTAAACGCTTGGAAGGGAAGTCACTGCAACAGTGGCCAGAATCTATGAAATATGAAAAGACCAAGTACTAAATTCTTGACATAATGGAATCCAGATTGATGGTCAGGAAAAGAACGTGTTATAACCGACTCGATTCCGAGATGGTGGGATGAAAAAGTATGTAAAACACAAAACAGAGTAACTAAAAAACTGTTGGCAAACAGAAAAACTAGAATTGCTTGTTTGACGTGAAACATAAAAGATTATGTCGTACAGATAAATAGTATAAACTTTTGGCGAAACGTAACATTTCAATAGACATAACAAATACTACATTATTATTCGAATTTTTGGAATTTTGTTCGAGTTTATTCAATAATCATAATTTTCAAGCAATCACAATGTAAATGTTTTAACCGCATAAAACTAAATTATTGACAAGTGCGATACCATTACCGCGTGGATTTGTTGCTAGCGGAGTTGCTCGCTACTCCGCATGCAGCTCACTGACAAATTCGCCGCTTGCCGTATCGAGATGCGAGCCGCACCCTCGGCGCGCCTTACAAATTCGTGTGCCTGTGGGCGCGCACGGATTTGTCGGTCTCAATCTTGTCAGCCACTACTCACCAGTGCAATCCGCTAAGCAGAAGTGGGTGAACGCATTTGTACGTATGCAAACGAAGCATTCTACTTGTTTTTTGTTTTGTTTTGCTGAGAAGGTGAGATAATAATAGTATGTCATTCGATTATCATAAAGAATTTTGGCAAGAATTCATTCATAAAATAATAATTTAAGCTCTGGTGATATCGTTTAGTGTAGAATTGCGAGAGTTGCAGGGCGTACTAAAGCTTACAAGCGCTGGACTGCAATTAGGGTTTCCAGGTGAGATGACTACAACAATAACTGGGCAAAATTAAAAAATGTCGGGATTATGGGTTCTTTGTCGGGAAAATATTATCTATTATAAATCATACTTTTTATTATTAAAATTAACAGCATGACAATAAAACATTACATTTTTGGCACATTGAAATGAAATGATCTTTATTTCGCAAGTTGGTTCCAAGAAACACTGTCACTCGTCAATAAATTTGTATGAAACCGGCATTTCCTACTGACTGCCTTTGAGAAGAAACACCGAAACAAACTCAAAGGTTTCTGTGTTAAAAACAATTATTTATGTATCCTAGCAACAACTGTTAGATTTCAAATCAAAATGGTCAAAGGACCGCACACAGTACCACATGTATTTTTCATAGTTCATCTTCTCCATTTCAATAATAGATTTTTTTAAAGAATGATTTAATTTATGCACGTTGATGGCAACCAAAACAGCAGTCTGCAACTTTTTACTGTCAAGATACAAATTCTCCGGCGCCACTGAATATTTTTCAAAGGAAATTAAGACGGTAATCAGCAAATGGTCATCAAAATCGGCTGATAAATGGTTGAGTTCTGGAAAGAGCCGGGATCGAGTTCTGGCCATAAACTCAGATTGGATTGCAGGGGATTTGCAATTGACAGTATCTGTTTGCCAAGCATAGCCAGCAACATGCACGGTGCCTTCCACTCCTGGTCGTCCATAGAAAAGTTTGGGTGACTCTAGTGATAAAACCAAAAGAATGTAAATTAGCACTTATTACACGATTTTAACTAATTGACGGTTGCTGCCCAAGTCTCAGCACGGTTGTCTGGCAACCGGAACTTGGCTGCTGATATTAAGGAGGCTAGTATAAGTCCTAAAATGTGGCTATGAGGAAAAAGTTGGATGCTAGTGACAGCTCATGGGTGTTTCATGAAAGAGGCTAATTTATATTGACGCAAAGTCTGCAACCCACTCATAAACAAACTCGGAAGTGGAGCATGAAAGCGAGAGGTATTTCCTTGCTGCAACTCACCTGGTCCGCTTTCCGACTTTAGACATCCTGGCGGAGACTCATGCATGGGTCTACGAGTATCCTCTTCCAAACCTCCGCCAGAGCGGCGACAGCGTGCCTCCAGAAGCGTTCGATAGGATGAGGCGGTTGGGTCGGTGGTGCGCACCCGAAAAATGGCGAGAGTGCCTTAAGTTGTAGGGGTGCAATTCCCTAAGCTTAGACATCCATATATCCTTGAATACAGAATTGAAATAACGATGAGAAACCAATTTGATATTAGCTAAGAAAAGATTGAAGCTATTCAAGGACACATTGCAAACTGTGAGCCATGAGATTGAGGACCAATCTTAGCGAATACCAAATTGGGTTATCAACGTTATTTAAATTCTGTAGTCAAGGATGTATTTATTGAGCTTAGAGAATTGCACCCCAGTACGCCTCCAAGCGCCTCGTCGAGGCCACTATGCCATGCGGAGCCCAGCTCAAAAGGAGCGAGCGGGTCACCTGACGCAGGTGACGCACGGTTGTTTCGGTGCGTACCTGCACAGGATAGGACGCGAGGTCATGGCACGGTGAAACTATTGTGATAGCGACCAAGTGACCACACAGCACACGATTGAGGACCCGCCGCTCGATGGGCTTTAGGACGCTCCAGTGTGGGCGGAATCCCTGACTGCCCAAAACAAGATTCTATTGTGGAGGCCGTAAAGAGTGATGGCAGTCAGGGTTATACAGCACGGTGTCTGCCGAGGCCGTACGAGTGCTTGGGTGGTACAGTTTCTTGCCGAGGTCTACTGTCGGCAAGTGTGCAACGCAATGACTGAAACTTCCTCATCACAAAAATGCTATATTTATGGAGCTCTCTAAAATACATGAACAATAAGTCCTCCCTAGTATGGAGTTAATAGGAACAATCTTAGTTTTGGTACCTATATCTCCACTAAACGCATGAAATCGTTGTTTCGAATATAAATACTAGAAGTAAAAAATGGCAACTGCAAGATGAAACTGACAAAACAAATGTGAAGCAAGGTACCACCAATATTCAAAAAAGGTTTACGGTTGAAATGGGCTTAATTGCTATTAAGCCAAAATAAGGCTTCGGAGATATAAATGACGAGAACAAGGCGGCCCGATGTTTTTTTGGAAACCCTGAGTTAAGCGCAGGTATTACTGGATTAGATGTGACAATTATCACACTTCTGGCTATAATTTTTAAATCTTTACCTTATGGTTATGAAATTAATACCGAATAAAACATTTGTTTCTTCAGCTCGGAACACAAAAAATAATAAAAAACACAAAAATCTTTAAATCCTCTATTCGCGGCAAACCATGCCTGCAACCGTGCAAAAAAAATTTTGTGCATAGTAAGAGGCATGTTATATAATATTATATAAACACACTTGGTACTTCTGCCTATCGGATTCTGGAGATCCTCAAGAAGCACAAGATCCACAAGATTTACTATGTTAGGTACTAATCAAGCGACCAGGACACCGCACAGTACACGCTCGAGGTGTGCCCTACGTGGGCCGCCCAACGGCGGATCCTGATCGATCGTGTCGGGCAAGATCTCTCTCTGCCAGCAGACGTGTCGGCTATGTTGGCAGAGCACGAAAACTGGAATGAAATAGAAGGAGACCGAAGAGCGGGATCGGGAGAGGGCCGACCCTGCTCGAAGAAGGAGGAGACGGTGCCGGGGTAACAACTACCCTGGTACCTAATTCCCTTCCTATTCACTAAGAACCACATTGGCTGGTCTTGGTGTGAGCAAATATAGTTTAATTTTTTTTTACTATTTTTACGCTGGAGGTATACTCATGTACTTCCTCCATCCCGGGGTATGGCGTAAAGGAACCGAACGGACTGACTATAACGCGCTAAAAACTAAGAAAAGTGGTCACCTTGGGCACGGAAGAGAGTGTCGCAGGATCTCAATAATAACCACACTGGAGCCGTCCTTTCGGCACATCTTGGAGAGGGGGCCTAGTGGACCGAAGGCAAGATTTGATGACACCATGAAATCAATCCAGCATATTTTCTGTCGTTTTAAGAAATAACTTAAGAACTAAAATTATGAAGGTAGCCGACAAGCCGTGGGATGGGTACATGAAGCAAATACAAGGGATAAGTACTCACGGCTACGCATCAAATGTTTAGACTTTGAACTATTAGAAGTTGAACGCTGCGAATCGTGCGCGAGTGTAGTACTTTTTGTCGTTCCGTCGCACTCTTTTACATGAAAAGGAATGATTATAAATTTATAGAATCGGCAAAAACTATGACTATTAAGGAAATGTCACTAAAGGATTATATTTTAATTTAATAAAACAGCCTATTACTGTACCACTGCTGGGCACGGGCTTTTTCTGAGGATGAGAAAGGCCTTAGTCCACCACGCTGGCCTAGTGCGGGAAGGCAGACCATACATACATTGAGAACACTATTGGAGCCCTCTCAGTGGTGTAGGTTTCCCCACGTTGCTTTCATTGACCGTCAACGCAAATGATAATCAAATTCTGATCCGCACATGAATCCGAAAATTCAAGAGGTGCGCGCGGGGATCGAACACAGACCCTCGTCTGTGGAAGGCAAGGGTTCAACTATTATCACTGACTGCTAAATATATTAAATATTATAAATGCGAATTAGGAGCCAATCATAATTAAAAATCTAAATCAAGAATGAACATAATAACAATACAGTTGAAATTAATGAGAGCGTTAAAAAATAAAAAAACATATTCACAGCCTGTCATAATGACAGCCTTTATGAAATCAAGTAGGGCAAATAAAACTTTACTACTAATAGGAATGAGAAATGTCTTCACGCTTTTATGTAATATACGGCCGAATAGTGAAACTCCACTTAATATTAAGTCCCGCTTTAATTATTCGAGAAACCCGTTTCGGTAGGATACCGGGCGGCCGTTAGTTAGATATTGTACTTCCAACAGACAGACAGCTGAATCAACTTAAAATTTGTTAAGTATTAACAACCAAATAATACTATATAACAAGAGCAGTCATGGCATAGTGGTTGAACGTTTCACTTTCATATTGGAGAGTCTGAGTTCCATTCCCGGCCGCACCTCTAACTTTTCGGGTTAATGTGCTGATCAGATTGATTATCACTCGCGTTAACGGTGAAGGAAAACATCGTCATCGCCAGCGTGGTGGACTAAGGCCTAACCATTCTCATCGTGAGAAAAAGCCCGTGCCCAGCGGTGGGACAGTAGTAACAGACTATCAAAATGAAATGAAATGACTTCATATTCGAACGTTCACGTTGGGATCCGAACGGCGAGAGATTTTTTCTTAAAAAAAATTGCGTCTGTGTGCGTAAAGCAACAAATGCTGTGATTGGCCGACTCCACGATAGGCAGTCCCTATCGCACGATTTTGTGCATCGCATATAGCATAGTTATGGTTTTAAAGGGTGTCGAGCTTGACGTGTAGCCGTGTGTACCATACGCATGCAAATATCAAAAAATCTCTCTTGTATTCTGTATACATATCTTGAGAGGAGCCAAACGTAGTTGGAAGGTAGGAGCTGGAAAACCTCAGTATGGTCTTACTGCAAATAGCGCTATTCTCCACTAAAATACTAAATGTTGCTTTTCTATGGACGTAAAGACGATGAAATAGACTCTCTATGTATAAACAATAGGGGGTCCGGCGTGAATGTATTTATAGCATGTTTAAAAAAAACATTTAGTGACGGGGTAATGAGGAAATGAATTGGGAATGTTTGTTGTGCTGTCGGGCGTAGCGTCGGTTGGTCGGAGCGCGACGGTAGATCAGGCTTGTTCGCGCGCTGGCTATTTCCGCGCAATCGATACGCTCCAGAATGTCATTACCCGCTTACCTAAGCCGAGTTGAGCCTCTGACGATCCAACTCGTTACCGATACTGCCAAATTCTTAAACGTGATTACCGTGTTACCTACGAAAATATAAAAATGTATGTTTATAAGCACGCAGCTTCATTATAAAACTGTATGCTTATATTTAATCTTGAATATTACGTTTAATGAAATATATATTTTCGAAGATACGAACAAGAATCATAGCATTTATTTATAAACTGTTACGTAATTAAACACACAAGACAGGCAGGTAAGACAGAAAGGTAAATATTTGATGTTAAATTGATGTATAATTGAAAATCATATTATTTAGAAAGAGTATGAGAAAATCGTATTTATTGACACTTCTATAGTTTATTTGACATTTGGAAATATTAGAATTGTAGGCACCATTTTACAAATGAGCTTGAAATGGTTAAACATTTACGAGTATATCAATTCATCTGTTCATTTAATTTCAGTTCGCGCGTCAATCTAATTTAAACAACTAAGTTAGTAGTATTTAAATCCATTATTAGAATAGAATTCTGTTTGATATTGTAGTAATTAACCATGTGTGTCTAATATGCACTGTAAAGATAATAATGATATAACTCAATTACGTATATAAATAATAAAGATATACACAAATAATATAGATAGAGAAATACATAAACATTTATATATACTTACACACGTACAAATAAATCTGTAATTAATTCGACAATGTATAGAAAAACAGTTAATTCGGATGTAATAGATAGTAAACTCTAAACAAAAATAATTACAGCGATAAGTAATGTTCCCTCGCTGGTCTTTTGAATACTGATATCGACAGAGCTCGTCTGATTAAAACTGGTAATGCATTCCGCAAACGAGTGGCCTGAACCTTAAAGGATTTATCGATCAATTTCGACAAATTTTATTTTTTTCATCCTACGGTTGCCTGGAGGAAATCACCGAGTGCGATAAGGCCGCCCATTGTACTCTAAAATTTAAGTGCTACTGTTTTTGTTTTCTTTTACCGATTGGTATACAATAAAGAATATAATAAATAAATCTATATTAATATAACATTATAAAGATAAATTATATGATTTTGTATGTTTGTCTGTTATCGATAAACTCATAAATCTGTGACCGTGTGTGATTTGAAAGCTATATTATCAGCAAGTAACATGGGTTGAATTATATTTTCAAAAAATTAGAGTTCCCTAGGAAAATTGCAATAATGTAACCCAAGGTATTAAAAAAATGCCTATAAAAGTCATTATTTGGCGCGTGCTGCGAATACTATTGACGGTACATAAAATAATGTATTACACGTAGTATAGTGCTCATCATTACCAACAAAAAGATCCTGGAGGCTATATGTCTAACTGTTATATTAAGTCACAACAACCACTTTTTGTTTAAATTAGTCAATAAAAATACGGGTGGAATCGAAAGATGATGACATTTTCATGATTATCATGATATTAATCCTTATCCAACTAAATAGTAATGATATGAATGAAAAAAGGGGTGAGTGTTTGATTAGAAACCTGTTTTTTTTTTTATAATTTCATAACTAATGTTATAAGTACTTAAGTATAACAAACTTGACATGTTGCTGCATTATTTAAGGAGGAAGAAATGGTGTACAATCCTATAGATTCAGTAGTAAATGAAGATAAAGCTGTTCATTAACCGGTGGAATATTTAACCCTTTAAGTCCACTGGGTCTCCCGCGTCATAGGATTGTACTGCGGGTGGGTACTGTTATACTACTGAGAACTATATTAGTGAGAAATTTAAAGCCATGTTGTGTAATGAAAATGACACTAGGCTCCACGTAAAAGGTTTTTAGAGGCCGCGATTTTAACTGGACCAGCCCAGGGAGGCTTTATGCCGCGAATTCCTAATGCAATCCGTTTGAATTTAACATATTGCAATTTCCTATCAAAGTGAATTTCACTTTGACTATTATTTAGCCAGAAGAACAAACTTTTAAGTTCGCGGGAGTTGACTTGAAATGAGACTATTTCTCCCGTGGTCAGTTTATGTGGCATGGCACGTGTTAGCTCACTCCGTTATTTGATTATTATGGTGCCACCTAATATAGTGGTAGAAAATGTGGTACACACATTAAGCTATACAAAACCAGTTTACGCTGATCTCTTATCACACCGAAAGCCTACACAATGCGAGATCAGCTTATACTGGAATTGTATAGCTTGATGTGTAGCTGTGTGTACTTATACAAATAACTCATTGAAAATCATCATCACTGGTAATATACGTCAAGTTCCATTTAACAGTCTTAGTATTGGGTACGCCACATATTTTTCGCTGATGCCGTAATCCGTCTCATGTAATAGGTGGCATACTTATTGTCATCTACGGGGCAATTCCAAATTCCTGAAAACTGTCTTATGACTGCCCGACCCGGAAATAGAACCCCGGATCTCACGTGGAGCAGTTGTGCAGGATGTGCTCATATATACTAATATTATAAAGAGGTTTTGTTTGTTTGTTTTTATGTAGAGGGGCCTCTGGAACTACTGAACCGATTCTATTGTTTCACTAATAAAAAGCTACACTATCGCTACGTGATATAAGGCTATATTTGTATCAATATTGATAAAAATAAACGCGCGTGCAACCGTGGGCAACATCTAGAATTAAATAAAGGTACCTGTACAATACAGCCATATTACTCAAACTATTAGGAAAACTTTGCTTATGTAATAAATCACAAAGCGAAGGACCCGAGAGGAAATGGGAAGTTGATTATCGGATTAGGGCGCACTTTTTCTGCTAACATCCGTACGTTGTGATAAAAATATTGCGCTTCCAACAGTTTTATTCTATTCACAACTGAATGGTAGTTTTTGGAAATCCACTTTAGATACTTATTACACTGCCTATTGCATAATTATGAGGAAAACTCGCTATCTGTATCAAATTTTTTGCGTTATTTGAGATATATTTCATATAAGTTATCTCAATAAACATATCTAGCCGACCAACGTATGATTTCACATTACGCACAACACATTCTTTGCGCTACATTTTACCCATCTGATAACATTTACGAAACAGGTATTTATGGAACATCAGAAAACAAAATATATGAACAAAACGACTCATGATCTTTCAAATTACCCACGTGTTGTTTAGGCAATACGATTATTATTTAGGTGCCTTACTATAGAACTGGCTACAATTAATGCTTTCCCACGGTTAAATATCTTGTAGCACCGTACATATGAGTAATCGTACTAAGATGAAAGTTTAATAATTACATATTAGTTATTCAACGGAGAAGGTTTGATTAATCGCTCTGAAGCCCATATCAAAGAAGTAGCAAATCAAAGTCAAGAAAAGAGATACCTTATTTTTTCAAACAATTGAAGTGTCATTGACAAATGATTATACCTACGTACAAACCATAACACATGTTGGAGTACAGATAAACCCGCAACTTGGAGAGGACCTTAGAGAGGGAACACGAGCTTAGTTCACGGCCTCACTTTGGATCAGGAAACATCGCATACAATGTCGACTCTTTCGAGCAACGTAGATAAATCGTTTTACAATTTACGGTTGAGAGGGAAAACTTTATCAGTAAGCCATTTAGTAATTTATACAATGTTTGCCCATCAAAAACTGAAAAACAACTGCCTTTTATAATTTTTGTACAATCTATCATATTATTTGACGTTTGAGAGCTTAGGAGCGGAGCTGCATTCCGTATTCATTTCATAAATCCTTTCTCCGCTACGGTAACAAGTAACGGAGGTTTTCCAAAGGGTGCAACCCTTTGGAAAACCTGCCCCAGTAAATTTGTTACTTCCTAGAGTGCTACATTATGTAGGTACATTTGAGATCAGCTCTCATAGTTATGTCGTATTTGTAGACCTACGTCATAAGTGGGGAAGCACAATAAGATCAGATTTATAATCTCCCACATATTTTGTTAAGTGTTAAACTTTTTCCTAAAGTATGAAATATACCTTCCTAATTTACCTGCTGTTGCATATAAGGGATGTTGCATATACCTTGAAGAAGTCTATCGAGTCCCGATCGGTCTACTGGCCATTTCGTAACAAGTGTTAGGCTTGCCATAATCAAAATCAAAACCCGAGCCAAATCAGCGTAGTGTAGTCTCCGCCTTTATTATTGTTGTATTTGGATATACTTTGCACTCAATCTTGCTTGCGTGCAAATTGCTTAGGCTTTTTAATAGATATCCCAGGTTTTTTGTTGCGCGGTAATTTATATTTGGCGTAACAGATGGTGTTACCTACCACCATTCTCAGCTTGTTACGCATGTTTTGAATTATGATTAATAGCTATTAACTTTTAGTAAGCCGCGATGTAAACAAGAATGTATTTAACACAAACTGGCGCATATGTATATGAATAGTTTACTAATTAAATTAATCAAGGTATCTACTACCCAAATTTTTGCTAAGACATATTATTTGCGAGATAGTTGCAGATCATCCTATTATATCCAACTGCAATATTGAAAATCGAGTGGATACGGCAATATCCCAGGCGTGCTAGGAATGCCTCTAAAACTATAGTTAGGCGAAGTTAAACGCTGTTGAAAATTCCAACGGCTACCTGCATATGCATAGACTGTGCTCAGCTTCAGCTGCATAATACGACTTTGCCCAATAGACCTGTCTCTAGCGAACCTTGGTTCCACTCAATCGTCTCTTAAACACCGTTGGTGTTAAAGGTACGTATGTCGTGACGCAAGGACTTACATATTCGTCTATTGAGCAATCGGTATGCTTCAGCATCACCGGAGGACTGCAGCGTCATACCGCGTCTTTCTGCCATGAGGTCAATAACGTGATCGGAGAACTTTTTTGGTCTACCTTTATAGTGGGTTTTCTAGAACTTAGACCCAACCCTTTGGACAGTTTCTACAAACCTACCATTTAAATTGTCCTCAGATATGGAGTTCGAGTTGAAAGCTCTCGGGGTTTGGGATATGGGCGCTAAAGGGCCCGAGCGTACACTACAACAGATGAGAGCTCTCAACATTGAGATTAATATTCAATGTGCCTCTTGCCATTCGGTGATCACTACCGGTTGTCACCCTATGGATTACAGAGAAATAATTGAATATTTGTCCTTTTTTGGACACGATGAAGTCAATCTCATTCTTTGTGGAACCATCGGGACTCATTCAGGTCAATTTCCTGTGAAAAAGGAGAAAGGAGCTCATCACGAAGAGTCCCTCCTTTTTCAAAAAGTCGGTCAGCCTCTGTCCTCTGGGTTTCCGTTGCCCATACCCAAATTGACCCGCTCTCAACTCACCATCGCATCGTGTGCCCAGCTTTGCGTTGAAGTTCCCCATCACAGCAGTAAAATGTGTCTTCGAGGTATGTATGGTCCCACTTAACTCCTCATAAATACTTTCTACTTCATCATCTGGGTGTGTCGAGATCAGTGCGTAGACCTGTATGACCTTCAACAAATATCTCTTGGATATCTGAGTATAAGGTACGCTACTCTGCTCGACATACTTTCAATGGCCACTACGTTGTTAATCAGGCACCTGCGGACGACGAACCCGGCACCACCATGAGACAGATGTTCGCCTTCCCTGTAGTAGAATAGGCCGCCGGATTTCAGGGTTATCGTTCCTCGTGTCTTTCGCAGCTTATCTATTTCTTCTTCCAGCTCAACGTTATTTTCGTCTGCCCTCAGTGTGGGTGTGTTATATGGTACTAGGGCCAGTTTTCGTTTGGGGTGGTAGCAGGATCCCTTTCGGAGATTCTTAGCAACCCCTGCCCCGCCGTTATTGTGGCCGCTACCACGACCAGGAATAGCGGGGCTGCCTGACACAAATAATGCAACTGGGGGCCGGTGCATTAATTGTGTCGTCATTTTGGCAGGCGGGTTGGTGAGCGTAGAATTGCTACTGTTCAACAAAAGCGTCGCTGCTGCCCAACCCTCTGGTTACAAGTCACTTAGTCGACTTTTACGGTGCTATATTCTTAATCCGGACACCGCACGGAATTTTTTGAATATAATATAAAGATTATATTCATTCAATCAGTAATGTCCCTCACATTTCTTTCATCAACATTAATTTGGAATATTGAACCCTGACACTTATTTTCTTTTTCGTTTGATTAGTAGTCGACCTTATGTCAGAGTTCTTAAAGCCGCCCACACATCTCCGACTTGGCTCATCGACTTCCGTCTAATGACGAAATGACCATTTTACGTGTCCCCAAAATACGGATACGCTCAGTTTAAATACCGCTATGTGGTCACCCATCCATTGATTGCCTACGCCAAGGGTTGCTTAACCACACCGTTCGTTTACCGATCAGTGAGTGCAGCTGGCTATGAAGGCCTGGGACACTGAATGATGTAGATGAATCATTTTGTAAGCAAGTTTTAACGCATAACATTTTGTGCTCACAAATATTGTACACCTTTAGTATTCGTGCCCCCTCTAGAATTCCTCGCGGTCCATAAACTCCACTCTGCCCTCCGCAAAGGAGAACGGTTCTAAGTTATGGAAGGTCGGAGAAGGACGAGACGGCGCCGAGGTAACAACCGCCCCGGCGCCCAGGTCCAACACGCCTGAGCCCCCTGCCGTCAGTTCATGGTTTTAGTTGGTAGGAGGCATACCCCTTCGCCCTTCCCCGGGGTGAAGGAAGTTCCATGTAGAATTTCCACTGGACAACGATAAAAAAAAGGTATCAGCAGTATAATTTAAATAAAGTTCTAATTAACGAAAGGTGGCTCTAATAAACTAACAAATATATTTATTACTTTTGTGTGTTACCAGTGGACCAATCCCACTCGACTATACCATGCGTAAGTTCGATCTTGAGTTAACTTTAGAGCGGCCAAATAGTTTGGGGACTATTATACGTAATGAATGCTACATCGGTATTATACGCGGAGTACCTATCCCATAGGCAATAACGACTTGATGAAGCAGTGATTGTGGCCACCCGCTCTTGTCGATAATGGCCCTTTGATCTAATACTGACTCAATATAATCCAGATTCAATATTGATTAAATAAAGATATTTTTAGTACAGGATACTGGAAAATAGGTAATTCCATGATCTCTGATCGGTATTCAAAATAGATTTAGAAGTATTTTCTCTTAATTAAAATGCCTACATTTCAGAGTCAAAATAAATAAGTAATATCTCCATTAGCAGCGGGTTGGGGGCACCATTCCTCCGGAGGGTGAACAGAGATAAGTTTTTCAGCTATCGGAATAAATTCTAAGCATTACGTCGATATTTCATGCTCAATGTGAGTCGTGCCGCTTGCCTCGTTATCGGAGAATTACTCGCATTAAAATTTATAATGGACGTTTGAATTTCCCTAGCATGATTTCTGACACTGTTTTTTTTTTATGTTGGTGATAACAATACGAGTGGGTAGGTACTATGTAGGTCCCTGGGGGGTGACCGCTTTACAGTCACCCTCTCCGAGATGTGCCAATAGGCGTGGCACCAGTGGGTGGCTCTAGTGTGATCATACGAGGACCTGGAGCCTCCCTTAGGTGCCGAAGATGACCGCTCCAGTGGTTTTAGCCGGTAGGAGTCCGGCATACCCCTTCGTCCTTCCCCGGGGCGAAGGAAGTTCATGATGAATTTCCACTGGGCACCAATAAAAAAAAAGGTACTATGTAGGTACTAACTTCTCTAACGTAGACAACGTTTTGTTTTATATCACTTTTGGAATAGTGGTTAAGCGCCTGGATATCTGCGCTATGTGTCGCAGTGTCGATCCCCGCATTAAACAGATATTTGTATGGCAAAACATAGTGTTTTTTGGTTCTCGATATTTGAGCATGTGAGATTTATGTCCGTAATCTGTACCCTCGATACAGAAGAAATTGTCATTTGGTTCAAAGGTTTAAAATAGTAAAATCGCCGTAGGCTTACTTCGCCCGCAAGGTGAAGAACTCCGGTGGACTTTTACCGACTAAAACAATACAAGCGATGAAATATTATACAGAGATGCGGTCAGGCACTATAGACCTCACAAGAAAGCTCAAGGTCAGTCAGAAAGCTATGGAGAGAGACAATACAAATTTAATACCATTAGAAAATAAAATATATAGAACTACTGTATGCTGTACGAAGCCAAAAAGGTCACTAAATCAGTTTATGCTGCAGCAATTTATGATGCAGCGCTGATCTTCTGATAGGGCCTATACTATGATGCCACTGATACAAGGGCGGATCCAGGCGGATGCAGTTGACCTCTAAGGTCGACTATATTATATAAGACGAAAGATATTGATATAATTAGTTAATTAATAGGTTAATAAATAAAGTTACATAATAATTAATTAATAATACTAAATGAGCTAAGGAACGTCTATCAATACCGATATTCAAATAATATACCGGTTATGTAACCGTTAGCGTAAAAATTCAATAATGCCCATGTCTGCGTTTGACCTTACTAAGAAATGCAAGTCTTGCATACTCAGTCTTGTTCTTGTTCAAATCTTGCAGGGTCTGTCTTGACATTGGTGTTGCTACTATAAGGAGGTCGTACTGGTCTTGGCCTTGAAATGTAAGACCAAGACTTAGACCGCAACCCCAAGTCCGATTTTGGGCCCCAATAACTACTAAAATGTATACAACGTCATTATATAAGGCAACTTTTAAAATGTCAAAGGTATGTCGCTGACCTGTGTATACCACTCCACTACATTAGCTTTTGTCGAATGACCTGTGACCATTTCAAAATAACTGGCAAAGCCATTTAAATTGGATTCATACACGAATCAGTTCCCCTTTGAAGATAAATTGACTCTCCGTTTTTGTTGTTAAATATTTATAGATAAGTAATAAATGCTATATCCCATTTCCTGAAACCGTTTTCGCTTCGATGCTATTCATACAATTTTACGAAATAACAGTAACGTTCTCTCGCTGGCATTTTCATAATGCTTTCGCTGAGTACAAGCAAAGCCGACAGTTATCGTGAGCCTCCTGATCGCGGAATAGAATTTGTATGCTCATCTGTGGAATTTACTCCGGTTACTGTACCTATTCAAATAATATGGTAACACGTAGGTACCTTAAAAATGTTGCATGCTTCTTCGAATCTATATTATAACCACACTGAAATGGTATTACAGGTTAAGGTTTGTTTCTATGTCTGTTAAGGGTTTAGATAAAACAACGTTTTAGCTCTCGTTAACCTAGGGATAGATTTGGGTTCAGTTTGTCGTCTACACATGAAGTCACAAAAGTAGCAGCTCTCATAATCATCGACATTTCAGTCGAATATAGTCCACTATTGGACACAGGCCTCCACTAAAGATCACCATAATGACCGGTATAGGTGTGTGCGTGCTTATCGGGGGCTCAACTAACGTATAATTTCAGATTACCAAGATTAGTAAAGTTATAGGGCTATAATCTACACAATAGTTGTAGTTGACAATGGGAATGGGCCAGTTGATCCCCGCAAATCTAACTTTCGAAACTTGTATTATGTACCTATAAGAGTACATACCTTATACCTAGTACTACGTTATAAGGCACATCTTTTAATATTGCACTTCTTATTGGCAAAATAGTCCTTTGCTGAATCGATATCTACGTGGCAATACCAATAACATGATAGAGTACGTAATTTGTGCTCGGCCACGTCTACGTTTGTTGTAACAACTATATGAAAGATTTTTCATTCGTGTGCGTTGTTGTTTATGCGTGCTGTTGTTTACCGAACCCGCCATCAAAAGTTCTGGGATAAGTTGCATAGCCATGTGGTCTCGCCTGCAAACTCACCGCTCTACCACTTCCGGTTTCATAACTGGCTGCTAAGGGAAAGTACATAGTGACTATAAATGAATATTGATTAAACCCTAATTAAACATTACTTATCACTGTAGTTATAATTATTTTTGTTGAAGCAATTTTAGTATAGTGTACATAATTTAGGTACGTGCATCATCGACTGCCGCATATCTTGTCCAGTTCAGTTATTTTCCATCCTAAGGTTGCCTGGAATATATCGCTGAGTGCAATAAGGCCGCTCATATATAGTAGGCGTTATTATTTTGTATCTTTTACTAATTGGTGTACAGTCATGTATAATCAATAAATAAATAAACAAGCTTCTGCTAAACCTGCACGAATATGCGTGTGGTGTCAGGATTAAGAATATAGCACCACTCATCTCCTCCCATGGATATCATAAAAGGCTACTAGGGGAATCTTAGCCAGAGGGATGGGCAACAGCATCCTTTCTATGAAACCGCAGCCATTCTGCGCTCACCATAAAGCCTGCCAAACGTGGTAAGTACTGGAAAACTCCCCTGTAATACGACATCACACAGCACGTAACCGGTCTTCAATGGGGAGGCTTTTGTTCAGCAGTGGTCATTTTTCGATCGTCAACTGCGTGGTGGACGCTACCCATAATATCTTATGACGCCTTCCACACCTACGCGACCACAACGTGGGACCACCGTGTCAAAAGAGTGTGACGCCCGTCTACTAGCACAAGTTTCCCTAACAAATGGACTGTGAGTTCACGCTGTAGTTACATGGGTGTGTACGTCCAGTTTCACGTTGTAAACGCTATCAAGTTTGGCCGCTTAGCACTCGCAGTCAGACACAGTCTTCAATATATATAATTATACTGCATTAATAAATTTAAAATCACAGAAAAACATTGTATTTTAAAAGTGCTTTAAACTAAGCAAACATTATTAACCTGCTCATAACAAGGTTCCCTGGTTAAGAATGCCATACAAGTTGAAGTTTACCTAGAGCACTACTATTGTGAATCATCATCATCATATCAATCAAAAACCACTACCACAGCTGAACAAAGGCATTTGTATTGTGTATTAAGGTATAAATAAATAAATTAGATAAACTAATATTTACATGTTACTCAATTAATAAACAGTATTAAGATATAACCTAGCATAAGTAATAACAACCTTGACCTTACCCCATCCTTGAATCGGCTGTAGATATCTCTATACACGTCTCGAGGGTTCTCGAGTTTACAGCACCCGCGCCCGTGATCTGTCAGGTGTAAAACTAACTCGCATCATCTGGAAATCTTTCTTTATTTACAGATGTTTTTGATGCAAGATATTTTCGAACCAAATTTTTATTAGAAATGATATGATTTGTTTATTGAAATCTTAAAGTCGACCGATCCCAAAGTGGTCTTAAAAAGAAACTTTACATTTACCTACGTAGATGCGTACTAAACTATTAGTAAAGCAGATGGCATGCGACCGGGAACATCACGCAATATGATGGATAAAGAGGAATATACTTATATAGGTGCTACAATATATTTTAATCGCAGATTTGTTCAATAATGAAGTCATTTGTTTACATTAAAGTAATATGATATAATTGGTAAATAAAACATTTCCAGGAGACAGAATCTGAGAGTCGCAAACATAAAACAGTTTTAATTGCAGTATAAAAGCTCACCGTTGTTTTAATTTCTCCTCTCCAGTAGAGTAATATGCGGCCAGCTGAAGTGAAATTCTGCGTACCGTAACCGTACGTATCAGTCCTGAATAAACTTACTAATGGAGCTATTAAAGTCTCATCACGTACAGACGCTTGGAGCATACCTCGGAAGCATCGTGAGAATACCTAACGTCTGACTAGCGCAGTACCATGCTACAGGTGGGCTAAGCCGACGGCCTGTATATGTGTAAAGAGCCAAGTGGCCAACTTTACGACTTCCTCATAAATTTCAATTTTATCGCCAGCGACCGCACTGAAAACTAATGTGAAAAGCAAACGTCTCTTGTTCGGTACAGCCCAGTGAACATTTATGAACTTCGCCCCCACCAACCGTCGTCACTCTTTATTAATTTTTAAGTGCGTATATAACGTTAAAATAGAGTTCCTTTCAGATATTTAAAGCAGGATTTACTTACTCTTCTTGTTTTAATTTTATTTACGCCTCAAGTATTTGTGACGGTTGTAATTTTTATTTTACAACTGCTGAACGCGCGTAAGGACCTGTGTGCCATTTTAGAAAGAAGAACGACTTGCTTTGATTGTTATCACTTTCACACTGAATTTTATTCGAGGACTATAAATCTAAATAGAAATTACTTCTGACACGAATTTTAAGCCTGCCGGCGTTGATAAGAATTGACCTAGCTCACGTTCTCTACGAACATTCATTGATGTTAACTGTCCTTTCCTTCACTTTGGAATATAAAAAAACAGATTTGTCATATCTACTCCTTGAGGGCCATAGAGATTATCTTAAAATGAAGTAAAACAGTTAAGGAAGGCATGGTCTCGTAACAGTGTTTTAATTTTAACTACCGTAGGCCACCGGATTAACTTGTAATTAACGCGATAAAGACATTTGGTAACCCTCGGATAGCAGACAAACAAACCCTTGCCTGCCTAAGTAAAATTAATACCGTAGGAAGCATTAACAATATGGCACCCTCGGCCTCGTCACGTTTTACTTGCTCACTTTTAATTTGCTTTACATTCCTCTACCCTTCAAATGGCTCACTTTAAATTCCTAAAAAGTCGTACATTACTCAATCACAGCGGTGATTCCAAACTTCGTTGAGAGGATGGGTGTAAACGACTTCATTAAATACTCACCCCCTTTATATTCAGCATCTCTTAGGGCGCGTACCCCACAAATTGACTGTTTATCGCGGCGCGAGTGTTACACAGATCGCGCTTGTTCACGAGCCAATTTAAACCGTTCTCCAACACTCTCCCTTAGCAAAGCATTCTACAAAACAAGAAAATAAAATCGGTGTTGCGACGCTGGCGCCGTTATGTTCGCCATCGAGCGTAATACAGCTTGAGAAGGGTGTTTGTATAATAAAAACGGCGTGAAAACGATCGAGTTTTATTGACTGATTATTGTCACGTAAAACAAAAGATTAAATACGTGACATGTGTATATAACCAAAAAAGATATAGTAATATAAAAGACTATGACAAAAGATCACGACTCTAATGTAGGGCGATCGACATAACTGACTAATGACATTTTAAAAGGCTTTGTTCGATGAAAAGGAATGTAGTTTCAAAACAATGCTATTGTTATATAAAGCTATGGATGAATACATTGCAAGATGTGTGGAGGAAATGAAAGCTCGAGTAAGCTAATTGCGCGCAATCGACTGCGAGTAATTGCTAATCTGTCGTCCGACGGCGTGGATCATATACACACACATCCATGCATAGTCATACGATGACGGCAACACAAGCCAACGAGCATTTTACCACACCTACTTACAGACACATCAAGGTAATTTATTTTACATAGATAATTAAATAAAGCTTAAAGTAATCATATTTCCCTGGTTGAAATAACTTTGAACGTGTAAACATGAAATACGTTCAATAACGAGATTTCCGCGCTCGCGGTATCGATTTCAGCTCTTGCGAGTTGAAGATTAAGTAATTAATTATGACTTATTTAGTTTTGAGAAATGCAGAGATTAACATTTGGTTTACGTTTGTGACTTTGGTTGATCGCGAATTATTTGTCGATGGAAAATCAAATAGAAACAACATTATTTCCTAGTTAAATATCTGGTATGTACACGAGTATGCCGTGTGGTGGTGGCTACGAATAGCACCAACCCATCTCATCCCGTGGGTGTCGTAAAAGGCGATTATGGGATTATCCGGAGGATGGGCAGCAGCGTCCTTCGAGTACATTCATAACTTAACTGCGATCGCCAACTCGCCTGCCAAGCGTGGCGATTATGGCAAAACCCCTCAATGAGCACACAACACACTCATATCTGTCGTTGTGATCTTTGGGGGAGGCCTGTGTCCAGCAGTGGACTTTATTCGGCCGAAGCGATGATGTACACGAGTTTAAAGTCAATGATTGTAAGGAATACGTTTTTGAAATGGGCCTCAACAGAATTATTCATTGCTTATATAAGAACAATGTAGAACATGTGCAAATAAAAAAGTAGCATATAGTAGTTTGACACTGTTTAGTCATGGACTGTAACTATATATAATGCTGTGTTATAATGATGAAATCTTGCTAACATAATGGGAACAATATTGCTACGAACTCTACTGGAGGCTTAGCTGCATGCATCAAAAATAAGTCTATTGATAAGTGATATGTTTCGTAACATACATAACGTACATTGCCGATTGTTTCAACCACTCTTCTAACTTTCTATCTCTTCTGCAAATTATATACATACATAATCAGCCAACTACTGTCCCACTGTTGGGCACGGGCCTTTTCTCACGATGAGAAAGGATCTCAGACCACCACGCTGGCCTAGTGTGGATTGGCGGACTACACACACAATTAAGAACATTTTGGAGCCCTCTCAGGTGTGCAGATTTCTTCTCGATGTTTTCCTTTACCTTAACGCTAGTGAAAATCAAATTCCTATTTTGGATAAATTTACTCCTCCTACCATCTCGCTATACGGTATGTTACTTGGTGACAGTGATTATCATTGTAATAAATGTTAAATATTGAGTGCCATATTTATTTGTTATTTTATTTAGGCTATAAGGTTTTACTATTTTTTTCGGTTTTACGTAATGTAGTTCATTGACAGTGTTTATATAGGGTTCATTGAAAATGTTCCTGTGCGTCTAGTATATGAAGGTTTTGCTATAAAATATTAGGACAAATTATGTGTAAAACTTCGTATTTGTGGTATATGACGAAATGCAAATTATTACTGTTGATCATTTCAACTACAGTAGACGGCAGTTCTATTGTTCGCCCATAGGAATCTAATTCTGCGCTTGGCATAAAAATAGATCCTCAATGCCACAGTAGATACTCCAGTGAAGTTGTCATTACAGAAAAAGCCTGTCGCTCAGGACCTTTTACATTGCAGAAATCTTTTGTCGCAACACAAAATTATTCACCGCTTTGTAAAACTGCGAAGCTAATTTAAATTGAGCCATTCTTGCACTTCAAATGTCATTATTTTTGACAGCGACAATCGTTTTGGGTCTAAGTAGAATATCATTACAATAATTACATACCTACTTAGTTTTATTAATAAAACGATAAGAGGAATATAAAATGAAATAGGCAGTCAGTACGTTTAAATAATTATGCTGTTTAAAATCATTTTTATGTAAATTACGATTACGTTTCCAACATGTTTTTTTTTGCTGATATGTGATTTTTGTTATTTAGTAATCTAGGCCAGGTATATTTTTAGACATTTCGGTGTCGCTGGACCATAAAAAATGTAAATGAGCGATACTTTAATAAGTTTTTTTTAAATCCTTTGATCTCTAGATTTCATCCACCCAGGACATACTTACACTGGAGTTGCACGATTTAATTCCCTGAAGTCCATTCCATCATCGGACAACTAGATGAACGGCATTGCGCCATCGTTACATGGTTGATGATCTATCCTATCCATAAGTACGTACGAAGCGTTTTGCTTCCACGTTTTTCGTGCGCACTGCTAAGGAGTGGAACTCATTGCCAGAGTCTGTGTTTCCCGACCGTTATAACCTGGGAATCTTCAAGACACGAGTGAACAGGTTTCTTCTAGGCAAGCGTGCACCATCGTCGACCGCATCGTTGCCTAACATCAGGTGAGATGTTGGTCAAATGCAAAGTATTGAAATATTGTTCTTTAACATGAAACAACGGTAAAAAAATTATCATTAAAAAATCGGGACCCTGTACATGTGTAGCAATTACAAAAACAAAAGTTCAGTATGAAGATTAACAGTTGATTAGTTGACATCGGTTGGTCCCACGTGGCTCATACCTAAGTGTGAGGTACGAGTAATTGCACTTTTTCAGATCGTGCTCCGAGTTGACGCTAGATTAATTCCAGTTAACATAAATATAAAAGAAGTTTCAAAGTGCTTCATAAATTGTCAAACATAAAACCAAGTTTAATTAAAATGTAAAAAATAAATACCTTGATTCGCTCGGTTCGTACTCACGTTTAGCTGTTGCTTTTTCTATGAAGTTGTTTGAAAATGTATCTAAAACTTGAAGAAGTTTATAGGCGGGTGGTACGAGTTCTAAATGTCAAGTATCATCATTATATTTGATTTTCAAATACATTCTTCTTACGTGTGGTTAGTGGACAACCTTGTGTCAGACTTGTTCAAGCCGCCCAAATGCCTCCGATTTTACTTAACAACTGCAGTATAATGATAACAACCGGGGCCGATGATTTTACGTGCCTTCCGAAGCACGGAGACGCTCAGTTCATGTACCACAATGAGGCCACCCATCCATAGACTGACCGCGCCGAGCGCTGCTTTACCTCGCCGATCATTTACCGACCAGTGAGTGCAACTTGATATCATTCAAATGCATTAATTTGGAATAAACGATGGCAAGTTTACTTTTTTGTTCACGTTTGGTAGAAACAAAGTAGGCCGCTAAATAACGGAGGGCAAAGACGGGGTAATTAAACCTCTTTACGAGTCCTCCTCATTTGGCCGTCCCGACATCTCGCTTGGGTCCAATTTTCCGGAATGAGCAACATAACATCTGTTTCGGTATTTTTTCGTTTTTTTTTAACTAGGAACATGCCTTTGTGGTACGCGTAGATTCTCGATCGACTTACATTTAATCTTGTTGATGATGATGATGTTCACTTATGAGGATATTATATCTAATTTAATTTAATTTCACGATAGCTAGGTAGATCCTTTACACAGAAGTGCCTTATATAAAGCTAATATTGAAGTCCCAATTATGCTATAACAATAAACTTCTCATTTACCTTAACTTTTAAAATAGTTAAACGTTGAACGTATTGCCGATGCATCGTTACATTTCAGGTAGTTTTTTAACTATCTATACAAATAAATAAAATTGAAGTGTCTGTTTGTAATGTAAAAATAATAGCTTTTTACTAAATGCATATGAAAGTATATACGGGACATATAACGAAAAAACAATTTTTAAATTTTTTGTCTGTCTGTCTGTCTGTTTGTTCCGGGTAATCTCCGAAACGGCTGGACCGATTTTGACGGGACTTTTACTGGCAGATAGCTGATGTTCTAAGGAATAACTTAGACTACTTTAATTTTTAGAAAAATAATTAGGGTTCCGCGCAAAAAAAAAAACCCTTGAAATCCAATATATATATTCTATGTCAAGTGTCTATGTCGAAGTAAATTAAACGCGGGTGAAACCGCGGGTCCCAGCTAGTCGGTGAATAAAGTTAGCACAAGTCAGTTAGGCGTATAAGTGTTTACTTCGTACGCATTTAGCGGGACTTAAATATTAAGTGGCGTTTCAGTATTCTGCCGTTAGTCACCGCCATACCGCTCAGTGGCTAGGTATTGCGCAAGTTCCTACAACTACGTACAGATATATAGATATACCCCCATAACGTGACTCGAATACTGCATTACTGCGACGGAGCTGGTATTCTCAGATATTACGGCCACGGCATTCGTCCTTTGTTCATGATCATTCTTAACAAGAGGAAGTTATTAGCGATGACGTCAGATGGCCGGCACGTAGCTTATGTGTAATGGATCCACTGACACTGCCAAAGTGGTTATGGCATAGGGCAAGGTCGATAAAATTTACTTGATCCGAACGTCCGTAGGAAAATACAGCAGAGCCCTTATAGGATCACTCGTGTGTTTGTCTGTGTATCCGTCTGTCACAGCCAATTTGCTCTGAATCTACTGGACCGATTAAGTTGAAATTTGGCACACATGGATTTCTGCGACCCAAATACGGACGTGTAACGTAAATAAATGAATATTGAACATGGGGGTCAGTTTTAGAGGCTAATCTAGAAAAATTAAAAGTATAGTTTTGCAAACTGTACCCTGTATCATATTAAATGGCCCTCCCATTATATTTTTAGTTATGTTATAATTTTAAAATATGTAGTCTCAAAGTTATTAAAGGAAATAGGTGTGGTCTCTCTCTCTCTCTCTCTCTCTCTCTCTCTCTCTCTCTCGCGCTCTTCCCGATCACCTAGGAAACTAAAACTTATTTTTATCGAGTCAGCTTCTCATAAATTTTGAGAATATGCAAAGATATTTGTAATTTGTACATTAAACAAAAATAAAAAGAATGATATCCAATATACCTACCTATATGCTTAAATAATCAAATATCAGATTTCTTTTAAATTAAATACCGGGTGAAACCGCGGGGCACAGCTAGTTACTTTATACAAATACGATATAGCGAAAGGAACTCCGTTCCAACCGGGTGTCTATAAGACATCTCTCGCTTTAATTTTTTATTTAAAAAGTGTACCTACCCGTCATAGAGAAGGAATGCTAGATTCAGCTATTTTATAAAACAACAAACACGAAACAAAATAGAATGGCCAATTTAATACAATAAATACAGCACTCGATGTTTATTTACAATATATTATGAGATCCAATAATACCCGGAGGGGACGTCGAAGGAATACTAATCCTGAGAACGCCTACGAAAATAAATCGGAGAAGCATAAAATGCCAAATATTGCCTCACTTAAAGGTGGTGTATTCCGGGGGCACTATGTTTTTCTATTTAAACGCTGGGGCATAAGGATTTCTCCTGTGTCGTGGCCACAGTTTACAGACATCAATCTGATATGCACAAACACGCAGACCCGATAAGTTATGTAGATTATACAAATACTTGTTCTGTGTGAGATCAAATCCGCGACATGTAAAGCAGCCAGCCAATCGATTAGCTCCTGCACCAACCGTGGCAAGAAATTATAAGGTGGCGCGTCTGTTATACTCTCTATTCTGCGTGTGGTCTCCGGATTTAGAATACAGTACCACTCCATCTCCTCCCGTGGATCTCGTAAAAAGTGACTAAGTCTCTAAATCAGAGGGACGGGCAGCAGCGTCCTTTCTGTGGACCAGCATCCATTCTGCGCTTCCCAATCTGAGATGCTGCCAATCATGGTGAGTACTGGTAAATTTCCCCCAAAATGATCCCACAAGGCATGGGGCCTTTGTTCAGCAGTGGATGTTATTTGGCTGATATGATGATGTCTGATAAACAATAGTCTAATATATAATAGTCACTATTCTAATTTGCTGAAAGCTGCGGAATCTGCTTACTTGACTTTGAAGTAAATCATTTGTAGTTAAAAAAATTTAGGCATTCCTTTTATAAAATAATGTTAAATTTACCATTTATTAATAGAAGTCATCATCATCTTCATGCCCCGGCCATCATCATCTTCATACCAAGTTACTTGGGAACGGCGCAATATGTTTTACTCTTCCATTCATCCCTATCACCTCACCATTTACTCTCTTTTCCTTCATATCCACTCTCATACAATCCATTTATCTTTTCTTTGGTCTTTATCTTCGTCCATCATAATTATTGATAGAAGTCATAACATTCATACAAATATCATCGAGTAAACCTGATGTATGGGCAAAATGAAATCATATTTCCGTCTCACAGTCCATTTAATATTAAAAGCATTATTGGTTTTCTAGATTTTAGGTACGCCTTGACGGAATGTAATTCCTCACCACAATGGTTTTTTGCTCCTGTTTTCCGAGTCGAAATTACAAAATAAGATTTCTCTTGCCGGGCAACACGGAGAATAATTTCCGGGCATCAGTGGCAGCCACTCATAGCTGTAAATTACGAAGAAAAGTCACCCATTCGTGGGTAGATATAATAATTATGACCATGACACGACATAATTATTGGATGCCTCTTAGTAATGGTTCTTTTGCGTAATAACATCCTTCCATGATTATGTTTTATCAGATTAATATCTATCGAAGTCATTGTATATATGTTTATGATGAAATAAAGCGCATATATATATGGAATAAAGTTAAACTAATATAATATCAATCCACGTGGTGTCCGGATTAGGAACATAGCACCATTCCATCTCTTCCAGTGGATGTCGTAAAATGCGACTTATGGGCTAAACTAGAGGGATGGGCAGCAGCGTCCGTTCTGTGGAACAGCAGCCATTCTGCGATCACCAACTCGCTTGGCATGCGTGGTAAGTACTGGCAAATTCCCCCAAAAAGGACGACATCTATGGTGAATATCTATGGGAATATCTATTATACAACTTGGTGACGAGATGAGCAAGTCATTCGCCCGCTGGTAGGCGACATGCGTGCCCATAACAATTAGATTGCTACCCAGGACTAGTCCTGCGAGGCATCACGCTGCCCTTGTCACCTCGAGACGTGAAGTATGTCTCTATTGCCCAGTAATTTCACTAGCTACAGTGCCCTTCTAACCGGTGCACAGTTATGTCTAAAGTTTAAACACTAGGTACTGCTTAGCGGGGTGCTAGGTCAGGAAACCTCCACGTGCGCTCGGTGGCTGCTGGTCCCTCTTGATACGTCCGGGGGGAAGAGCAGTTGTCGGGCCGGTGCACCCTGGGCACCGGGCAATAACTTCTCCACTTTTTGGAGGACCTTGTTGTCCGGTGGCTAATATTCTGACAGGGACGGGCCCAATTTTGGGCTGTAGGTAGGCCGTAGGGTGCTTCTCCGTTTCCGGGGGAGCATGAGCGGGCTAACGGCGGGCTCGGTGTGCACTCACCCTGCCCCGAGCAGGTAGTGGGAGGACTCTCCTTCCCTGCCACCGTCGATATCGTAACCTCGGTTGGAGTGTCGTGGTCACGTCTCGCGGCTCCGACCGGGACCGAGGATCTTGGCTTAACCGCCCGGATCGCGAGGAAGAAGGCCTCTATAAAAATTCCCCGAACCCAAGCTTTGCGTGCGGCGAGGGGTGCATGGCTGATGGGAAGTTCAGTCGCGAGCACGCCATCCCCAGGACCAGCGGCACCTGAACAAGGGATACGCTTGCCCGGGTACAGGGGGCACTGCCCGGGTCGACCGATTATTTCCCCCATACTCGTGGGACTTACTATGATAAAAACCTCAAAACCAAACAAAACAAAGAAGGTGGAGAAAGAGAAGATGGGAGAGACTGTGGGTTCGCTGTCGGAGTCCGACAGCGTCCAGATGGATATGGGGTCGGATGCCGGCTCCGTGTCCGGTTCGGGTGTCAGGACCCGTAGTGCGCGTAACTTGCGCGCCAATGCGCGTGCGCTCGCGGCGCTGTCGCGTCCAGGCACGCCGTTGCCGTTGGGTGGGGTGAGTGACTCCGAGGAATCCTTGGACCCTCGGAGTTCACACGCCTCACTCAACATGTGGTTGGGTGTTGAGGGCCGCAAACGGACCCTCCCAAAGACGTCTACGGGGTCGTCCCCTGATGTCAAAAAGTCGGCCCGAAAAGAGTCGGACGTCGAGAGGCTGGAAAGGGAGAACGCGGCCTTGCGCTCCCAGCTCGCCAGCCTCTCAGCACAGATAGAGAAACTGACGACGGAGGTGGGTTGCCTTCGTCGTCAGAGGGACGCGAATACGGGCTCCAGTAGAGGTGTCACTCCGGCGTTTTTGCCGCCTGATGCAGAGGCCGAGTTTCGGCGATCCATTGTCCTCGAAGTCGGGGGGATGATGGACGCCAAACTGGCGGCCCTAGCAGAGCGGCTCCCGTCGGAGAAGCGCCTGCGCCCGCCATTGGCAGCGGATACACGAAGGCAGCAGTCGACGCCGCAGACAGCCACGTATGCGGCCGCTGCTAAGGGAACAACGGGCGCGGTGACGGCTGCAGCCTCAGCCAAGACACAAATGCGCGCACCAACGACTCAACCGCAACAAAAAGGGAAGAGCGGGGGTCGCGGTGCGGCCAAGGGTGCCGGTAAGGGAGACCGACAGGCGACAGCTGCCGGAGCTGCGGCAATCAACACATCCGCGCCAATCCAGGTAGCAGCCACCGAGCCCGAGTCCTCACAGTCCGCAATGGAGACCACTGAGGGGTGGTCCATTGTGGGCAGGAAGAAGAGACAGCCCCGGCCTTCTCAGGCCCAGCAGCAATCTGCAGCTGAGCAGCCAGCACAGTCTTCCCCCCACAGCGGGGGAAGGCGACGTGGCAAACGGGGCGGAAAGAAAGGAAGAAAGGGGAAGGTCAACCTCCCCAAAGTTCCCGCATCAGCCGCCATAACGGTCACGGTGCCCGAGGGCTCACCCGACACAAGGTTGGGTGAAATCATGACCGCGGCTCGGCGAAGTATTAGGCTCGCCGACCACGGTATCGGTCCGGATACCGTGACCATCAAGAGGTCAGTCAGCGGCGGAATGGTGCTTTCCGTCGCTGGCGAGGATGGCGGCGCGAAGGCCGATAGCCTGGCTCGCAAAATGCGGGAGGTGCTCACCCCCATATTTGACGTGCATATTGCACGTCCAATTAAAATGGCGGAGTTGAGGGTATTGGACCTGGACGACGCCGTCACCAAAGTGGAGATCGCAGATGCCATAGTGGCGGCGACGGCGTGTTTACCCGAGGATGTCAGGGTGGGCGAAATTCGTCGCTCACCGATGTCTTTGGGTACGGTCTGGGTCCGGATCCCACTGGAGGCGGCCAAGAAGCTGGCGTCTACCTGCCGTCTTTGCGTCGGTTGGACGTCGGCCAGGGTCGAGGTGTTGGCGGCACGGCCATTACAATGCTTCCGATGCCTCGAACTTGGGCATGTGCGCCTTCGGTGCACCACACACGGGGGGGTTGACCGGAGCGACCGGTGCTTCGGATGTGGCGGCCAGGGCCACAAAATTCGGCAATGCCAGGCGCAGACAAAAAACTGCCCTCTATGTGCGGACTTTGGCCTTCCGGCCGAGCACAGATTGGGCTGCAAATCTTGTGCAGCCCAGAAGAGCAGGAGGGGAAAACCAAGCCCCCCTGCCTCGGCCGAGGGGCTGAAGAAGTCTGCGCCGGCGGCACCGGTCGAACGCTCCGGCTCACTGGAGGCGATGGAGGCCAATTAAGGGTCCTCCAGGGCAACCTAAACCACTGCCGCAACGCACAGAATCTGTTGCTGCAGACTGTTGCGGAGTGGTCGGTTGCCTTGGCGGTTGTGGCAGAGCCCTACGGCGTCCAGGAACACCCTCGCTGGTTCGGGGGCGCCGGGGACTCCGTCGCTATATATTGGTCTGGAGCCGAAGGTGAGCCGCCCTGCTCCCTGTTAGACAGGGGGCAGGGCTTTGTCGTAGTAGAGTGGGGACCTCTGGCAGTAGTGAGCTGCTATGTCTCCCCCAACGTGTCTCTCGCCGACTTCGAGGGATACCTGGACGGGGTGGCACGCAGCATTCGCTGTAAGTGCTCGCCCCGTCCAGTGCTCGTCCTGGGGGACTTCAATGCTCACTCTAGAGCTTGGGGCAACCGTCGGGACGGGCCGAGGGGGAGGATAGTGGAAGACTGGGCGGCGTCACTTGACCTCCGATTGCTGAATCGGGGGTCCGTTAGCACCTGCGTTCGGTGGCAGGGGGAGTCGGTCGTGGACCTGACATGGGCGGCTCCTTCTGTGGCCCGCATGGTGTCGGGTTGGCGAGTAGCGGAGGAAGTGGTCACACTTTCGGACCACCGCCACATAATGTTCGACGTGGCCCTCCGCACGCCTTGCCCGAGCCGTTCTAGTCCCAGCCCGCGGTCGCGGCGTTGGGCCCTCACACAGCTGGATCGAGAGATGCTCATCGCAGCTGCCAACGTCGCAGCCTGGCCGGAGGTCGATCAAGGGATCTTGCCCGATCCGGAGGAGGAAGCGTCCTGGTTCCGGGAGACGATGACGTCAATATGCGACGCATCCATGCCCCGGGCCAGGCGCTCCCGGCGTACGGCAGTGTACTGGTGGTCGGATGAGATCGCGCAGTTGCGCGCGGTCTGCCTGGCATCCCGCCGCCGGTACCAACGAAGCCGACGCCGGCACAGCGCTACAGCCGGAGAGACTGACGAGGCCTATAGGGCCTACCGGGCGGCCACACTGGCGTTTCAGACTGCCATCAGTGAGGCGAAGGCTCGGTCCTGGAGCGAGCTCCTAGAGGGACTAGACAGGGATCCGTGGGGGAGACCCTACCGTATGGTAGTGGGCAAGTTGCGCCCGTATGTCCCCCCGGTGACCGAAACCATGGCCCCGGATTTGCTGGAGAGAGTACTTTCAACGCTCTTTCCGGCGGTTCGGGACCATCCTGGTCCCTCTTCACCCCCAAATGCCTCGGACTGGGCCGAGGATTTGGGGGTTTCGGATGGGGAGCTGGGCCGAGCCATTGGCCGCCTGAAGAGTCGCAACACCGCACCGGGTCCGGACGGCATTCCGGGCCGTGCGTGGGTGTATGCGCTACAGTCTCTTGGGGACCGCTTGAGGCGGCTGTTCACGAGTTGCCTCCGTAGTGGCGTGTTCCCGTCCGGCTGGAAGGAAGCCGGATTGGTTCTCTTGAAGAAGGAAGGAAGGGCTGCAGAGTCTCCCTCTGCATACCGTCCCATTTGCCTGCTCGACGAGGCTTCGAAGCTATTCGAAAGAATAGTTACCCGAAGACTCGTTGAGCACCTGTCGCGAGTTGGCCCCGACCTGGCCGAAAGTCAGTATGGCTTCCGGCAGCGGCGGTCCACCATCGACGCGATTCTTCGCGTCCGCTCGCTGTCGGAACAGGCAGTGTCCCGGCGGGGTGGGGTGGCGTTGGCGGTCAGTCTAGACATCGTCAACGCCTTCAATTCCATCCCGTGGGGCGCTATTAGGGCGGCACTAGTCTATCATCGGTGTCCGCCCTACCTGCAGGGCATCATTGGGGCCTATCTGCGCGATAGGCACATTCGCTACGTGGGCAGGGACGGTAGCGTAAAGCGGAGGGAAATTACGTGCGGGGTTCCGCAGGGGTCAGTTCTCGGCCCTCTCTTATGAAACCTCGCCTACGATGCGGTCCTGCGTGTCGTTCTCCCTGCTGGCGTCAGCTTAGTCTGTTACGCTGATGACACTCTGGTGTTGACCAGCGGGGAGTCCTTCGAGGGAACCATCCGGCTTGCGGAGCAAGCGGTGGCAATTGTCGTGGCCAAAATCCACGCCCTGGGTCTGCGGATAGCGCCTCAGAAAACCGAGGCGCTATGGTTCCACAAACTGCCGAGAAGCAGAGAACCACCCAGTTCGTGGATACGCGTTGGTGACGCGCAAATCGGGGTGGGCCGGTACATGAAATACCTGGGGCTCACCCTGGATAGTCGTTGGGGCTTCGAAGAGCACTTCCAGCGCCTCGTCCCCCGAGTCGAGAGGGTAGTGGGTGCTCTACACCGGCTGCTGCCCAATCTCGGGGGACCATGTGAGGAAGTTCGCCGTCTCTACGGAGGAGTCGTGCGGTCCGTGGTCCTATACGGGGCGCCTGTATGGTCAGCTCGACTATCAGGCGCCCAGCGCTGCAGAACCAAAATTCACGGTCTGCAGCGCAGAGTGGCTATCCGGATCGCACGAGGATACCGAACGGTGTCCTACGAGGCGGCAACTCTCCTGGCGCGTTTTCCGCCTTTTGACATCCTGGCGGAGATGGATGCGTGGGTCTACGATCAGACACGCTCCCTCCGCCAGAGCGGCGAAGGCGCGCCTCCAGGGGCGTTGGACAAGCTGCGGCGGCTAGCTCGGCGGCGCGCACTTGTAAAGTGGCGTCATCGCCTGCGGATGCAGTTTGCAACCAAGCGCGTCGTCGAGGCCGTCCTGCCGCTCTTTGGAGCCTGGCTCAAAAGGAGCGAGCGCGTCACCTACCGCCTGACGCAGGTGCTCACCGGGCACGGTTGTTTCGGCGCGTACCTGCACAGGATAGGACGTGAGGCCACGGCACAATGCCACCATTGTGATAGCGACCAGGACACCGCACAGCACACGCTCGAGGCGTGCCCTGCGTGGGCCGCCGAGCGGCGGATCCTGGTCGATCGGATCGGGCAAGATCTCTCTCTGCCAGCAGTAGTGTCGGCTATGTTGGCAGAGCACGAAAACTGGAATGCAGTGGTCTCCTTCTGTGAGAGCGTCATGCTCCAGAAGGAGACCGCAGAGCGGGATCGGGAGAGGGCCGATCCCGCTCGAAGAAGAAGGAGACGGCGCCGGGGTAACAACCGCCCTGGCGCCTAATTCCGATACGCTTGAAAACCCCTGCCATTGCTATGAGGTGGGGGACCTCTGGGTTCGCGGGTGCGTAGATTGGGGAATCTGCGTGCCCACACCAAGCGACCCAAGAGAAGACGGTAGCACGCATGTGGTCACGCGCTGCCGTGGGACGCTTTGGGGGATCCTTTACAATCCCCCCGGGGGGGTGACCGCTTTACAGTCACCCTCTCCGAGATGTGCCAATAGGCGTGGCACCAGTGGGTGGCTCTAGTGTGATCATACGAGGACCTGGAGCCTCCCTTAGGTGCCGAAGATGACCGCTCCAGTGGTTTTAGCCGGTAGGAGTCCGGCATACCCCTTCGTCCTTCCCCGGGGCGAAGGAAGTTCATGATGAATTTCCACTGGGCACCAATAAAAAAAAAAAAAAAAAGGTACTGCTTAGCGGTGAATATCTGGCACTGGGGTGTTACCTACCTAGCCAGCCAGCCTTGCAATAAGAGACCTACCACCAATATGATATGATGAATATAACATTCCGACCCATGTATATCCACGTTCGTACTCGTGTTATAAATGACACGTAGATCGAAGTTATTTGGCGCGCAGCATAGCACGGTGCACAGGGACGCTTCGGGGGATGCTTTACAATTCCCCCGGAGGGGTGACCGGTTTACAGTCACCCTCTCCGAGATGTGCCTACGGGCGTGGCACCGGTGGCCGGCTCTAGTGTGATCATACGAGGACCTGGAGCCCCTCTTGGGTGCCGCCCCAGTGTTTTTAGCCGGTAGGAGTCCGGCATGCCCCTTCGTCCTTCCCCGGGGTGTAGAAAGTTCATAAAGAATTTCTATTGGGCCCAATAAAAAAATTAAAAAGATCGAAGTTGATAAAGTTAAATTATTATGTCAGTACGCACGCGATTCAAATGTCAAACACCATAAAAATGTCACAATGCAAGTCGAACCATTACCAAAATTACGTAGCTGACATTATTATGAACGTATTCACGCTTTTATACAGATAGTGGGACGGTCGTGTAGAAGAAAAACAGGTAAATTTACTTACTTCCCTTTCAATTTCATGTATGTAGGTGTGTAGTGGAGGCGATGAGATGGCGTCACGTCGATACCGAGCCAGCATTCGCCGGACGAGTGGGCAACAAAATACAACACGCCCGCTTTAAAAATACTTGTATACCCTTTCATATTGCGTTCGCTTGGAAAAATATGCACTAGTGATATTTGCGCTTAGCCATTTATGAAGGGTATATATGCCGAGTATTTTTTTAAATAGAATAGATAACCCTCTCTCCTTTCGTAGGTATCGTAAAAAGCAACTCATTGGAGATGATGGACACAGCAGCACTTGTATACTAATAACAACCTACTGCGACCATCAATTAGTTTGCTATGGTGGTTAGCGTGGCAATGTTTCCTCAGGACTGTCCATTGTGAGGGTCTCTAAGGAAGCATAAGTACAGCATTCCAAGCATACGGCATAATTTGAATAGAAATGGGGCATAAAGGACTGAATAATGTCTCGATAGGACGAGCGGATAGTGGTGCCATGCAGGACCAGTCCTAGGTAGCATTCAAATTGTTATGGGCAGGCAGGACGCGAACCATCGGGGGAATGACTGGATCGTCTCGTAACTACGAGTATAAAAAAACAAATTTTGAACCTCGATTCTAGTACTAGATTAAAAAGGGATTGCAATGACAAGCGTCTTTTAATTTAAAGCAAATACATGCAAAAGTCATATAATATATTGTAATTAACTGGCCTTGCATATAATTTTCAATATTACTTAAAGAAATCTGCTAGGTATATGTATTTATTTATTTCATAAGGCAATTACAACAGGTAACAATCTAGGCATTACAATAGTTATAACACAGTGAGATTTGTACAAATTGAGACCATATAAACACACAACATAATTTACGTTATTGTCAACTAACTATTTATAATTTAATAAAATATAAATGCAAATGTTCATTTTAGCCATAGGATGTCCACTACTGAACAGAGGCTCCCCCTTAGATTTCTACAACGAGCGGTCACATGCCACGCAACGACATCAACGCAACGACTCCCAGCGACTTTCACCAGGTCGTCTGTCTACCTCGTCGGAGGTCGTCCCACGCTGCGCTTTCCGGTGTGCGGTCTCCATTCGAGAACCTTTGTGCCCCAACGGCCATCAGTTCTACGAGCAATGTGCCCTGCCCATTGCCACTTCAGTTTACTAATCCTTTCAGCTATGTCGTTTAGTTCTTCTACGGATCTCCTCATTTCTGATTCGATCTCGTAGAGAAATACCAAGCATAGCTCTCTCCATAGCTCGTTGAGTGACCTTGAGCTTTCTTATGAGGCCCATTGTGAGTGACCACGTCTCTCTTCCATATGTCATCACTGGTAACACACACTGGTTACAGACTTTCGTCTTGAGGCATTGTGGTATTTTTGACGAAAAGACGTTGCGTAGTTTCCCAAACGCTGCCCAGCTGACCTCTTTCTCGAAGTTGGACCTACCTAACTGGCCAGTTTGTCCCACGTAGACATACTCGTCAACAACTTCGAGAACAGAGCTCCCGACGGATATTGGAATGGGCATTTGACATGATTTTCTTCTTGCCCATGTTTATTTTAAGGCCCATCTGTTAGGAAACTCTGTTCAGATCATCGAGCACTGTAGCTCTTGCAGCGATTCTGCCATGACTACGATGTCGTCGGCAAATCGAAGGTGAGTGATATACTCGCCATTGATGTTAATGCCGAATCCTTTCCACTCCACTAGCTTGAAAGCATCCTCCATTGCATCATCATCATCTGGGTGTGTTGATCATCTGGGTGTGTTGAGCTCGGTGCGTAGACCTGTATGACCTTCAACGAATACCACTTGGATATTCTGAGTATAAGGTACACTGCCCTGCTCGTCACACTTTCGATGGCCACTATGCTGTTAATGAGGTACCTGCGGACGAGAAACCCGCCACCACCTTGAGACAGATGTTCGCCTACCTGGTAGTAGAATAAGTTGCCGGATTTCAGGGTTATCGTGTCCTCGCCCTCTCTTCGGACTTCTGATAGACCCATGATATCCCAGTGCAACTTTTCTATATCTTCTTCCAGCTCAACAATCTTTTCGTCTGCCCTTTTGCGTGTGTTATACGTGCCCCGCCGTTACCGTGGCCGCTACCATGATCAGGAATAACGGGGCTGCCGGGAACTAGTGACCGGTGCACAAATCGTGTCGTCATTTTGAGGGGAATTTGTCGATACTCACCACGCTTGGCAGGCAGGTTGGTGAGCGCAGAAATGCAGTTCAGCAAAAGGGACGCTGCTGTCCATCCCTCTGGTTAAGAGTTCCTTAGTCGACTTTTACGACCTCCACGGGAGGAGATGGAGTGGTGCTATATTCTTAATCCGGACACCACACGGACGAAAACAAAACTGTACCACTATTCAATCAATCATGCGAAACATAAACTTTTTACAAAGATTGAGCAGCAACATTTCTCCTACAGACCGCGGCTCGTGAATCGAAAATGTTGATGCTAATATCGACTTCGGGAAATGTCCTTATGAAGACATGATATATGGTGCCATGAGATTAGGTGTTGTTTTTGAATACCTGAAGTGCAAACGTTTTCGGGTTTTATACCTGGTGTTAATACATTTATATTAATGAGGAAAAGTGGAAAAATCCAGAGAAGCATGCAGGATCTTATCTGATTCTAGGAAGGCCGAAAAGTTCTTGAGTGGCGACTGCAAACCGGAAGACGCAGCGTAGACAGACTCCCCACGAGATGGACCAATAACGTGGTGCAGGTTGCGGGAATCCTCTGGATGCGAGTAGCGCGAGACCGGTCGTTGCAGTGATCTTTGGAAGACTTCTGAATATAGGCCTATATTCAGAAGTCTTTCGGCTGATATGCAGGTTTGTGAAGTCTTCTTGTTTGCGACGAACATGTAGGATATCAGATTGAATGAAATATATTATACCGGAGTTATCTGTATGCAACCGTTAGCTACGAATTCAACCCCATTCATACATTTCTTTTCCGCAATGACTGCTCTTTTGCCGCTTCATCTAACGATATATACGCTCGGTTAATCTATGACCCTCCCTACTAATGAACTAATGTAGCGAAATAAAAATGTTAAGGAATTCAGGTTTCCGCTGGAGTAAGTTAGTGTTTAATAAAAGGCTCAGTAAACGGTGAGCTGTTTGAAATGCGAGTGAATTACGGTTAAATTCATGTTCATTGATATTAGTTCCAGTTACGGCTCTCTGAAATTTGACTTCACTGGAGGAAACTTAAATTATGTAAGTACTTGTTCTCCAGTAGGTTAATCTCTATTATTTAAAGATACATTTTCGCAATTTTTTTTTTATGTGTTAACTGCTACATGGTACGTGACAGTCGCGCGACGCGACGCGGGACGAATACGGCACGAATGCGACGGCACACATTTACTTCACTGATAGATTTCACACCCGCACTCAAACTCAAAATATCACTGTTGTAACAGTAATTTGGCGGAGCTTGAGTGATGCCTAACATCCGACCCGGCTCTGGAGGAAATTAAATTTTAAAGCTATCCAAAAATATACCGGAACAACGTTCGCCCTGCGGCTTCGCGATATTATTCATAACACTCATAAAAACTTGTATTGCTCATGATGATGTAGATTTTTTCGGAAAACGAATTAATAAAGTAGGCTGTTTATGAGTTGAGCCAAACGTGAGATATTTAAGGAATTAGGTTTCTCTCTCTTTTCTGGCAGAGCAATACAAACAATGAATACAATACTTAACCTTGCATTAAATATTAATTTCTAATTAACCATTTGATACTAATAGAAATACTATGATATGCTAGAACTCCGCTTATCACAGTCAACTTAGGCATGTGCCAAAAATGTGGGTTATGCTAGACCTCACCACTCTGAGCTAGCGAGTTCGTGACCGCAGTCAGAGCTATTTCTATTATACTGCGTCATTGATATTGCAACGGGTCCTGTCTATGCGTACTTTATCTAACAGAATAACCAAAATTAAGAAAAACTTCGAATATTTCGTTTCATAATATTTATAATAATGTGAGTATTAACTCGTAAAACACGTTTAAACGGATTATATCGCAACTATAGATTTTTGTTTTTCCTGACGTTTCGAACACTTTCGCAGAATGACTAATTCTCAAAAAGACCACTGAGTTATTATCGAAACACTCCGACATCTTAGAATTGGACGTGAAAACACTAATGTCATCTTGCACAAAACCACCAAAATTGTATGGGTTGCCGAAAATTCACAAAAGCAATGTTCCCCTACGACCTATAGTAAGCCAGATTGACACACCAACTTACAAACTGGCACAACATTTAACGAAGATACTCTCTAAACTTCGTGGACAGTCTAACACATTTGTGAAGGATTCCTATCACTTTGTCAGCCAAATACAAGACCTTAAACTGACTGAAAGTGAAGTGATGGTCAGTTTTGATGTGCAGTCTTTATTTACCAATTTACCAGTAAAAGACTGCCTGGATATTGTTAAGAAACGGTTAAGTGACCATGACATGCCTCTACAATATGCAGCGTTATTAGAACACTGCTTTACCAACGGCTACCTGTTGTGGAACAATGAGTTTTAACTGAAAACTGATGATGTGGCCATGGGTTCACCGGTCCTCCTGTAGTTGCCGATATTTTCATGGAGGATTTTGAGGTGAGATCACTGAGCACAGCCCCGGTTATACCGAAGATGTTCAAACGGTACGTAGATTATACTTTTACCATCTTTTAAATCTTGCCTTACAATAGGGACCCTACATTTTTAAAACACCTAGATTCAATACACAGTAAAATTCAATTTACTATGGAATTAGAGGACAACAAATCCTTGGCCTTTCTTGACATACTCATCTTGACATCTCATCCATAATCCTGATCATTCTGTTAGTCACACAGTGTATAGTAAGCCTACCCATACAGACAGGTACCTTAACGGTGCATCTCACCATCATCCTTGTCAGTTAGCTACGGTGGCCAAATCTTTGTTACAGGGAGCACATGGCACCTGCGACGCCGACCATCTGGCAGGGGAGCTTCACTATGTAAAGGAAGTGCTTCAACATAACAATTTGAAAGCACCACATCCCCGTCGCAGAAGCCGCGCGAAACGGTTGATCGAAGACCTGTTGTTTTACCATTCATAAAGGGTGTCACCGACACAATTGGTCATATCTTCAAGCGTGCTTCCATTAAAACTTATTTCAAGCCGTATATGAAGATCAGGCAACTTCTCAAACCGGTGAAATGTCACATACCTTTACAAGATGCATGTGTCTGCAAGATTGACTGTGATTGTGGGTTGTCATACATAGGGCAAACAAAGCGTAGTATAGCCACCCGAATAAAAGAACACATAGCTGACGTCAAACATAGACGCTCAACAAAGTCTGCAGTGTGTAAACGTGCCATAGGTAAACCGAACCATTATCTTCGTTTTGATCAACCTCAAGTACTCGCGAAAGAGAACCGATATGTACCAAGAATGTTTCGTGAGGCTATTGAAATTCAAAAAACATCCTAATTTTAATAGAGAAGATGGTTGGCAGGTACCACCTGTTTGGAATCTGGTTATTAAAATAATAAAGTCCCAAACAACATCCCGCAGTAAAAAACATCAAGACACTGAGTGATTACTGTGTGCATCGAAACAAATTTTTGATAAAATAAAATAACTTTTTAAAATCTGTAACGACGCCTGCCACCTTAGTCATCCTGCGACCACGAACACTGCAAAGTGTTGGAAACGTCAGGAAAAACAAAAATCTATAATATACGCGATATACTCCGTTTAAAAGTGTTTATTATAATGAGTAATAATCGCGTAAACCTAATAATGTGTTATTATTCATTTCGTGTTGCTTCATTTTATTTGGAAAATTTGTTTATGAAAATATAAGAAATTGAAATGCGTGTAGAAATTTACACAAATCAAGCTCCATAAAACTGGCAGTGCCATATGGGCCAAATTTAAAAAAGAAGCTCAACTTTTGTAGCTTTTTTGTTGCTAATTAGTTGCTAAAATCAAAGAATCAAAAGAAATCGTCATTGATGCCAGCTTTACATAAAGATAGTTAAATTTTGAATAATCGGAACAACAAACAGGCCGAAATTTGTTGCTGTACGAAACGATCCTTATAAACCAGTCATGCCAGCTTCATTTTCGATTCTTCCGCAGTGAATCAATAATTTGAATTTGTTGCTCCACGTGGCAATTAATATTGACGCCTGGAGAGTCAGCAACAAAATATAGAACTGGAAATCAGATCAGCTTCTGACCGGTTTCCTTATAAACCGGCATGTCAACTTAATTTTCGATTTTTCCGCAGTGAATCAATAATTTGAATTTGTTGCTCCACGTCCAATGTTTTTTAGGCCTAAAGAGTCAGCATCAAAATATAGAACTGGAAATCGGATCAGCGAAATCACTGCGGAAAAAATTAAAATGAAGCTTGCATGACCGGTTTATAAGGAAACCGAAGCTGATCCGATTTCCAGTTCTATATTTTGTTGCTGACTCTCCAGGCATCAATATTAATTCCACGTGGAGTAACAAATTCAAATTATTGATTTACTGCGGAAAAATCAAAAGTTAAGCTGGTATGACCAGTTTATAAGGAAACCGGTCAGAAGCTCATCCGATTTCCGGTTCTACATTTTCTGCTGACTCTCCAGGCGCCAATATTAATTGCCACGTGGAGTAACAAATTCAAGTTATTGATTTACTGCGGAAAAATCGAAAATGAAGCTGGCATGACCGGTTTTTAAGGAAACCGGTCAGAAGCTGATCCAATTTCCAGTTCTATATTTTGTTTCTGACTCTTCAGGCTTAAAGAATCGTTGCCATGTGGAGCAACAAATTCAAATTATTGATATACTGCGGAAAAATCGAAAGTTAAACTGGCATGACCGGTTTATAAGGAAAACGGTCAGAAGCTGATCCGATTTCTGGTTCTATATTTTGTTGCTGACTCTTCAGGCGTAAAGAATCATTGCCACGAGCATCAACAAATTCAAATGATTTATCTATTACGGAGAAATCAAGAGTTAAGCTGGTATGACTTGTGTAAATTTTATAGGCCAATTTCTTTTTGTTTTTTTTTTTAATTGTCGTTTTGTACAGCAACAAATTAGCAACAAATATCGGCCTCTTTGTTGTTCCGATTACTCAAAATTTAACTATGTTCCCTGCTATCTTTATGTAAAGCTGGCATTAATGTCGATTTCTCGGATTCGGTGAGCAACAAAATCGGTATTTTGGCAACTAATTAGCAACATAAAAGCTACAAATGTTGAGCTTTTATTTTTTTTATTTTGCTCATTTGGCACTGCCAGTTTTATGGAGCTCACAAATCAGCTCATTATATCATTTAGTTGTAATAAATACTTTGTTAAAACTTGCTTTACAGTACAGATAAAAATAAAATTCTAATTTTGACCTGATCATTTAACAATATTGAAGGCAACGACAGATTTGGTAATTATTGTTTTATTACATATCTACTGCTACGACGTAGCTGGCGCGATGAGGCATCAACATGTTAGTCGACGTTTCCGCTGTCAATGTCTCGGTCTGCGTCTTTGATTATAGAAATGTCGGCGTAGACGTGAGCTACGCTGGCATAGTAAAAACCAACCCGCTATGCATCGCGACATATTCATAAAATTTTGGATTTTATGGAACGTATTTTTTTCTGTTTAATAAGAATAATAACAGTCATTTCATGTTTCCAAATAGTCGTTTTAAGTAGCTACTGATCTAAATTGTACGACTTTTAATTACTATGTTACAAAGCCATTCATATCAAAATAACTCATGCAAAGCTCAAACTAACAAACATGAAGCATTCATTGATACACGTCGTATATGAAACGCAATCTATTTTTCGTCTAACAATGTCACGAAACACGACTCGAGTAACAACGAACACGGCTAAAACTCAAATAAAGCCCGTGTAATTTGGAATCTTAACTATGCACTTAAATAAAAAGGTAATAACAGAATGCACGATCATAACTCGAGGTTCACTGAACTGTAAACTGAGATCACCGTTGTTAAAACAATAAAGTTTGAATCGAAATAGTTACGGAAATATATCGCGTTTATTTCATTCATTCTGTATACTATATACCTATTTCCAGCATCCATACGTGCCATATACATACGTGCAATGTGCAACACATACAATTATTGTATTATGAATGCACAAATATATGAATTATAAAATTAAACAATATTTTATGTTCTACCCTATATACTCAAATTTGTTCATAATAAACATCTGAACTATAAATATACCGTGTGGTGCCGGCTCACAATGCCACCACCCCATTTCATCCCGTGGGTGTCGTAAAAGTCGACTAAGGGATTAACCGGAGGATGGGCAGCAGCGTCCTTCGAGTACATTAACAACTCAACTGCGATCGCCAACCCGTCTGCCAAGCGTGGCGATTTTAGCAAGACCCCCCACACACACCCCCACAATGAGCACACAACACACCCATATCGGTCGTTGTGGTGATCTTTGGGGGAGGCCTGTGTCCTGCAGTGGACTTAATTCGGCCGATTATTTAAACACCTGAAACATCATATGTGCAATACACAATTAAGCACACATTTGTATAGAAGAACAATGCATGCACGATAAATATATAAAATAAAATACTACTCTTAATTCCCTCGACTTTTTAAACACTTTGTAGCGTCCGCGGTCACAACGTATAGAGTTAAGTTTAACTAATAATGTTATTATTAGGGCGATGCATCTCATGGTACCGGTACATGGAAGTCGCATACATGAACGTTAAGTAAATACTTATACTTGTGCAAAATGAGCGGGCAAAACTTGCTTGCAGCGGGCTCCAGCTATTGTCCTGTTACTGACACGTTGCCAAACTTACACATTGAATGCAGTTTACAGTAACAGCTATCTGGAGTCTACTATTGGACCACTCTGAATATAGGGACCCAAATCTGTACACATTAAGCTGGATAAAACAAATTAACCACGCGAAGAATGGGCAACTAAGGTGTTATCTGGTAGTTGCGCTACAGTGGTATTCTATTTGCTATAAATAACATAGTGTGACCAACCAGCAACCAGCTTGCCAAGCGTGATGATTATGACAATGGTATGAGGCTCAAATTCAGCAGTGGACGGTAACGTTTATATGATGGCAGACAGGTTGATGACTGTACAGTCAGACCTCATGTGACGAAGTGGAAGCGTTTCCAAAACAGTATCCATGGAGTTTCTTGCCGGCTCTTCTCCATATGACTAACCAATGGGAACCGTATATCTTAAATTCCGACGTTTCATAATTCTTTCTTTGTTTGTCAGTAATTGCCACTATCAAAATAACTTTATTTTGATAGTAGCCGCAGGAGAACGCTGCTTCCTGCCCTTGTGATAAATATATATGTGTTAACTTACAACAACAACAACAGTACCTTTACCTTTGTTGCCTTTAACACCCACTGGTGAAAAAAAGGTAGTATAGTATAGTATAGTATAGTTTTTACCGGGAACCACAGGGTTCATTTGGTGTTCAGGGAACGGAATGTATTGCGCAATTAAATGTAATCCTTAATAAAAAAAAATAATTTGCTAATTTACACCGACTTTATTTCGGTACGTAACCTCGATCTCACATTCAAAACCGGCGCTGCCAGACTACCTAGCTGTTTTGTTGCATACAGCTGAATGAGGACCGTTGTTGATTAATAATAATAAAACCCCTCTGGGCAAACGTTATCTCACCATGGGATAAGGTAATCCTGGAGGGCAGATTAAAGTAGCTGCTTGATTTCTTCCTACCTTCTGATATAAAAAAAAGGATATCATAAGAAAAAAAAAAGTATATTAAGTAGCTTACAGAACGCAGGGCAGTTTGTGGCGAGCTGAATGTGAGTGGCGACACTGCGTACCCGAATGCTCCAGAGAGTCGGTCAGGGCCTCGTCTCTGGCTTGCCTTTATTGTTTGGTTGGAGTGGTACCCCATGAGTGCCCGTAGGATTTTCAACTTTGGCTTGCCTTAGTTGGCCGATCAGAGAGGGGCCGCCAGAGCTATATGCTCGGGGGTGGAAGTGTCTAATGGCGTAATAACGGGGAAACCCGCTTCGAGTCTTCGAGACGCGCGATGGTGAAACCGGTGCCGCACCTCTCTACACCCCTAGCCGCTCACACCGATGTTGCTCCTTGTCGCCTGTAGTGGTGGCCATTTAGGGGGCCCATCTTGTGAGTGGCGAGTCACCGTCTGCCACAGAATTTCACTTTAAAGGTTGAAAGGCAGACGCCGTTTTTTCCGTTTTTCTTAGTATAAAATCCATTAAGCACCCATTGCAATAGACCTTACACTTGTAGTTTCCATTTCATACAATAGTTTTATACCTCCGGGGACAATCCAAGACTGCATTTTATAGTGTAGCCATGGATAGTCCCCGGTAAGTGTCCCATTACATTTTAGATTAAAATTCTCTAAAGGGCCTCTGCGTGTTGGACCCATGTCCCCGCGTGTAATAATGAACATAACAAAGTTACTGAAAATCATAGCCCAATTTCAACTTAATAATATTTTAATTTAACATCAAAAAGCTGTTTCAGGATGATTACCCGAAACAAACAGTATTCTTGTCTTTATTAAATTCAGGTAACAAGGCGGGGCCTGCCGGCGACCAGTGCAGACCCGGCTTATTTCTGTTATTTATATAATGGAACTAGGATATATACTAGCCGACTGATCACGAATTTATGAATAATATGAATGAAAACAGTTTTTTTTTTGAGTTGCGTACTGTGGATTGTATTTTCTGCTAGTCTATTTCTTCTGGTTTCCTGTCTGGTACCCTAAAATTAGAGAAGGCAATCATCAGCCGAAAAACGTCCGCTGCTGGACAAAGTTCTAACTTAAAAGTCACCACAATGATCGGTCTGGGTTTCAATGTGTTGTTTGCTCATTGGGGGGTTTTGCAATAATCAAAACGTTGGCAGGCGGGCTGGTGAACCATCCTCTGGCTAAACCCATATTTAATTATTACGTCACCTGCGAGATGAGATTGGGTGGTGCTGTTCTTTTTTAGTTTTCTTTTTTTTTTGGTGTCCAGTAGAAATTCCGGACTCCTACCGGCTAAAAGCACTGGAGCAGTCATCTTCGGCACAAATTTTGATGGTATGTAGATTGTATTATTGTGGTTCCAGTGTAAAACTTGTGCCCGGTATATGGAAGTAGGCTTTACGGCTTGTCACTTTGAGTGTCATCAAATACCGTGATCGTTGAACTATATATGTGTACCTTAGTACATCTCGGGCTCAGTCTGAGGGTTACGTTGACTTGATTGCGTGTCTTGATATTCCTATTTCATGTGGTTTTCGGCTAAGGTAAGCTGCGCTATACATCTATTATGGCAGATGGTTGACGCTTCGGTTAAATTCAGAAACCTCTTAATAGTGCAGAATAAAAATTGTAATACATACAGGCTTTTCTACGGCAAACTTTAGTATCATGTGATTCCCGGGGAAGAATAGGCCACCTCTCCTGGGGCTTCAGCAAAAAACCTACTTTCAGTTAATCTGCAGCACTTGCTGAGCCGAGGTCTTGTAAGCACAGAATATCACACTGAACTCACAACTGTCATACAGTACCAGTATGCTACTCCGGTGGTGCTACTGTCACGGAATCCTACTCACCTCCAGCAGCACACAAACATAAAACCCATTGCCTCAATTTATACTACTTTGGGATTATACTAAGAGGATAGGAATCAGCGTTCTGATCCTGACTGCTTATAACAACATATTGCGATCACTAATCCGTCCGCCAAGCTTGGTGATTATGTAAATTTTCATTGTAGCGTTCATTGGAGATTGCATTTTCAGTAGTGAATGTTTACATACTTGTTTTATGAGGAAACAGGCAGATAGGTTAGAACTAGTAAATGCCTTGGAAAATAAATCTTGGAAATGTATCTCACATCTATTTTATGGTTTGTCCTAACAATTGCCGATCCTCGAATTTCATATGTCATGGATTTTATAGCCGTACTTAAAAATTATACGATGTGAAACGCTAAATGTGCGACATTTCAATGACATAGTAATTATAAATTATCTCGACGTTACGTACATCACTAAAACAATTGGCGAAAGCTTAATAATGTTTCACATGGATTCATCCAGGTGTAATTCATTTTATAAATTATAGGTACAAGATGGTAAAATATTTTGTAACCGCTAACGGAATTATTTATAGGTGGTACAATAAACAGACAGCTTTAAATTAAACCTTAATACTTGCTTTTATAAACTGTTTAACTTAGAAACCCTGATTAGGATTTCCCCGTTTTAATTCAAATATATATCTGAGACAATTAGTACCTCAGTATTTCTGTATATTATTATGTAACACGATAGTGATCAATCAATAAGTTTTGCGAAACAGCTATATAACGCGCAGACAGATTAAAATGTGGTTTACTAAAGTACGCTGGATCTTGTTGTATAATTGTTTGTATAATTGCATCTTAGGCAAAAAACGTGAATTCCCATGAATTATTTATTATTCAAAGGAAGTATCTCAAAACCGTTTTAGAAATGTCTAAATTAAACTTTAACATGACGTAAAATATTTTGCGTGCCACATTATTTCCTCCTTAATAACAGAATTCAGAACATTATAAAGAAATTTGAATAAGCGCCAACTTTTTTTGCGGAACTTTATTCAAGTTACCGCAAAGAAACAACTCTTTAGCCTACAGAAGCTGTACACCATTCATTATTTCTAGCCTCAAAGTGTGAACGAAACATGAAAGACGTAACTTGAGTTTCTCATAAGTAGTATTATAGACTCGGAAGTTTGTTAGAAAATCTCAGTAAATGGCTTATGCGATTAATATGAAACCTTTAGATTCGTATAAATAGTGTTTATAATCCAGTGTCATCAAGTTCTATTTGTTGGTAACTTGAGTCCTGTCCAATTAGTGAGAACTCAATATCCCATTGTTTATTCCCAGAATGTCCATAATATAACATAGAAACTCGGGAATGAGCCCAAACTCCCTGGAGAATCACTAGCTGGTATTAAGTTGGATAAAAGTGACGTAATTTGTTAAAACATAAGTTAAGTTGTATAGTCGTGTGTAATCATTGTTAGTTTGCAAGTGTAGTGGCTGTGCGCGTCGGGAAGAGCTTTATGTCAGCGACGGAACGGGCTCTTGTGCCCTCAATGAAGTCAAACTGTGACAATACTCGACTCTGCCGTCTCCCTCGTACGTACGTGAGTACGATGCAATTAAGAGATGGCAACCCCGCAATACAACCTCCTGTGTTATCTGACAGGTACTTAACAAAATTAAAGCTTTCGAGCGACACAGATTTGTTACGCAGCGTAAGAAGAACAGAGTCGTAATGTGACTAAAACCCGGTTCGAATGGCTTCCACAGCGACCTAATTAGTAGTCGGAATTCGTTGATACACGTTTTGCGTGTAAAGTTCAAAGACAAATTACAATAAAAGGAACAAAGTGAAAACGTGCTGAATATAAGTCTTATTTTCTTTGTTGTAGACAATGATATTATACGATAGATATGTTACGTCCATATTAAATGGCGCACAAAATACAGTCTCGCTTGCACAACCATGTCGTGAGAAAGAAGATACAATAACAACAAGAGTAAAAGAGATGGCTATCTAGGCAAACAGATTGCGAGGTGCTACAATTGGGGGAGTTTTGATTCTTACTTTTGGCACGCATGTAACATATCTACTTCTTTTTAATATATAATATCATTGGTTGTAGTGCTCTCAGCGGAAATATTAGTGCATAATATTGTAACATGAGTTGTTATATACATAATCACATAAACATAAATATGTTTGTATGTGCCCAATATTACTGCCCCACTGCTGGGCACGGGCCTTTTCTCACAATGAGAAAGGTTAGGCCTTAGCCCACCACACTGGCCTAGTGCGGGTTGGCGGACTACACAGGTTTGTGTAGTCTAAATGAGTGAATGGTGATTGGAAACGTTTTTTGGAGCCCTCTCAGGTTTGCAGGTTTCTTCAAGATGTTTTCCTTCACTATTTACCGTTAACGCAAGTGATAATCAATTTCAGATGAATCCGAAAATTCAGAGATGTTGGCCGGGATCGAACTAAGACCCACCTATGGAAGGCAACCATTCAACTTACTACGCTGTCACTGCCGCTATAAACAGAGTACTAAAATTTTGAAGCTCCGTGGCCCAGCGCGTTGTAATATTGTTGTATACAGTGCATAGCTTACGGCCTCGACCGCATTTCGTGACGTGACTATAAATACACGGTAAAAGGTTTTGACATGATATATGCGACCGTCAAATATACCTCATTTGAACATCATTAAAAGGCAGGTATTAAAATGAGACGTAAAGTCATTTTGTGTTGCTCATAGCCAGGTACACTCACTGATCGGTAAACGATCTGTAGGATTTAGCAACGCTCGGCACGGTCAGCCTATGGATAGGTGGTCACACCGCAGTAGTTAATGAGTTCATAATCCACTGTGCGGGCATCTCTGTGCTTCGCGGGTAAGATAAATCATCGGTCCCAGTTGTTGTCATTAAATGGCAGTCGTTAAGGGCAGCTCGAACAGCTCGAAGAGAAAAAAAGAAGATTTTGTGTAGAACATTAATTTTAGATGATTATTGTGAAATAAGCTGCGGAAGCTGGTTAAGATATCTTACTAAATTAACACAAATTATGGACTCTAGAAAAAATTACTTCCATGCAAGAATATCTTAAGCACAAAAGTCTGTGAATGGTATGTGAATGGTCTGTATAATTTATACCAAAAACTTCTTAATTTAATATTAAAAAATTAAAGAGCAAAACCTTTTTCCTCATCCAGCGAGATGGAAGAAATGTGAAAGTAAGATATTTAACGTTAAGCGCAGTGAGTGATACTCGCGTCGGTTTATCGGCTGAAATTCAGCATAATCTTTAAGACTCGGCTTTACTGTAACAAAGACGTCGTTTCCGCTGCAGATTATACTCTCTTCTGTTTCACTAAGCACTGTTTTATATACTGTTTGTTATTTATTTCTTTCCAATGAATATTCTATATTGAAGCTAGAATTCCAACTACAAATAAACAATCATTAATTAAATGTTTAAAAATATCAAACCAATTTGCAAAGCCTGCTAGTATTACCTTAAGCATTTTTAAATAGATTCAAACTATGAAAATGGATAAATCAAATGAATTAAGTTTCTCTTTGAAGCCGAAATAATCTAAATGATATTGTATTCAGTGAAATGTTTATATCTTTGTTTTAGATTGTATTATTTAGAATCTGTTTTCATAACGCTTTTATTTAATCTCTACATTTAGAAAACTAATAGAAAAAGAAAAGATTTATAAATAAGTATATAATTCGTATGGAATTAAAAAGTTACATACCTTTGATCGCCATGATCTCTTAGATTGAGGTCTGTTAGATATACATATATATGTATATACTTGTAATTATGCAACTATCAAAATTTGTTCCTAGCCCTAGTTTTTTAGGCTGTGCGTTGGTATTTCAGTCAGTTTCTCCTTTTAAATATATTGTAGGATTTAGAGTAATAAATCAACACTACTGGTGATTAGTACTAGTACCTACTTTCTGCTCAACTTCATACATCTACTTATAGCATCACCACAGTAAGCACGGCGTCGATCTGCACCGAAGCCATTTTGCAATAAGTTTTCAATTTCCCTCCCAATTGCCCCTCAAACATCACGTTGCATCTTGTCGAGAGTATCGGAATTTTTTCTCACTTTACAATGTCATATTTTTATTTGTAAACTTTGTATTTATAAGTTTCTGAACGTTTTTCTAGTGACACCAAAAATGATAGTATATATGTAAACACATCATCATATCAGCCTAAAGACGTCCACGGCTGAAAAAAGGTTTGCACCATAGATCCTCTTTTTTTTTTGGTGTCCAGTTGAAATTCTACATGGAACTTCCTATACCCCGGGGAAGGGCGAAGGGGTATGCCAGACTCCTATCGGCTAAAACCACTGGAGCGGTCATCTTCGGCACCGAAGGGGGGCTCCAGGTCCTCGTAAAATCATAGTAGAGCCGCCCATTGGTGCCACGCCTTTAGGCACATCTCGGAGGGGATGACTGTAAAGCGGTCGGTAAAAAGGCCGCCCCCCAGGCAGTTCTCGGGGAGGATTGTAAAGGATCCCCCCAAGTCTCGCTGAGCGCTGTGCTGCGCACACAGCGGCACGAGACCACGTGCGTGCCACCGTCTTCCCGGGGGTCACTCGGTATGAGCACGCAGACTCCCCAATCTGCACGCCCGTGACCCCCGAGGCCCCCCACTACGAATTGACGGCAGGAGGCTCAGGCGTGTTGTACCTGGGCACCGGGGCGGTTGTTATCTCGGCGCCGTCTAGTCCTTCTCCGTGCGGGATCGGCCCTCTCCCAATCCCGCTCTGCAGTCTCCTTCTGGAGAATGACGCTCTCGCAGTAGGACCACTGCACTCCAATTTTCATACTCTGCCAACATAGCCGACACTACTGCAGGCAGATAGAGATCTTGCCCGATCCGATCGACCAGGATCCGCCGCTCGGCCGCCCACGCAGGGCACTCCTCGAGCGTGTGCTGTGCGGTATCCTCGTCGCTTCCACAATGGTGGCACTGTGCCGTAACCTCGCGTCCTATTCTGTGCAGGTACGCACTGAAACAACCGCGACCGGTGAATATCTGCGTCAGACGGTAGGTGACGCGCTCGCTCCTTCTGAGCCAGGCTGCGAAGAGGGGCAGGGTGGTCTCGACGACGCGCTTAGTCGCGAACTGCAACCGTAGGCAATGTCGCCACATCTCGAAGGTGCGTCGTCGAGCCAGCCACCGCATTCTGTCGAACGCCCCTGAAGGCACGCTTCCGCCGCTTTGACAGAGGGAGCGTGTCTGATCATAGACCCACGCATCCGTCTCCGCCTGGATGTCGAAAGGCGGAAAGCATGCCAGGAGAGTTGCCGCCTCGTAGGACACTGTCCTGTCCCGTGCGATCCGTATAGCCACTCTGCGCTGCAGACCGTGAAGTTTGTTTTTGCAGCGCTGGACGCCTGACAGCCGGGATGACCATACAGGCGCCCCGTAGAGAGCCACGGACCGCACGACGCCCCCTTAGAGACGGCGAACTTCTTCGCTCGGTCCCACGAGATTGGGCCTCGTCCCCCAAGTCGAGAGGGTAGTGGGTGCGCCACTACCCTCTCGACTTGGGGGACGAGGCGCGCAAAGTGCTCTTCGAAGCCCCAACGACTGTCCAGGGTGAGCCCCAGTTACTTCATGTACTGGCCCACCCTGATTTGCGCATCACCAACGCGTATCCACGAACTGGGTGGTTCTCTGCTCCACGGCAGTTTGTGGAACCATAGCGCCTCGGTTTTGTGAGGCGCTGTCTGTAGACCCAGAGCGTGGATTTTGGCGACGACAATTGCCACCGCTTGCTCGGCAAGCCGGATGGTTCCCTCGAAGGACTCCCCGCTGGCTAACACAAGAGTGTCATCAGCACGTATGTACATGTAACAGACCAAGCTGACGCCAGCGGGGAGAACGACACGCAGGACCGCATCGTAGGCGAGGTTCGATAATATGGGGCCGAGAACCGACCCTTGCGGAACCCCACACGTAATCTCCCTCCGCTTTACGCTACCGTCCCTGCCCACGTAGCGAATGTGCCTATCGCGCAGATAGGCGCCTGTGATGCCCTGCAGGTCAAGTCAAAGTCAAGTCAAAAATTTTTATTTCAAATAAACCAAATATTGGCACTTATGAAACGTCAGAATCTAAGTTGCACGGTTCCAAATAGTTGATCTCGTGGAGAAGAGCCGGCAAGAAACTCCATGGATACTCTTTTAAAATAATTGAGATTACAATGTTGATTGATACAAATTAAATTATTGTAATATATATACCGAGAAAAATGTAGGACAATGTGTAAAGATGGAACATACCACAATGAAATTATAGTAATAAATTATTTGCCGTGGCAGTTAACGGCTGACCAGTCCCAACAAACGGCACTCGTACACGAGCATGACGCATGCATCAGCATCGCTTAGCTCAACCATATTGTAGGGAACCCAACGACCCGATACACAACACCACCGCCAGCAAGACATTTTAGTGAGTATGACAGACCAATACAGCCAGGCAAAAGACAATCAATATAAGTACTAAAAATAACATCAATGGCTACAGGTAGGGGGGGCATCGATGATGGACTAGTGCCCCCCCAATCGCACCCCACGAGATGGAGTTGAAGTCGTTGACGATGTCTAGACTAACTGCCAACGCCACCCCACCCCGTCGGGACACTGCCTGTTCCGACAGCGAGCAGCCGCGAAGAATCGCGTTGATGGTGGACCGCCGCTGCCGGAAGCCATACTGACTTTCGGCCAGGTCGGGGCCAACTAACGAGAGGTGCTTAACGAGTCTTCGGGTAATTATTCTTTCGAATAGCTTCGAAGCCTCGTCGAGCAGGCAAATGGGACGGTATGCAGGGAGAGACTCTGCGGCCCTTCCTTCTTTCTTCAATAGAACCAATCCGGCTTCCTTCCAGCTGGACGGGAACACGCTATGATAAAGGCAACTGGTGAACAGCCGCCTCAAGCGGTCCCCAAGAGACTGCAGTGCATACACCCACGCACGGCCCGGAATGCCACCCGGACCCGGTGCAGTATTGCGACTTGCGACACAGTTATCCATCCCCATGGTTTAGAGTTCCGTAGTTGCCTTTTACGATCTCCACGGCAGGAGATGAAATGGTACCATATTCTTAATCCGGATACCGAACTTGTAAGCAAATTGATAGTTACATAATCATCATATCAGCCACAGAATGTCCACTGCGCAACAAAGGCCTCCCCCTTAGATTTCCACAACGAGCGGTCACATGCCGCTGTCATCCAACGACTCCCAGCGACCTTCACCAGGTCGTCTATCCACCTTGTTGGAGGTCGTCCCACGCTGCGTTTTCCGGTGCGCAGTCTCCACTCAAGAACCTTTTTGCCCCAATGGCCATCAGATTTACGAACTATGTGCCCCACCCATTGCCACTTTAGTTTACTAAACCTTTCAACTATGTCGACAACTTTAGTACTTCTATAGTATAGTACTATAGTACTTTCTACGGATCTCCTCACTTCTGATTCTATCTCGTAGAGAAACACCAAGCGTAGCTCTCTCCATAGCTCGCCGAGTGACCTTGAGCTTTTTTATGAGGCCCATTGTGAGAGACCACGTCTCTGTTCCATATGCCATCACTGGTAACACTTTCGTCTTGCGGCATTGCGGTATTATTGACGAAAAAACGTTGCGAAGTTTCCCAAACGCTGCCCAGCCGAGTCGGATTCGACGATTGACCTCTTTCTCGAAGTTGAACCTACCTAACTGGACTCATAGTCCACAAACGCCACACATAGTTGCAGATTATACTCCTCGGTCTTTTGTATAACCTGCCGCAGCGTATGGATGTGGTCTATGGTACTGAAACCTTTTCGGAAACCGGCTTGTTCGGGAGGCTAGAAGTCATCAAGCATGCGCTCGAGACGATTCGTGATGACCCTTGAAAACAGCTTATAAACATGGCTCAGAAGTGAGATGGGTCTATTATTCTTCAATATGGTGTTATCACCCTTTTTGAAGAAGTGCACCACCTCACCTCTGTTCCACGCTTCCAGCGTTGTGCCCTCGAGTAAGATGGAATTGAATAGCTTCTAAAGGATTTTAACTACCGGTGCGCCACCCGCTTTCAGAAGCTCTATCGTAATTCTGTCCCCACGCAGCGCCTTGTTATTTTTAAGCTATTTCAAGGCCATCCTAATCTCGTATAGGCTGATGTCCGGGATATCCTCGGTATAGTATCGGGTTAGTTTGGCTCACGGGTCTTTGTCAGAGCGAATGGTAGGTATAGTTACCGAGGTGTATACGCTACACTGCCGTCCTCGGTCTTCAGCTTCATAATAGGACTTTGCCCAATAGACTTGTCCCTTACGACAAGGCTCCAAGCCTTGATTCCGCTCAATCGCCTCTTTAACACCGTTGGTGTTAAAGGCCCGGACTGTGCGGATACCGTAACGCAAGGAGTTCATATCCGTCTATTGAGCAGTCGGTATGCTTTAGCAACACCGGAGGACTGCAGCGTCATGGCGCGTCTTTCTGCCATGAGGTCGAGAGTGTGATCGCAGAACGTTTTTTGGTCTACCTTTACGGTGGGTTTTAAAGAACTTAGACCCAACCGTTTAGACAGTTTCTACAAACCTACCACATACGCAATGTTCTAGGCACTCAAAGCGGTTTTGGAGTTCGAGCTGAAAGCTCTCGGGCTTTTGGATATGAACACTAAAGGGCCGGAGCGTAGACCTCATCAGTCAAGACCTCTGAACTTTGATATTAATATTCAATGTGTCTCTTACCATTCGGTGATCACTATCGGTTTTCACATCATTGATTATTTGTCTTTTATCGGTTATGATGAAGTCAATCTCATTCTTTGTGGAACCATCGCGACTCATCCAGGTCCATTTCCTGTGAAGCGGCTTTTGGAAAAATGAGTTCATCACGCAGAGTCCCTCCTTTTCCAAAAAGTCGGCCTGCCTCTGTCCCCTGGCCCTATTTACGTCCTCATACATACTCTCTACTTCATCATCTGGGTGGGTTGAGGTAGGTGCGTAGACCTGTATGATCTTCAACGAATACCTTTTAGGTATTCTGAGTATAAGGTACGCTACACACTTTCGATGGCCACTATGCTGTTGATGACGGACCTGCGGAGAGAAACCCGACACCACCTTGAGAATAAGTTGCCGGATTTCAGGGTTATCGTGCCCACTCTTCGAACTTCTGATAGACCCATGATATCCCAGTGCAACTTCCCTATTTCTTCTTCCAGCTCAATAATTATTACCAGGGCCAGTTTTTGTTTGGGGTGGTAGCTGGATCCCGTCCGGTGATTCTTAGCACCCCCTGCCCCGCCGTTTCCGTGGCCGCTACTATGACCGGGAATAGCGGGGCTGCCGGGAACTGAGTATTAATCGTGTCGTCATTTTGGGGGGAATTTGCCGATGCTCACCACGCTTGATAGGTTGGTGAGCGCAGAAATGCTAGTGTGCAGCAAAAGGGACGCTGCTGCCCATCCCTCTGGTTAAGAGTCCCTTAGTCGACTTTTACGACCTCCACGGGAGGAGATGGAGTGGTGCTATATTCTTAATCCGGACACCACACGAACTACTACTTACATAATACACTGAAGATATTGGAAAGCCTCAAAAGCTTTCAAATATCAATTAGTCCGGTTGTTAATTAATGTTATACCAGACAGTAAAGCGAATGAAACTGTAATGATGATAATTAAATATGCAAGCGCGCAAAATTATTAATTGTACGATGGCAGGCTGCCGACGCAGCTAATATTTATTATTCAAATGCTTTGGTTCAATCACGAGTTCATACAGTGTTTGACTCGGTACAAGGTCAATCTTAAATTAGTAGCGTCTGGCTATAATCATCAATCCTAACAAGGACAGGGGTATTAACTAAGCTCAAGTACATCAGTAGATGTGGTCTGTCAACCCAATATGTAACATTTAGTGAGCACCGCGTTGAGTGCCAGGCACAACATAATTTAGAGATAACGGCTGCTCGTCGAGAGATGGCTGAATAACCGCTTGTTCTTTTAGCGAGTGTCAGCGTCCATGCCCACGTCATACACTAATATAGTCAGTATTATCTCTGCTTATACATAGAAGATAATTTATCCGTGGGAGCTACTTATATTATGGAAGAAGCACAGGGTTCCGAGATTACTGAATAAATTGTCTATTGTTGAATTCTGTCTTGTACCAATAATTTCTCCCAAGAACAAACCTAACATTGTAGTTAAAAACATATTCTACCATACGTATATATATTTTATTTCTCATCTAATTATCAGAACGTTTTCAATATCTGTAATTTTCTGTATCTAATAACAATAATCATAATCATATTAATAACAGGTAAAATTATTATTATTAATAAGTAATCCCCAATAAATATTGTTATTTTTAAATTTAAACTTATAAAACATTTATTATTTTTATTACATAAACTCAAAATATTGTAATAAAATTTCCTAAATTGTGAAATTTAATTAATTGTCATATAATGTCTAAGCATTAGATGTGTACACCTATAAGTGACATATTTACACAGAACAATATACCAGTAAAGTAAATGTGAAATGTATTGTAAATATGTAGTTGGTGTCCCTAATAAATAAATACATTCAAATGTAAGTTAATACGCATAATATTGAAAGATTTACCATGGTATTTTCAGACCATAGACTTTTTATAGGTTTTCATGTAATCTATAAGTATAGAACTATAATCTGTATTTTCTCTATTTTTTTTTGTCTGAGTAATTTCATTTTGAATTTAATTTTAAAATTACAAATTAAATATATTTGAGACCCTCACAACAAGTCCTTCAATTTCGTGTTACACAGTTTAGTTTGCAAAACTTCATTTTTTAAGTTTTTATTTTGCTTTCCTAAGTGACATTCAAAATTAATTAATGTAAAGCCAAATATTTTTATTTCTAATAAAACAATTACTGGCACTTATGAAACATAATTTCATACATACATAATAGATACATTCAACCGAATCGTTTTAATTTCACCAATTTATATCTGACTCACAACGTGCACGTTCAACATATGTAATTTTCACCTGTCTGCCATCGATTAACTAATTTCACCCATTTAACTAATTACACATTTCCCTTTAAGTCCGTATTCTCAATGAACGGGACGCACTTATACATTGATAAGCGAGGCTTTAGGTTAATTGCTCACAGGGCTATTAGTAATAAAAGCGGCCCCTAATCGCGCTAATAAAGCGCAGGCACACACCCGCCGTCCTATTACAAGCTGAAACCACCGTAAAAGTGTTAAATCATTAACTTAAATTACTTTTCCGATGTATTCGTGGAATGTCGAACCAATTCGTATCTATTAAAATTTGCTTCGGAGGTTCCTATTGTTTACAGCAAAAATCATCAACAATCTCGTCCTTGTCCAATTTTGTTGGCAGTGGATTCTAGTCCAACTGAAAATAGCTGAATCAGTGTCATATCAGCCAAAGCCGTTGTTAAACAAAGGTCTCCCAATCGATTTCACAACTACCGTCTGGCAGGTGGGTTGGTGAGCGCAGTAGGGCTGCTGTCAGTGACGCTAGAAGAATTGCTGTTGCCCAATCCTCCGGTTTAGAATCCGCCGCTTTTTACGACATACACGTGAGAAAGAGTAGTGTTATATTATTAATTCGGACACCACACTGATAAATAGCTAAATAACAGCATTTAATCATAGTAACTTATATTTAAAACGTGCTATAAGTTTAATGAAAGGTGTAAACTTAGCCACAGATCAACCACTCAAAGTTGCCCACTAAAATATTCATACGAATATGCAATTATATCTATACTACCTGACCGGTACGTACCTACATCAATATCCATTAAGCTAGTCACTGTACTGTCCGAATAATCGCATTAAACCTAAATTGATGCGGTCGGCGACGATGTCTATGTATTGATCAAATTCAAAACACACGAACGAGGGCACAGTGTGTACGGGCAATATATGTCAACCGTAGCAAGCCGGTAAGTTGGTATTAAACTCGTCGCTATATAGTCTATTGTCGAAGTAGCAGTTCCCGCTATCTATTATATCCGTTCCCTTAGACACCTTTTTTTAAAGTGCGATGGTTATGGCTGCATCATTTCAGCCAAATAAATCCACTGCTGGACACAGCCACCTCCAAAGATCTGGGTTTATGTTGTGTGCTCATTGGGGAGTTTTACCATAATCGCCACGCTTGGAAAGGTGGTTTGGCGATCGCAGTCGAGTTGTAATTAATGTACTCGAAGAAAGCTGCTGCCCATCCTGCAACTAATGTCATAGTCGCTTTTTACGACACGATGGGGTGGTGCTTTTCTTAGCCGGTATCACACGGTATAGGTTATATATAATATAAGGAAGTAGAGGGGCGCTAGCGACTGTAATGAAGTTAGCAGGCATCACTTCAGCTTGCGCGCCTTATGGTCATACTAGATCAATATCTAAAAACACTTTATCTCCAACATCAAACCAAGGAACATCTTGTAACATACTTGTTTTTTAAGTTTTATTGAAGTTAATATATATTTTATAAATGCGTATTTCTGAGTTCTCATAGCTCAGAAGCGGGATATAACAGTTTGCAGCCCACGTAAGTCTTTAAAAACTCTGTGATCTTCTATTTTACCTTGTATACTGTGGTTTACATTTCTCTCATTTTACTTGACTGTAAATTATCGGTGATCGATTCGTGTGGTGATTTGGAGTACCCTATTATAATGGGGCGACATAAGAAAAAGTAAACGTAAAGATAAAAAGGACTACAGTGATAGCGAAGAATCTTTACGTTATCGTATTATTAAGGAAGTTAACACCCGTCGATTGCTAGAATGCGTACGTGTAGTGTAGTGTAATATCTAAACTAGAGGGTAGTTCTGGTGCCGCATCGAATGCAAGAAACCGAGTCGTTGAAGCCCCGATTGGCGTGCGCGCCTGTACGCCGCCATTGCCCATGGTACTCGTTGGGATCCTAATGCCGCCAGTGCCTAATGATATCCTGTAGCATCCTTCGGACGAAGGGCCCTCCATGGCACACTCTGTACCTAAGGGGCACTGTGGAGTGGATGCCTCTCATGAAAATCAATCTCGATCGTCTGCACAAGAGGCGTCGTCTATAGCTCCTTCCTTAGGAGCTGTCAGTGGGGGTTTAACACATTGTTACAATACCATAAATCATTCCCTGTGCTCATCTTCCTTAAGATATGTCAGTCGTAGTGAAATCCAATACCGGAATTTGATCCTCAAATGTCGTTGATTACGATGGAACAATGGATAAGAAAAGTAGAGGGTATTTCAGATATGTACCGGTGTGACGAGAAAACCGTCATATTTAATTATTCGACTAAACTGAAAGGGTATGCGCGACAGTGGTATGACCAACTTAGCGATATGAATTTAAACCGGTTAGAGTGGAAACAACGACTTATGACAGCTTTTCCATCAAACCGTAGCAAACTTACCATTATGCGTGATCTTGTTAGTGTGCATATAATAAATAATACATCGTCTTCAACAAGATTACATACAATTTTATTACGACAAATTGGCGATGGTTAACGCATGTAGTATAACAGAGTCCCTGGCTACGGAGGCTATCATAGGTACGATCGGTAATGACCTTATTCAAGTAGGCGCTATTTCCGCAGGACTGAACTACCTATCGTATTTTAGGCATCCAGTAGGTGTAATTGTCGATCGTAATAAAAAGTACATTAGCAGTCATGACGGTGTATTGAAATGTCATATTTGCAAACATTGAGGTCATACTGCAGCTAAATATAACAACAAAACTTATAAGCTAGACAAAACGTCTTTGATGTGTGTATTTTGTGGCAAGCGTGGTCATGAAGAAAGTAGCTGTTGTACTAAAAATAAAAAGTGTAGTTACTGTGGCAAAACTGGCCATATAAAAGACGTGTGCCTCAAACTTAAAAATCGTAGTACAAATTCTTACAAAGTAAAAGATAAACAGCAATGACAGACTGTGCGCGTTATCACCGATGCTTCGTGTAGTAGCTGTTTATGGTTTTATTGATTTTGGTAGCTCTTGTGTAACTATAACAGAGTTGGTAGCGACACTACAGAGTCACTTAGAAACTTAGAAATTACTCCTTGCGAAAATATTGTAATCTCTGGTTTTGGTGCATCAAAATAACCTCAATCGGTGTAGTATTTGTTAAGATTCAGGCTGACGAAGCCGCTTGTGAATCTAAGGCCTTCATTGTGCCTGACTCTGCTCAAGACATAGGCATAATAATAGGACAGCCTTTCACACAGTATCCTACCGTTTGTGTGATTAAAACTCCTACATCTTTAAATGCATAAAGTAAAGTAAAACTTAACGTAAAGGTGTTTTCGGGAGATGTGGTTATTTTAAAACCTGGTGTAAATAAAATAGTATTGTCTTGTGTGATTTTATATCTGGTCACTGAATATAGTACGCCCAGGGCCGAGTGTATTATACCGGAATACGATACTGAGATTATTGACGGGAAGGTGGTATCTTTGTTTGGGACTTTATTATTTTAATAACTGGATTCCAAACAGGTGGTAACTATCTTCTCTATTAAAATTAGGATGTTTTTTAATTTAAATAGCCTCACGAAACATTCTAGGTACATATCGGTTCTCTTTCGCACCAAGAAACATCAAGTCATTGTGAGTGATTACTGCGTGCATCGAAAATAATATTTTGATTAAAATTGTACGGTAGATAAAATAAAATAACTCTTTAAAATCTGTAACGACTGCGACGCCTGTCGCCTTAGTCATCCTGCGACCACGAATGCTGCAAAGTATTCGAAACGTCAGGAAAATCAAATATCTAAAATATACGCGATAGAATCCGTTTAAAAGTGTTTTATTATATTGGTGGATTATTTAAGAAAGTTGGCAGTAGTCAAAAGGTTATAGCCCCACAAATGTCACGTTGGTCTCTTGTCCAAAGTTTCCATGACGATAATGGGCACGTCAATTATGATAAGACTTATGATGCTATAAAATTAAAATATTGGTTTAATGGTATGCGTCATTTATCCAAAACGTATTTTACGTGGATGTATATCGAGCCAATATGCCCAAAAAACCAACAGGGCGTCGCGTAGGCTTATTACACCCAATAGAAAATCCGGCCGTACCTTTTCACACAGTTCATGTAGATCACTTGGGCCCGTTCTTTAAAAGCCCATCAGGCAAAATGCCCATACTAGCAATAGTTGAGGTTTTCACATTATTTATATGGATAGAAGCCGTCCGTGATGTTAGCTGTAAATTTGTGGTTCGGACGTTTGACCAATGCATTAAAACAAACACTGTTCCAAATCGTATTATACGTGACCGTGGTAAGGCTTTCAATTGTAATGATTTTAAGAAGTATTGTATCACAAGACAAATAAAACATGTAATGACGGCGGTCGCTAGCCCAAGAGCCAACGGGCAGATAGAACGATTTAATAGGACCATACTTGATGCCCTTGTAGCATACGTTGGTGATGACCTAAATGACTGGGAGGAATACTTGCCCAAAGTTCAGTTAGGACTAAACTCTAATGTAAATAATAGTACGGGTAAAAGTCCACTAGAACTGCTCATTGGGTTTCGACCAAGACTTGTAGGCGATATTGTAGTGCCATCACCCAAGTGGTCACCCAATTTAGAAGAGTCGAGGGAGATGGCGGTCACGCGCTCATCTAGGTTATAGCAACAGGCAAAAGATAAAAACGACAAGAAGAGGCGTTACGAAGCTCCTTTTAGGACAGGTGACCTGGTTCTTGCCAAGAGAAAGATTTCGTAAGGGTTTGCGAAGTGGTAAACCTTTGCCACGTTTTGATGGGCCAGATAAAATTGGAAAGGTTTCGCCTCATGATAGGTATGTGATTAAGAGTACACATAGCCGAAATCGCCCCTATGCAAATGTCTTGGCAAGGGCAAGTTGAATCTTGTTCAGTCAAATCAGTCAGATGATTCTTATTCGGAATAAAAGGAAAAAACCATTGTTCAGGACGATTTATTTTATGATGTAGTTATTTTTTTATATATTTAATGTACTATACATGTAATATGATTAATGGTACCATTTGTTATGATTAAATTATTTGATCAATATTTGTTTTAATAGCGCTAGCCTTAAGAGGCGATGTACGCTGCCATAGTCTTAAACACGTCTTGAGATAAATATACATTGAGAAGTCATTCATACTGGCAGTCTGTCAGTTTCACCTACCACGGCAATAAGGGGCTAAATCACATAAGAGATGGACCGTCACCGGCAGCTAGTAGAACTCCGCGGGACGCGCAGCGTTATCAGGACGGCCGACTGTAAGGAAGTAGAGAGAGAGGCACTAGCGACTGTAAGGAAGTAGAGAGGCACTAGCGACTGTAATGAAGTTAGCAGGCATCACTTCAGCTTGCGCGCCTTATGGTCATACTAGATCAATATCTAAAAAAACTTTGTCTCCAACCTCCGACCAAGGAACATACTTGTTTTGCAAGTTTTAATAAAGTTAATATATATTCTATAAAACTGTATTTCTGAATTCTTATAATAAATAAATGTTTATAAAAGCTATGCTTTTTACAAACGTTCTACTGTGAGTTACTATCATCATCATATCAGCGAGCCAAGAGACTTCCACTGCTAAACAAAGGCCTTCCGCATAAACAAATGGTTGCATGCAGTGTGCCGTCATTTGAGAGGGAATTTTTCAATTCTGTATTCAAGAATGTATGGATGTTTGAGCTTAGGCAACTGCACTGCAGTTCTCACGCTTGGCGGACGGGTTGGTGAGCGCAGAATGGCTGCTATTCCACAGAAGGGACGCTGCTGCCTATCCTTCCAGTTTAGACCTTAAGTAGCCTTTTACGACATCCACGAGAGGATGAAGTGGTGCTCTAGTCTTAATCCGGACACCACATGGTACAATAATTACTGTGGTGTTAAAATTAGTACTGGATCTAATAAAGAACAGAAACCCAAGGACTTTTTTTTGCTAGTTACAGAATGCAATTCTGACTCGTAGGCACATAACTCGGATAACTCCAATGTGATAGTAGCAACCCCTCGAGTTTGAACGAGTAGGAATCTAGCATCCCTCTCCAGCCATTCCTAGGGGCGGAAGAATTACATGACGTACTACCACCGGATGGATTAAAAAATAAAATAAAAAGGTAAATAAATCAGATCTGTTATGCAATAGATACATTTTGACCTTTTAGAATATAATTAAAACCAATTGGATTACATTTCCAGGTCAAAGTAATTGAAAAACACTTTTATACATTCAGGTGAAGTTTATTACTGGCACAATAATCCACTGACCGGGAGAGGCTTCTTGTCCCAATTAAGAGACATTATACTCGTTTATTAATCAACATCAAAAATTGCCACAAATTGGTCAACGGATTGCACTGCTACCTTAAGCGACTGCTATTTACATCCCAGAGCAAAAATTACTTCAAACATTTACGGTACAGACACCATATTGGTCTGTGTTATATTCAAACATTCCGTGGCATAATTGTTTATCACTGAAAACAAACAGCTTGCTAAGACCGTGGCTTCATTGGAAACATTATCGGGTGCGTAAAGCTTCGCTGGATGCCCCGTCATATGAGCCAAAGGACGTCCGCTGCTGAACAAAGGCCTCTCCCACAGACTTCCACAGTTGAGAGATTGGTATCTGCTAGGAAGGTACGACATGCATCATAAAAAAAAAATGCGTCTGTGTGAAACTTCTTTGGACGCAATGAGAATAAAATTTCAAGATCAAAGGACATGGGTGGTTTTGGGCCTGATCTGTTACAGAAATGAAAGCTTAACTAAAAATAAGTGTTTATTTTTATATTTTGTTTCACTATTTATCTTTGAGATTTACAATTAAAATAATAAGTACAATATAAGCAGATAACATGAACAAGACATTTCAATGAAACGCATACTATTGTCTTGGTCTGGTCTGACTATGGTCTTGTGCCAAATATGTAAAAAAGGTTCTCTTGGATACCAATTAGTCTGGAACATTGCTAACAATTCCTTAATTACATGTATCGATACGTATAGGTATTATTTATATTGATAAAATAAACGGTAATAGCTATTGGATCATACCGCCATACTTAATCTCATAGTCATAAAAACTAGGATTTTACTTAAACGCAACTGAGAATAAAGAAATAAAAAAGTCGTAATTAAATACTCATGAAATACCCTATCACACCATACCAATTTCTTAAATGTAACGACCAACAAAATTCGGGGCCATGCATTGTACGGGCGATTGCCAGTCTCCTTTAAGTGCAACGTTTTATTACTGAGGTTTCATGTGTAACGTTGCGTGACGCGGCTGCGCGGGCAAGTTTCGCTTCTGTCACGTGTACTTTGTATGTAGTTGCATGCGGTCTCATCTTTTTATTTCTTAGTTTCTCAAAATGCAGATTCTATTGAAAAGAAATATCGCAGTGGCAACCTCACACAAGTTCCAAACACCTTACCCGGCCTGACACGGGGCTCGCGAAACCCTCTTTACTGGTCTGCAAACAGACCCATTTAATATTTCGCATGTATGTAATAATTTACATTCCCGCATGTTGTTAATTGGTATGAACTAAAAGTAATTTTACTATACTTAATGAATCGAACAATGATATTAAACCATAGATATGTTACGTCCATATTAAATGGCGCGCAAAATTCAGTCTCGCCTGCTCACTTATGTCGTAAGAAAGAAGATACAAAAACTACACGAGTAAAAGAGATATAGCTGGATAGCTCCAGGCGAACTATTGCAAGGTGCTACAATTGGGGGAGTTTTGGTTCTTACTTTCGGCGCGCATGTAACATATCTACTTCTTTTTAATATTTAATATCATTGGAATCGAATGTGATGGCACACTTTAGTACTAAAGGTGTCAATAATATAACACAGTAATAATACAAACCAATAATAATTAAATCCACATAAATCTTTATAAAATTAAAACAAAAAAAAAAAAATAACACTTATAAAGATCCGTCTGAAGGCCGGCTTAAGTTATTTAAATACGCTCACTTGTGGCTCCGTACCCTTGAATACAGGATGAGCATCAATTAAGCAGCCTCCTCGACACGGTCCCGCTACAATTATTATATAGACCAACCCCTCGCAGCCGACAGAGAAACCTTTATTTTATTATTTATAGATTAAACAGAATGAAGCACAAACTTGGCGTTGTTTTTTATTAATAGTGGTGTGGGAGCTTCAATTGTTAACTATGAGGCTATGTAGCTCACATATTTGTAAAATTCGTTAACAATGACTTTAGTTGGTCGACAACCAATCTCGGGATACGCGCAAGACAAGCATTGTACGAGACCGAGCAAATAGGGGGTGGAATGAATCCGATAGCACAAGTGAACGTTTTACACCCACCTACACTACAAAATGTATGATTTTACATCACTCGTATGTTGGGCTTTGATCTTAAGTGTCATTTTGACCAAAGATTTAAATCAAGGTTTTGGTTTTGACAACTCTTGTGACACATGATATACCTATACATTTTGGCAGCTTCCTAGCTATGGGAAACAACTCAAAATAACAAAAGAATACGGACTTAAGATTCCCTGTGCTGAGAGTGCAATTACAAATAGAGATCTCATTCAAAATCTGCAAACTATATAAATTGTCTATCATCATCGTAGTTAAAGAACTTACATGCCGTGTGTCTATGTCTTTCTGGGCGGAATTTGCCAGTACTCACCACGCTTTGCAGGCACATATTCTGCGCGGCTGTTCCATAGAAGGGATGCTGTTGCCTATCCCTCTGGTTTAGAGTCCCTTAGTCTCCTTTTACGATATCCATGGTAAGAGATGAAGTGGTGCCATATTCTCAATCCAGACACCACACGGAAAAAACTGTCTATACCTTCCTCAAATTATGTCTTTCAGCTATTTACTTATATATGCAGAAGCTGATTGATCGACTGACTAACTTATCAACGCATGGCTCAAACTGCTGCTGGATATATCAAAAGGCAATTTATAACATAAAAGTACTCCATCAATTTTCGGATTGACTTTCCCAATTAAAAAAGAGGTTATTAATTTCTTATTGATCAATTAATTCTTTCAGCGCCTTCTCAAATCAAATGAATATTTTACACCCTATTCAAATTTAATATTTAAGAAAAGCCTCTGATTTTACGAACAGTATTAAAATTTAAAAGTATATAACAACTGCCAAATTTTCTTAGTATCTAGTACCTACGTGGGATACTTCATAATGGGATTTCATTAATTACAAAATAAGGGAAATATATGAACAAAGTATTTGCGAAAGCGTTTGTATTTCCGAAATAAATTGGGTAAAGTGTGCGCAATAAACTGGATTTTAGGGACTGGTTACATTTTAACAGTATTCTGAGGGTTAAAGCTCGTAAGTCCGGGGCTTGGCGCTACAGCCCATTTTATGGCTGGCTACTCCCAGGGCGACATTACCACCGCCAAATCGCAATATTTGCTTATTATTACCTTGTTCTTTTGTACAATAACCGCATTTTTCCCAATACACATTACCCAATACCAAAGGAATGTATGTAACACCAGCCGATTTTTTATACGACTTGCCATTAGCTCGTTGTGAATAATATTTGGAATTCAGATTTGTCAGTGTGTATTGCGAGGGACATTTGGAGGTATCAAATTGATCGAATTTTGTTAGAAATTACTATAGCCTAACTTTTATCTATTTTGTATTGTTTATTTGTCTACAATAAGTAAACAAATTATAAAGTCAAAGTCAAATTGTTTTTATTTATGTACACCATTTGCTGGCACTTACGAATAGTCAGAATTTAAATAGTTGCACGGTTCCAAGTCGTTGTTCCTATGGAGAAGGACCGGCAAGAAACTCCATGGATATACTTTTTTGAAATAATATATGACAGTATTACAGTCTTCAATATAATCGTAAAAACGATGTGAGGATAATGCATGCCAATGTGCGGGATAAATACACACATATTTATGCACAATGATAATTAAATGCGTTACAATTAGATTGCTATAACAGTTATAAGCTACCAGTCCCAACAGAGGGCACCCGTTCACGGGCATAACGCATGCATTAGCATAGCTCAGCTCAACCATAATGCAGATCATATATATATAAGCAGCGATAGCCCAGTGGTTGAAAGCTTGCCTTCCATACAGCCCGCATCTCTGACTTTACGGATTCACGTGTAGAAAGAATTTGATTATCACTTGCGTTAACGATGAAGAAAAATATCGTGAGGAAACCTGCACATCTGAGAGTTCTCCAAAATGTTCTCAATGGTGTATATAGTCCACCAACCTACACTAGGCCAGCGTAGTGGACTAAATAAAGCTGAAACTTTCTCATCGTCAGAAAAGGCGCATGCCCAGCACTGCGACAGTAATGAGCACATTATATTTAACTAAAAGCAGCCTATCTGACGCCCACAAAATTTAAAAAAGTATATCGATCGCGCGCGTTTCTAGGACCACTTGGTGGACTTAATTAAAAGACGGCTGACACTTTTAATATTGTTCTAAAACATCAGAGACCAATTACTGTAGCTAAAAGTAATACGATTCATTCTGAATATTGAAATTTACGACAAGTATTATTCAAAGAACGAGAAGTATAATCCTCAGACTTAGGAACTTTTAATGAAATATAGAAAAAGGAAGATTGTCGTAAATTTTACCGCAAAGTTGGAAGCTAAGGGAAATTTGTAGCGGGGCCTACGTTGCCGACACCGGGGTTCGTCTTGTCACTGAATGAGTAGTGTGCAATGCTCCAAGAGAACACAGCCTGATTTAAATTGTGATTGTAGAGATAGAGGTCTTTTCTGAAGGTATTTTTCTATTTTATCTACTGTACTAAAATCCACTTTGGTTAATTCGTCACAGAAATAATTTTCCTGTGTTTTATTCCAACACAGTTAAGTATTTGTCTTAATTAAAAGTGTCAGCAATAAAATGCTGTTAAGGTTGTTTTTAGATTTGATAGATACTTTGTTTAACATCAGTTCAAATTGTCAGTGACACGTATATAATGAAGAAAAGTGAGGCGAGACTTCGGATGAACGACACGTCTCTACACCATTAATCACTTGAAGGTAAGTATCAGACACTCAGGTAACACTCTATCTTTGCCAAATAATTTCGCAGTATACAAATCACTTGTATAATATATATGAACTTAATAAGAACAAGCTTTACTTGATAACCATATTCTGTTATTTGTTAATTCGGGAGACGGAATTATATCATCATCATTTCATCCGAATAAAGTCCACTGTTGGACACAGACCAGATCGCCACAACGACAAGGCTGGGCGTGTTGTGTCCTCATTAGTATAATCGCTATGCTTGGCAGGCGAGTTAGCGATCCCAGATTACTTGTCAATGTACTCGAAGGACGCTGCTGCCAATCCTTTGGTTAAACCCATAGTCGTCTTTTACTACACCCACGGGATAAGATGGACTGATACTATTCTTCCCCGGCACCGGAATGATATGTATGGAATGATATATTGATGACGTGCCAATGCTTTTTAAATTTATCCGCGGGCCGGATAATGACTCTCCAGGGGATATGCATGTCAGCTTAAGTTTCTTTCATCATAACATGAGTTAGTGTGAAGGAAAATTGAGCAAGTACCTAACGTAAGTTATAAAGTCCATTTTTATTTAAATTAAACTCTTTTTTGTATTGAATTACCTACTATGGACACATGTCACAAAGCTGCCAATCCGAAAAACTACTGTAACTATGTGTGCATCAAATCAAATCAATATTAGATTATAGTTCTTTAAATTACTACGTATTACTACTTGGGCCACGGCATCATATTCTACCCCTAACATTCTCAGTAAAAAGTACAGGGTTGGAACAAAATATTAATTGCTTTTGCGGCTCGTAATATATTACCAACGTATTTTTTTCACAAAAAATGTTTCGTGGGTGCCCTTCATGTTTCCCTTATGGAATGGCATTGCATCACCTGCTTGAATAATTTGAATATATAGTACTAACACTGGCTCTCACCAACATAGATTAATGGTGAGCTGTCCGTTGAGATAATTCCGATTTTTGTTTCTGCTACGTGTTATGACTGCAAACAAAATACGTTTTCTTTCAAGATTTACTCTACTATCTTAACAATTCGAAGAATTACGGCCTAAAATACATTTTGAGCGATAGGGCGCAACGTGATTTATCAGTATCAAACGATGAAGTTGCTCGATGGAGATGAATGTCAGCGTATCTTTCACTTCATTTTGTTCTATACCTTACGTTGTGACTACCAAGCTGACAAAGATTTTGCCATCATAAATTATGAGGTAATTTTCGTTATCAATGTCTGGATATTATTCAACGTGGGAAATGTTTTAAAATCGTCTCGTTTAATGTACTGTGAAGGGGTAATGAGCTGCTGCATAACTCTAAACAAAATCAAATACAGCTACGTCGTATCTATAAAGCCCTTTTTATAAACATTGAATACAGGCCAAGATAAATATTTATAAGTACAATTAAATATTTTGGACTAAATCACAGAATTAAGATTTAACGAAGCCAAGAATTACTAAACCCAGTTTTCAACATTAACTGAATTTTCAGAAATGAAAGACGTTATTAAAGCAAACTAAATATTTGTTATAAAGTTCTAAATGAAGTTGAGTCCATTGTTGGCTGGCGTGGCGGGATGGTGCTTGACGTAGATATTATTTGTGTAGGCATCCGGCGGATATCCGACTAAGGGATCGGTTACTCACAGTTCATTAGAGGTTTGAACGGCGACCCTAGCATATTCATTAAGTAATATTTTACAGACGGCAGGGTTCGATTGCGATTGGCTTCCTGCGCCTCAGATGCCGGATTCGATCCTCGCACTGAACAAAGATTTGTATAGCCTACATGTAGTGTGTCTAACAGACACTGTCTGTAAACTGTATCTACCCACGACACACGGGGAATACGAGTGTATCGAGGGCATCGTTTAAATATATACTCGTATATATATATGGCTGTAGACCTCCAATAGCCGTGTGGTGCCGGCTACGAATAGCACCAACCCATCTCATCCCGTGCGTGTCGTAAAAGGTGATTATGGGATTGGAGGATGAGCAGCAGCGTCCTTCGAATACATTAACAACTCAACTGCGACCGCCAACCCACCAGCCAAGCGTGGCGATTATGGCAAAACTTCTCAATGACCACACTACACCCTTAGACGGGTCATTGTGGTGATCTTTATGTATTACGGCTATGGCTTGTGTCCAGCATTGGACTTTATTTGGCTGAAATGATGATAATTATATATATATAGCTTAGTATTATACTCCAATTTTACATAAGTGCTACTCAACGGCATATAAACGGGAATAAAAACAACATTACACATCTCAAGCGTAAAAATATACCATATTTTGGAATTTCTTTATTTGAAACACATAATATCTATACAGATATATAGTAATTTTTACGTCAAAAACGGAAAGTGGCCAGTTTTTGGCTTACTAATACTTACGGAGTAAGCATTGAGACGCATGCTATAAAACATTTTGTTTTGAGAGCCATTTTAATTATTACTGTAGACATAAATTGAATAAAAAGACCTTTTCCGTACACAAATTAGAATAAAGCCTACGCCTCGACATATCACACATCGTGTCTATAAATACATACTCACAAAATGACAAAAAAATACTCTGTCACAGAATAATATGATTGATAGCGTCGAGGGTCCTGACATCGTTTCATTTGCCCATCCTTGTACATAAGCGGATTTGACATCAAGGCTGTCATAAGATTTCATACCTATGTGAAATAAAAGTAAAAGAAAAAACAAATATTATGTAGCATTACATAAAACAAAAATTCATGTACACAAATTGGCGATATTAACGAATGTCGCAAGTACAATTACAATACAATGTGGCTAGTATTCATATTCCTCATGTATGCTAAAAATAAACCATCGCACACATAAATAGCAGACAGAATTGAAATTCCACTTCCATATTGCTCGATTTTTATTCGGGAATTTTATGTATAAAGAAATTGGTAGATAGAAAGCTTTAACAGTGTATTGTAAGTCGGGGGGATGTAAGCTTCAATGTAGGTAGATAACAAAATGTAAGACGTATATGGAAGATGGGCGGCCGGCGGCTGATGAGGTGGCGAGATGGATCGTTAGCGCCGCGTGCGCCCTTCCCTGACCACTGCACGCGGGGCTGAAGCTCAGAACATTTTGATATTATGATTTCCATACTAACTTGAATTTAGTTATAAATAAAGATATTGTTGTACCAAATAAGACCACACACTTACTAGTCAGCTAAGCCCCTACTTTTTAATCAAGGGATTGGAATGTAAATTGTGGAGAAATTCTTTAATTACTGTATTTATATTATATACTTATGGAGTCTGTTTCTGTGAGTAAAACAACTACTATTGCGGCATTATATTTCTGTGCATTGGAGGAAGCTACGAAGCTTAGTTTTTCGGTGACGATCGGCTTTCTCTGAGCGAACCCTCGAATCACGATGTACGACGAGGGGGCGTCATTGCGACCATTGTTTGGGGGGCATACATAATCTATACACGTACCCCAGATTAAAATGGGTGGCGATTCGCTGCAACGGAGTTTGGCAGATTAAAAGAAGACCTCATCGGCTACCAGGTTATTGGTTCCTTTCCTTTTATGCAATCAGTGGCCACGAGAATCATATCTGGTCTAAGAAAGATTTCTAGAAAAAAACAACCAGCGTCGGCCGTTTAAATAAAGAATAATAGAAATAAAATTAAAGTCCATTTTTTTTTTTTTTTTTTTTTTTTTTTTTTTTTTTTTTTTTTTTTTTTTAAACGTTGAAACGTTGCCCCACACTAGGATTTCTCCTGTGTCGTGGGTGCGTTTACAGACATGAATTCCACATACAATACACCCAGACCCGGAACAACTATCTGCAGATCATACAAATATTTGTTCCGTGTGGGAATCGAACCCACGACCCAGAGCGCAGCAGTCGACTGTATCAGCCACTGCACCAACCGTATCTGTGTAGGTTTATAATATATTTTCCTAATTACTGTTATTTAGCAGAAGCAAATGGAAGTCCTTTAATTATCCATGTAATTATTGGGATTTTATAACAACATTTTTTCATTGGTATGTTTTGAGCCCGGATTTTTTTTGAGAAATCTTAGGACAAGCAGAATAAGCCTGTTCGTGTGCCCTGGTTTGATGACAGTAAACTTAAGCTTAGTAGAAATTACATGAAGTTAGTATCAAGACTTCGTTGTGGACACTATCCAACGGCAAATTTTGCATAGGCTGAGTCTCCAAACTACTATAGCACCACTGTTACTATAATAAAAATGAAGATGTACAATGTTTGCTGATATAATTTATCCGAAATAAAGATGAAAGAGAGAGAGTCAATGATTAACGAGTTTAAACTAAATATCTTAGATGTGGGTCTAATTCACAAAATATTATGTGCTCCAAAGTCAGATGTCGGGAAAGCTACTTTTTTGATTAAAGATATTCATCGATGACTCTTGTAGTACAGAGAATTGTTTTTATTAATTATTTATTTGGAAAATGTTATAAGGTACTCATATACATGTGATTAATACGCCGAAATAATAAAGGAGAATAGTAAAAATAAGTACTAAACGCATGTAATCAATTTCTAATCATGACCAAGACAATTCAAAAGCTGGGATAATCAAAACGAGCAGGAGGAAATTATTACCATGATCATTATTCAATCTCATTGTTAACGGTGGCCTTAGTTGAAAGCTATATCTTAAGTAGAAATTAAATGTATTTGTATCATCTACTGAGAATGTTTGATAAAAATTCCATTAGGTCAAAGATACGAATCCCTACCAGTCTCAACACTCTGATTCGTTTAGTCCTGCAATACAATATTGTTTTTCACATTTTCGTTTGTGCCATATGCGGAGGTCCCTCAAAGGAAGCTCGTAATTAAGTTCAGTCGAGTTTCTTCAATACGACGGCAAGTAAACGATATTGGCCTTCGAATCGGTTACATTGCAAATTGTTTGTCCGGGTATCATCTTTTGCTTCATGTTTCATGCAATATTTTTTTTACTAAATGTTATAAGATTTTTTATCATCATAAGACTTCCATCGTATTATAATATGAATTCGTAAACATTGTATAAGAATTCAGGGCGTATCGCAGCCGACGATCTAAACGCTACTTTTTATGCTAAGAAGGGGAAGCGGTCGGTAATCTGCGGTAAGTGTGGCAGGTGCTACGCGAGCGCTACGAGTGTGCTACAAGTCTACGACAGTACGACACCCCCGTATTCCGCACAATGAGCCACTTCTAACGTTGTGTAAAGGCAGATAATAGAATATTATCATAACTCATGAAACTGGGTCTAACATACATGTATAATGTATACGTAACGTATACGTTTATTTATGATATTTTTATATACATAATAATGTTTATGTAAGTTTATACATATATTTGTATTTTTTACTCTGTGTAAATAAATATCATCGCATCTATACTTCTCACTCTTACTTTGTTGATGCATCTACCTTGTTGTCTTTGCATCACAAAGGTCGTCTGGGAGAAAATGCCTATGGCATTAAGACCGCCTTTGTACATTATTGTACATTCAGAATAAATAAATAAATTAACCATTAAGGTATTTGCACGAACAGCATTTACTTGTACATCACATATCGCAGCTTTATAGTCATTTATTACGACACTGCGACCACTCAGTGTCTCCGAGAATACGTGTAGCTGTTGGTTCCGGTTATCACATGAATACCCATGACAGTCATTACGGGCAGTTAGCTGCTTGAAAGTCAGCCTATTGATCAAATCTAGGGCGGTATATGCCAATATTTCGGTTGCGAAGGTCAGCGGGCAGTCGCTCTTCGCCTTCTGCCCTTAAACGTTGAATAAATCTGAAAGTTTTCCATAAGCAGTGTCCTAAAGTTCCATATTTTAAGCATGCGTTGCAACTCGGGAGCGTCGTTAAAATCGTTAAATTGCAACAGAGAGAAGTAAAGCATCTAGGTAAGGGAATAATATCAACAATTCTCTCGCTAAGCACTGTGATTATAAAAGTGTTCCCACAAGACCATGCTTTATGAGCCTCTGAAAATCTGCGGTGTGTACATAGTAAAAAAGAAGGATTTCCGCCTAAAGGTGATATTTGACGATCAAAATGCGTCATACTGCCGGGACGTCTCCCTTGGACCGATATGACATTAGAAATAAGAGAACTTTGCCGTAAGATATAGCAGGGTAATAGCTTAACTTATATAAAATCTGTCATGAATTTTCCACATCAAATTCGGTACATTTTACCAGATCATATCAGATCGTGTATACTTTATCTGGCTTTGTGGCTTTATCGGTACAATTTAACGTCAATTCATTTCATGAAACTTGTTGTACCGGCTTTATCTTTGTTGACGGACATAAATTGTACTAAATTGCAGTAATTAGATACCACGGTATCTTAGTTGGATCGTTGGATTATTTATGAGAAGTGTGTATTTAGGAATCATATATTTTTACATGTCTTAATTTAAAAAAATGCCTTCAGCGGGTTGTGCTGACTATAAGTTGTATGTTGTATAAGTAATCTGTACAATTTTGGTACAAGATACCCAAAAAGCCTGAGGTAATGACTGCATTAAAAAAACGTTCCCCTAGAGTGAGATGATTTATTCAAAAAACATTATTCCCCTAGAAAAGTCGATGTAACGTTACCATTTCGCCATCTACTTCGGCGCCAACCGCATACATACGTTAGATTATTGGACACTTGTGATAAATTGAATACAAAGCGGCCTACTCAAAGCACTGCTTGCAGGGCCCTACATGCCGTATCTCTGCCGGATTGTATGGTGTGAAAGTTTGCAGAGCCGATACAAACACGCAGCATCTCTGCCAGATTGAAGCAGTGCTTTGAGCCGTTTAATATGTATTTTCTTGTAATGGTGTTGGAGTCGAAGTAGATCTTATAAATAATCAATATTCGAGGTAATTTTAAGTGAAATTATATCAAATATTCAATTGACAGGAAATCGGAAGATTTATGTAATTTTATATACCTATCATATATTTTTTTACTCAAGATATAGTAAGAAACACCAATTGTAGATCGAAGAGATCAATCATAAGTCAGCATGCATGTAATTATCATCATTATCAAATCAGCCGAAGAACGTCCACTGCTGAATCGTAGATTTCCACAACGACCGTGCACATGCTACCCGCACCCAACGAGACCCTCCCACACTACGTGGTCTCCACTTAAGAATCTTTGTGACATTAGTTCTACGAGACCTTTGCCACTTGAGATTACTAATCGTCTCAGCTATATTGGCAACTTTAGTTCTCTATATCTACTTGTTTATGATTCAATCTCCTAGGAGGAATACTAAGCATAGCATAGCTCTCTCCTTAGCTCACTGAGTGATCTTGAGTTTTCTTGTGAGGTTTATAGTGACCGACCACGACTCTGTGCCATTATGTCATCTCTGGTAATACGCACTTGTTAAATACTTTCGTCTTGAGGCACTGCGGTGTTGTTTATATTATTTATTTTATTGTACGAATAGACGTTGCAAATTTCCCGAACTTTCTTATGAGGCCCATAGTGAGAAACAGCGTGTATGGTAGGATATAGAGCCAACGTTACTCACTAATACTATGTATCTCGTCACTACTGCACATTCACACATCGTGACTACATTTTAAACGAACAAAAAAAAGATTAACTATCTAATTGAAATTGATGATGTTGGGATTTATTTTCACTTCCGCTTAAATTGAGAACTTGTTAGTCGTAGTTAGGAAGCATGTGTTGAGAACATCACTACGCCGGGGCGACCGCGGGCGGAGCAGCGGGGCGCGAGGCGGCGGCGCGTCGCGGCGCGCGCGCTCGCCGGCTGACAGATCGACAGACGACACTGCGTCATCGTCCGCCTTCCGCACACCACGTCACTTATTTTATACTAGAATCATTCATTGTTGCAACCGTCCTGTATAACCTATTTATTACACCCCACACTTCGGTGGCTTATGGGAGTCTGCCGTCAAATCCATAAAGCACCATCTAAGGCGTATACTAGGCTTCGCACATCTCACATATGAAGAGATGTCTACGTGTCTGATTCAGGTCGAAGCAATATTAAACTCCCGTCCTCTCACTCCTGCTCATTTCCTTATTGGGAGATCTCTCACTTCCTTGCCGCATCCGCAAGTCACCAACCAGAACATCACCAACATGCAACGCTTCCAACGTATAGAGCACTTGAAGCAACAGTTTTGGAATAGATTCTCTAACGAGTATATCTTTTACCTCCAACAGAGAACGAAGTGGACGGCCTCCGATGGTGAGCTTAAGGAGGGAGCCTTGGTGGTACTAAAGGATCGACATACAGCGCCGCTAATGTGGCCTCTCGGTCGTATTGTAAATCTCATACCTGGGAGAGACGGCATATGTAGAGTCGCAGACATCAAGACGAAGAAGGGGCTCGTCCGACGTGCTTATAACACCATATGTCCTCTTCCAGTCTGATCCTTGAATACAAGTCTTCAACGCCGGGAGCATGTTGAGAACATCACTACGCCGGGGCGACCGCGGGTGGAGCAGCGGGGCGCGAGGCGGCGACGGGTCGCTGCGCGCGCGCTCGCCGGCTGACAGATCGACAGACCACACTGCGTCATCGTCCGCCTTCCGCACACCACGTCACTTATTTTATACTAGAATCATTCATTGTTGCAACCGTCCTGTATAACCTATTTATTACAGTCCACTATTGAAACCACAGTATTTTCTTCCTACTACCACCCGTAGGATATATTCACTCCTTTCTACATGTGAAACATTTATTTTTTATTTATATCTCGAACATTATTCATAAGGTTTCTTAAAGGCACACACTACAATATAATGTATTCCAACTTGCAAAACTGTGTAAAGGTAAAGTAAGGGAACCTGCTCGTTAATATTAAATAAAAAATATCAATAACGAAGGTTAAAATAGGTATAAAGATTAAGAAAGGTTTTACTGGTGGTAGATCTATTATTGCAAGAGGCTAGCTAGGTAGGTAGGACCAGTCTCTAATGTGATCATACGAGGACCTGGAGCCTCCCTTAGGTGCCGAAGATGACCGCCCCAGTGGTTTTAGCCGGTAGGTCCGGCATACCCCTTCGCCCTTCCCCGGGGCGAAGGAAGTTCATGAAGAATTTCCACTGGGCATCTATAAAAAAAAAAAAGGTAAACAGTAGTGTTTAAACATTAGACATTCTGTGCTTCGGTTTGAAGGGCACCGTAGTTAGTAAAATTACTGGCCACAAGATACTAAGTAACTAATGTCTCGAGGTGGTCACACGGGACTAGTCCTGGGTAGCATTACAATTGTCATGGAAAGGCATGACGTTTACTACCAGCCGAATTACAGGATCGTCTCGTCACCAAGTCATATAAAAAAAAAGTTATGGCTGATTGAGCTACCCGTCATATTTAATTGGACAATTATTATAGTGGATAGGAACGGTAAATTGTTTTTTCTTATTCAATATAAATTTTAAATATTTATTACAATTGTAGGGGAAAATGATATCCCACTTGGTGCTTCACGCGAACAGCTGACTTAATGGCAAGGTGACCACAGCGAAAGCAGAGACCGCAGCATTTAACCTCTGAAAAGCATACTCCCACTAACTCTATCTCTCATCTAACTCCCACATGCGCATCCCCATTGCACTGGAAATACCTCCAAGGTCTGGGCTGCAGAAGCTTGACCTGCGCTGATACCTAGCCAACCAGCAAGCTGCATACGCTGGAGAAGCATTTGAGCAACGCAGCGCGTTGATCTCGTCACGGTAGTCAAATTCAGTAAACTCGCTCCCAGCTGTCCATAATACGGGGTGAGAGTGCGTAGGAAGTCGTCGCCTACTTTTGCGAATAAGTGGTGTACGCAAAGGAGAAAGAGAACGGGTGAGGGAGGCGACCAAGTCTCCCACCTTCCGCAGAAGACAGTTCTGCGGCAGTCCGTCACCTGACCAGAGATGGTGGTGCGTCGTATTTCACGCATGCCATTCCACTGGGCAAACGGTATTAATCACAAATTTTAATCTGAACTTTAAGCTGTCTTATGGTGTCAATAAGATCACAGTCTGTATTTACAACCATCAACTACATAAATAAGGTTTGATCCAAATTAATCGTGCGTCTAAACTTAATATTCCTATCCGGAAGAAAGGATTATTTATGTTAAGTATAATATATTAGTCTTAATCTACTTAGGCACATGAGGCAATTTTAACCCCAACTTGTGTAATCTATATCATTACCTGACAACCCTAATAAAGAATGGTTTATGTCCCCGAACCTACAAAAATAAACTTAGGAAACGAACACATTTCATGACGTAGGGGATTTTTCCAATTTCACCTGTAAATGGGTGAAAAAGGGATGATTTATTTTTCGTAAAGAAAACGTTATTACACTTGTTAAGTATACGAATAGTTTATCATATACTGTGGAAATTATAGTTGCTAAGAAATACTAGGCAGATTTCATAGGCGGATATGCTACTCAAAATTGTACCTAAGGGAGCACTTACCTAGGAGTGTTGAAAACATTTTAATTACATTCTGCTGCATAACCATAAACGATTATAACGTTAAAAAAATACTGATACGCTTGTCAACTTTGTTCAGTAATACAAAAGTGTCTAATTTCCTAAAGCTGCGCTACGAAACTTGTTTGTTATAATCGAATATATTCCCCCATTCTATATCGTTAAAGTTTTCCTAACCATTAAAAATGCACGGTATAAGCGTATAAGCACCAGGAACTGTATTAATTCGATCAACTGCTGTACATAAGTAGGCCACCCCCAAAGACCGACACAACGGCTGGTCTGGGTTTATGGTACACATACTTACTCATTGGTAGGGTTAGCCATAATCACCAAGCTTGGCAGGCAGATTGGCGATCGCTTGGTAAAACTCGAAAGACGCTGCTACCCTTCCTCCGACTAATATCATAGTCACATTTTATGATACCCATGGGAAGAGATGGGGTGGTGCTATTCTTAGCCGGGATCACACGGTTAAGGCATCAGGCACTGTGTGGTTTATCCCAACTGTCCGTGAAAGACACACTACACTTGCTATCCTCCATATCCAATATGAGAATGACATCAAAAAGCTATGAGGAAAAGATAACTTGTATTTAGTAACATCTGATCTTCGCCTCAGTTGGATCCACATAAGTTTTCACAGCATAAAATGAAAGGAATTCTTCCACAATATATTCACCACAAAAAGTTAAACAAGTCTAAATAATGAAAACAACGATACATCCATAATGATTTTTACAAACTCGAGCCCTCCAACTTTTCGAACCATGTTCGAGATCCCTCAATTGCTCTCAGATAACAAATTCTGTACAAATATTAATTTATCTATGGTAAAAAGGGTAGTGGAACAATGTGTTCAGATCGCGGCAAGCCGCTCAGAAAATCAATAAATGATATATAAAGAACATCTTTGCCGCGGAGGCTGTATTATTTACGTACTTACACATTTTAAACGAGACCTCGTTCGTAACAAACTTTCGAGTAGTTCCGCATTCAATATTCATAACGTGGATGTCTAGGTTATGAATGGGTGAAGGAACCAGCTACGATAAGTTCAGGCTATCATATCATCAGCATCATCATATCTGCCAAAAAGTAACTATTCCCCTTGTTCTTTTGTATATGAAACGGAAGTACCCATTTTTAAATATTATATGTAACAGACTGACGTGTTGTTGGGGAGTTTGCTGCGCCGTTTCTTCTCCCCAACTTAAACTAGGAAGCGGTGAAGGGTGGGCTTATGGGATGCGGTTTTCTTAATGTTAAAAGTTAAAAAAAAAAAAATTTTAAAGTAATTTCTTTGTCTATTTCGACTAAATGATTTTTCATTTCAACGTCCACTGCTAAACAAAAGCCTTCTAATTTATTTCCACAATTGTGCAGTCTTTTAGGGGAAAATCGCCAGTACTCAACATGCTTTGCAGGCGGTATAGTGAGCACAGTATTACTACTGTTCCAAATAAGTGATGCTGCTGCTCATTTCACTGGCTTAGAGTTCCTTAGTCGCTTTTTACGACCTCCTTGGGATAAAATGGAGAGGTGCTATATTCCTAATCCGGTAACCACACGGAAGTGCACTAGCTAGTGAAATTATCAAACATAAAAGACTAAATAATGTATCGAAGCGACGAGCGCAATATGGTGCCACGCAGGACTAGTCCTGGGTAGCATTACAATTGTTATGCGCAGGCATGCCATACCATCAGGTGAATGACATGCTCGAATTGTCACCGTTGTAAAAAAGATCCCTCCGTACTTCAAAGAGCACACTATCCCGGCTGTCGTCACGGGATGTCAAACGCTCGAATTTCTGAAAACAGTTCTGTAACTAAGATAATTGATATACCTCAGTAATTGGGTTTATTCATAATCAACCCATTACCGTCCCACTGATGGGCACGGGCCTTTTCTCAAGATGAGAAAGGTTAGGCTTTAGTACACCACGCTGGCCTAGTGCGGGTTGGCGGACTACACACACAATTTAGAACATTTTGGAGCACTCTCAAGTGTGCAGGTTTCCTCACGATGTTTTCCTTCACCGTTGACGCAAGTAATAATCATATTCTGATCCGCACATGAATTCGAAAAGTAGTAGAGATCTGTAGAGACGGTGGACATCGTCAAACGGTCCTCCAAGATTGGGTAGCAGTCGGTGTAGTGCCACCCTCTCGACTCGGGGGACAAGGCAATGGAAGTGCTGTTCTAGGCCCCAACGACTGTCCAGGGTGAGCCCCAGGTACTTCATGTCCCGGCCCACCCCAATCGCATGTTACCAACGCGTTTCCACGAACTGGGTGGTTCTCTGCTCCTGGGCAGTTTGTATAACCATAGCGCCTCGGTTTTTCAGGCGCTATCCGTAGCGTGGATTTTGGCCACGACTATTGCCACCGCTTGCTTGGCAAGCCAGGTCAAGCTAATACGAGAGTGTCGTCAGCGTAACAGACTAAGTTGACGCCAGAAAGAAAAACGAGGCGAGGTTCCATAAGAGGAAACCGAGAACTGACTTCTGCGGAACCCTGCACGTAACTTCCCGCCGCTTTACGCTACTGTCTCTGCCGTAACGAATGTGCCTATCGTGCAGATAAGTCCCTATGATGAATGCGTGCCAGGGAAATATGCGTCTCATTTGTACTGTCACCCACATCGTTACTCAACCGCAACTCACAAAATATCTGTAACTGATCGATATACTAAAAGAACTGCATAGTCAATGTCGTCAAGTATCATAGAAACATTATTTGTCATATTTATATACTATAGAGACTTCTACGTAAATAAACTATCCAAACACAATGACATAGGATGTTTTGTAATACAATTTTAGTCGCAGGACTGCAAGTCATCGGCAACACCAGCAAACTTCTTTCCTTTAAAGATAATCTTACCATTAGCCTGAGTGGACGAGGGGACAGTGAAATAAAACACTCTTTAAATAAAAGATGACTCGTGAGGAGCACCAAGACGCCCGTCAAATGGCGAGCCGGTAATGGTCGCCGCTCAAAGCCTTCGCATTTAGGCAACTTTACTTTGAATGTTTAAAATCGGATAATTTGTTTACAAATAATATTAGACCTGTTTTTAACGACGGCATTTGGCATACACCTTCGTCGAATTAAATATTTCGACTTAAGAACAAAACGCTGAGACTGTTAAAAGCTTTGGGGTCACCCACATATTGGGTAAACCATAAACGAGAGTAGGGTGCTCTGCTTTTGTTAAATATTTAGAAGGGATAAGTATCAACAGTAATATGCCTTGATATTGCTTGGGAACAGATGGAGTAGTTAAATAATCGGTTCAGAGGTCAGAGTTGTATTTAGCCATGGTCTACAAGTACCTAACACACCTAATTAAGTTTACCTAAAGCTAATTGAATATCGCCACAATCACAAAACATTATTGCACAGTTACTTAGTCGAATCAATGCTTATCAATCCATCTTAAAACAAGGTACCTATATCAAAAGACCGTAGTCAAGAATCGATTCTTTATCAACTGATTCTACATTTCCTGAGCTTGTGTTATTTGCAGGTCAATCAATACTAGGCTCCACTATAATATGAATAATATATGCGTAGACTTCAAGAATCGATACATTCTGCCTATCATACCCTTGCTAAAAGTGTAGGTAACACAAAGAAAAATAATGTTCAGCCAAACGCGACAAACGTGACAATGAAAAATTATATATTTTTATATATAATTTTTCATTGTCACGTTTGTATATGTTATAACGTTTAGTTATTATATACGACTTTATACATTTATGTAATAACGAAATTCTAGGCTTTATATAAAATGTTAAACAGTGTTGCAGTTTTATTTATGCATAATGAATTTAATCAGTAACAAGCTTGGCACAATAAGAAAATCTACTTGATGTAAAATAAAATGAAATAATACTTTTACGTCATATAGGTATGGATGGAACAAAGTGCACCGCCGCTGCAGCGCTCGTGACGTCACGCATCGCCCGGCCAGCACTAGGCAAGGGGATATTTATAATGTGAACGGATGCTACAAGGAAGGCAAGGCCATGACCGACTTGGGTGACCGATATCCGTGCTCCCCTGTGCCTGCCCTAGGGCTGCCATTAGCGTTGAATACGCCCCAACAAACTTATATATCATTTAGATTCTAGAGTTTCCGACGGCATTTAGATGTTTTGAATTTTTGTGTTTGTAAAAGCACCCACGACACAGGAGTAATCCTAGCGTGGGACAATGATTATAAAAAAAAAAACAATCAATTTTTCATTTGTGTATAATGAGATTGTAATGTAATAAGATTCTTAAAACAATCGCATACACATAGTTAAACACACCACATATATAAGTACATATCACTCATTCGCAACTCGCATCTCTCAGTACAACACAATACATATACTTTATTAATTCCGAATGGTGCAATAGGAACGCTGAGAAAAACCCTTTTGGTTACATAAACTGTATTAAATATGAATGTCTGTCTCAACTTTGTACACTGTGAGTTGTACTTTATGAGCTATGGAAAAGTGAACTCTTCTATCACGCATATTTTCTTGCGTAAAAGGCTTCAATTACTAGTCTGTAAAGCCGTACAAAACTTGTAAAAGAAAATAAATTATATGTATTTGTATTTTTAATCCCATTCTGAAACTACCTGGATTTTGTACCTTAACAAAATTACCGACAATTGTTACCCATATATTTTAGCCTGACTTCAGAAAAGTGTCAACCTTGCTTAAACAGAATGCAATTTTCAAAACAGAACAAAAGCGTTGTCCTTGTAACAGAGGTAGTGGCTGCTACCGCTTGGCGCTCATCCATCTATATGGAGCGGCGACATGCAACATTTCATTGTGTTTACTTTCAAACCAAATAAGAATTTTAATTACAACAGAACAGTGTAATAGAGTCTTTAGTTTTAGTTTTAAATATTTATTTATATCCAAAATAAATAAATATTTAAGTTTAGTTCTGTTTTAAAGATGTTTATTACGATAGATTACTGTTCTAGTTCTAGTTAGAGTTAGGTATTTAATGAGAGAGAGAGATATGGAAGAAGTATCATTTCCTGGTTTTGCTTGACAAGCGGGTTGGTGAGCGCGAAATGGTTACTATTCAACAGGAGGGACGCTGCTGCTGCTAATATTCCACGAAGCCGGACGGACCTCTTTAGCTCAAAGTAGTAGTAGCTTAATTTGATACGAGAGAGAGAGAGAGACTACAAATGTAGCAAATGGACAGAGTTTTTTGATGTTGCGGGCAAAGAGGATATTATTATTTCGGTGAAATGAACTCAACCAAAATCTCGAGTCTTAAAGCTTTCTCCTATGTGCCCAAGATGGAAAATGCCATATCATATCATCAACGCCTTCAAGTCCATCCCGTGGGGTAGAGATGGGATTCTACTACTTTAGTCCCGGGTAAATTCAAATTTGAGTATAAATCATGTAAATACCCAGATGACAGGTATTTATTTTTATAAAAACGTAGTTATGTAAACATATTCGTAATTCGTAAAGCTTTCAAAATGTTGGTCGTTATTACGCTCCACCGCTGGATCCTACCCAGGATTTGTACAAAAAATTTGTAGGTGTATTTGGGCATTTATATTGTTCACATTGCTTTAATACATTTCGGAATCAAAATCAAATTAAAAGAGTCTAGGTGTAACGATAGTAGATGCAAAGAGGCACACTTCGGCTTATTTAAGGGTTTGTTTTGTTTTTAACATTCTATGTTTAGAATCAGGTGCGGATGCTGGTCAAACAGATAAGAGATGCATGATTTTTCTTTTAGGCACAAGAACAATTGAAGTTACTTAGTCTTTTCTCTCTGGTAATGTCTTAGGTTTTCGCGAATATTACACATTATAATAAAGCAATTTTAAACGGATTACATCGCGTATATTTTTGTTTTCTCTCTGTCACTTTAATATTTATGTCCAAATGTGTTTCAGGTTTTGTTATCTTATTAACCTTAGTGTTCTACTTGCTTCCGAATATCCACTGGGGACCAATACAAAAAAGGCCCTATTAGGCACTTAAGAAAAGTCAATAGTTAAGGTGCACAAGGAGGTGAATAACCTTTCAACAGCCATCAGTAAAGATTAGGCTGTATCATAGTTTGCCACGTACTATCGATAGGCAAATATATGATATCGTTGGGAACGTAATTTATAATTTATTTAGGAGTTACGATGTGCGTCGGGTCATCCTTTTATCTTGGGCCGAGCGTTGTGACAGGCTAGCGAAATAAATAATTACATTGAAGTGAGGTCAGCCTAGTCTATTAAAATTTACATCGTGTATAATTTGATCCAACGACATATACAAGTGACACCTTCAATTATTTTATAATATTATGTGTACCTAGCTAGCTTAAGTTTTTTTTAAATATTTTATAGTACAAATTTGGGCGAATTACATAAGTTGCATAAAAATTTCTGAAATTCTCATTAGTGTGACGATGTTGTTACCAAGCCAGTGAGATTGAATTCTATAACTTGTTATTCTATAACACCCGCAAGATTTTTGTTGTCCAGTGGAAATTCTACATGGAACTTCCTTCACCCCAGGGTCACCACCGGCTAAAAGCACTGGAGCGGTCATCTTCGGCACCGAAGGGGGGCTCCAGGTCCTCGTAAGACCACACTAGAGCCGCCCATTGGTGCTACGCCTTTAGGCACATCTCGGAGGTGATGACTGTAAAGCGGTCACACCCTCTAGTGGAGGGTAGGCGGCTGTAAAAAGGCCGCCCCCGAGGCACTTCTCGGGGAGGATTGTAAAGGATCCCCCCCAAGTCTCACTGTGCGCTGTGCTACGCACACGGCGGCACGTGACCACGTGCACGCCACCGTCTTCCCGGGGGTCAGGGAGGTTGGGGAGACTCCCCGATCGCGTGCTCATACTGGGTCCAGTACCGGGCTCGGTATGAGTACGCGGTCGGGGAGTCTCCCCAATCTGCGCGCCCGTGACCGCCGAGGCCACCCCTACCATGAACTGACGGCAGGGGGCTCAGGCGTATTGGACCTGGGCGCCGGGGCGATTGTTACCTCGGCGCCGTTTCGTCCTTCTCCGTATGGAATCGGCCCTCTCCCGATCCCGCTCTGCAGTCTCCTTCTGGAGCATGACGCTCTCGCAGAAGGAGACTACTGCACTCCAGTTTTCATGCTCTGCCAACATAGCCGACACTACTACCGGCAGAGAGAGATCTTGCCCGATCCGACTGACCAGGACCCGCCGCTCGTCCACCCACGCAGGGTACTCCTCGAGCGTGTGCTGTGCGGTATCCTGGTCGCTTCCACAATGGCGGCATTGTGCCGTAACCTCGCGCCCTATTCTGTGCGCTGATATGTATCTAGTAATACAAGCCACCAATCTATTGCAAGTCATGGATTTGTTTTTTATTTGATTTTAAAGAAAGTAGGTATATGTAATATGGTTATTACAATAATGTTATTGTTATGTCATGTGACAGACAGACCGGAGGGTTAGTTAAGCCGCTTCTTCTCAGCGTAAACTCTTGGAAGCGGTAAAAGGTAGGCAGGCAGTCTTATATAATGTTGACGTTCAAAACAGATTTATTTTTCAGTCTATTTAAACAATGTTTTATTTAGTAATGTCTTAGATTCTCGCAATTATTACTCATTATAATAAAACACTTTTATTCGGATTACATCGCGTATATATTATTATTTTTTGTCTCTCCTGACCTTTTTTTTATTGATGTCCAGTGGAAATTCTACATGGAACTTCCTTCACCCCGGGGAAGGGCGAAGGGGTATGCCGGACTCCTACCGGCTAAAACCACTGGAGCGGTCATCTTCGGCACCGAAGGGAGGCTCCAGGTCCTCGTAAGATCACACTAGAGCCGCCCATTTGGTGCCACGCCTTTAGGCACATCACGGAGGGGATGACTGTAAAGCGGTCACCCCCTCTAGCGGAGAGAAGGCGACTGTAAAAAGGTCGCCCCCTCAGGCACTTCTCGGGGAGGATTGTAAAGGATCCCCCCAAGCCTCGCTTTGCGCTGTGCTGCGCACACGGCGGCACGTGACCACGTGCGCGCCACCGTCTTCCCGGGGGTCGCTCGGTGTGAGCACGCAGACTCCCCAATCTGCGCACCCGCGACCCCCGAGGCCCCCCACCATGAGTTGACGGCAGGGGGCTCAGGCGTGTTGGACTTAGGAGCCGGTACGGTTGTTGCCCCGGCGCCGTCTCGTCCTTCTCCGTGCGGGATCAGCCCTCTCCCGATCCCGCTCTGCAGTCTCCTTCTGCAGCATGACGCTCTCGCAGAAGGAGACCACTGCACTCCAATTATCATGCTCTGCCAACATAGCCGACACTACTGCCGGCAGAGAGAGATCTTGCCCGATCTGGTCAACCAGGATCCGCCGCTCGGCCGCCCACGCAGGGCACTCCTCGAGCGTGTGCTGTGCGGTATCCTGGTCGCTTCCACAATGGTGGCACTGTGCCGTAACCTCGCGTCCTATTCTGTGCAGGTATGCACCGAAACAACCGTGACCGGTGAACACCTGCGTCAGACGGTAGGTAACGCGCTCGCTCCTTTTGAGCCAGGCTCCGAAGAGCGGCAGGATGGCCTCGACGACGCGCTTGGTCGCGAACTGCGACCGTAGGCGATGTCGCCACATCTCGAGTGCGCGTTGTCGAGCCAGCCGCCTCAGTCTGTCGAACGCCCCTGAAGGCACGCCTTCCCCTTGACTTTGGCGGAGAGAGCGTGTCTGGTCGTAGACCCACGCATCCATCTCCGCCTGGATGTCGAAAGGCGGAAAGCGTGCCAGGAGAGTTGCCGCCTCGTAGGATACTGTCCTGTATCCCCGCGCGATCCGTATAGCCACTCTGCGCTGCAGACTGTGAAGTTTGTTTCTGCAGCGCTGGACGCCTGACAGCCGGGATGACCATACAGGCGCCCCGTAGAGGGCCACAGACCGCACGACGCCCCCGTAGAGACGGCGAACTTCCTCGCTCGGTCCCCCGAGATTGGGCAGCACCCGGTGTAATGCACCCACTACCCTCTCGACTCGGGGGACGAGGCGCGCGAAGTGCTCTTCGAAGCCCCAACGACTGTCCAGGGTGAGCCCCAGGTACTTCATGTACTGGCCCATCCTGATTTGCGCGTCACCAACGCGTATCCACGAACTGGGTGGTTCTCTACTCCGCGGCAGTTTGTGGAACCATAGCGCCTCGGTTTTGTGAGGCGCTATCTGCAGACCCAGAGCGTGGATTTTGGCCACGACAATTGCCACCGCTTGCTCGGCAAGCCGGATGGTTCCCTCGAAGGACTCCCCGCTGGCCAACACAAGAGTGTCGTCAGCGTAACAGACCAAGCTGACGCCAGCGGGGAGTACGACACGCAGGACCGCGTCGTAGGCGAGGTTCCATAAAAAGGGGCCGAGAACCGACCCCTGCGGAACCCCGCACGTACTCTCCCTCCGCTTTACGCTACCGTCCCTGCCCACGTAGCGAATGTGCCTATCACGCAGATAGGCCCCTATGATGCCCTGCAGGTAGGGGGGGCATCGGTGATGGACTAGCGCCCCCCTAATCGCGCCCCACGGGATGGAGTTGAAGGCGTTGACAATGTCTAGACTGACAGCCAACGCCACCCCACCCCGCTGGGACACTGCCTGTTCCGACAGCGAGCGGACGCGACGAATCGCGTCGATTGTGGACCGCCGCTGCCGGAAGCCATACTGACTTTCGGCCAGGTCAGGACCCACTCGCTACAGGTGCTCAACGAGTCTTCGGGTAATTATTCTCTCGAATAGCTTCGAAGCCTCGTCGAGCAGGCAAATGGGACGATATGCAGAAGGAGACTCCGCAGGCCTTCCTTCTTTCCTCAACAGAACCAATCCGGCTTCCTTCCAGCTGGACGGGAAAACGCTTCGACGGAGGCAGCTGGTGAACAGCCGCCTCATGCGGTCCCCAAGAGATTGCAGTGCATATACCCACGCACGGCCCGGAACGCCGTCCGGACCCGGTGCGGTGTTGCGACCCTTCAGGCGGCCAATGGCTCGGCCCAGCTCCCCGTCCGAAACCCCCAATTCCTCAGCCCAGTCCAAGGCAATCGGGGGTGGAGAGGGACCCGTATGGTCCCGGACCGCCGGAAAGAGCGTTGAAAGTACTCTCTCCAGCAAATCCGGGGCTATGGTTTCGGTCACCGGGGGGACCCAAGGGCGCAATTTGCCCACGACCATACGATAGGGTCTCCCCCACGGATTCCTGTCCAGTCCCTCCAGGAGCTCACTCCAGGACCGAGCCTTCGCCTCGCGAATTGCGCTATGTAGCGACTTCGTGGCCACCCGGTAGACCAGATAGGCCTCTGCAGTCTCTCCAGCTGTAGCAGTACGCCGGCGTCTACTTCGTTGGTACCGGCGGCGGGAGGCCAGGCAGACCGCGCGTAACTGCGCAATCTCCTCCGACCACCAGTACACTGCCGTACGCCGAGAGCGTCTGGTCCGGGGCATTGATGCATCGCATATCGACGTCATCGCCTCCCGGAACCAGGCCGCTTCCTCCTCTGGATCGGGCAAGATCCCTTGATCGACCTCTGACCACGCCGCGACGTTGGCAGCTGCGACGAGCATCTCTCGATCGAGCTGTGTGAGGGCCCAACGCCGCGACTGTGGGCTGGGACCTAGACGGCTCGGGCCAGGCGGACGGAGGGCCACGTCAAAAACTATGTGGCGGTGATCGGACAACGTTACCACCTCCTCCGCCACCCGCCAGCCCGACACCACGCTGGCCACAGAAGGAGACGCCCATGTCAGGTCCACGACCGACTCCCCCTGCCACCGAACGCAGGTGCTAATGGACCCCCGATTCAGTAATCGGAGGTCAAGCGATGCTGGGCGTCTTGTATTATCCTCCCCCTCGGCCCGTCCCGACGGTTGCCCCAAGCTCTAGAATGAGCATTGAAGTCCCCCAGGACGAGCATTGGACGGGGCGAGCATTTACAGCGAATGCTGCGCGCCACCCCATCCAAGTATCCCTCGAAGTCGGCGAGAGACACGTTGGGGGAGACGTAGCAGCCCACTACTGCCAGAGGTCCCCATTTAACAGCGACAAATCCCTGCCCCCTGTCCAACAGCGAGCAGGGCGGCCCACCTTCACTCTCAGCCCAATAGATGGCGACGGAGTCCCCGGCGTCCCCGAACCAGCGAGGATGTTCTTGAACGACGTAGGGCTCCGCCACAACTACCAAGGCAACCGACCACTCCGCAACAGTCTGCAGCAGTAGATTCTGCGCGTTGCGGCAGTGGTTAAGGTTGCCCTGAAGGATTCTTAGGGCTGGGAATGAGATGTTTCCATCGCCTCTGGTAGGCCTGCGACCGGTAGTGCTGGCGCAGTCATCTCCTGGTCATTGGCAGTGGCAGAGGGAGCTCGCTTCTCCCTCTTACCTTTCTGGGCAGCACATGTCTTGCTGCCCAGCCTATGCCCTGCAGGCAGTCCGAAGTCCGCGCATAGCGGACAATTCTGTGACTGCGCCGTACACTGCCTCGCCTTGTGACCCTGGCTGCCACAAGCGAAGCAGAGGTCGCTTCGGTCAACCCCCCCATGGGTGGCGCAACGGAGGCGCACGTGCCCGAGTTCAAGGCATCGGTAACATTGCATGGGCCGTGCCGCCAATGCCTCGACCCTTGCCGACGCCCACCCCACACATACACGTGAGGCGGACGCAACTTTTCTTGCTGCCTCCAGTGGGCAGCGCACCCAGACGGTGCCCAAGGACACGGATGAGCGGCGAATGTCGCCCACCCTTACTTCCTCGGGCTGACAGCCGCCCGCCGCCGCGATGGCATCAGCCACCTCTTTAGGCGTGACGGCGTCGTCCAGGTCGCGTACCCTCATCTCCGCCGTCTTAATTGGCCGTGCGATCCGCACAGCAAAGACGGGGGAGAGCACCTCCCGCATACGGCGTGCCAGGCTGTCAGCCTTGGCACTGCAGTCCTCACGAGCGACGGACAGCACCATTCCGCCGCTGGCTGCCCTCTTCATGGTCACCGTGTCGGGACCGATGCCGAGGTCAGCGAGCTTTATGCTCTTTCTGGCCTCGGCCATAACCTCACCCAACCGACTGTTGGGTGAGCCCTCTGGCACGGTGACCGTTATGGCGGCCGTTGCGGGAACCTTGGGGAGGTTGACTTTACCCGCCTTTCCTTTCCCACCCCTTTTACCCCTGCCTTCCTTGGGAGAGGATGGCTGCGTGGCTTGCGCAGTGGTGGGCTTCTGGGCCTTAGGAATTTGGGGCCTCTTGCCTTTTCTTCCTACCACAGTGGACCAAATCTCTGTGGTCTCCACTGTGGCCTGCGGATCGGCTGTCACGTTTGCCGCGGGCGCTGCAGTCGCATCAGGCACCGCCGGCAGGTCGGCCACTCCAGCAACCTTCGCCGCGTTGCGGTCCTTCTTCTTCTTCTTCCCCTGTGTCTGAGTCCCAGGGGAAGAGTTCTGGGTGGCCGCATTCATTACCGCGCTCGTCGGTGCTCGAGCGGCCGCAGCATATGTGGCCAATTGGGTAGCCTGCATTCCACCCGATTGAATCGGCCTTTTATCGGCCGCGAGCGGCGGGCGCAAGCGCTTCTCCGGCGGGAGCCGCCCCTCCAAGGCGGCCAGCTTAGCGTCCAACATGGCCCCCACTTCAAGGGCGATCGAACGCCGAAGCTCGGCCACCGCGTCCGGGGGCATGAAAGCCGGAGCACTGCCATCCCTCGGGCTCACCAGGGCATCCCCCTGACGACGGAGGAGACCCACCTCCGTCGTCAGTCTCTCTATCTGTGCCGAGAGGCTGGCGAGCTGGGAGCGCAACTCTGCGTTCTCCCTCTCCAGCCTCTCCACTTTCGACTCCTTTTTGGTCGACCGTTTGGCTTCAGGAGAGGACCCCACAGACGTCTTTGGGAGGGTCCGCTTGCGGCCCTCTCCACCCACCACCATGTTGAGTGAGGCGTGCGAACTCCGAGGGTCCACGGAATCCTCGGAGTCACTCGCCCCACCCGACGGCAACGGCGTGCCCGGACGCGACAGCAACGCGGCCGCACATTGCGAACGCGCATTGGCGCGCAAGTTACGCGCACTACGCGTCCTGGCACCCGAACTGGACACAGAGCCGGTATCCGACCCCATGTCCATCTGGACGCTGTCGGACTCCAACAGCAAACCCACAGTCTCTCCCACCTTCTCTTTCTCCACCTTCTTTGTTTTGATTGTACTTTTTTTCATAGTAAATCCCACGAGTATGGGGGAAATAATCGGTCGACCCGGGCAGTGCCCCCTGTGCCCGGGCAAGCGTATCCCATCTTCAGGTGCCGCCGGTCCTGGGGTTGGCGTGCTCGCGACTGAACTTCCCATCAGCCATGCACCCCTCGCCGCACGCTAGCTTGGGTTCGGGGAATTTTTTATAGAGGCCTTCTTCCTCGCGATCCGGGCGGTTAAGCCAAGATCCTCGGTCCCGGTCGAAGCCGCGAGACGTGACCACGACACTCCAACCGAGGTTACGATATCGACGGTGGCAGGGAAGGGGAGTCCTCCCATTACCTGCTCGGGGCAGGGTGAGTGCACACCGAGCCCGCCGCTAGCCCACTCATGCTCCTCCGAAAACGGAGAAGCAGTCTACGGCCTACCTGCAGCCCAAAAATTGGGCCCGTCCCTGTCAGAATATTAGCCACCGGACAATAAGGTCCTCCAAAAAGTGGAGTAGTTATTGCCCGGTGCCCAGGGTGCACCGGCCCGACAACTGCTCTTCCCCCCGGACGTATCAAGAGGGACCAGCAACCACCGAGCGCACGTGGAGGTTTCCTGACCTAGCACCCCTGTCTCTCCTGACCTAATCTCTAACATACACGATGTAATCCGTTTGAAAGTGTTTTATTACTTATAATATTTTATTTCTTTCATTTCGACCAGTATATACTTACCGTGTGGTGTCCGGATTAAGAATATAGCACCACTCCATCTCCTCCCGTGGATGTCGTAAAAGGCGACTAAGGGAATCTAAACCAGAGGGATGGGCAGCAGCGTCCCTTCTGTGAAACGGTAGCCATACTGCGCTCACCAACCTGCCTGCCAAGCGTGGTGAGTATTGGCAAATATCCCCCAAAATGATGACACAGTGTGAAAATCTATGGGGGAGGCCTTTGTTCAGCAGTGGACTATAAATGGCCGATATGATGAAACAGTATATAATTTTATTTCAGCTATTTGGAATCATACATATATTATATTACTTATTCGATATATCCATTCCTAATAATAATCCCAATTCCAACCAAAGATACACATCACCATCAATTCAGAACCAAATTAAAACAAGTATAACTTAACTACTTCGTGAATGGTTCTAAACTTCTGACCGACTGCTACGACTAATGAGACTAATGAGAGTAGTGGCGTCAAACCAGTCGTCATGCCTTTATTTCCGTTATAACTGGAAAAGTTGTGATAGATGCTGCATTGCTGCCGCAGATGTGTGTTATTATTATGTTAGTATTAGAACCAAGGCAAACCTTTGTTTTGTTGATACTTCGTGTCTACCCTTCTCTAACAGACAACCCACCAGTAAAAATCTACAAGTTTTCCAGTTATAGCTAACTACAAGCGGCGTAGTCGTTATTTCCTAATAAAGTCAGTTCAAAGTCCGAAAATAATAGGAAAGCTAAATTATATACTTACTACTCAATTATTATTTTGTTCAAATGGTCATTACGACAGGGTAAACTAAGTCAGCCAAGCAATTTATCCCTCGCAATAGTAAAATTTATTGTTAAATAACTAAGTTTAGAAGTATGCATTGCCCAAACTAACTCCCTTTTCAAATACGAACATAAAACATGGGGACTCAATTATAGCGGCGAGTTAGTATGGTTTTTGTTTTTGATATTTACATGTTTATTAACAGAGTAAAAGGTGGCCATATCAGCCGGGGTCAACTGGGCGTTGGATTTTAATGACGAGAGCACATGTATTTCATGCATTTGCATAATTTCTAAAGCCACTCAACCTCAGCCCGACGAATTTGCCAGTTTCACAGGTACTGAATATATTCTATATATTTTTATAATTCATTCATAATCTATGTATAATTCATTTATGTTTAACGTTTAATTAATGTAACGTTTAAGTAATGTTTAATAAACTGAAAATTGTCATTTTTATTTTTTTAAACTGCGATAACACACCGCATGCTGAAATATTTTTTATCTTGGATAGCTCAGATTACATGGAGAGAAATATTAAAGTTGACGAGTGTTAAAATTAAAACGGTAAAAAGTTTTACTGGTCCTACGTCTCTGATGGGGATGTGGGATGCCTCACAACGTATATCTTTGCAGCTGAGTTTCGAGTTAACGAGATTGTATTCATCACCGGCCATAAGCGATGCGCAGCAGAGCCTTTGTTATCCCGCTTTCGCTGTAGCGGGGAAATCTGCCAAAGTAAGGGAGTCAAAAAGCCAACATTTTACTCCCGTAAATAAATTTCAGCAATCAGAAACAAAAACTGAGGTTGCCCAGTACAACGAAACGAATCATGCCTCCAGTAAAACGTCAAAGACAGGTTCATCAAGGCGGCTTCATCGATATAAATAACAGGAAGAAATTAAAATCTTTTGCGGTGTGAATGAACTGGAAGTTTCGTAGAAAGTTACGGGACAGCACGCTGCAGTGGAACACCTTGCCGTCTTATGTAATAAAATCTATGGGCGCTTGTACTTGTACATCAGAACAAATAAACAAAAGAATACTTGTGTGTGTACAGCATAAGGTTTCCGGGTTCCATGTGGTTACCGGTACAGAATAGACTACCTCTCTTCACCAATGTGTGGCGTAAAAGGCGAGTAAGTGTCAACCCTTAGTTATTATCAATATTAAGAGAACGGGCAGCAAAATCTTCCCCTGTGCTAATAACAACATACTGCGATCACCAATCAGTGTGCTAAGCGTGGCGATAATGGCAATAACACCTGTAACTGCTCATTCTGGTGATAATTGGGCGGCCCATGTTCAAAAGTGGACGTTTACCCGCTGATGTGTGTGTACAGTGCTATAGTTAACATAGTTGAACGTAAATATGCGCCGAGGCGGCGCGGTTCAGTTTTCGCCTGTCAGTGAAAATAGAGCTACTACAGACAACGAGCCGCGTGCTCGGTGCAATGACCGCGACGTGTCCTCCGTGAGTGACCTAATTACGTCACAGCCCGCGAAAGCAACGCAAACCTCACAGCGGCTCAAGGAGAGTTACGCAAAGAAGACTTTGCGCCACTGTCCGAGGACTAAGGCCCCTAAAGCTGGTAAAGTGGATGAGGACGGCTTTACACTGGTGGAACGGAAGAAAAGTCAGTCGCGGCATAACCGTAACAAACGCGGTACTGCTCCTGCAAGCGAAGACGTTAAAGCTGCATCGCCTATCATGCTCCTGTATATCTCTCGGTTGGACACACAGACATCGGGAGATAAGCTCCTTCAGTACGTCGTCAGAAGGAGTCAAGGTAGAATCGGTGCTGAAGGAAGGGCTGTACTGAAGCTGCCATGGATGGAGTCGAGTAGAGCTACACATTTTAAGTCCTACATCCTCCATATTCCGGCGACGTACAAGTCCGTCTTTCTCAGCGCCGACTTTTGGCCATCAGGAGTGGTGTTCAGACGTTACAGGGAAGCACGACCGAAACTTCCAAGTCCAAGTGACCAAGTTTAGTTTTATAGTGTTATAGTGTCATATATGTATGTTAGTCTATAAGGTATTTATGTATGGGTCTTGGTTACCTGAAATAAATAAATATTATTATTATCTCCTTTATTTCAATATACACATATAAATTACACACCAAATATACCAACCAATATACACCAAAAAAATATACATTTAAAAATAAAATAAAATAGAGACCAACCAGCAACGGGAACAGGGTCCAAGCTACCGGTGGTTAGGGCTCCAGAGAAAGGAACCTCCTCACTATGCGTGCCGTGTCGAGAAGTACAGCCTTCTGTAGCAGGCCCTTGATCCAGCCCCCTAACGAGAGCCTCTTCAGATGTTGATCGAGGCTCTTGGCAAAAAGGCCATTGGCTGTCACAACTATCGGCACGATGATTGCAGAGTCCACATCCCACATGTTGACAATCTCGTGAGCCAAGTCCAGATACTTAATCTGTTTATCTTTCTCGGTTTTTACGAGATTCTCATCATGCGGAATGGTAACATCAATAATCATCGTGCGGCGCTCTAATCGATCTATCACCACTATGTCAGGCTTATTGGCGACAATAGTCCTATCAGTGATGATAGATCGATCCCAGTACAACGTGATATGACCATTTTCTAGAACTGGGTCGGGCACATATCTGTAGTACGGTACCTCAGAGTCCACAAGATTGTACTTCAGAGCAAGTTGCTGGTGGATGATCCTGGCCACTTGGTTATGTCTGTGCAAGTATTCGCCGTTAGCAAGACGAGAACAACTAGAAATAATATTTCTTAGGGATTCACCCGGACGGTGGCATGCCCGACAGATGTCAACTGTGCGGTCCTTAACAATATATTTCCGGTAGTTGTTCGTCATGATTATATTTCCGGTAGTTGTTCGTCATGATTATTATAGTAATCTTAGTAATGAGTTATATGTGACTCTACAATGTAAATGGCTTATAAGATTAATCACAGTGCACCATAATATTTGATTAAAATACACATAAAATTTGAGTTATAATCTATACAAATCTATACAAATAAATAAAATGTCTGTTTGTAATATCAAAATAACTGCTTTTTACTAAATGCATATGAAAGTATATACGGTACCTACAACAAAAAAAACAATTAAATTTTTTGTTTGTCTGTCGGTCTGTCTGTTTGTTGCCGCTAATCTCCGAAACGGCTGGACCGATTTCTACGGGACTTTCACTGGCAGATAGCTGATGTTATAGGGAATAACTTAGGCTACTTTTCTTTGAGAAAAATAAATAGGGTTCTGGGCAAAATAATTAAATCCCATGAAATCCAATATATATACTCTATTTCAAGTGTCTATACCGAAGTACCTACTCAAAATTATTTATAAATAATCTAATTTCCGTGTGGTCCGGATTAAGAATATAGCACCACTCCATTTCCGTCCGTGGATGTCGTATAAGGCGACTAAGAGACTCTAAACCAGAGGGATGGGCAGCAGCACCCGCCTACCAAGCATGGTGAGTACTGGCTATTTCCCCCCAATATGATGGCACAGTTGTGGAAATCCATGGGGGAGGCCTGTGTTCAGCAGTGGACGATGTATGGCTGATGAGATTGAGAGAGAGAGAGAATCTAATTTATTTTAAACTAGCAGGGACCACCTTGGTTTCACCCGCGTTAAATTTAAAAGAAATTTAGAGTACTTCGACATAGACACTTGACATAGAATATATATGTTGGATTTCAAGGGTTTTATTGTTTCCGCACGGAACCCTAAATACTTTTCTTATATAAAAGTAGCCTAAGTTATAGTGTATAACGTCAGCTACCTGCCAGTGAAGTGAAGAAGTCCCGTCAAAATCAGTCCAGTCGTTTCGGAGATTACCCGGAACAAACAGACAGACAGACAAAAAATTTAAAAATTGTTTTTTTGTTATAGGTACCGTATATACTTTATTGTTTTGAATATGATTTCAATTCTTCAAAGTTAATGCCGCGCGCCCCGCATAACGTCGCCCTTACAAAACTCCTAGTGTTCGTTGCTCATATAGTATGTCAGGCTCCGGCGCTGCCACCCCCATACTGTCCCGCATTCTCGCAACCGAATCCTTAACCGTAAAACGAATGATAAATATACAGAGGAAAACTATAACACTACTTAACGAAATTAATGTGTGTCATGTAACCAAGAGGATCGTATCGTTCCCTTTCGTTGTTCTATGGAAATGCAAGCGCAATATATTTCAGCATGAAATAAATCAGATAACCCAACTCACACGTATCCATTGATATTGTATATGGGCTGCTCGAAATAGTCCTATATAAATAAATGCTTCTGAATATTAGGTATCGGGAAACAATCGATTATAGCTTTGGAGTTGATCCCTACATTTATGACTGGCTTTTTTCATAGCATGGCTTCATTGCGATTGGGTAAAATTGTTATTGCACAGATTCCTCTACACACTGGTACAACGAAGTCATAGATATCTGTTATCGAAACGTGAAGAAATAGTGAATATCTATTATTACTGTTTTCTGGAAAAAGTTAAATGAACGAAATATACAGATAGTTCCTGGTATTATAATGCCTATTTACTTATTTATTTATATACTATGATACCATATATTATGGCTTTGTTGTACGAATGTTTTTGTAGGCGTTTACAACACATTTTTGAATAATAAAGCAAAAAATACTTATGTCTGATTCCCGTAAACTACAAATAAATAGAATTACAGGTCCTGTATTAGAAGACGGAAGTACAAAACATCTGCCTTGCTAATTTTGCAATCGGCCGCAAATTAAGTTTCAGCAATAATTTACGCAAAAGCTTAAGAAAAGTCAAACATTAAGAAACCATGTCTAACGTAAGTATCAAGTTATTTTGCAATTAAGTTGTAATCGAGTACCATTATTAACTTTAATGTTAGGATCAAGGGCATTTTTCCAAAGTAGAATGTTTAATGGAAAAAGTTTTAATGGGATTTCATTTGAACGCAGCGCTTCTTAACGGCAGTCAGTTATGCAATCGTTTCTTGTAATGCTCGACCTAGGCCTGAGGATTATGACACACAAGTTTGAAATAATTAAAGTTAGTAACTGATACTCTTTAATGAAGAAACTCATCAATATCACAGATTATAACTGGAAAATACTAGGCTATGATACAAGTTATTTGCAATTCAGCAATAATTCTTAGATATTAATTTATTAGTCGTGTGGTGCCAGCTGTGAATAGCACCAACCCATCTCATACCGTGGGTGTCATAGAAGGTGACTATAGGATTAGCCGGAGGAGGGGTAGCAGCGTCCTTGGCAATCACAGTTGAGTTATTAATGTACTTCATTAATAACTCAACTGTGATTGCCAACCCGCCTGCAAGGGTGGCGATTATGGCAAAACCTTTCTATGAGCACACAATACACTCTGGCCGGTCATTGTGGCGATCTTCGGAAAAGGTTTGTGTCCATCAGTGGACTTCATTCAGCTGAAATGATGATGATGATGTGATACCACGTCTGAAGTTTTTTTTTACTGTATAATCATTTTGTTGTACTCATTAATTGCGCTAGATTCGCGTTAGGTTAGACAAAGAATCTCCTTCGTAGCCTTCATTCTGTGCAGGCCTTACATTTTTTTTTCTCCTTTTGCACTAGGGGGCTACAACGTTGTTATTTCTAAGCGCAAGACGGAGACAAATATGTAAATATAATTGCTACAGAAACATAACTTACTGACGTACTTAACATGTTTGAAGATCGATCAGATATTTAACGCATTGAGTATCTAGTGATGGAATGCATACGAAGCGAAATGAGATCTTAGAAGCCTCCTAAAATAAAAGATCGTAGACGCAAGCTTTAGTGCTGTAACCCAGTTTAGAGGTGAGAGCTTGCGCTCTGTTGCTTCACATATTGCGCGTAAACAATTGCCTGAATGAAACGTCCCAACTCAAAAAGATGCTAAAAGACGTTAGACGTACGTTATTTATTAGAAACAAACCCTGAGAGTGGTTCTAAAGTAACTACTAACGGCCGAAATTAATAGTCAATCTAATCCAGAATCTTTTTATTTAAGATTATGAATCTCAACCGTATTTGTGTTACCCTTAATACACAAAACCGACAAATTCTTAATCCCGAACCCAAATATTTTGGATTACATTGATTATTAATAGGGGGCATGCCACCGTCCGGGTGAGTCTATACGTCACATTATTTCTGGTTGTTCTCTTGTTGTTCTGGCGAATACATTTACAGACATAACCAAGTGGCCAGGATCATCCACCAGCAGCTTGATCTGAATTACAATCTTGTGGATTCTGAGGTACCATGCTACAGGTACGTGCCCGATCCAGTTCTCGAAAACAGTCATGTCACGTTGTACTGGGATCGATCTATCATCACTGATTACTAACTATTGTCACCAATAAGATGACATAGTGGTGATAGACCGAATAAAGCACCGCACGATGATTGTTTATGTTACATAAACAATCATCGTGCGGCGGTACTCGGGGGTGGAAGTGTCTAATGGCGTCATAACGGGGACACCCGCTCCGAGTCTTCAAGACGCGCGATGGTGAATCTGGTGGCGCACCTCTCGACACCCCGAGCCGCTTACACCAGTGTTGCTCCCTGCCACCTATAGTGGTGCCATTTAGTGGGCCCATCCTGTGAGTGGCGAGTCACCGACTGCCACAGAATTTCACATTAAATGTTGGAAGGCAGACGTCGTTGTCCCCGTATTTCTTAAACTGTACATCCCATTTAATACCCATTGAAATAGACCTTTATCGTTATAGTTTCCATCTCATATCTTACACCACCGGGGAGCACTTTTATAGTGCAGCTATGGAGACTCCCTGGCTAGTGTCGCATTAGATTTCAGATTAAAATTCTCTAAAGGGCCTCTGCGTAGAGAATAATAATACCTTTATTTCGGTCAGTTATCCATATAGGTAAGTGAAACAAGTACCTTTCTTATTGATCCAACCGGCTGAAATCACTAGAGTGGTCATCTTCGCCACCGTGGGAACTTCCAGGAACTCGAATAATCTCCATCTAGAGCCACCCATTGGTGCCACGCCTTTAGGCACATCTCGAAGGGGATGACTGTAAAGTGGTCACCCCCTCCAGCAGAGGTCAGGCGTCTGTAAAGAGACCACCCCCCCCAGGCACTTCTCGGGGGGGTTGTAAAGGATACCCCGAAACCTCACTATGCACTGTGCTGCGCACATGGCAGCACGTGACCACATGCACACCGCTGTCATCCCGGGGGTCGCTTGGTATGAGCGCGCAGGTTTAAATAATAAAAGTCATGTTTTTCATCATTTCGGCCGAATTAAGTCCACTGCTGGACACAGGCCTCCCCCAAAGATCACCACAACGACCGAAATGGGTGTGTTGTGGGCTCATTGGGGGGTGTTTCCATAATCGCCACGCTTGACGGGTTGGCGATCGCAGTTGAGTTTTTAATGTACTCGAAGGACGCTGCTGCCCATCCTCCGGCTTATCCCTTAGTCGACTTTTAGTTCACCCACGGGAGGAAATGGGGTGGTGGTATTCTGAGCCGGTACCACACGGCAGGTAATACAAGTACCTACAGAAAATGTTAGCGGTACAAATGAAATAAAATACAAAAAATAAAGTTAACCAACAAGAACAGGACTAACAAAAAATAAAAGTTTACTAATTCATAAACCTGTGCCTACTTCCTTGTGCACTAGATCCGTACGTATGCATACATCATCATCATCTTTTCAGCCGAAAGACGTCCACTGCTGAACATAGGCCTCCCCCAAAGATCGCCACAATGACCGGTTCTGCGCTACTCGCATCCAGCGGATTCCCGCAACCTTCACCAGGTCGTCGGTCCATCTCGTGGGGGGTCTACCCACGCTGCATCTTCCGGTACGCGGTCGCCACTCAAGAACTTTTCGGCCCCATCGGCCATCCGTTCTACGAGCAATGTGCCCCGCCCACTGCCACTTAAGTTTAGCAATTCTTCGGGCTATGTCTGTTACCTTGGTCCTTTTGCGGATCTCCTCATTTTTTATTCGATCTCGCAGGGAAACTCCGAGCATAGCCCTCTCCATTGTCCTTTGGGTGACCTTGAGCTTTCTTATGAGGCCCATAGTGAGCGACCACGTCTCGGTACCGTAGGTCATCACCGGCAACACACACTGGTCAAAGACCTTCGTCTTGAGACACTGCGGCATTTTGGACGAGAAGATATTGCGCAGTTTCCCGAACGCTGCCCAGCCGAGTTGGATTCGACGGTTGACCTCTTTCTCGAAGTTGGACTTACCTAACTGGACAGTTTGTCCCAGGTATATATAATCGGCAACAACTTCGAGCGTAGACTCTCCGATCTTAACAGAAGTTGGTACTACGTAGACATTCGACATGATCTTCGTCTTGTCCATGTTCATTTTAAGACCAACTTTTTCAGAAACTCTACTGAGGTCATCGAGCATTATACTGAGGTCCTCCATGGTCTCAGCCACGACCACTATATCGTCAGCAAACCGAAGGTGAGTAATGTACTCGCCATTTATGTTGATGCTTAGCCCTTCCCAATCCAAAACCTTGAAAACTTCTTCCAGTGCGGCGGAGAACAATTTTGGAGAAATAACGTCTGCCTGTCTGATTCCCCGCCGCAGCAGGATAGGTTTCGAGTTCTGGTCCTGTAGTCGGACTGACATAGAGGCGTTTTCGTACAAGCACTTCAGCACTTCGATGTACCGGTTGTCGACTTGAAGAATTATCATCTCACTTCTGAGCCATGTTTATGACCGGCCCAGTGGTTTTATCTGGTAGGAATCCGGCATGCCCCTTCGTCCTGCCCCGGGGCGGAGAAAGTTGAAAGTAGAATTTCCTCCACTGGGCTCAATAAAAACAAAGGTAAAATCTGTCTTTGTTCCTTTGACTACATTTTATGTCCAATGCGATAAAAAATGTCATGTCTATTGAAAAACATCGAACATGTTATTGTATTGTATATTATGCATAACGCATGTTAGAGCTGAAATAAAAATAGGTACTCGAAGCGAAATTAAAAAGTGATTTTAGATATAATTTGTTATTGAAATTCTGTATTTTACGTATAGTATCTACCTTTTCTTTTATTTATTTAATTGGTGCCCAGTGGAAATTCTTCATGAACTTCCTTCGCCTCGAGGAAGAGCGAAGGGGTATGCTGGATTCCTATCGGCTAAAACCACTGGAGCGGGCATCTTCGGCACCTAGGAGGAGGCTCCAGGTCCTCATATGATCACACTAGACTGTGCTGTGCGTTGTCCTGGTCGCTATCACAATGGTGGCATTGTGCCGTGATCTCGTGTCCTGTGCAGGTACGCACCGAAACAAGGTAATGCACTCGTTTCTTCTGAGCCAGGCTCCAAAGAGCGGCAGGACGGCCTCGACGACGCGCTTGGTCGCAAACTGACGTATAGTATCTACCTGCAACTACATACACTTCTTTGGGAAAATAATTTATAAATTTAATCATAACTTTATAAGAAAACACCTACAATATCCACAAGTTCCATAAATTCCTAGTTAATATATTTATACGTACTTACAAAAACTTTTTCTCAAATAAGTACGTGCTTCGAATTATCTTTGGAGTTATTTGTAAAGGAAACACAAACATCCGCCCACACAAAGGAATCAAATTACAATAGCTTTATATTAAATTCGGAAGTCAAGACCATTAAATTCAAATACATTATTTCCACATCTATACAAATAAATAAAATTCAAGTGCCTGTTTGTAATATCAAAATAACAGCTTTTTAATAAATGCATATGAAAGTATGTACGTTACATGTAACGAAAATCTATTTTAAATTTTTTTGTCTGTCTGTCTGTCCGTCTGTCTGTCTGTTTGTTCCGGGTAATCTCCGAAACGGCTGAACCGATTTTGACGGGATCTTCACTGGCAGATAGCTGATGTTATAAGGAATAACTTAGGCTACTTTTATTTTAGAAAAATAACTAGGTTTCCGCGTAAAAAAAATAAAACCCTTGAAATCCAATATATTTACTCTATGTAAAGTGTCTATGTCGAAGTACTCTAAATTTCTTTTAAATTAAACGTGGGTGAAACCGCGGGTCCCAGCTAGTTCAAAATATAATAGATGCTCTAAATAATTAATATAACGTTGATTCCTAGATTAACACGACATCGAAGATTTTTTTGTCTTTTTCTTATCTTAGTAGAATCGTACGCTAGATATAGGCAGCAAGTATGTGGTCTTAAATAGTTAAGGCGATAGGACTGCTGTTCGGGATATAAATTAAGAAAGAATGGCGCAAGTCGTGACTGTAATAGCACATTGAACAGATTAAAAGCCTATGAGACGAAAACGGAGCGATCTAGCACAACGGCTACTATTTATCCCGACCTTACTAAACTAATAGCGATAACTTTTCTAGATAACGATCACTAAATAATTGATTGGGATTACCTTTCAATGACCTTATATTGTTTCATGGCAAAAATATAAAAATGAAATTCTCTTTTTATATGTAGTATGTGAGTATGTATAAATACTAGCTAGCTCTGCAGCTTCGACAAAACAGATATATTGTGTGAATATGACATTGATCGGTCAAGCCATTCGAAGTTACACGATCAGTAACAGACTCACCAATGATTATATAACAGGTGTAAGTGACTTCGTAACGAAAACTGATACCATGGTTTTAGTAAAATATTCTGGAACTCTCAGTATTAGAATTTTGCGTTGATCTATGAAGATTCCGATTTTTATTCCAGTTTATTTAACTGTTTTCTAACTAACTAATTGTTTTCGTCTATCCTAATGCTTTTTGAATAAAAACACAATAACTATTTAATTTCACATAAAACTGCAATGTAAATAAAAACTACTGTTGTATGTTGTACTGTTGTATGTCAATAAAAACGGCTATTGTATCGTGTCACGGATGAGGCCATCGCTCGCAGTAGCATAATAATATTATATCATCGTACAATAATCACGTAGCGTATTAATCGCGTTAGTAACTATACATTGCGCGCTCAGTCAAATGACAAAAACTGTATCCTATTATTACCGAGACAAATGGCTTTCCTATTTTTATTATAGGCCTAAGTGTAACCTCTTCCCAAAGTTTTCAGTAGACCCTGTATATATAAAGATTTAGTAGCTGTAAATACTTTTTTAATGATAATATAACTGAAAGCCCAATTCGACCTCACTCGTATTAATGCAAGAAATATTGTTTATTCAAAATGGACTAAAAGAAGTCTTTTTGACATAAACGTAACATAAGACCCCATAAACCCTTACGCTTCTTCTTCTTCGCTCTTAACAGAATTTATTTACATATAATGATATCACATTTAAGTTGCGTTACATTATACAAATATCATTCTTTCTTAGTTCAATGTATCGGATATCATCTTGCATGTTTACGAAGAATAAAAAAGGTTGTCGATGACAATTTCCAGGTAATCAATGTTTACGTCTTTTACAACAATAAAAATATACCTTATACCTAGTGAATATACAACTTACCCTGAGGGTAGATCACGGACTCCCTTTGTATCTGAAATTATGTTAAATATAAGTTAGGTTTGGTTTGCTTTGATACTTATAAGGCTACAACAAAACACGCAAAAATTCTATGCTGTCTTAAATTTGCAGACCGAAATATATATTTAAAATTATCCAGGGTATTGAAGAAGCGACGTCACTTGGTGTTACGTTTCATGTGGTTTCCGGCAAAGAATATACCACTTCCGTGTCGTAAATGGTAACTAAGGGTTGATATCAAGAGGATGGGCAGCAACATCCTTCCGTATAATACCATACTGCGATCACCAACCCACCTGCCAAACGTGGTGATAATGGCAATATGCATGGTGGGATATGACCGCTCAATGTAGAGACCATTAGAAAGCTCATATTCAGCAGTGGAATTTACGGGCTGGAATGTGTGTGTCCTCTGTAAGACATGCGACGTCAAACTTATATCTACTACATATATACGATATATTTAAACTTATACTACTATATATATCTGTGAATAGAATGGCGGCGCTACCAGCAATGTGGCGTATATACTATATAGTTAGATATATACTTGCTATGCCTGACAAGGTCCACAATGATATCATAAGTTACCATCACATGTCTACATTACTAATGCAAATAAATGATTAAGCATTAAGTACCAATTATTAATACTATGAAAACTTTTACGCTACCAGCAAATGCTTGTAGCGCAATCCGTTCTAGACACGAGAAAATAAAACATTAAAATACCGCGTTAGTGGTGTTAATGGACTAACTTACCACGTAACGTTCTAAAGAGAGTTAAAAGGTACAGTGCAGCTAAACAGACGTCTTTTTGTAACAACAACAACACTCCCTCAATATGTCTTTCACGACTCGTGGAAAAGGATCAGCAACTGATACACTGCATATTTTTTACTACCTCCAAACATACACCATATCTACATAAATAAGACCTCCCAATGCCCACAATTATATTCAGTCATAGGGAACATGAATGAGGAAGGTCGTAGTGGCACTGGAGATTTACTTACTCGCTTCTTAATTCAAATTCAAATTATTTCTTTATATTTCAGACAGTAATTAGTATACATACGTTTTATAGATTACATAATTTACCTAATTATACTAAACAACACTGGATCAAAATCGCACTAGGTGCAGTCTTATACTCCACGAATGTATGTAGTGTGGTGCCGGCCACGAATAGAACCAACCCATCTCATCCCATGGGTGTCGTAGAAGGCGACTATGGCACTAGCCGAATGGCGGGCAGCAGCGCCCTTCGAGTATATTTACAACTCCACTGCAATCCAACCCGCCTTATTAGTATTAGTATAGCAAACCTCCCAATGAGCACATGACATACCCAAACCGGTCGTTGTTGCGATAAGAGCGTTGAGACTTTCTTAGTCTCATTTTAGGACATCCATGGGAGGAGATGGAGTGGTGCTATATTCTTAACCCGGACACCACACGGAATCTATAATGGGTGTAAAAAGACCCATAACGAAAAGAAAAGCCACATTTGAACCGTGATTTTACCAATCATTGCTGTATATGATAGTATATGACACCTGGGATTCAGCTGGCTATGACGATATTGAAGATCAAAGTCTAAATAGGATACTTTTTTACGGTTTTAACGAAAATAAAATGTTATTGCAATACTTTCTTCCAAATGAACATTATTGTACTTCACGCCCCCAGTCGCGTACAATACAAAACAGTTGGTATCGTGCATTACATTACACGCTACAAAAATCAGCTGTTTAATACCTAAAAATCAAAGTGGTTTCCTAGCAATTAATCTTGCTCAATGTTAGTTAGACATACAGAATGTGTAGATTTAGGCCTGGTGATGTCTTTTACAGTATGATATAATAAAACTAAAAAGGACAAACGTCGCATTTGAAAATATTATGTACGTCACGGTTAGCAGTGGCTAAGCTACTCGTATTTGTTTTCTGCGCTAGTTAATTTATTTTACTTAATTTTTATGTCTCATTCATTCATTTTCTTTCATATCAGCCAGAGGACGTCCACTGCTTAACAAAGGCTTACATGCCGCTCTCATTCAATGACTCCCAGCGACCTTCATCAGGTCGTCTGTCCACTTCGTTGGAGGTCGTGCCACGCTGCGTTTTCGGTCTCCATTCGAGAATCTTTTTGCCCCAACGACCATCAGTTCTACAATCAATGTGCCCAGCCCATTGCCACTTCAGTTAACTAATCCTTTCAGCTATGTCGAGTTCTGTAGTTTAGTTCTTTAACTTTAATTTGATCTCGTAGAGAAATAACAAGCATAGCTCTCTCCATAGCTCGCTGAGTGACCTTGAGCTTTCTTATGAGGCCCATTGTGATTGAGCATGTCTCTGTTCCATATTATGTCATCACTGGTAAACTTGGTATGGGCACGACATGGGCATTTGACATGACTTTCGTCTTGCCCATGTTCATTTTAAGGCCTATCTCTTGGGAAATTCTTTTGAGATTATCGAGCATTGTACTGAGCTCATGCAGCGATTCTGCCATGGCTACGATGTCGTCGGCAAATTGAAGGTGAGTGATATACACGCCATTGATGTTAATGCCGAATCCTTTCCACTCTAGTAGCTTGAAGGCATCCTCCATTGCAGCAGTGAACAGTTCGGGAAAATGACGTCCCCCTGGCAAACACCTCTCTGCAATAGAATAGCCCCCGTGCTCTGTTCATGTACTCGGACCGACATGTGGCGTTTCTGTATAAGCACTTAGTCAATCTAGCACAGACTCATTGTTTATCTCTTTTCACAAGAAAAGATGCTGCTGCCAATCGTTTTGAGAATTCCTTAGTCAGCTTTCACGGCTACGGGTGAAGAGTAGTCAGCGTAATTATAGACGAGATACATACAGATACAGTGATAATATCACCAAAACAGCAAAAGCCAATTTATATGTATTGAATAATTTATTGTTCTTTAGAAATTTAACCCTTATAGATGAAATGCTACGAATTCTCATTTGTTGAAAATTATGTAAATTAGGCCTTCAATTTGACGCATGTTCGTATTAATTCAATTTACGTACGGAGATCATTTGTATGATATACCATTAAGAATGTAAATTCGATTTTGGGACTTCCTACCATGCCATTTATTATATAGAAAAGTATTAACGGTAGATGTTAGTATTTGACACTGTGTTTTTATTATTTATAAACTTACAAAGAGAACCCTCGTGTTTAAATGATAAAATATTGTAAATTATTTAAATTCTTGTAAATTATTTAAATTCTCTTGAAATGAAACCGGTATATTTCTAACGAGTGTCATGATCATGATCATCATATCAGCCAAAAGACGTCAACTGCTGAACAGAGGCCCCCCCACAGATATCCGCAATGAGCGGTTACATGCTACCCGAATCCAATGGCCTTTATCAGGTCGTCTGTCCACCTCATTGAAGGTCGTCCCACGCTGCGTTTTCCGGTGCGCTGTCTCCACTCGAGAATCTTTATACCCCCAACGGCCATCAGTTCTACGATCAATGTGCCCCGCCCATTGCCATTTCAGTTTACTAATCTTTTCAGCTATGTCGAGAACTTTAGTTCTTCTACGGATCTCCTAATTTCTGATTCGATCTCGTAGATAAATGCCAAGCAAGAGTAACCGCGAACTTTCTTATGAGGCCCATGGTGAGTGACCACGTATCTGTCACATATGTTATACTGGTAAACCACACTGGTTAAAGACTTTCGTCTTGAGGAATTGCGGTGTTTTTAAGGAAAAGACGTTGCGAAGTTTCTCAAACGTTGCCCAGCCGAGTCAGATTCGACGATTGACCTCTTTCTCTAAGTTGGACCTATCTAACTGGACAGTTTGTCCTAGGTAGACATACTCGTCGACAATTTCGACAACAGAGCTCCCAACGAATATTAGGATGGGCACGACATGAGCATTTGCCATGACTTTCGTCTTGCCCATGTTCATTTTAAGGCCCGAATAATTTCTACTCCAGTAGCTTGAAGTCATCCTCCATAGCAGCGGTGAACAGTTCGAGAAAATGACGTCCCCCTGTCAAACACCTCTCTGCAATGGAATAGCTCCCGTGCTCTGTTCATGTACGCGGACCGACATGGTGGCGTTTCTGTATAAGTACTTCAACACTTCAATGTACCGATAGTCAATCTGGCACCGCTGCAGAGATTGCAGCACTGCCCCATTTTCAATCGAATCGAAGGCTTTCTCATAGTCCACAAACGCCAAGCATAGAGGCAGATTATACTCCTCGGTCTTCTGTATAACCTACCGCAGCGTATGGATGTGGTCTATGGTACTGAAACCTTTTCGGAAACCGGCTTGTTCGGGAGGCTGAAAGTCATCAAATCTACGCTCGAGACGATTCGTGATGACTCTTGAAAACTGCTTATAAACATGGCTCAGCAGCGAGATGGTTCTATAAGTCTTCAACAGGGTGTTATCCCCTTTTTGAAGAAGAGCACCACCTCGCCTCAATTCCATGCTTCCGGCGATGTGCCCTGGAGTAGGACGGAACTGAATAGCTTCTGAAGGACTTTAAGTACCGGTGTTCCACCCGCTTTCAGAAGCTCTGTCGTAATTCCTTCACCACCTTGTTATTTTTAAGCTGTTTCAAGGCCATCCTAATCTGGTGCAGGCTGATGTCCGGGATATCTTCAGTATAGTGTCGGGTTATTTTGGCTCGTGGGTTCTTGTCAGAGCCAATGGTATAGCTATCGGTAGATGTTCTCATCATCATCGTCATTTCGGCCGAATAAAATCCACTGCTGGGCACGGGCCTCCCCCAAAGTACACCACAACGACCGATATGGGTGTTTTGTGGGCTCGTTGGGGGGTTTTGCCATAATCGCCACGCTTGGCAGATGCGATAGTCAATCTGACACCGCTGCAGAGATTGCAGCACTGCCCCATTTTCAATCGAATCGAAGGCTTTCTCATAGTCCACGAACACCAAACATAGTGGCAAATTATACTCCTCAGTCTTCTGTATAACCTGTATGTGGTGTGTGTGTTCGGAGGCTGAAAGCCATCATACCTGCGCTCGAGACGATCTGTGATGACTGTTGAAAACAGCTTATAAACATGGCTCAGAAGCGAGATGGGTCTATAATTCTTCAATAGGGTGTTATCACCCGTTTTGAGCACCACCTCGCCTCTGTTCCATGCTTCCGGTATTGTGCCCTCGAGTAAGACGGAATTGAATAGCTTCTGAAGGACTTTAAGTACCGGTGTGCCACCCGCTTTCAGAAGCTCTGTCGTAATTTCGTCCCCACCTTGTTGTTTTAATGGCTTTGTTATTTTTAAGCTGTTCTAGGTCATCCTTATCTTGTACAGGCTGATGTCCGAGATCTTCGGTATAGTGTCGGGTTAATTTGGCTCGCGGATCTTTGTCAGAGCCAATGGTGGTTATAGTTACCGAGGTGTATAGCTGCCAGCAGAAGTTCTCAATCTCTCTCAAAACCTCTGGCTTAGTCGACGCTACACTGCCGTCCTCGGTCTTCAGCTTCATTATACAACTTTGCTCAATAGACATGTCTCTTGCGAACACTTTGGAGCCTTGGTTGCGCTCAATCGTTTCTTTAACATCGTTGTGTTAAAAGTACGTATATCGTGACGCACGGACTACCATATCCGTCTATTGAGCAATCAGTATGGTTCAGCATCACCGAAGGACTGGAGTGTCAGAGCGCGTCTTTCTGCCATGAGTTCGAGAGTGTGATCGGAGAAAAATTTTGGTCTACCTTTACGATGGATTTTGTAGAAGTTAGACCCCACGGATTTTAGGGTTATCGTGTCCTCACCCTCTCTTTGATAAGATAAGATAAGATAAGATAAGATAATCGTTTATTCTCACCACAATATACATTTTTTTACATTGGTCAGATTCAGCAATGATACACAATTCAGGTAAGTATATATTGTGGGAGACTGGTGCCTAAGCTAGGCTCGTGGCCTGTGTTTCAGGACACCAGGATCCCACCCCTTTACATTTTCATTTTATGGAGTATGTACTACGTGCGCTGACAGAATCTCGTAAAGAATCACATGATGTTATAGTTTTATTTATTATGATTAAATCTAGGTTAAAGTATTCGAAATGAATGTTAGTAGAGGTGTAGTGGGGGTGATTGTGTGGGTGTGTGAATGTGTGGGTATATGACTGGGGTGGGTGTTTGAGAGTATGTAGGTCTGTGAGAGTGTGTGATTGTGTGTTTAGGTAATTTTAAGGATGTTTTCAGTATCATTATAGTTTAATTTTTGTAGCCAGTCAGTTAGCCTCTCTTTGCATTTAATCTTTGTGAGACTAAATATATGTAACTCCTTATGAGTTTTATTGTATAAGGAGCCACCTAGATAGCAAAAGAAACGCCTTGCAAAAATAGTTTTGTGACATAGATGTTGGCGCTCCACTGGGTCATATCGCCTTTTTCCCCTGGACAGCATTGGATTATAGACCAAGAGAGTATGCTGTTTTAGCAGAATGTGCAATATAAACAGTTGACGCACTGTCAGGACTTTATTTTCTTTGTATAACTGTTCAGTGGGGTAGCGATACGGTAGAAAAGACGACACTTTCAGTATCGCTCTTTGGGTTCTTTCAATTTCTACTAGGGAAGTTTTTGAAGCTCCGCCCCAAGAAGTGATGCAGTAGCATATTATAGATTGAGCAAGGGCATAGTACACTAATTTCATAATATTTTTATCGACTACAAGTCTCAGCGTTTTGAATACATATATTAGTTTTCGTAATCTGTTACTAAGAGTGGTTATGTGGTCTTGAAATCTTAGGTTTTTGTCGATTGTTATTCCCAGGTATTTTACATTCTCGGCCTTGGTGAGTGGTTCGCAGTTACAACTACGGGTGAGTGGGTTTGTACACGAGTGAGCCACAATAGTATTAGGTAATGTTTGGGGGGGTTCATTGTTTTTTATAGAGAATGCTATGTAATTAGTTTTGGTTGTATTAAGGGTCAACAGATTGTCGCGTAGCCAGTTGGATACCGTATTAAAGCCTAATTGTGCATTCACATAGACATCTTCCCACGAGCTCGCGCTGAACAAAAGGGCAGTGTCATCAGCAAAGCTAACGATTTTGCCATTGGGGATAGTGAGTGTACCCAGATCGTTGATATAAATGAGGAATAGAGAGGGACCGAGGACACTACCTCTTGAGGGGTGCCGTAGTTAATTATTTGTTCCTCACTGATGAATTCATCTATCTTTACCCTCTGGGTACGCTCACTCAGGTAGTCCTTAAAGAGGTCCAGTGGAAGTCCTCTGATTCCCAAGCTTTCCATCTTACGTACAAGAATTGGGACAGAAACCGTGTCGAACGCCTTAGCAAGATCCAGAAATATGGCCATAACTTTATCCCCACTATCCATGTTTGTGGCCACATAGTCTGTTAACTCATGGACCGCGTCAGAGGTGGATTTACCTGAGCGAAACCCAAATTGCGCTGGCGCGATAAGATTATTGTTTTCCAAGTAGCTCACAAGTCTGCTGTTCATTACCCGTTCCAGAATTTTGGAAAAGGCAGTTAGTACAGATATAGGTCTGTAGTTATCAACACAGCTCCTGTCCCCACTCTTGTAGATCGGATGAATTATGGCTTTTTTGAACACGTTAGGAAATTTACCTGTGGAAATAGCAAGGTTACATATGTACGTTAACGGAGGCACAATCACGGCCGCATGCTTTTTTAAAAGGTCACCAGATATCCCATCCCATCCCGCGGCACAGTTATTGCGGAGCGACATTAATATTCTGGCTACCTCTTCCTCATCTGTTGGGAGCATTACCATGGATTGCGTTCCGTTAGTTAGGTTTCCCTTTGTAGCTTTTGTTTGTGTACTCTTTATGTTTTTAGCTAATTTTTCACCTATTTTTGCAAAAAAGTCATTGATATGGTTTACAGAATTTTGTGGTGTACTTGACGAGGCTAATAATTGTGATGATGTGTTGGCTTTCCTTGTCGACCTGCTTGAGATATTATTTATAGCCGACCATAAATGTTTGGACTTCTGATAAACCCCATGATATCCCAGTGCAACTTATCTAATTCTTCTTCCAGCTCAACAATCTTTTCGTGTGCCCTCGGTGTGCTTGCGTTGTATGATACCAGGGCCAGTTTTCGTTTGGGGTGGTCCCCGTCATTACCGTGGTCGCTACCATGACCAGGAATAGCGGGACTGCCGAAAACTGGCGGCCGGCTTTGTGCGATTTTCATTTAGGGGGGAATTTGCCGATATTCACCACGCTTGGCAGGCGGGTTGGCAAGCGCAGAACTGCCCTCGTTCAATTGATAGGATGCTGCTGCCCATCCCTCTGGTTAAAAGTCCCTTAGTCGACTTTTACGACCTCCACGGGAGCAGATGGAGTGGCGCTATATTCTTAATCCGGAGACTACATGGAAACATGCATAACGAGTATATGAATAGCTAAATAAATGATGATCATCTATATCACGCGGTTACGTTGTTTCCGTCTTACTAATATTATAAATGTGAATGTTTGAATGTTTTTGAGGCTTCATCACGCTCAAACGCCTGAAACAATCTTAAACGTGTGAAATTTGGCAGATAGGTAGATTATGTAGAGGATTAGAATATTTTATTCAAATAATTTAAAAAAAACAATGATCACTAAATTTCAATTTAAGCCGTTTCTAAATAACACTATGTTACATGTTTATATTGTAACGCTAAATATCTTAATCTCTTGTGCATTCTTATTAGTTTTACGTCCTTTATTAAGAATGGTATTAAATAGTTTTAAGTAAATAAAATTTCTACGTGACTGAGATTATATTAATTTTATTTATTTATTTATTTATATACTCTTTATTGTACACCACATAATACATACATAGAGATAAAAATTTAAAAAGATACATGTACAATGGGCGGTCTTATCGCACAGGGCGATCTCTTCCAGACAACCTTTGGATGGACAGGAAGAAAGGAGAGAGATATTGGGCTGTCAAGTGTACAATATATCATACACAATATTACTTAGACATAAAAATATAAAATACATAACAATATATACAATAAATATTATATATATAAAACGATGATAAAATATACTAATAAACATCAAATATAACTAGGATAGGAAAAGAAAAATTAGAGAGAAAGGTAATGTTCCTTCACCATTTTCTTAAAAATAGGTAGTGTTTTAGCACGTCTTACTTCAATAGGTAATGCATTCCACAAGCGAGCCGCTTGAATAGTAAATGAATTATCGAAGAAGGAAGTGGAATGCATACGTATACTTAATTTTAGATTTTCTGATGATCTCAAGAAACTAGAATGTGTCTCACAAATAAACTGAAAGCGTTCTTTAAGATAAAAAGGGGTAGAAGGTTTAAAGAGCACATTATAAAGCAAAGAAAGAATATGAGCGTTCCGGCGAAAGCGGATGGGAAGCCATTTGAGCTTAGTTCGAAATTCAGAAACGTGATCATATTTGCGTAGGCCAAATATAAATCTGATACAAAGATTTTGAAGTCGCTCAAGCTTGTCAAATTGGTCTTGCGTGAGATCGAGATAGCTGGCATCAGCATAGTCAAGGATCGAGAGTAGAAGAGATTGTGCTAACGCAATTTTGGTATTAATAGGGAGAAAATTACGAAGACGTCTCAAGGAGCCTGCTGCAGCAAATAATTTACGACTGACTTCCTGAAGTTGTTTAGTCCAGGAAAGAGTACTGTCGATATAAATCCCCAAGTTCTTAACGTTGTTGGATATAGGAATAACAGAGTTACCAAGAGAAACTTGGGGAAGTGTCGACCAGACAATTTTAGAGACAGTTCGAGAGCCACCAACAACTGTCACTTGAGTTTTTGTTGGATTGATCTTTAGTCCAAACTTCGTGGTCCATTCATCTATACGAGCCAAGTCAATATTGATAGTTTCAATAGCGTTAGACAGCTCTCCGAGAGTGGCCTGAGTATAAATTTGGAGATCATCTGCATAAAGGTGGAAGGAAGAAGACAGTCGAAGAGTGATAGAATTAATAAAAATTGCGAAAAGTAGTGGGGATAAAACGCCACCCTGCGGCACACCAGTAGAGGTGTAGCACCAAGAAGAGAAAGATTCTTGGATGCAAATACGCTGCCGGCGGCCAAACAGGTAACTATGAAACCAGTCAAGTACCGATGGAGATATGTTAAAAGAGCACAGTATTCCAAGCAAAATATCGTGATCGACGGTATTAAAAGCGTTGCTAAAGTCAAGCAGTGCAAGTACAGTTAACTTACCCATTTCCATGCCTGACCTGATATCGTCTGTAATATTCACAAGGGCTGAGGTAGTGCTATGTCCAGGCCGAAAACCAGACTGAAAGCGATTAAGCAGATTGTGTTTGAAAAGGAACATACTAAGTTGATGGTGGATAAGCTTTTCAAGAACTTTGGATAGGAATGGAAGAATGGATATGGGTCGGTAGTCAGAAAAGGAAGCAGGATTAGATTTTTTGGGTAAAGGAATAACTTGAGCATCTTTCCACGCTTGTGGAAAGACACTACTAGTAACTGAGAAATTGAGGATGTAAACAATGACAGGAAGAATGACTTCAAGGATAGGAATTATCATTTTACGGCCAAAACAGTCACAACCAACAGCGTTGGATGTAATCGATACAATGCTCTTTTCAACATCACATGCGGAGAATTGACTAATGACAAAAGGGGAAAAATCTGGTATCGGAAGGTTTGAAAGATAACTTAATGTAGCAGCTTTGGTGGCCTTGTCCAACATGGGCGAAGAAGAGAAATGATTATTAAGTAAGTTTAAGTCCAAATTTTTAGGAAACGTTTCATCAGATGATTTTCCGATACCCATTGATTTAAGAAATTTCCAAACTTTAGCTGGATCACCATTTTGAACAGATTTATGGATGTGCTGGCGCTTTGCATTCCTACACACCTTGCTGCAGTGATTTCTGATCGAGACGTAATTTTTCCTGTTAATATCGTTGGGCCGTATTTTGTACTTAAATTTTGCAGCTGCTTTTCTAGTTAATAATTTTTTTATATCATCAGTCAACCAAGGTGATGGAAGATGTTTTACTTTTACAGCTCGAATAGGTGCATGTTTGTCGTATAGCTGGATTAAACGTGTAGTAAAAATTTCAACCTGTTCGTCAACAGATGAAGATGTAACCAGAGCTGTCCAGTCAATATTTCTAGCATCCTGACGAAGATGATCAATATTCATACCCTCAAAATTGCGTAGCAGAAGAGTTTTGGCCTTATACTTAGGTGGTCGGATTTTATAGGAAGTAAAAATTAAGTCATGACAGGAAAAAGCATCAGCTGAACATTGACCATGTTTAGCGACATGATTGGAAGATGAGACAAAAATAAGATCAAGAAGTGAAGGAACGCAGTTAGAAAAACGATGAGTGGCAGCAAGGTCAAGAATAGAAAGATTAGCAGACTCAATAATATGACGAAGAGAAGAGGAACGGGAGTCATTTTTAAGGAGACAGGTGTTAAAGTCGCCCATTATGATACTGTGACTGTAAGAGGGTAATAAAGTTTCCAATAAATGTTCAAAGGAAGAGAAGAAATTTATTCGAAGAGATGGACAGTAGTAGACACCAAGGAGAACCTTAGAATGATACAGTTCAACTTCTAGGAAAAGATGTTCACCAGCGTTTGGCGGAGGTGGCTGAGTCGACATATTAATAACAGAAAAGGAAATGAAATTACGAAGATATATGGCAACCCCACCACCACCACCAACGGAGCGATCATTTCTTATGAGTTGAAAACCTGGAAGGGAGTAAGAGGAAGAAGGAAGACAAGGTTTTAACCATGATTCTGAAACAAGAATCGCATGAATATTCTTACAGTCAAAGCTTGCCAGCATATCGGGGTAGTGAGCCGGAATACTCTGGGCGTTAATGTGGACTACATTAAAGTTCTCAGAAACATCAGAAAATTGTGAAACAAGGATGTCTGATAATGACGGAACACTAACAAAGCTTTCATCATCACTGCTTAAAGAAAAAAACGTATCAGTATCATTGCTACAGTCAAGGTTGAGCATAGATACCTTTAAAAATATAATAAAATATACAACAAAATAATAATAATATACAAACGCGGTTTAACTAAAAACAACTTCCGTCCACCTGCCAGTTGTGCAACAAATGAAAGAAACAATGCATACATTTTAAATAAAAATTATAGAAAAGAAATGAAACAATCTGAAACAATAATTGCCATAGTCCAGGTAAAAAGACAAAATTAAACTAACATAGAACCGCATAATAGATGATTTCGTCAAAGAATGTTTATAATTGTCAATGCCACAACTAGGAGCGCAGTCAAGAAGTGACAAATAGGAAAAACAAGTTACCATGACAATACGTGTAAAACTATAAGTAGTTGTTGACATACCATACTAAAATATAAACAAAGGTAAAAAATAAAATAAACACGTAAGGTGATTAAAATTGATTAAATGGAAATTAAACTCTAAATTAAATAAATAAGATACTACCTACCTGGACTACCAACAAAATAAAAACATGAAAATGATTAACAATGAAGAAATGTAAAAAAATAAAAATGAAATTGTAGTACACAGTCTTAACCAAAATGCTAACAAGATACGCTAAAGATAGCAGTGAAACGAAATCTTTAATCAAAACTACTCAGACATATCAATTTACATTTATTATAAAATAAAACATTGTTATTTCATTGAAAGCGTATAGTTAGTCCAAGTTATGATAAAATAATGGGCAGATTTCTATTACAGAAATGAATTATTAAAGCAAGAAGGACAAAATCTACGCGAGCTTACGCTTCACCAAACTCATAAGTAGCTGAATATTTCATTCATAACGACACGGATTTTATTAATGGTTGTGACCGCCGACAAGCCACAAGCAATTATTATCAATGTACATTTTTCAACAAATTAAACAAGACTTAGAGAAGATGGCTGGCTGGCACTTATGTGGCTTCTTAAATGCGATCATTCAATGATAACTGAAAATAATTTAATGAAATGAAAAAAAAGTTATTAGAGAAGCTCTTCATTAGAACTGGCACGATCGATAAAAGTATGACCTTTTTAACGATGCTAAGCGTTTATTCACCCAATGTACCTAAATATGCACCTTCCAATCATTTTGAATTTTAAAAGGAGTGTTATAGGACACAATCTTATTAAATAAATGCATATTAATTTGAGGTTGGCTTCGTTAATAAAATAAATGAATAGAAATTTCATTTTAATTCACAGTGGCAAAGACTTTGTAAAACAAGAAGCAGAAGGAAATGAAATTTCTTTCGTGACCACTCAAAATATTCGTCTGACGCGAGGCAGCTGCCACGTTTTACGAAGCCGGCCTCTTTAGTTTTGTTTTAATAATATTTTAATAAAATGAAAGACCCCAACCATTTTAATTTAACCATTTTAGCTTCTTATTCTTAAAACAGAATTCATGTTATAAAGTTTTAGGTACCCATGTTACTTGCAGCAGGTAAAGATGTTAGTTATTATGGCAAATTGAGGCATCGCGTTGAGGTCATCAGTTCGGTGAAATAAGGTGTGGTGTTACTGCGTTAAAAAGGGAGGACTTTTTATTATTATTTTAACATAGTCTGGTGACGAGACAAGCATGTCATTCGCCTGGTGGTCAGCAACAACCAAATGACTAGTCCTGCGTGGCAGCATACTGACCTCATCACCTCTAGACTTTATTTATTTAGTCTCTTATGCCCAGTAATTTCACTAGCTACAGTGCTCTTCTAATCAAAACAGTAATTTCTAAAGTTTAATCCTATGTGTTATGACTGGTGGGCTGGAGCCAAACTGTTGTAGTTGGGCTTCTGTGTAATATATGCAGGTTGTGCGTACATTTTACTTGCATGATTCAGGATTCTTTGACGTCATCGGAGATTTGCACTGAATAGAGGTTTTTCTGTAAATTATAGCTACATAGTGGCTTTGTAGGTGTATGTCACGTTGTTATAAATTTATTACAGTAAAACTAGTTATTAAGCTGTCTAGATTTTGTTAGGTCCTGGTTCAAAGTAGTTCAACCACAGTAGTTCCCAAAGGAGGTAACTAGCTAACTAATAAGAGGTAACTTGGTAACAATATAAGGTTGATGGGTACACCGTTCAGATATGAACAGATTTAAATAAATAATCTTTATTTTCAGGTAACAACAACTCATAGTTATTATGTACAAAATTACTAATAATCTATGTTATCTTGTATTTATATGTATATAATTCGCTTCGCGCGTCACTAATGCGTATCCACGAACTGGGTGGTTCTCTGCTCCTCGGCAGTTTGTGAAACCATAGTGCCTCGGTTTTTGAGGCGCTATCCGCAGACCCAGAGCGTGGGGTTCAGCCACGACAATTGGCACTGCTTGCTCGGCAAGCCGGATGGTTCCCTCGAAGGACTCCCCGCTGGCCAACACGAGTGTGTTGTCAGCGTAACAGACCAAGCTGTTGGCAGCGGGGAGAACAACGGGCAAGATCGCGTCGTAGGCGAGATTCCATAGAATGGGGCCAAGAACCGACCCCTGTGGAACCCCATACGTTATCTCCCTCCGCTTTACGCTACCGTCCCTGCCACGTAGCGAACGTGCCTATCGCGCAGATAGGCCTCTATGATGCCCTGCAGGTAGAGAGGGCAACGATGGTGCACTAGTGCCACCCTAAGTGCACCCCACGGGATGGAGTTGAAGGCGTTGACTATGTCTAGACTAACGGCCAACGCCACCCCACCCCAAGGTGCCAAGAATATCTTCATAGATCTTATAAATAGCTTGTTTCTGACATAAACATGTATAGGTGTATGCACATACATGATTACATACGTCACACGCTTTTGCCCGCGGCTTTGCACGCGTGGTATCCGGAAATCTACGTCGTGTTCTTGAAAACATGCAATAATTAACTGAACTTTGATTAGGAACGTGCAATCGGTTTAGAGGGATCATGCTATGTCTCCGAATGACGCGACCCATAGGCCTGCCGTATATCCAGTCCGGCCCAGCATTGTCTTTTGTTCGCAAGCGCTTCCGACATAGCACCGGGTGCCGTCATTAATGACTCTCAACTCTCATAAAAAAAAGCTTGCCCTTTTGCCGCCTAGTATTAATAGTCAAAAGAACATCACTTACTATAACCACGCCGCTCATTTTGTCATTTAAATAAGGACTTTAAGTCATGCGTTATACAATACATTTCTAAAATCAAGATAAATATCCCGAGTGCGCTTGCAACTACCATCCTCCCGTCCCTCAGACAGCATACTTCAAGCGAGCAAAACTCGCCCTTCAAGCTAGTATATGGGGTGCCGATTGCAAGCAATCTGCTTGCTGGTGCCGTGAGTGAGAGAGTTATACAGGCACGCGTTCGAATCAAATTCGAATTCGAATCACTCATAATGTGCACTGACTGGACAGCAATGAGTCGAACCCTGGCTGTCGGCCCGTAGAAGACAAACATGACGGCGAATAAATATCGCAGACGACTGGGACTGTCGTCGACGCTGGCCTCGCATCCCAGTCTTCAATGAAGCGTCCCGCGGGCTGAGCAATTTCTGGGAAACTTAATGACATCAGCTGTCCTCAAGATTGCAAACGATGTTGGTCGGCACTGTACCCCTAGTGCGAGTTTCTTTTTGCAATCTTAACGTAATAAACTACACGTTCACCACTTTCGGCGCTGCGATTGATTGAAGAGTTTTGAGCGACGCAATCGCAACGCAGAACGTGGTAAATGTGTAGTTTACTATTATCTTTCGATCGTAAAAAGAAACTCGCATTAGGGGTACTGTGCGCAATAAAAGGTGCAAGAATCTCGCCATTATTTTCATAACTCCCACGAAGCCATCTACTGCACGCCCACATTGACGTCGATAAAACGCACCTATTTGGTTCTTGTGCGTATAGTATGACGGCATCTCGACATTCTTTAGCGATTTGGTGAATAGATCGTTTGACGTGGATTTTCTAAGCAACCTGTAACATTTTCAGGTAAAAAAAAAAACACTAGCCATTCTCTAGATGGACGTTCAAATGCCGTACCATTGGGTGTGAATCATATATAGAGACGTCGTAGTGCGGATACTCATCGAGCTCAATCGGGATTCATGCTGGGATGGCAGCATGGAGCTTGCGAGACGTGATTCACGTCCTTCATTACTTTCTTGTGATCGAGACGCAGCGGTGAGAACTCATTGGGAACCTAACCGTGACTGGCGCTGCGTGCTGCTTTCTGCAGCTAAAGTCTGCGCGTTACGCTCACGGGTAGTAGCTAACTGAACCTCCTGCACATCAGCAGTTTTGAGAGATCAAGCTAGCCTTTGCATCTTAGAATACCAGGAGTTTCGAGAGCGATTCGTCCTCTTCCTAGGAGGCGTGTTTAAAATTCATTTTAAGCTTTTAAATCTTATATCAATAACAACTAAATTATAGAAAATGAATCGACACAGGTCCATAAGAATCGCTAATTGGTCAAATAATTCAGGTATAAATAAAATATCGTAGATTAGGTTAGTAAGTTTATAAAAGTTCAAGACAATCAAAGATTTCAAAGCAAAGTGTAAACACAAAGGCAACAAAGGTAACCCAGTCACGCTGTGTGGAGATCGCGATATCGGTATTATTAGGGTCAGCTCAGATAAAGCGAAGATTAGCATTGCGCGTGCGCGAACGTTCGACCATAGAGCATGTGGGAACACTGCCTACCCAATGATGGCCACCGGTGGCATGTACGGTCCTCAAACGGCTCAGGAAATTGCGCCGGCACCGGCTCGCTACTCAGAGTGCCTCCCACTCCCACCAGTTCACAACAGACCGCGACGGCGACAGCACGCCCGTTTGTTCCGCGAATTATATTATTTGTGTGGAATCCATCGAGATCGAATAAACGCAAGTTCAACTTTCTACCAGTACTTACTTATTGACTCCCATTTGATTCCCACATAGTTTTTTTTTTAAAGTTGCCGTAAAAACGGATGCCTCAAGCACTGCAATTGGTGGCGTATTACAGCAATGTCATAACAATTCCTGGCAACCACTAGCGTTCTTTTCTCGCAAGTTAACACCTGCTCAAATCAAGTACAGCCCTTACGACCGAGAACTGCTGGCAATTTACAAGTCTATACAGTACTTTCGCCATATGCTAGAAGCCAGAATATTTACGATCTATACTGATCACCGTCCACTCACACACGCATTCGAAACAAACAGAGACAAGTGTTCTCCCAGGCAGTTCCGGTACCTGGATTATATAGCTCAGTTTTCTACAGACGTTCGTCATATTTCTGGTAAGGACAACGTAGTCGCTGACACTGTCAAGGATTTATGAGGTTGGCGCAACGATTAATTTTGAGGCCTTGGCTAAGGAACAACAGACAGACCCCGAGCTAATCAAACTATTATCTGAGGGAAGTTCGCTCAACCTGCAAAAGGTTCAATTACCAGGTAACAAATTCCACCTCGTATGTGACACGAGTACCCCCGCGCCCAGACCATTTGTCGTGAAATCCATGAGACGCCAAGCTTTCGAAACCATACATCACCTCAGTCATCCAGGTGCTAATGCGACCATTAAACTGGTAACTCGCAGTTTCGTTTGGCCAGGAATACGAAAGGATTGTCGCGATTGGAGCCGCGCTTGCCTTTCTTGTCAACGTGCAAAGATATCACGACACGTATCATCACCACTGAGCTCATATGCCCTGCCTCCAGCCAGATTACTGAACATCCATATAGATCTTATCGGCCCATTGCCTTCATCAAATGGATTTAAGTACTGTCTCACGGCCATCGACAGATTTACGCGGTGGCCTGAGGCAATACCGATTACAGACATAACAGCCGAGACGGTAGCAAAAGCTCTTTTATTGGGATGGATCTCGCGCTTTGGTTGCCCGGTGAGTATAACTACAGACCGTGGTAGACAGTTTGAATCCAGACTTTTTAAGTCACTAACTGAACTTACTGGATCTCAGCACAAGACGACCACCGCCTACCACCCAGCTGCAAATGGGATAATAGAACGCTTTCACCGGCAACTAAAAGCAGCAATCATGTGCCACGCAAATCAACATTGGACCGAAGCCTTACCCTTAGTATTGTTAGGCATACGTTGCGCGTGGAAACAGGACCTCCAATCATCAGCCGCTGAACTACTGTATGGAGAACCACTGCGATTACCAGGGCAGTTCTTTGAACCGACAAACGCTAACGTACCTGATATTACCGATTATATCTCAAGGCTACGATATTTCGCAGCGAATAGCAAACCTTGTTCAGCAGCGCATCATACACCGAAACGTGTTTTTATTTTTAAGGAACTTAATACAGCTGAACAAGTCTTTTTAAGACAGGACGCTTTACGCCGTGCCTTACAACCCGCATACACTGGCCCATACAGAGTGTTAAAAAGAGGCGACAAAACCTACAAGATACAAGTCAAGAATACGGAAATGACTGTATCTATCGACCGCCTAAAACCGGCCTACATTGTAAATGAAAACCAGGATACGGGAACCACGAGGAGCGAATCTCAAAATAATATTAATAAAACAACGCGCTCGGGCAGAAGAGTCCATTTTCCAAAATATTATCGCCCGTAGTAACGGTCTCAGCGGGGGAGTGATGTGGGAACACTGCCTACCCAATGATGGCCACCGGTGGCATGTACGGTCCTCAAACGGCTCAGGAAATTGCGCCGGCACCGGCTCGCTACTCAGAGTGCCTCCCACTCCCACCAGTTCACAACAGACCGCGACGGCGACAGCACGCCCGTTTGTTCCGCGAATTATATTATTTGTGTGGAATCCATCGAGATCGAATAAACGCAAGTTCAACTTTCTACCAGTACTTACTTATTGACTCCCATTTGATTCCCACAAGCAAATGGAAAAAAGCTCGAGCAGTCTTACGTTTTCTGGTCTTTTGTTTGAAATAAAGGGCAGCCTTTAGTTATCGAAAGAGGTGCGGATGCTCAACCAGACATTTGGCTAAGCCAAATAGCCTCCGGCCTGGCTTTTATTTATAAACTAAGTAACTGCACCAAAGGGCATTGTCCGCCCTAGAATATCAACAAATCACAAAGGGACTGCTGGATCTATACATTATTACTGTGGGTTTGAATTTTTTTGTACTACCTAGTCTCGTCGCGGGCCGTAAGCAAAGTTCGGGGAGGGCAGGTAAAAATTTACGTTAACCGGGTGGTTTTTACGTTTCATCTGAGCTAACCCTTAACATCAGTTTTGGCCAAAGAAACCATAGCGACATCGAATTCGACGCCAGATGGCCAGATTCTTATCGTAAAACCGGTGCCGCACCTCTCAACACTCCAAGCCGCTCACATTGGTGTTGCTCCCTGTCGCCTGTAGTGGTGGCCATTTAGGGGGCCCATCTTGAGAGTGGCGAGTCACCGTCTGCCACAGAATTTCACTATAAATGTTGATGTCAGACGCCGTTTTTTCAGTTTTGAGAAGTATTTAATCCATTTAGGACCCTTTGCAATAGACCTCATAATTGTAGTTTAGTTTTAACAATAGTTTTACACTTCCGGGGACAATCCAAGTCTGCATTTTTATAGTGCAGCCAGGGAGTGCCCCCGGTTAGTGTCCCATTACATTTTAGATTAAAATTCTCTAAAGGGCCTCTGCGTGTTGGACCCATGTCCCTGCATAAGCTTATCAAAAGACCAGGTTCCTCTCCCCGGACAGGGGATATAAACCCGGGAAGAGAGAGACATGTAGATAATAATAATAAATTCTTTATTTTCAGCCTACTTTGGCCGATAGATATATACCTTACAAACTAACATATATATTGTAATAATACAGATTATATTAAAGAAACTTAAGCTTATGTTAGTAAAAACTTCACTCGCACCACGTCACTGTGCGTTCTAGTGGCAGTTGTCCGCGGAAGCGGCGGAAACATATGTTATGCAATTGACGTGTACGCCTGCTGACTCGTATGATCACGAAAATCCGGTGGACATCGTCGGGGATGTAGCAAAGACGAAATCGTTGATGAGAAAATGTATCTTAAAGTCATCATGCATCCTGTCTTTTCCACGCTTAGATCGACTTGACCAGCTACAAATGCGTATTAGTATTGTTCAAGGAGGTTGATAGGAGAAGAAAATTGAGGTAGTAATAGATGTACAATAATTAAGTTATTTGTTATATAGTGTGGACGGTACCACCTTGTACGATTTGCTTAGGTACACAATTTAAACTAGTAGTCGCCATTAATAAGCGGTCGGAAGGCGATGTTGTGTTAATTATTATTTCTATGTATTTTATTCACGAAGCCGAAGAAAGCGAATCATATAGTTTTAGTAGAGAGTTATGGAGAGAGCTATGGTTGTTATTTCTCTTTCGAGATGAGAAGATGGGGAGATGTGTAGTAGAACTTAAGTTGCCGAAATACAGTAGAAAAGATTCCTTAGCTGAAGTCGCTATCTATATCGTGACCACGCACCAGAAAACCAAGATGGAGAAACGACCTGGTAATGGCAGCTGGGAGGAGTTGGCTATAGGTAGCAAGTAGGTGTAGTTCCATGCGGTGTCCAGATCTAGAATGCCGCACCACTCCATCGCATTATATGGATGTCCTAAAAGATGACTAAGCGACTACAAACCAGAGGGAAAGGCAGTAGCGTCCCGTTCTGTGGTATAGTTACCATACTACGCTCACCAACCCGCCTGCCAAACGTGGTGAGTACTGACAAATGCCCGCAAAATTAAAACACAATTGTGGAAATCTATGGAAGAGCCCTTTGTTCAACAGTGGACGACATTTGCCTGATATGGTGATGGGTACGGTTGCTACCTATCATCAGGTAGGCCACTGCAGATTTGCCTTGCCTTATACCTAAGATAAAGGTGTAGCTCGGTTGCAGCCTGTACCGTTAGATAATCTTATGGGGAAAATAACAGCTTTTGGGATATCGTACTTGTAGGATAAAAATATTTTTGTTAATGTAAAAGCCATTTAGGTACAAGCACTACATCATATTTAAATTATCTATCCCTTATTACAATACCACATTAATAATAAATACTATATTATATTATATACCATAAAACATATAAATATAAATAAACGGTAATTACTTACATTATAAAAATACATTATACATTGAGATACAAACCCAGTTAAATACATTATTACATGATTTAGTATGAACATATTAAACTGTACAGAAAAAGAAATATATGTTAGAAGCAAGTGGTAGATAAGGGTATAAATGTAACTGTGTTATTACATAGATATAACTTTACTAAAAACACTATACTAAATCCAATTATTTGCCGTAATGCAGTAAGCATTCCATACTCACTAAGCTTATTATGTTCTAAATGCCAAATACAACAGATACGCGGCAAACGAACTACACTGGTTTGCAATTGTTATGCACACATGTACGTACATATACAAACTACCGCATACATAAATAACACCCTTAGAGCTGTGAATCAGTGAGGGTATCTTGGTGACATCTAACTAGTTCTGTGAACAATTTATTTTCTACCTGCATCATCATAAATTATGTCGTTTGTTTTTGTTTTAATTGTGTAATTTTATGTGAAAGTACGAATGCATGCTTCGTCACAAGACAGTTAAAATTACTTTTATAATTTAGTCTTATGTAAGTGAACTCTGTATATTCTTATGAGAATAAAGTTTCTATAAACCTATGATTACTCTTTGTAAATCGAAATATATTACAATATTTGATTATAGATATTGTTTTTGAAATGGAAGTTATGTGAAAACAGTGTAGAAGAAAAGAGTCGAAACTACATAAAGTTTAAACAATCTGGATTTTAATAATGTGTGTGTTTAAAGTTTACAATTAAATTGCAATGACAGTATTAAGCTGATAGTTTTGTAAATAATTAAAGCCGTTTTAAGTTGTATTTATCAATTATGTTATCCCTATAAGATAATTGACTCTTTGATTTGGTAACTCGAGTCTGTAAGTTTTACAGATCCAATATTATATCCAATTATTGATATTCGGTACTCTATTTACATGGAAACGCGTAGTAAATAAGAAGACTAATAAAGAGCAGATGAGGCTTTAGACTAATAGATTGATTACTTCACATGAGCCGGTCTAGGCAACCGAGATGTTGGCTTAACGACGCGGACGGCCCGCCTGATCTCCGCCCACTGTATTAGGTTTATGTCCTCATCAAGTTTCTTTTGTATATCAGAATATGAAGGAGCGAAGGATATTTTGTGGAAATCGGCTCATGTCGTAAATTCCCACGCTGTAGTTGTGATAATATTCTATATCGTCGCTTGGAGACCATTTTTTAGAGCTTACTGATAATGTTTTATCATCATCATTATCATATCAACCAAAGGACGTCCACTGCTGAGCAAAGGTCATCCGCATCCAAAGATTCCCAGCAAACTTCACCAAGTCGTCTGTCCACCTCGTTGGAGGGCGTCCCACGCTGCGCTTTCCGGTGCGCAGTCTCCACTCTATTGTATAATAATGTTTGTTACCCATTAATAGTATTATTGTTAACCCCTCCCACTAAGCTAAATACGCTTGTACTAGGATTGAGCTCAAGACCTCTTGATCGGTAGTCCGACGTCTTAGCCGTCGGTTTATTGTGCGAAAATAACTAGGTAGTTATGTTTTTTTTTATAACTGAGACGGCAAACGAGCTTGCCGGCTACCTCATCATTTCACCCGAATTAAGTCAACTACTGGACACAAGCCTCCAAAGATCGCCACAACGATCGTTCTGGCTGTTGTGTGCTCATTAGGGGGTTCTCCCCATAATCACAACGCTGGGCAGGCGGGCTGGCGATCGCAGTTGAGTTGCAAATGTACTCGAAGGACGCTGTTGCCCATCCTCCAGCTAATCGCATAGTCGCCTTTTATGTCACCCTCAGGATGAGATGGGGTAGTAGTATACTTAGCTGGCACCACACGGCGTAACCGGCTGGCCACCTAACGATAAGCAATCACCGCCGCCCATGAACACCCGAAATACCAGAGAAGTCGCTGTTTATGTTTAACAGTTATATAAATACTTCCCAAACTTGAAATAGTCACGATAAAGGATCCTTGTGTTATATTGTCATAACATTTGTCCAGTTGGTGACTATTTTGTGATATGATTTGGGCACATTTGTGAATGTGTCCAAATCCTATATCCTCCTAATATAATCACTGAGTAGCTTGATAACAACGCATGAGAATTGATTGATTGCTGTGCGAATACTCTATTGACAATGTAGTCAAAAATATTGTACCATTATAATTTAAAAAGAGTAACCATGCAATTTCTTGCCCGTTCTTCTCCATAAGAAATCTACATCTTGGAACGCGGCAACTAAAGTCATGATAAATTAGTGTAAATGGTTTGACGTGTGTAAAAAAATATTTTTATCTTTATCTTTTATTATTACAGAGACGGTCCTACAGCACCCTTTTTTCAACAATACCTTCCACGAGATCTAGTACGCGTATTTATTTGTCTAGTACGGATAACCGTACTAGATAAATAAATACCCGCACTAATAATATTATCTAGTGCTGTAATGCCATCGCAGACGAATGACAACTAGGCCATTTATTGTTGTGGTTTATAGTATAAAATATTCATGTGGTAATTTATTCCAAATAAAAGAACATGCCTTCGTTATTAGTACCCTTTTATGATACAATCTAGTACGTAACGTTGAATTTTTTAAACTATCTAGTGGCGAGACGTGCCTGTCATTCGCCTGGTGGTAAACGTCACGCCTGGCCATAATAATTATAATGCTACCCAGGAGTAGTCCTGCGTGACACCACACGGCACTCGTCAGCTCGAGACAAAGTTATTTAGTCTCATAATGCCTGATATATAATTACTGGTAATTTCACTAGCCACCGTGCCCTTCAAACCGGAACACAGTAATCTCTAAAGTTTAAACAGTACTGCTTGGCGGCTAATATCTGGCACTGGGATGCTACCTACCTAGCCGGACTCTTGCAGTAACGGACCTACCACTAGTAAACGATAGAATTTATGAGAGTTCCAAAAATAATAAGACAACTCTTTGAAGACAAGTTTTCCCGAAGTGTCGAGACATGATATCACATTTAATTAAACAATTTATTTCGTACCTAACTTTGCTTAACGCAACTAATTAATTAAGGATAACTCGCGGAACGCTTATAAAGAGGCTCGGAAAGTGTATGTGTCAGTCGTAAATTACGAGATAAGTTAGTAACATTATCTACATGTGAGGTCTCCTCGCGGGGAAAGCTTGTCACTCTTCAAGTCATTTAAATGAAAACAATGCATACATAAGCAGATGCTTATACTGTGGTGTCCCGATGTAATGTTATGTACGTTTTCAGTCACGACTATATAATACACTGATAAGCAGCTTGTACATTTAAATGAGGTATGATCAAAAAACCTTCTTCCTTTCACTTCAAACAGCTATTTTTACATTTTTAATGCAATGGAGAAGAAAATTATGTAGTGAAATATGATTCGTTATCAATATTAGTTTTCAAAATTACTTAGCCTTTACCAAAATCGAAATGTTTACCTTAAGCCGGTAAGCAGCCGGGCTTAATACTGGTTGCCCCCAGCCTGACACGGCCGCGTAGTTCAAAATGTCAAAGTGACAATTTATCTTCAATACCGAAATACGATAAGTTTATTCAGAACGATGAATTGAAGATAAAACCCCTATCCTTCTGAACAACTCGCAGTAAATTGGAAATTTTGATGACGTCACAGAGCTTAAGAAACGAAGCTCTAGATGCGACGTTTGCGTACCTACCCTTCGCACTCGAATCAATCTGAAGTCAAATCGCAACTAAAACGAGTTGTATTTTCCTGGACGTTCTTATTTATGACGAGATTACCACCCCGTCACATTGCTAGAAATTTTATTCCAGTGTTTCACTGATTTACGTTCAAGAAACTCACGTGATTGTTATTACTCAAAAAACGGATATTATGTGTGGTTACATCATGGTTTAAATAAGTGGAACGTTCGATGCATGAACATTTCCATAAATTTCAGTCATTATTCTAATGTTTCGCGTTTCGGTCTAATGGTTATAGTTGGATCTAAACTAGGCCTATCCGTAGATATTATGTATTCTGAACATGTTACTGTATGGGACGTACCACACGAGGACAATTTAATACGAATAAGGGGCATTTTTTCACAATGTATCCCATTTTACAAACTGCTGTCTCTTTAATTTGTGTATACATGATACATAAATAATAATCACATGACCATTTTTTTATGAATTACAGTCACATATGTAACAAGCAAAAGCGATGGTTAGTATTAGACGAGCAGCTGGTTTTGGCGATATTGCCTCATTCCGCGCGATACGTCCAATGCTTACAAAATACACTATGCCCAGACAAATCGATACCTGCTGCCTGCCATCACAGTGACGTTATATTTGTACTATATGGATTTACAGTTCGTTTTATATCTACCTTCGTACAATCGTACACGAAGCTCATAAAACATCGTGTTTAATATCATGCAGAGACACGTGTCAATCTATATAAGTTTAAAACTTTAATAGATTTACTAAAATTATGTAAAATTATAATGTAAAATTATTTTGTTTCTTCTTCTTATATTATTATATAATACTACTACTCTATTAGTTTTGTTATACTGTTTTTATAGTTTATTACCACAAAATTTATAGTACATCTCGTTTTACCTTAAATTATCACTTATATTTGGAAATGTTGGTTCACCTGTCATTGGCAACTGTATAAGCCCAAAACTTATTGTTACCTACTGTTATTTGATATTTTATATACAGAAACTGTTGGTGTACCTTTATTAACAAATAAATAAATAAAAAACTTCTAGCTATTACAATGTTCATACATCGGAGTTAGAAAAATATAGTAAGTATTTTTTTACACAATACACACGCGTGTTTATATCTTGTTTCCGATTATCAACAGGTTGCATTCCGATCTGCCTGCGTTCTACTGGCTACATTCTGTGTGCATGCTATTTGTGGAAGAACGCACGACTGAACGCAAGCAGTATGGGATGCAATCAAAGTGCAGCGGGTGTGTAAAAACAATTAAGCAACATTAATACGATATATATACCAATTCTAAGCAAAAAATCGAAGAAGACCAAACGTGAGAGAAAAACAGTCCTAAGCGGATTCGTAACAATTAAGCTTTTAATCGTTCTTGAAGAATAGGTAACAAATTTACAATATATATAAACAATCAATTTCTTCAAGATTTTACATGATGACATTGCCTTGGCGTACTAAAGTTCTTAATAATGTTGCCCAGGACGTCAATTTCACTTTATTTCCATCGTGAAAACTCAGCGCGTTCTCATTTACATACACTTTGCTGACCCAACAACGATAAAACCCTTTTTATCGCAGTAAAAAAGATTTCTGAGGTTCAACAAAGAATTCTTTACTATTTAATAGAAATCGGAATATCAAACGAACCATTCTCAGGGATCCGTCACTTAAATTGGCGTCATTATTTTTGAAGGGGCAGATGGTACAACTCTCCTAACGTCCAATAAATGTAAAAAACCACGGATTTTGTAAGTTGTTCTCGTTTAAAAATGAACTTAAGATGTTAGTTAAACCCCACGGGGAAAGCTAGCGAACTAAATAATTTTAATAATAAAAAGATAAATATTCAAGCGATAGGCGTTGGAGTGTACCTACACAGTATACAGGCGCTATCATATGACAACAGTGGCTAATACAGTTAGGTCCTTATATATTAAATTGGCGTTTTGTCGAATTGGTCACTTTGGTCTCAAATATCTGGCATCGAAATTATTTCAAATTTAAGCTCAATTATTTGTATTTCGACCTTGTTATTCATTTGTTTTCGCGTCGTTTGATTCTTCTTTGACATCGGTCTGTTCACAGTGTGGAAACCTTAAAATATTGCGTTATTTACAAATACGAGTTACACCATGGCACCTGTGCTACAACAGAAACAGCTCGAAGGATTCATAATGCGTATGTGGCAGTTACCTACCCTAAGCGAAAATAGACCCAGAGAATGGTACTGGTGAGTGTTTGGTAGACCAATTCTGGTCTCCACTACAGTTTCCTAAGATCTGGCCAGGCAATTACGGCAGATATGTATTGTCACCAATTGCAAACCATGATAGAAAAGCTAGCCATTAAACAACCGGCTGGTCAATTGCTCTAGCTCGCAGCTGCATAGATAGCAACAATACCTACTTTGATTGATTAAACATATAATTAAATTACATAGTCTTTTTTTTCGTTTTGTTTTTTTCATATAAAACGCCAATTTTTATATGGACCTAATAACTAATAATTGCTCTAGTTAATGTCTTAGGTTTTCGCGATTATTACACATTATAATAATCTCTCCAGTAGTCGCTGATATTTTCATGGAGGACTTTGAGGAGAGAGCACCGATGACATCCCCGGCTAAACCGAAGATGTTCAAACGGTACGTAGATGGAACTCTTGCCTCACAATAGGGTGTCTGCATTTTTAAAACATCTAAATTCAAAACACAGTAAAATTCAGTTTACTATGGAATTGGAGGATAACAAATTCTTGGCCTTTCTTGACATACTTCTTATCCATAACCCTGATCATTCAGTTAGTCACACTGTGTATAGAAAGCCTACCCATACAGGTGACGGTGAGGTTGACGGTGAATCTCACCACTATCCTTGTCAGTTAGCTACCGTGGCTAAATCTACAGAGAGCACACGGAATCTGCGACGCCGACCATCTGGCAGGGGAGCTTAAACATGTGAAGCAAATTCTTCAAAATAACAATTTAAAAGCGCCACATCCTCGTCACAGAAGCCGCCCGAAACCCACCATGGTTGATGATGATGATCAGCATACTTCTCAAACCATAGTCATATTCCACTACAAGATTCAGGGATCTACAAGATTGACTGTGATTGTGGGTTGTCATACATAGGGCAAACAGAGCGTAGTATAGCCACCAGAATTAAAGAACACATAACTGACGTCAATCATAGACGCTCCACAAAGTCTGCAGGGTGTGAACATGCCTTAGGCAAACCCAACCATTTTCTTCAATCTCATTTTTTGTGGAACCATCGGGACTCATCCAGGTCCATTTCCTGTGAGGTGGCTTTTGGAAAAAGAGGTACATCACGAAGAGTCCCTACTTTTCCAAAAAATCGGCCAGCCTCTGTCCCTGGGGTTCCGTTGCCCATATCCAAATTGCCCCAACCCACCATCGCATCGTGCGCTTTGCGTTGTAGTCCCCCATCACAATACTGAAGTGTGTCTTAAAGGTATGTATGGCCCTACTTACGTCCTCATACATACTCTCTACTTTATCATCTGGGTGTGTCGAGGTCGGTACGTAGACCTGTATGACCTCCAACGAATACCTTCCTCTTGGATATTCTGTGCATAAGGTACGCTAACCTTTATTTATTTATATTCTTGCTCGACACTCTTTCGATGGCCACTATGTTGTTAATGAGGGACTTGCAACGAGGAACCCGGTGCCACTTTGAGACAGATGGTCGCCTTCACGGCAGAAGAACAAGTTGCAACTTGCCAACTTCTGATAAACCCCAGTGACATGACATCCCAGTGCAACTTATATATTTCTTCTTCCAGCTCAACAACCTTTTCGTCTGCCCTCAGTGTGCGTGCGTTATATGTTTCCAGGGCCAGTTCTCGTTTGGGGTGGTAGTTGAATCCTTTCTGGAGATTCTTAGCACCCCCTGCCCCGCATTTACCATGGCCGCTACCATGACCAGGAATATCGTGGCTGCCAGACACTGGGGACCGGTGTTTAAATTGTATCGTCATTTTGGGGGGAATTAGCCTATACTCACCATTCTTGGCAAGCGGGTTGGTGAGCGCAGAATTGCTATTGTTCAGCAAAAGGGACGCTGCTGGCCATTCCTCTGGTTAAGAGTCCCTTAGTCGACTTTTACAACCTCCATGGGAAAATATGGAGTGGTGCTATATTCTTAGTCCAAACACCACACGGAACAGTCCGGACACCACACGGAAGATAGATGCAAATTATTACCTAAGTTAAACGCTTAAGTTCCAGAAAAAAGTAATAACAGTCAGTGACAAGCGTCATTGTTGTTCATAAAATTTGTACAATATAAAAGAAATGCAGTTGTCCAAATTATACGAGCCAAGTTTCCAAAATAAGTTACATATGTCGGTACTCATATGTATAACACAACATGTAAAACAATTCGACAATTTGCTCGAGACACATGAGTTTGTAACCTTTCAGAAAACTTGAGAAAGTCGATAGAATACGAGGTAAAATATGCACGATTCAATACATATAAAAGCTAACGTGATGTAACAAATGCATCTAGTTCGCCTTTCGGATAGGAGCGATAAAAATTCGCTGATCATTGGAAAGGGGATGGGTGTGCAAACGACGAGGCGTGCCCACCCAACCATTTGTTTTCGATTGTTTTAACTCTAGCAAATATAGCTTCCCGTTCCCAGTGTACATGCATCCGAATTGTTAGTGGATATTAACATTATTTGTTAATATCAAAAAACAATAAATAGACCATAACGATATGTCACCATATACTTTTTTGAATTATAGATATAATAGTTCTCTTGCTCAGACAGAGTGTCAGACACAAGACAATGACAAGACATAATATTTCCTTTATTTTTATTTTACGAAGGGTTCAATAGCATGAACTATGTACAAGCGGCTACACATCAAGCTCAACACCATTTATAACCATAACTATGCTATATGCGATGCAGAAAATCGTTGGAAAGGGACTGCGTATCGTGGCAACGGCGCATTTGTTCGCATTGTACAGACGCAGATACAGTTTTTTTTAAGAAAAAAAACGCTCGCCGTTTGGATCCCAACTTGAACGTTCGAATATGAACATTATTTCTATGTAAATAATGTTCATATTCATCTAAACGCTTGCTTTGCTTAGCATAGTAGGTAGTCTAGGCTGAAGTCATAATTTTATTGATCTAACTAGCTTTTGCCCGCGGCTTCGCTCGCGTGGAATTTAGAAATGTATATCATGCTATTGAAAACATGCAATAATAACCAGAGCTTTTACTAGGAACTTGTGATAGGTGTAGAGGGATCATGATATATTTCCGAATGCTGCCGCATATTGCATCCAGCCCAGACAGCCGAGTGCCAAACCATGCGCTTTTGTCTTTTGTTTGGAAACGTTTCCCACATGGCACTGGGTCATCATCAATAACTTTTATAAAATGTAGCTTGCCCTTTTCCGCCCAGTATTAACAGTCCAATCACTCATTATAGCCACACCGCTCATTTTATCAAATTAGGTCATTTGTCAATAAGTAGTGTGTTGTACAACACTTTTATAATATCAAGATACCTTTCGCAAGTACGCTCGCAACTGCAAATGCTCCCATCCCACATACAGCGTATATACCGAGTGAGCAGATCGCGCGCTTCAAGCGAGCATAGCGTGCCGATTGCGAGCGATCTGCTTGCGGACACTACCACTGCCGCCCATTATACAGACACGCGTTTGAGATCACTCGCTATAATGTGCGCTGAGTGAACAGCAATAACTCGAACCCTGACTTTCGGTGCTAAGAAGACCAACATGATGGCTAATAAATGTCGCAGACGACTGGGACTGTCGCTGACCTCCTCGAGAGTATCGTCCCAGTGTTTATCACCGTCAAGTAGATGGTGCGCTCTGAAGGCTGGGTGATATTTGGGAAATTTAACGTTTAACATCAAAAGCACCGTGTAGTAAAATGCGCAAAATATTGCACTTGCCATTATTTGGATGCACAGTGTAGACCTTACCCAACGCAGTGTATTTCATAACTCCCGATAAACCATATTCTGTACGCCCACGTTGACGTCGATCAAACACGCCTCTTTGCTTCTCGTACTAGTATATACTAGTAGTATGACGGTATCATGTCATTCGTTCGCGATTTGGCGAAGGCCCAAGGCCTCACTATGCGCTGAGCTGCGCACACAGCGGTACGTGACCACATGCGCACCGCTGTCTTCCCGGGGGTCGCTCGGTATGAGCACGCATATTTCCCAATAAGCGCGCTCGCGACCCCCAAGGCCCCCCGCCATATAAAGTCGACAGGGGGCTCAGGCGTGTTGGACACGGGCGCCGCGGCGGTTGTTACCCCGGCCCCGTGTCCTCCTCCTCCGAGCGGGATCGGCCCTCTCCCGATCCCGCTCTGCGACCTCCTTCTGGAGCATTACGCTCTCACAGAAGGAGACCACAGCACTCCAATTTTCATGCTCTGCCAGCATAGATCTTGCCCGATCCGATCGACCAGGATCCGCCGCTCGGCAGTCCACGCAGGGTACTCTCCGAGCGTGTGCTGTGCGGTATCCTGTTCGTCTCCACAGTGGTGGCACTGTGCCGTGACCTCGCGTCCTATCCTGTGCAAGTACGCACCGAAACAACCGTGTCCGGTGAATACCTGCGTCAGGCGGAATGTGACACGCTCGCTCCTTTGGAGCCAGGCTCCGAAGAGCGGCAAGACAGCCTCGACGACGCGCTTTTGCGCCTACTGTGGCAGCATAAGCCGCTCGCGCCATAGCTCGAGGGCACGCCGCCGAGCCTGCTGCCCCAAACGTTCGAGCGCCCCTGAAGGCACGCCTTCCCCGCTCTGGCGGAGGGAGCGTGTTTGGTGATACACCCACGCATCCATCTCCGCCAAGATATCAAAAGGCGGAAAGCGCGCCATCAGAGTTGCCGCATCAAAGGACACCGTTCGGTATCCTCGTGCGATCCGTATAGCCGCTCTACGCTGCAGACCGTGGATCTTGGTTCAGCAGCGCTGGACGCCTGAAAGTCGAGATGACCAAACAGGCGCCCCGTAGAGGGCCACGGACCGCACGACTCCCCCGTAGAGGCGGCGAACTTCTTCCCTCGGTCCCCCGAGATTGGGTAGCAGCCCGTGCAAGGCACCCACTATCCTTTCGACCCGGGGGACAAGACGCTCGAAGTGCTCTTCGAAGCCCCAACGACTGTCCAAGGTGAGCCCCAGGTACTTCATGCCCACCCTGATTTGCGCGTCACCAACGCGTATCCACGAACTGGGAGGCTCCCTGCTCCGCGGCAGTTTGTGGAACCATAGCGCCTCGGTTTTGTGAGGCGGTATCCGCAAACCCAGAGCGTGGATTTTAGCCAGGACAATTGCCACCGCTTGCTCGGCAAGCCGGATGGTTCCCTCGAAGGACTCCCCGCTGGTCAACACAAGAGTGTCATCAGCGTAGCAGACTAAGCTGACGCCAGCGGGGAGAACGACACGCAGGACCGCATCGTAAGCGAGGTTCCATAAGAGGGGACTGAGAACTGACCCCTGTGGAACCCCCGCACGTGATCTCCCTCCGCTTTACGCTACCGTCCCTGCCCACGTAGCGAACAAGCCTGTCGCGCAGATAGGCCTCTATGATGCCCTGCAGGTAGAGAGGGCAACGACGGTGCACTAGTGCCACCCTAAGTCTGTGGCTCGTGATGCAGCATGGCGCTTCCGATTGCTTGCGAGACGTGCTTCATGTCCTTCATTACAATCTTGTAATCGAGAGGCACCAATGACAACTCATTTGGTTCCTAATCGCGACTGGTGCTGCGTGCTGCTTTCTGCAGTTCAAGAGTTAGCTCGATCTCTCAAAACTACAGTTGATCGTGAGGCTCAGTTAGCTACTAAATGTGCACAGAGCATTGCACTGGAGCTTCAAAAGATATTCGTTTTCTTTCTAGGAGGCATGTAAAATTTCCTTTTGAATCCGATATCAATAACATTCTATAGAAAGGGCGATTGAGCAGAACCGGGGGTCGAAAGTGTTCGTCCAGAGTCTTGGGAGAAGCCAACTGACGAAGTTGACTACAACAGGAGAGGACGTCGTTGTTTCAAGGCCGGAGGTCCTTTTGGAGGTTGAAGACTTCTACAGCCAGCTATACGCTTCGCATGCTTCTCAACCTGACCTCGAAAATGAGGATTCCAGGGCCACATTGATTCGCCACTTCACTGAGGACCTGCCAGAGATCAGCCTAGACGAAATTGTGCTGGCTCTTAAACAGCTTAAAAATGGAAAAGCCCCTGGGGAGGACGGAGTTACAACGGAGCTCCTGAAAATTTTCAACTCTGTTCTCTTTAATGGGAGAACTCCAGAGGCGTGGAGTGGGAGCGTCGTCGTTTTGTTCTTCAAAAAGGGTGACAAGACCCTTTTGAAGAACTATCGACCTATTTCGCTCCTAAGCCAGGTCTACAAGCTGTTTTCAAGAGTCATCACAAATCGTCTTGCGCGACGACTCGACGAATTTCAACCCCCGGAACAGGCCGGGTTTCGAGGAGGGTATGGCACCATAGACCACATTCACACAGTGCGGCAGATTATACAGAAGTCTGAAGAGTATAATCAGCCCCTGTGCTTAGCGTTTGTGGACTATGAGAAGGCCTTTGACTCTATCGAGACCTGGTCCATTCTGGAATCCCTGCAACGATGCCAAGTCGATTGGGGATATATCCAAGTGTTGAGATGTCTGTACGATATCGCCACTATGGCCGTCCAAGTACAGAACCAGCTGTCTGAGCATATCCCCCTGCATCGAGGTGTGACAGACAAGGGGACGTTATTTCCCCCAAATTGTTCTCAAAGACTGGAAAGGACGTGGCATAAACATAAACGGCGAGTACATCTCACACTTGAGATTTGCAGACGACATCGTCATAATGGCCGAATCGTTGCAGGATCTAAACCAAATGCTGAACAGTCTAGCTGATTCTTCTCAACGCATTGATCTCCGGATGAACTTAGATAAAACCAAGGTCATGTTTAACCAACATGTGGTTCCGGAGCCGATTGCGGTACACGACAACACTCTCAAAGTTTTTCAGGAATATGTTTACCTCGGGCAAACCCTGCAGTTGGGTAGAAACAGCTTTGAGAGGGAAGCCAATAGAAGAATACAGCTGGGCTGGGCGGCATTTGGGAAATTACGTCGAGTATTCTCGTCATCTATTCCACAGAGCCTAAAGACTAAAGTCTTCAACCAGTGCGTTCTACCCGTCATAACATACGGTGCCGAGACGTGGACACTCACGGTAGGGCTGGTCCACAAGTTTAAAGTCGCTCAGCGAGCAATGGAGAGGGCTATGCTCGGAGTCTCTCTGAAGGATAAAATCAGAAATGAAGTGATCCGACAGAGAACCAAAGTTATCGACATAGCTCATAGGATTAGTAAGCTGAAGTGGCAGTGGGCTGGCCATATTAGTCGTAGAACCGACAACCGTTGGGGAAAACGTGTTCTTGAGTGGAGACCGCGTCTTGGTAAACGTAGTGTAGGACGCCCTCAAGCTCGGTGGAGTGATGACCTGCGCAAGGTGGCTGGCAGTAGCTGGATGAGAGTAGCCGTGTATCGCGATCAGTGGCATGCACTTGAAGAGGCCTATGTCCAGCAGTGGACTGCGATAGGCTGATGATGATCAATAACAACCAAATCAAACAAAATTAATCAACACTGGTCCGTAAGAATCGGCAACTGTTCCAATATTTCAGATATAAATAAAATATCGTAGGTAAGGTTAGTAAGTTGTTTATAAAAGTTTAATAACAACAAAGTCACGGACACTGACAGCACGGTTGGTGCAGTGGCTGATACAGTCGGCTGCTGCGCTTCAGGTTGCGGGTTCGATTCCCGCACGGAACAAATATTTGTATGATCTGCAGATAGTTGTTCCGGGTTTGGGTGTATTGTGTGTGAATTTGTGTCTGTAAACGCACCCATGACACAGGAGAAACCCTACTGTGGGGCATCGTTTTTAAAAGAATATAATAATATATATAAGTCAACATATGTAGGTAACGCTTTGCGTGGATATGGCGACAATCGACAATGGTAGCAGTACCCTTTGGCGCAGATTTGGAAAAATACTACGTTTAATCTGAGCTGACCCTTAACTTCACGTTTTGCCAACGAACCCATACCGTGATGTAATTCGACAGTAACGCCATCTAGTTGGAAGAAAAAAATAAGTATTTCAACTTTAATAATTTAATCATTATAAAATTAAGTAACCCAGAAACGTCGTAATAAATAGAAAATATTATCCTTTATTTAAGGATCATCATTTCGGCCGAATGAGGTCCACTGCTGGACACAGGCCTTCCCCAAAGATCACCACAACCACCGATATGGATGTGTTGTGGGCTGATTGGGGGGTTTTGCCATAATCGCCACGCTTGGCAGGTGGGTTGGCGATCACAGTTGAGTTGTTAATGTACTCTAAGGACGCTGCTGCCCATCCTCCGGCTAATCCCTTAGTCGACTTTTACGACACCCATGAGACGATATGGGGTGGTGGCATTCTGAGCCGGCAACACACATCAAAACCAAAGTCAATCGTTTTTCTCTAATAAATATACAAACGAATACTTTATACTAAGTCCATTTCATGATGACAATTTATGCGAAAAATAAATGAAAACTTATACCTGCCTGCATTGAACCCGTGACTTCTTGTTTGCATCCGTCTCACAATAATATATAATAAAATATCAACTACAGACCAGACAGAATATTTAATATGGAAATCGCTTTTCAAGAGGATAAAATTAATGCAAAACAAAATCCAAAAAGTAATATTTATGTTTGATCCCGAGAATAATGCAATGACAACCCGCGTGTTAGTTTAGCAGGCTATGTAACCTGTTGCAAACCGTTACGAAATCAGCTTTCTCATTCTTAAAATTTTTCGCTTAGCTCCCTTTAGATATAGCGTGATGGTAATGTTTTTTTGATAATTCTTAAAACGTACTGATAACGAATGGGTTCACTTTTGTGATTGTTTCGGAATATTCGCTGTAAAAAAATATTTTGTAGACATATTGTTATACAACTCACCTCCCATGTACAAAAGCGTGATGATTTGTGTTCTAGAGCCATCTTTGGACAGTAACGGACATTTTTGCCAAATTTCAACGAATTCGATAGTGTAGTTTTAGCGGTAACATCCAACATAGAAACAGACAAACAGACAGAAATTCAAAAAATTTCACTTATGGCATCAGTCTCGTTTCTGGAGCACGAGGCAATGATTTTTTCCAAAAAATATTCATTGTACAGTTTTTGTCTCTCTACGATTTTATTATAGTATAGATATCTGAACAACTTTTATTTTATTTATATTGTCAATTTTTATATCTGTTACTATTGTTGAATCCCGAGTTATAGCTTATGTTCATTTTGATAGTCTATTGTAGTATACATAATCAGCCCATTACTGTCCCACGGCTGGACACGACTTTTTCTCACTATGAGAAAGGTTAGGTCTTAGTCCACCACGCTGGCCTAGTGCTGCTTGGCAGACTACACACACTATTGAGAACATTTTGAAGTCCCCTCAGGTGTGCAGGTTTCCTCTCGATGTTTTCCTTCAACTTTAACACAAGTGATAATCAAATTCTGATCCACACATGAATTCGAAAAGTCAGAGGTGCGGCCCGGAATCGAACTCTGACTCTACTGTATGGAAGGGTTATATAGTATTATTTGGTTGTCAATACTCTACTCTATTTTTTAAGTTGATTCAGCTTACGGTCAGTATTTTGGAAGTCATAAATACAATATCAAACTATATTACATAAAAGCGTGAAGATATTATTATTCTCATACCTCTTAATAGTCAGGCTTTATTTGCCATACTTGATTTTATAAAGGGTGTCAGTAGATGAATATAATTTATTATAGTTTATTGATGCTGTTGTTATTATGTTCATTGTTAATTTAGATTGGCTCCTAAGGTAAACGTGTAGGTGTGTTTAGATTTTGTTAGTTATTTTATCATAACATTTCAAGCGTTAAATGATGAGACAATTTTCTATACTTACGTGGCCACCACGATCGCGCTTTGTGAATAAAACTATTTTCGATAGTTAATTAAATTTAGACTTTCTTCGACTGCTTCCGTTTCCTGTCAGGTAATTTTGAAGACACATTGATAAATGCAATGAGTGACTAGCTTAGGCAACATGCATAAAGGACTATTCAGGTATAAGCGACCTTCGACGCCATCGCTGTGGATAGCTAAAAAATCCGAGTTGTACCGAAGTATTCCGCCGAGTATTTATATGAACTTCCACGACTAGCGCGAAACCAGAATACAGATACCTACCCAGTGAAATGCCACTGTGTATTTTCGCCACCCACAGTGGTAGCGAATATCGTTTATATCTGAATAGGCCTTTAGTTTTGGGTCCAAGCTATCTCTAATCAGTTCAGTAGTTTTGCTGTATAAATGTATCAAACAGATATATTTAACAGATAGACAAATATTTTAATATTATTACGGTATTTCCATTGGGAATGTGTACCCAAGCTTCCAATGCCTGTGCAATATCACGTCGCGACATTACTCTGATGTGATTGCGTAAAACATAAAAATTCATAAAAGTGTAATCGCCCGTATATGATGCTCTTTAACACTTTCTATTTAGATCTTTAGTTATCTATTTCGTCTCGTCGTTTCAGCCAAATAAAGTCCACTGCTGGACACAAGCCTCCCCCAAATGTCACCACAACGGCGCGTTGTATGCTTATTGGGGGGTTTTGCCATAATCGCCACGCTTGGCAGGTGGCCCGCACCTCTGACTTTTCGGATTCATGTCAGCGGATCAAAATTTGATTATCACTTGCGTTAACGGTGAAGGAAAACATTGTGAGGAAACCTGCACACCTGAGAGGGCTCCAATCATGATCTCAATGGTGTGTGTAGTCTGCCAACCCGCACTAGGCCAGCGTGGTGGTCTGAGGCGTAACGTTTCTCAACCTGAAACCGTGCCCAGCAGTGGGGCAGTAATAGGCTGCTTTTTTATTATTCAAATCTAAATCCTTTACATGTATAATTTTACTCATCGTTTTTGCTAATACATTTTTTTTTTTTAACTTTGCCCCACACTAGGATTTCTCCTGTATCGTGGGTGCTTTACAAACACAAATTCCACATACAATACACCCAGACCCGGAACAACCTGCACATCGTACAAATATTTGTTCCGTGTGGGAATCGAACCCACGACCCGGTGCGCAGCAGCCGACTGTATCAGCCACTGCACCAACCGTGCCGTATAATAATATATAATAATTCAAAATAAATAATAATAGATGTACAGGCGCTCAGGCGCAGCGGAAATATAAACAATGTATTACGAGACAAGCTAAAGTTGCTTTCAAAATATATACGTGTTTCTTCGGGAAACAACGATAATTGCGCTGATACAGATTTATATTAATAAAATATTCCTTCTAAACAAAACGACTTTAATGCACAATACAAAAGGTAAAATACAAACATGTGAGAGTTGAATCGACGTACACAATGTATTACGAGACGAGCTAAACTTGCTTTCAAAATATATACGTGTTTCTTTAGGAAACACCGATAATTGCGCTGATGCAGATTTATATTCATAAAATATTCCTTCTAAACAAAACGGCTTTAATGCACAATACAAACATGTGAGAGTTAAATCGACGTGACACTATATATTACAATATGGCGAGAAGGACAATATATAATAAAGTAAATAGCAACCAAGCCACAAGATCAGCATTGCTGACATAAATTTAGTAGGCGCGCAAACAATACGTAGATGATACGTATCTATATGTATATTATGGATAGAGCACTGCATGGTGTGTGTGTGCCGCGCGCTCAAACTAAACTGAGGTGCAATTCCTTAAGCTCAAACATCTATACGTCCTTAAAAACAGAATCGAAATAACGGTGTAAAACCTATTTCGGAATTCGCTAAGACATGATTGAAGCTATTCAAGGACACATTGCAGAAGGTAAGGCTTGAGGACCAATCTTAGTGAATACTAAATCGGGTTATTACCATTATTTCAATTCTGCATTCAAGGATGTATGGATGTTTGAGCTTAGAGAATTGCACCCCTGGATTTGTATAGCTTGATGTGTAGCGAGTATTCGAGTGTGTATGAGAGTGATACGGAACGACAAAAGGTACTACACCCTCTCGCACGATTCGCAGCGTTCAACTTCTAATAGTTCGAAGTCAAAAGTGCGTAGCCGTGTGTACAGTAGTTTGTTCATCCATTTGTGTATGTGAATTTCATTAAAATGTAAGTTACGATAACAATGGTTAATTACTTTTATAGTTTATGCAGTTACTTAATATTTTCCAAAGCCTGCATCTAACATTTCAGAATATATGTCTGGAAGTTGACAATCTCTAGTGCTTGAGGCATAGCTAAAGGAGCAACATTCTAGGGCCCAAAAGGTGACTGGTAGTGAGCACGGCTGCTGGAAAGATTATTAGACAGAGACTCAAATTTTTCAGCCAGCCTCCTGAATGCGCTCACTTAATATTTGCAGACTTGCTTCATAATGATAAAAAATATATTTCACACTCCCTGTAGTGATTTTTCCTTCAAGATACGTGTATCAAAATCTTACTTTGCATAGTTCGAGTTCGTTGTTGTTATCATTTAACTGATTGAGTAAGGTAACACGTTATTACCAAAATTAAGTAATGAATGGCGCCATTATTCAAGAACTCAAAACTGTTTACTTAGTGTAAATAGAGGCAATAGAATTTGATCTGAACGTATTTTTACGAATCGGATCGTATTACGCCGCGTAAGCGCGTGCGCAGCCGAGCGGCAGCGGGGATTGATGGCAGTGTAGCCAGCCGTCTATGGTACGTACGAGTCTCCGAAATAGTACACAAAACTATAGCTGGGTACACAAGAGTATTTATTTTTATAAAAGGTATATATAACACATACTCCATACGTAAATAGATCTTCAGAACCCGCGACAAAAGTTAAAGTACCTGCGTCTTTCCGAGGATTTCGACTAATGTTAGCAGTGTACCGGTATGCTATGTATGCATTGCTTACACTGTATTATGTTGGGTATACTGTTCTTATACACTATACACTGCATTTCGTTGTTGACTTTTAGTGCAGTTGCCTATGTTGGCTGGGGTGGCGTTTCTAAATAACCAAAGAAACTGAAATCTTGAAAATTTACTTTGAGTACACAAACAAGGCCCAGAGTACGCAAGTACACATATGACTGAAATAGTACACCATTCGTACCCTTCTGGCAACGCTGATTGATGGAAGTGTCCTAGTACTTAATGCGCAGGGAATGAGCGGATAATATTACTTTTTAGGGTCCCGAAAGTCCGAAGAAAAAAACGGCGGAACCCTTATAGGATCACTCGTGTGTCTGTCTGTCTGTCCGTATGTCGCAGCCAATTTGCTCCGAATCTACTGGACCGATTAAGTTGAACTTTGGTACACATATGGAACCCAAACACGGACGAGTAACATAAATAAGTAAATGTTGAACATGGGGGTTTTGGGGAGCAATATAGAAAATTAAAGAATCAAGTTTTGCAAACTGTACCGTGTAAAATATCAAATAAAAGGGGGCTCACTGATTAAGTCAATAGTTCAATAGCATGAGACGGTGATTAGAAAGGAAGAAAGAGTATTCGAAAAACAATAAAAATATTAACAGATTCCTATATAATTACGTACTGAAGCGCCACTCAATATTGAAGACTCTCTTAACGATTTGAGACGCCTAAGGTTGCCGTAATTCTCTTATTTTCATATTAATGTGGACGCGAATAAACCCGTTATTGTTTTAAAATAATACAAAGTAATGTTACGATACGTGTTATGTATTAATTGACTTGTTATTGAACAACTTAGTATAACCAACACGTGTATATTATATGACAATAAACATGTCATGAATTCCATGGCGTACCTACCTACTATTGAATAAGATAAATCCATTCAAGATATATATTGTGTATGCTACATTGAGTAAAATCTTTGATAAAGCTACCAATCACATTTTCCATCAACTGCAAACCGAACACAAGATGGCGCGGTCGCGGCGTTGTGATAGACCCCGGAGAAGATGGTGGCACGAGTGAGAAAAATAAATAGAGATGCTTCATACCATGTAGCTCGAGACCGAAAGGTCTAGATGGGGAGAGGCATTAGCCCGCAAATGAGTGACAGTAATAGATCTACTATGAAATGCTCCATATATATTGAATCACCATTTGTCAACATCAAAGAGCAAATATGACCGTGGGCTATCCCCGTGTACTAGAGATAATGTTGAAAGCAAGATATTTCTAGAATAAAAGGAGGATGTAGATCGTAAACATTTTCCGTATTCTCAGAATGTAAAGAACTCGAGGTAGGGCTATCACAAATGTTTGGAGATGTATTTATTGTAGTTTCGAAAGCTGAAGTCATTTTAGTGACTTTAGACAGCGCGGGTTAGAGATAATGTCTAAAATATTAATTATTTCTCAACGTATATCGTATCGTATCTTTGACCTACCGCTAGCTTTTCAATCGAGAATGTCCAAAAAGTTCGTAGGAACATGAATAGATTTAATTTAATTCAAAAGATTTTCATTCTTGTAATCTTTCACCATTTACAGCCACTAGTCAAAATTGACCTATCAAAAACTAGCTTAATGAGAGCAGCCGGAAATAAATTATGTGGACACTTTTGACACACAGAATGTTTCATTCTTGATAGTTTAGTCCGTTATTTTGACCTTATTTCACCCAGTGGAAATACACACGTCTTTCCTACACCTCAGAGAAGGGCGGAGGGGCATGCCGGTCTCCTACCGGCTAAAACCACCGGAGTGGTTATCTTCTGCATTGAATAAGGGCTCCAGGTCCTCGATACAATCACAGTAGAGCCGTTCATTGGGCCCACCCCTATAAGCACATCCCGGAGGTGGTGACTGTAAAGCCGTCACCGCATCTATTGGTGGGGAGGCGACTGTAAGGCCCGATCTCCAGCGGGATTGTAAAGGATTCCTCTGAAGCCTCACTGTGCGCTGTGCTGCGCATAAAATTATTAAGACCTAGATGGGTAAATGGCTAAGCAAAACAACAACAGCTATCTAAATCATATCTAAATCAAATATAGCTGCGACATAATAATAAACATATAAAAGGAGTCGGTACATTTGGACAAGTAATCCTAAGCGAGAGGTTGTTTATCTGATCCTGAACCTAAAACAATAAAAAAGGATACCTTTATCGAGCCTCTTAACCTTAGTAAGCGTTTTTGTCTAGTCTATTAGGTAAGCTTTTTCAATACCCCTAGTACGAGTTGTTTTTACAATCGAAAAGTAATCGTAAACTACACGTTTACCACGTTCGAGGCTGCGATCGGTTGATGAGTTTGGAGCGGGCCTATCGCAGCGCCGAACGCAGTAAACGTGTAGTTTACTATTACGTTTCGATTGTGAAAAGCAAGTCGTACTACATACCAAAGGTGTTGCAAGCGTTATTAGGTTACTTACGGTAACCACTAACCATCAGGTGGGCCGATAAATATAATTAATAAACCTCAATGTAACGATAAGAGTTATTGCTATATGTAATACTGGTGGGAACCGCGGTTTCACCCGCGTTTAATTTAAAAGAAATCAAAGTCAAAGTTTTTTATTTCAAATAAACCAAATATTGGCACTTATGAAACGTCAGAATCTAAGTTGCACGGTCCCAAATAGTTGATCTCATGGAGAAGATGAGTGTTAGAGGAAATTTAGAATACTTCCACATAGACACTTGGCATAGAATATATATATTGGATTTCAAGGGTTATTTTTTTGCGCGGAACCCTAATCATTTTTCTAAAATAAAAATAATTTCCTTATAACATAATTGGTCCCGCCGTTTCGGAGCTTACCCGGAACAGACAGACAGACAAAAAATTAAAAAATATTGTTTGTGTTATAGGTACCATGTATACTTTCATATGCATTTATTAAAAAGCTGTTATTTTGACATTACAAACAGACACTTCAATTTTATTTATTTGTATAGATTCTAGAGTTTTTATTTTTTCGCGGAACCCTAATCATTTTTCTAGAATAAATGTAGCCTAAGTTATTCCTTATGACATCAGCTATCTGTCAGTGAAACTCACGTCAAAATCGGTCCAGCCGTTTCGGAGATTACCCGGAACAAACAGACAGACAGACAGACCGACAGACAAAAAATTCAAAAATTGTGTTTTTGTTATAGGTACCGTATATACTTTCATATGCATTTAGTAAAAACCTGTTATTTTGACATTACAAACAGACACTTCAATCTTATTTATCTGTATAGATAAAGTGAAAAATTGTATAGAATTCTGTAAAAATAATCTGTTAGTTTTGCAGCCGACTTCTAAAACTACGGGACGACCTCATCAGAGTAAACAATAAACCGTTACCGTTGTAACAATAAAAAAGTTTCGAATCATATTTTATTACAAGATAAATCAACTTAAAGAAAATTGATACTCTTCTCCCGTACAAAAACGTTTGATGATATAATATCGCAGTGGAGCGATAAAAAATCCCATCCCCTGTGATCATAAAATAACTCGGAATCTCCTAACAAATGAGTCGTTAAAATCTCATTCTCCACTTCTAAACATAATTTCTTGAGTGTGTCCCTTGAAATGGGGAGCATTTCGTAAATAATGGACTTGCGGGCTGAGAGGAACATTGTATTCACACGTTATTGGATGTCATGTGCAGTACACTAAGCCTTCAGCTAAACGGTAAGCCACTGTATTATGAAATTGTAACTAGGTCGTGTCAAAATCATGTCAGTGCAACATTACTAAACAAATTAGATAGTTTTGTTTGTTATGGAATCATTCAAAATTAATTATGGATGCTATTGATATGAAAGCAAAAGCATATAGCTTTCAGATGGCTACATCTACATGATGTCAATCTAAGCAAACAAATTCAGGATGGTCTAGAAAATTAAGCGCTTGGAAGGATTTTGTATGATTACAGATAACGGTATCGTTTTGATGGCTTTGACAGCTGTCGAAAGGTATTTAATTCTTAGAATACAGTTCTCCAACCTGTAAGAAGGAATTATCATCACGCTTCAAAATCTTGGCCTAGATTGATAAATGTGAGTCACTACTATCATTATATCAATTTCACTAATAATAGATGATTTAAGTACATACGCCCAAATATATAACGTAATGCCAGTAGTTAATACGCATCGCTAAAGTGCTGCTGTGAGCCGAAGTGTTGGAACACACACAACACACATTTGAAATTAATTAGGAATGTAAACCCCGTATGTGTTGTGTTTACTTCAACTTGCAGCTTGCAGCTTTGAAGCATTTTATTTTTTAATACCAGTCCTAAGTTAATTTGTACTTTACTTTAACAAATATTAAAAACTCTTTATGAAGAACAAGAAGGGTGGCGCAATGAAAGCGAACGCCGAAATCATAAATAAATTTTAGTGTAAAAACAAAAAGTAAGTTATAATTGCAACGTTAAAAATACCTATTCTGCGATAATCTTGCGAGCAAACAGTTATTTCTTAATTACACTTTGGGTATACAAAAATCAACAATATGGTCGTATTTTTAAAAAAATAACCTACGAACAACCTTATTTATGGGCACCCAAAGCATACTATGAAGATTAGCTAAATCTGATATCAAAGACAAAAAAAATCCATACCACATAACATATTAATTATGTTATTGCAAGGCAACGTTTGATGATAGTTGTTAGCTATAAATAAAACCAGTTCCCATATTAACATGAATAAGTACTTGTACTCGGATATCTATAATTTCAGATAAATTATATCAAGTTTAATGAATATTAAACCATATAAGTTGGTACTCCAACATCCACACACCGACCGACCGACTATATTACAGCGCAACGAGAACAAAGACAAATTGCATGAGCAAACACGTTCTGTGTTTTATGGGTATAAAACTTCGGTGAGCAACTGTAGAATTACTTGTGTGATGCACCACTTCGCCTTACATGAATCATATTGCAATCCCTGAAGGTAGGCGATTGGCCGATAAAGCTGTTATGTCCCAATAATTCACCCATGATAGGGGCCGAAACATGAAGCCTCTTAAAATCTAAATATGTATTTGATACAATTTCTGTATTACAACCAGCAACAAAACAACCGTACTGGTGACGTTCTGGTAACTTAAGTCGTCCTTTTCTGCAACTATATTAGATAAGGTACCTATGTACAAGAAGTGTTTCAGGTGGAGTTCAGCCTTTGTAACGATAAGCCCATTTTATTGTCTGCGTTCGACGCTCACCGCTCGCCTTTATCTTTTTATTGTCAGACCGGTCTCGGCATTGGCAATATGCTCCACAAGTTATGACCGGAACGAAAACTGGAAGCGAACAATTATATTTTTACTGACTGATCGATGTTACCCGGTCAAAGTAAAGTAAATCACCGTTATAAAGAAGTGAATGATAAAGCAGAAACTTGCCATGAAAGCGATTCTAGCCAAATATAATTTCAAATAGTATGAAGTGAACGTTCAAACAAAGAGTACGTGACCGTTGGCGCGAATGTAATCAATATTGCATCCGCATGGCGGTTAGCCCACTAATTGGACATATTTGCTCTTTCAAAGTATTTAATAACTAGTATCCAATAACTTAATTGCTTATGTATTTATTTATTTAATTTCCAATCTAAATAAGATTGAAAGGGTACAATAAATAGCTGATTTATTTGGTTTTATAAGACAAGAGATAGAGATAGATCGTTTAGTATGGTCATGATAATAAAATATAATTTGCCTATGCTTTTATCATTTAAAATCATGGAAAAATAGCTGTTTAACAGCTTGGAGGTATTTAAAAGGTGAATTAAGGAGAGACGATTAAAATAAATACATGTTAATAAATGAATTTATTATTATTGAATGATTTTTAATTCTACATCACATGTTACATGCGGTATACACACTTTTGCCCTTCGCCGTGTTCTTCTAGTCAGGTTATGCCCAATTCGTGATAATGATTATCGACCTGGTTTTATTTTGGAGATTTAGGTACTAAGTACATTTAATACTTTGTGTTTTCTATATATTCCTAAACTTCAAAGACCGTTTACTTCAAAGCCTTCTGCATGGCCGCTTCCACCCAAATAATATAGCGTTAGTCTAAGCCAGGTTTACAGACATTGTCCGTTTTGGCCAAGCTTCGTTTATTTTGCTCTTGTTCTGACAGCAGACGTCGTCCAGTCTAAGTGCACATATCACCCACTTATATGCTAATGCAAGGACAACGAACACAATAAACAGCCCGACTATGCTGATGACATGACTCCTGTCAAGCATATGTAAAATTTATCGACGTCCAAACTATTTCAAAGATTTGTTTCATTATTCTTGTGAATCAGCAGAATATCATCTATAATATTATGAAATATATAAAACTTTTTTAACATCCTTTTTAATGTAGTATAATAGTTCATTTGCCATTTATTCGGTATTCGTAATCATCCGTACCACAGAACTATAAAAAAGTATTCTGCGATCAGTATAAGTAATCGAAGAAATCAACAGAATATAGTCATAACTAATAATTGAACAGGGACTTAATGTCCTGCCCTGACTTAATGACACTGAATGGACATTACTTTCATTCACGCTTTCACTTTTTTATGTAAATTCTAATTCGTTTTTTTAATACAATTTAGTGACGAGACGAGCTAGTCTTTCGCCTGTCAGTAAGCGTCACGCCTGCCCATAACAATTGTAATGCTACCTAGGACTACTCCTGCCTGGCCCAACACCACGCTACACACATCACGTTGCACATATTTTTCATTTCCACCACTCGTATCATCTCCACTTTAAAATGTATATACAAAGTACGGACAATATAGTACAGGACATTAATTAAAAAGTCAATCTTGTTTTTCATCTCCCATAACTTGGATGTGTTGCTTTGTATTCAGTGAGTCGAGAGAATTTTATACATGCGGCTAAGTGACTGTAGGTATTATAGCTTAAAATGTTCTTTCTTCATAAAAAATTTATTAAATCTTTGTGTGTACGTCGTTACATATCAATACACGCTGGTGCCACGATAGAGCGAATTTACATTCATAATAAAATATTAGATCGCGTGGGCGAAACACGTTTACCAATGAAACAGTCGCCATTCTCCGAAAAACAAAAATAGCACAGGGAAAGTGTCTCCGAAAAATACATCTTTATTGAAGCGATTTTTGTTGTACCTTTATCGTTAAACACTTTATGCCATGTTGCTACAGTTAGTAGGGAATGTTCTATTTTATGTCCTTAATCAAACCCGTTCTTTGGATCACATTAACAAAGTCTCCTTACATCAAAAGGACTTCAAGGGTTTCCAATTAAAGCGAGTGTTTTCGAACATACATTGTTATCTTATCTCCGACTTATGAATCTTTCTTTACAGAGAGGTGTGCTTCAATTGTGTGCTACCTTTATTCTCTCATTTCTTTTTCTCTTAAGTCAAGTCTTTTAAACAATGTTAATCCTCGTTCTATATTAGCATGATAAAAATAAATATTTATCCCTCGCTGCTTCGCAATAACGAGAGTTTATGGCCCAAATGGATAAAAAAAGGTTTATGTTACTACAAATGAAGTCAGTGAAGCCCTCAGATAAATCGAGTTAAGAGATCGCAATGCAAAACAAAGGATAGGGTTGCATCTGCGATTGTATAAAATATGAAATGTAATCTTATAATACGATTTTCAAGATTTTATATATCGCGCAAAGATATATGTTATGAAGTATGTAACATGAAAATACCGAGTAAAGTGTAAAAAATTAACGCCGTTGGAAATAAGTATAGCATAGTAATGTCTTAGGTTTTTGCGCCCACGAACGCTGCAGAGTTCGAAACATTAGAAAATAGAAAATCTATAATATACGCAATGTATGTTAAGTTTTTAGTTTTTATTATAGTGTATAAGTATCACGTTTTAATAAATGTAATGTTGCTGCCCGAACTATAAACCGACTTTACGAATTTCTTTGTCGTGGGAAAGGTATCTAGACTAACAACTAAGGGTGTCCCTCCTCTAATGCCGGTATCTATATATGCGGGACATTAACATTACCAAGTACTAAATAACTATATAGTGTCGAACACTCGGGCAATACACAGACCATTACGGTAGTAATATAAATTTTTAATTCACATAGTTTCTATACACCTAAACAACACGATGATATTCGAAGCAATGAACTAAATACATTAAGTAAATAAACGTCAAGGAAAGATGTTACTTCGTCATGCATTCAACAGGTACACGGTTATATGGCAGACATCTACGGAAGAATAGATGTACGTTTACGATATCTTATACGAGCTCAATAATGAAGTCGGTGAAGCGGCGGCAGAAGATGGAGTCAAGGTTGCGATAGGGTACGACGGCGTGCTGGACGCATCAGCCGGACTAAGGTAAATAATTGAATCGGCTAAACGCTACTTACGCGGGGTGCGCGCTCCGGGGGTACGATAATTGCGGTGGTGTGTGAGGCCGCGTGGCCGGGCTGCGGCAGACTGTTGCTCCCGGGCCCGCTTCACTTGTTACGTGCCTCCCGCCCGCCCTGCGCGAATGGTAGGCGCCCTCCGCGCGTCGCACCTTCGCCCCCGTTTCGACAACCCCGCCCCGCATCCGCTCACCAATATTACGGGTCCTTCACTTTGCAGCATCCTCACTCACTTAGGTACGCACAAAGGTGAGCCTTTTTATTCGCTATTTCGGATGCAGCCTTCGTCAACCAGGTGGGCCATTGTCATGTCATTTGGAGGCAGAGTTTTTGTTCAGAAGTCACCTTTAGTCCAATTCAGGATGGTACTTCAACGTCTAGGTATAACGTAGCCATAAATTCAGTAACCGGATTTTTTAATAATTAATAAAGGTGTACAAATTGGTATCACATATATAGATACTGATATTCCGATGACACTTTCTAGTTTTGTCTAGCTCCTCCAAACTTGCAACAGTTGCAGTCTACATATTATTCTTCAACCATATCTTACATATATATTGCTAGCTGTAGGTATGCGTACTGCATATACATATATAGAGCCAGCCACAATATTAGAGTCTAGAACGACATACTAAATAATGAGTAACCATCTACAACTCACAATTGCCTTTATAATCACCTAGGTACACAATTATTATTCTTAGAACTATTATGGATTTCACAGTTCCCAAGAAAGGTCCTGAGGTCTCTAAATTCTATATTATTAAGTAGTATGTCACATTACCTGGCAAAGGTCGCTAGGAGTCGTTGGATTCGGGGGGCATGTGACCGGTTGGTGTTGACATCTGTGGGGGAGGCCTTTGTTCAGCAGTGGACGCCCTTTGGCTGATATGATGATGTCATATTAGGATTCTTGACCGATATGATTTCCGATTTCCGTAACTGATAAGCTATGTAGACTTACTACTTTTCAATACAGCAGCATACCAAGACTCGTATCATAGTGCAGAGGTAGAGTCGTGGCCTTAGTTATATGAGTAGTCCTGTAAAACAATGTGTAATTCGCAATGATCTCTTAATCATACGTCATATTAGAATTAGTGTTCATCACTATGAACATTAATTATATTGTGGCGTGTGGTGCCGGCGGGGAATAGCACCAACCTATCTCATCCCGTGGGTGTCGTGAAAGGCGACTAATGAATTAAGCGGAGGATGGGCAGCAGCGTCCTTCGAGTACATTAACAACTCAACTGCGATCACTAACCCGCCTGCCAAGCGTGGCGATTATGGCAAAACCCCGCAATGAGCACACAACACACCCAGACCAGTCGTTCTGGCGATCTTTGGGGGAGGCTTGTGTCCAGCAGTGGACTTTATACGGCTGAAACGATGATATATCACTAGTTGACTCATCAATAGTGAATATAGTAGATAGCGAACCGAAGTTGGCTTAGCTTGCGTCATAAAAAATTTTAAACCTCTGTTAAGGTCATTATAATGATAGATTTTTTTAATAGAACCTTTTAAATATAATCTATTCGTTGTATCCGAATTTAACTCCGTATATTAAACAACTTACACAAAGATTTTAAAGATATTCGCGAAAATAACCGTTTCACTAAATTTACTTGCGATTTTGGAGAGCATTCCTGTAAAGTGTGCATAAAGAATACTCAAAATCAAACGTCTAACGAAATTGAAAAAAAAAAACATTATATAAGTACTTAAATGTTATACTAGAATAAGTAGAGAGCTGTTTTTATTACAAAAATGTATAATATTTCATCATATAATTGTACAGATAGTTACAGATGTATAAACCTTTCTACACATTACATTTACTATAAATTTAAGAAAGTTTATGCTAATAAATGAAGTTAAGGTCGTTAATTGAGATAGAAGAAGGGCTTGCAAAGAGATTTGCGGAAGAGCTAACCTTGACCCTTGAAGGAATCGTAGGGAAGGCAAAATGTATTCAAGGTTAAAGGATTGAAACAAGTACAGGTACAAGACTCAAGTATGTGGGCCTCTGAGCGGTAACGCCCCAGCTGGAGAGTAATCGATAGGCAAATGCAGAGACGACATCAATCGCGCGTGTCGCCGAGGACAGATTTGCCATAATCCGCACAATTAAGCGACAAGCACGTCTCCTGCCCTCGCGGACGTATATCGTAGATTAAAATAATAATTATGCTACATAGAGCAGACCCTGTAACATTAATTAAAGTGGTGCATCGTTAATGAATTGTGTTATGATAATGGGTGGGTAATTCCTTTGCTGCGTAATATGCGTCACATAATATGTTTATTATCAGTTACATGTATTTGTTGACAGAAATAGTCCAGCAGCGGAGAGGCTGTTTTCTGAGCGTTGTAGGTACAATTCCTGTACCCTTTAAAACGATTACAGAAATATCTATCAAAAATAGATATACAATTATAGTATAATAGTACTACTGACCACTAGAGCCAGAGCCAGTGGTAAGTACTCATTCTAATGTTCTTCACTGCTAGAAGGAGGGCTCGCCTAAAAAGGAGCCGATAAATAAATAATTAATCATATTCTGATCCGTACATAAATCCGAAAAGACAGAGGTGCAGGCCGGGATCGAACTTACACCTGTCGGCAAAGCAAGCGTTCAACCACTAGAGTATCATAGCAAATAAAAAAAAGTAAAAGCTGATGTTACAAATAATGCTGGAGCTTCACAACAGCTGACGCTGAGATAGATGTCCGCAACAACCTCTGCGAGTAACAGAAGCCAATTTAACAACACTATTCACTTAGTAAAAATATTGAAAAAGCTTTTTAAACTGACCCGCACTAACCCAAACGCGAAAATGAAGCAAAGGTTTTCTCTGTATCCAAGTACCTAAAACTTATGCTCTTAAGTGAAATATAAAACAATTTTATGAAATGATAGGGTAGAGTGCCGCTGGCCGGGCGAGGGCGCTCTGAATGCTCTCAAGGGCCTCGTAGAACCCTATTCTCCGGGCTAGTTTTATTTTTTCTATATATCTCCAAAAGACAGGGTTCATTTAAAAATAGGGAATACCACTGGGTTTCTCAATCAAAAGTACCGATAGTAATGTACTATGGAGACAATACTAGGTCCAAATTGCTAAGCACAGCTTCAAACCATTTATGCTTTTAAGACTTTGGAAATCCCAATTTTAACAACGTTTTCTTGGGATTACCAACTAGATTATTTTAATTACTAAATGGATTTAAGCGACCGATTGATTAATGCTATGACCGCCTCAATACCTAGAGTATTGAGGCGGTCATAGAATTAATATATCTCCGCAAAGTCGCAAGTTTGCCGATCTGTGGTTGCATCAGTCTCTGTAGTGAGTGCATACCAGGCTTAATGTTTTAATTAATACGAGTATCGCCGATGGTCGAAATTCAACCAATTGTTTTTGTAAAGTAACGAAATTCAACTAGATTTTATATAGTTATTTGGAACTATGCAAATTCTTAATTCTTACTGCTATGAGGAAAAGCGTGGGAACCAGGAAGCTTAACTCAAGGAAGTTTCTAATATCGGTAGTTTAGTAAGAGTACGAGGGCGGTTTGATAAGTCCATGACTTTGGAAATACTCTTTTTACATAAAGATTTTTTTATTTTTCTACATAATCTCCTTTCAACACTACGCACTTAGTCCAGCGATGTTCCAACTTCTTCAACCATCAAAAAATTTTTTTTTTTCAAACCCTTAAAAATAGGCCTCAGTTTCGGCTACCACCTCTTCGTTTGACGAAAATCTTAGCCCGCCAAGCCATTTGGGAAGAGGAAAAAGTCACAGGGGGCTAAATCTGGCGAATACGGAGGGTGTGGCAATAATTCGTATCTTAATTCGACAATTTTTGATGTCGCGATTGCAGACGAGTGTGCATTATCCTGATGAAATAAAAAAAAAATCTTTGCTAGATGCGGTCGTTTCTTGATCAACTTTTTATTGTATCTATCTAACAATGCAGCATAGTAAGCTCCGGTTATTGTCTTGCCTTTATCCAAAAATCGATGTAAATAACCTCTTGGCTGTCCCAAAAGACTGTGGCCATCACTTTACCAGCCGAGCAAACAGTTTTTGCCTTCTTTGGGGCACGTTCCCCGGTAGAAGTCCATTGCTTCGACTGTTGCTTAGTCTCTGTTTTATAATGATGGACTCACGTTTCGTCAACTGTTATGTACCGACGCATAAACTCACTCGGATTGCGATTATACATGGCTAGGCATTCCTCAGCTGTTACACGATTTCGTTTCTGGTCGACTGTTAGTAAACGCGGCACCCATCTTGCAGAAAGCTTTTTCATGCCCAGAATATCATGCAAAATATTAAAAACTCGTTCAGTCGAGATGTGCACAGCATCACTTATTTCGCGTATCTTCACTCGACGGTCTGCCAAAACAATATCATGTATTTTATTAACCATGCCCTCCGTAGTGACCTCAATCGGCCTTCCTGGGCGCTCCGCGTCATTAGTGGTAGTACGTCCACAACGAAATTCAGTGAACCACTTATGTACCATCCCATGAGAAGGCGCAGAATCAAGATAATTATTTTTCAATTTGTCTCGGTCTGCTTAATAGTTTACCACGTAATAAATTGTGTTTAATTAGCACTCGAAACTCGCTTTTCTCTATTTTCAAAGAATACTTAGAAGTCGCCTAACTTTTTTGTTTCTAAAAAGCTTGTTTTCGCGCCAAATTTGAAAAAAGAACGGCATGCGCTTCGTAGTGAGTTGCCAAATATGAGTTTTTTTTTTAGTTTTTATTCTACCTTAAAGTCGTTGAGTTGCCAAACTGCCCTCGTAAGTTAAGTTCCAGTTGTCGCGGAATGCCTCCCTCAATGTTTCCTTCCCGGTTAGCTTAACTAGGAGGCTCTCTCCCGGCTCTAGTGTGATCATACGAGGACCTGGAGCCTCCCTTAGGTGCCGAAGATGACCGCTCCAGTGGTTTTAGCCGGTAGGAGTCCGGCATACCCCTTCGCCCTTCCCCGGGGTGAAGGAAGTTCATGAAGAATTTCCACAGGGCACCAATAAAAAAAAAAAAAAAAAGTTATATTGATATTCACAACTTCAACACTTCATGCTGATGATTATATGTATTTTAAAATATAGCTTACTATCACAATTTAAGCGAATTAAAAATAAGTAATTGTAATATTGTAGGAGACTATTCGTCAGAGCGACAGCTGTGTGTCGAATCGCTAGCGTTCAGAATCGAATGTGTAATTTTTAAATTAATTATTAATTTAATTTTTATTATTTCGGCCGAATGCAGTCCACTGCTGGACACAGGCCTCCCCCAAAGATAACCACAACGACCGACATGGGTGTGTCGTGTGCTCATTGGGGGTCTTGCCATAATCGTCACGCTTGGCAGACGGGTTGGCGATCGCAGTTGAGTTGTTAATGTACTCGAAGGACGCTGCTGCCCATCCTCCGGTTAATCCCTTAGTCGACTTTTCGACACCCACGGGATAAAATGGGGTGGTGGCAATCTGAGCCGGCACCACACGGCAATGTGTAATGATAATGATCAAAATAGGAACGATTAGACACCTGCGTGAGGTCCTAGAATTAAAATACGGACAAAAAAAGTGGGTATGTCCATAATTAAATGTCCTTTTTCTGTCTCTCTCTCTATCCTTTGGCTTAAGTTGTCTAGTAGGTGGCTCACTTAATCCTTTATTTTTATTTAACTGGAACTGGTTTAATATCATTATAGAGATTTGAAGAATTTTGATCGTGGTTCAGCAGTGAACGTTTACGAAGTGATGCGGTATGATGGTGAAATCTTTGTTGCAGTTCACGTTTGAAGTTGTGTCTTAATAGCGATCGACACGTCCCTAATCTCATGGCACCTAACACCAACTTCGGCCAACTGTGACTGCTCAGTAACACAGCTCTGCTATCACAATGCAATACTCGAAAAATATTTCCAATGATCATTCAATATTCATTATGGAATGTTAAAATAAACTATGGTATACGGTTCAGGTGTGGTTAGTTTTTTTTATTCAGTTTAATAGTCATAGAATAAATGAATAACTACACGTCCGTGCGACACAAATACTATTTCAAATAATACAATATTAATGTTTTTTTCTTCTTCTTAAAAAAACGTTGCCTAGGATTTCTCCTGTATCGTGGGTGCGTTTACTGACATAAATTCCACACACAATACACCAGGACCCGGAACAAATACCTGCAGATCATACAAATATTTGTTCCGTGCGGGAATCGAACTCGCGACCCGGAGCGCAGCAGCCGACTGTATCAGCCACTGCGCCAAACGTGCATTTTTTGCTCTTAAAACCATGTAGAGCTCGTTAATGCACGCACCCAGTGCGCTAATGACAACCTTACAGCACATTGCTTATGTGCCCAAGCTAAGGTATGGTGATGTGCCTACCTAGTATCAGTTTTCCTAAATTGTCGACGATTACGCAGAATAATAAGCTTGTACTGATAATACAAATATTGCATCTTTAACAAAGTTGTATTTGTGTCTTTCATGAAATAAACACAAACAAATACACAATGTAGATCACCCATATCACTGATGATCTGGAACTTGACATAAAATGTAACAATATTTACTTAATTACAATTCAATGCCATTCTCGTTCAGTCAAAAACATGCGTCATCAAGAAGACGTCATTGTGACCTATAAATTTTATCAAATATACATCTACGCACAAAGTAATAGCTTATTTACAAAATAGTATATCGTGACATATCTAACACAGGGGGCTAAAAATACCTTCTACATACATCTATTCATGTTCTATATCTAGAATATCTATATTTAAAAACAAGAGATCTCGGTACCATTGTAACTATAAACTAGCGGGCGAAAGAGAGCTATTCCGTACACAAGTGACAGATTCTCAAATAAAAATCACCAAATCTCGTTTCTCGATTAATAATTACTCTTGTTTGCACTAAAATTAGACAGCAAATCATTCCTAAGTATCTATCTGACATACAATTTAATTTTGTTCTTTCGTTCTTTGGCCTTTGTTCAGCACTCAAGCAAAGGAGGCGGCGGGAAGAAAACACCTTTGATGCCCACCGCAGAAAACTTACGGGGTGCGGGCGCTGGAGGAGGGCGCTGAACGATCGCCGGCCACCATGAGGAGCGGCCTGCGGACGACGAACAAAGGGCGGTCCGTCGCCCGAACAGTATCAGGCCCGAGATGGCGGGGCGTGTGTTCCGCGCGCGCTTCTCAGTAGGATAGGTGCGAACAGCAAGGTCCCACAAAGAAGGGGCCCGTCAAACAGTGACGGGCCGATACCTGCCGGGGTCACGGTCTAATACAGACAAAGTGTACACCACACCCCCGGCTAGAGGCAAGAGGAAGGATGCCGTGGGGTTTTAGCCGGTTTGAGTCCGGCATGCCCCTCCGCCCCTCCCATTTCCCTTGCCCTTCCAATGATGATACAATTGTGAATCGCTAATAGTTTCCTAGACAATTAGGCATCAACTTATTAAATAAATGAGGCGTGAAACCCAGCGCTGCAAATTTTGTTAGTAGTCAAAGTCAAAGTCAAAGTTTTTTATTTCAAATAAACCAAATATTGGCACTTATGAAACGTCAGAATTTAAGTTGCACGGTTCCAAATAGTTGATCTCATGGAGAAGAGCCGGCAAGAAACTCCATGGATACTCTTTTAAAATAGTTGGGGATTACAATGTTAATTGTATAGGTACACATGATTGTAAAACATATACAGAGAAAAATGTAGGTTAATGTGTAAAGATGAAACATACCACAATAAAATACAATAATGAATTTGCCGTGGCAGGTAACGGCTGACCAGTCCCAACAGACGGCACCCGTTCACGAGCATGACGCATGCATCAGCATCGCTTAGCTCAACCATATTGTAGGGAACCGAACGACCCGATACACAACGCCACCGTTAGCAAGACATTTTAGTGAGCATGACAGACCAATACAGCCAGGCAAAAGACACAATCAAAATATGTACTTAACATATAACATTAATGGCTACATGATGCTCACACATTTACAGTTTTTTATAAATATTATAAGTTAATGTCACAAGAACAATATTAATATTAACTAATAGTCAATCAATGGCATAATATTAAATTGATGTAAATAACATAAAATTTTATGAAATTTTAAATGAGTCAACTCAAATGTCAATACAAGTAATGAATATAAAAATTATCAAATAATAATAAAACTCCCAAGCACACGGAATCATCTTGTGTTCAACTAAAAGACCAACAATTTCTATCATTGAAATAATCATCTATATTGTAGTAAGCCTTTTTAATAAGGTTCTCTTTAATTTTGGTCTTAAAAGAAATTAAAGGTAAATCTAATAGACTAATAGGGATTTTGTTATAAATACGGATACCGAGCCCTAAAAATGAGTTATGTACTTTATGCAACCGGTGATAGGGGGCACATAATTTATGCCTATTTCTAGTATTAATGGCATGAATATCCGAATATTTCGCATATAAATTTAAATTCTGCTTAATATACATTATATTAGCAAAAATGTATTGTGATGTAACAGTTAGGATGCCTGTACTTTTAAAATAATCTCTGAGCGAAACTTTAGCACCTAACTGATATATTGCACGGACAGCTCGTTTTTGTAGAATAAAAATGCTCTCAATATCCGCGGCCCTACCCCACAACAAAATACCGTAAGACATTATACTGTGGAAATAACTAAAATAAACCAAACGAGCTGTATCCACATCTGTCAGTTGTCGAATTTTCCTAACTGCGTAAGCCGCCGAGCTAAGCTTGCCCGCGATACAAGATATATGAGCACCCCACTGAAGTTTTGTACCTACTGTAATGCCCAAAAACACTGTAGATTCTACGGTGTGGAGAACCTCGTTATTCATAGTAATGTTAGCTCCCAGGTTATTTACGTTAGGCATCATAAAGTTAATACATTTCGTTTTCTTGGCATTGAGTACCAGATTATTTACCGTAAACCAGTGCGTAACCATGGAAAGTATACTGTTCACATCGTCAAGGTTTTGCCTTTTTCTATCAACTTTAAAAATAAGTGAAGTGTCATCTGCAAACAGTACAATATTACATACGGTCTGTAGATAGAATGGTAAATCATTAATATAAACTAAAAACAAAAATGGGCCAAGAATTGAACCTTGTGGCACGCCCAATTGAACACGCATTTCGGAAGATTTCACGCCATTAACATCAACGCACTGAAATCGATTGTGCAGATAAGAATTAATTAGGCTAAGTGCTATATTCTGAACACCATAGTGGCGCAGTTTACGTAAAAGAGTATCATAATGAACGCAATCGAACGCTTTTGAAAGATCACAGAAGATTCCAATAGCATTCTGAGAGTTTTCCCAAGCATCATAAATGTGTTTTAATAGAGCAACTCCTGCATCAATCGTTGAACGACCCTTAGTGAAGCCATATTGTTCATTGTGAAGGAGGCTATTTAAATTAAAATGTCGCAATAATTGTTTGAGTATGACCTTTTCAAAGATTTTACTGAAGGCCGGTAAAATTGAAATAGGCCTAAAATTACCAATGTTACTTTTGTCACCGGATTTAAATAAAGGTATAACTTTACTGTACTTCATAAGGTCTGGAAAAACACCTAGGTCAACGCATTTATTAAAAATAACACAGAGGTAGGGTGCAACTATGTCTATTATACTACTTAAAAGTTTTATAGAAATGCCCCAATAGTCACCAGTGTTTTTTGGGTTCAGCGACTTAAAGGTGTTAACAATATCATGCGGAGTAATGTGTTCAAATTCGAAAATGACGCTACATTTAGACACACTACTACATAATAGGCTGTCAGCATCAGTCGAAGATGAGTTTAAGGAGCTCGTCACAGTCAAGGGTATGTTCGAAAAAAACTCATTGAAGACCTCAGCTACGTCGGGATCTCTAGTTACACATTTATTGCTTGTATCAATAAGCTCGTATTGGTCATCGCGGCAAACCGTTCTGCCAGTTTCATTATTAATAAATTTCCATGTTGCTTTTATTTTGTTTTTAGACTTTTTAATTTCCGTACTAATAAATTTGGATTTAGCCATAAAACACACCTTTTTAAATGTCTTGGAGTAATTCCTAAGATAATCTAGAAAACGAGAGTCAAACCTATATTTTTTCATTCCATATAACTCGTAAAGTCTTGCTCGACTTTTGTAAATGCCTGCAGTTGCCCATTGATTAAAAGTAGCTTTAGTGCCCTTAGTATTAAAGATTTTAGTCTTAAAAGTACTCTGAAACTCATTTTTCACAACATTAAAAAGAGAATGATATAAGTCATTAGGATCCTGGTACTGCAATATTGAGGGTTTAATGTTAATATTAATATTATTTTTAAAACGCGCAATGCGATTAGCTGTAATCGGCCTACATTCAAATTTTTGCAGCTTAATATGAACTACATTAGGAAAAACAGCAATTTGTCCACAGTGATCTGATGTTAAGTCACTTACGACTAGCTTATTTGTAGCAATACAATTACTAAATATATTATCTAAGCAAGTGGAAGAAGTGGCAGTGATCCTGGTAGCTTCGAAAAACAAATTTTTAAGGTTTAAAGATTTAAAAAGATTTAAAAATCGGATACTTGTCGGGGAACCATCTAATATGTTAATATTGAAGTCACCGCATACTATAATATTTTTCTTGCACGGTTTGATTTTTGATAATGAATCTTCCATTACTGATTCAAATAAGTTGAGGTTACTTAAAGGGGGTCTATACACACAAATTATAACATATTTCTCCAGTTCAACACAAGACAACTCCGCAATGCGCTCAATAGAAAGATTCATGATGTCTTTACGTTCTTTACATTTAATACTATTGGAGACAATTATTAAAGACCCACCATGAATAGCTCCCTTTCTTAGGAACATACTTTGTACAGAAAAATCCTCATTAATGTATAGTGTCTCATAACTTTTTAGCCAATGTTCGGTTATGCATAAAACCTGAACATCATAATTTTCAATAAATAAACTTAATTCTAATTCCTTGCCAGACAAGCCCTGCATGTTTTGATGACAAACAATCAAATCATGAGTCCCTTCTGTTGTCCCATCTTGTAGTTTAAACTATAAGATGTGTCAATAGAAACATTATTAGTATAGGTACTAACATTAGGTAATAGCTTTGATACCCAAGTGGTACCAGTGTCACACTGTAAATTATATGCTAACAATTTAGCAACCTGACTCCTATACCTACGAGGCAGATACATGGTATCTTCAGTCAAATTAAAATTATTTATAAACAAATTAATGTCAAAAATGTTTATAGCATTGCTAAGGTAAGATGTTGAATTATAAATTAATAAATTAAGTTTATGTATCTGCCTATTTTGCTCTGTAGTCAAATTATATGCATAAGGCAAGGTACATAATATAAACCTACATTGTGTTTTATTGTGTAAGTCCAACAATTTGTCAACACTATAAATGATGTCATTTTCGTTAACTGATAATCCATCACCAAATAAAAAGATTACAGTTGATTTTGAGTTTAAATGATCTAAATGTAAACTATCGATTAAATATCTATAGCTGCTCCCTGGTGAACAAATATTAATTAATTGACCCAAGTGATTATTAAGTAGATTGCCAAAACCTTGGCCTAACTTATCTGATATGAGGATTAAATTATGTTTTAAATTTATAGGCATAGTTGAGCTAGACTGTATAGATGCACCCATTACAACACTTTTCATTTGAGAATCTACATTAGACTCACACTGCACCACTGTTGCTTGCCTATAAAGTGATTGGGGCTCATCATTTAAAGATGGTGCTTGCACACAGTTACAGAGATTGTTTTGTGTGAGTGCTTCAAACCTATCCATGTTATAAGTACTTAATTTGACTAGTTCATTAGCAGCTAAGATATGTTCACGAATTTGGTCTTGTGCATTAGAGTATTTATGTGTCAAGGTCTTCAAAACTTTTTCAAGTTCTAATAAATCAGATTGGAGTTGAAAAGTGTCTCTGTCATATAAATATTGACTGTGTTGCAATTGATTTTCATAAGACATAAGTTTAGATAATAATTGTGAACGCTCCTTTCTATAAGTATTTGCCTTAAGGGCTGATTTTTGGGTTTTGATTAACTTTTTGGTTTTATTAATAAACCTATTTATTTTGATGTATTTTTTTAGTTGTTTGTTACTGGTCATATTGTTCAACACTTGTTTCTCAACAGTAGGAAAAACATTATTTCTATTAACTAATTCATTAAACAAACTATGAGTAGTACTGCAATCTAAAGCCTCGTTGCTTTGCTGCAATGAGGTAATTGACTGGTTAGCCTCAACTAGACTAATTTCCAGCTCTGTTATGCGACTTAAAGCCCTCTCATGGGTGTCACTACATTGGTTAAATGAGCAGACAATATCATTTAATTTGTCCCGTTGACTGACAACATCTGAGTAAGCACTATGCAATTGAGCAAGTTCATGCTTTAATTCTGAGTTTTTATTAATTATTTTTCGGATCTCCTCTTCACTATCCTCCTGCTCCCTCAATAACTGATCACAGAGCTCTTTAGATGACTTTAGCTCTTGTAATGTCAACTTCAACTTAACCTCAGTATCTTTTGCAAGCGCCTTGCGGGTCAGCATTGATGGCATCATTATATGGTGTTACTGAAAGTTAAAGAGGTACAGACAGATAGTGTACAAGGCTGTTAAGAATGCTGTGTTAAATAGGTTTAAATGTTACTTTTTTATGTTTATGAATAAAAAGTAAATCAAGAAGGTAGTTTAAAAGAATGCCCTTTCACAATATTTCACATTAACTACTTTACTCCTGTGTATATACTATTTTTATGAGTTATTTTACAGAATATTAGTAGTATTAATCTTCAATCTTGGGAAGTAAAACCTTATCCACTACAGATGAAAAATATATTAATAAAGTAACATAAAATAAACTATATAGATTAAATTATAGAAAAATTGAAGCGAAAAACATATTATGTAGTAAAGACATTAATGGAGAACACTAGAGGAATGGAAATTTCTAGGACAGGAGACAAAATACGAGATTTAAGTTGAATAACGATAGATGATAAATAAAAATATATGGTTTGTCGTTGCACAGACGTACGAAAGGACTATTTATTCGTGCAATGTGATTAGTACGTTATGCAAAAATATAAAGTAAAAAATTATCAATACTCCCCAGGTTTAAATGAAGAAGTTTGAAAACTTGTGCCGTTGACAAGTAGATTTTTTCACGAACATAGTATATCATTATCCACTGTGTCGAACGCTTTTCGAAAGTCAAAGTACGCAGCGTCTACCTGCTTAATAGCTGGTGCCAGGTAAGTCATGAATGACAGTAAGTTGCTTCCCGTACTACGACCTGTTAGTTTGCACCTTGCACAACTCACTGCATCACAATTTTAAAGATGAACACTTTCATCAAAAATGTTAATATAGTCTGTGGTTCGTACGCGCTCTTTCGCTATCTGTAATGTACATGTCATTAATTCAAAGCATAAGAACACAACTTTCAGCAGGGATCTAGATTGCAATTTTATAGAATTCTAGATTTATTTGGGATGGGTTGGGACTCGATGAGGACGAGATTACTTCACATAATTGAGGATCGGACGTCACTAGGTAAGTTAGTCCGATCTTTGTAATTATGTTCCGTAATCTCGTCCTCATTTAGTACTATGTAGATATATAATCAACCTTGTTTATTCGTTAATAAACAGTATTACAATTTATTATAATTATTTATGAACCTCAGTCTTGTGTCCTCTAAGACTTATAGTAGATGAACAGGTATAAAAAATAAATAAATACGTTTCGCATTATTCATATAAAAATATACTTGGCGGAAGCACGGAAGCCATGTTGAGAATCGGTCAGTTGTGAACTCACTTGCGAATAAATGCTTTTATGCAACACTGATTTGAATACCTTAGCGAACGCCAACAGTACTGCGACCGGTCTGTATCCGCTCACGTCAGAACCTGCGCCACTTTTAGGCACCGGTATCACTCGGGTGATTTTCCACTTGTCCGGGTAGTAACCTTCCTGTAAACACATATTAAATACTAGCTGGTTGGTTTCACCCGCAATTAATTTAAAAGAAATTTAGAGTGCTTCGACATAGACACTTGACATATAATATATATACTCGTATATTGGATTTCGATGATTTTTTGCGCGGAACCCATATTATTTTTCTATAACATCAGCTATCTGCCAGTGAAAGTCCCGTCAAAATCGGTCCAGCCGTTTCGGAGATTACCCGGAACAAACAGACAGACAGACAGACAATAAAAATTACTATACTATACTCTCATATGCATTAAGTAAAAAGCTGTTATTTTGACATTACAAACAGACACTTCAATTTTATTTATTTGTATAGATGTGTAATAAGAGTTTCTCAAAAACTGACCGACAGTCTTTAACAATACAAGGTGGTATGCCGTCGGGACCCACGGAGTGTTTCGGCTTAAGGCGCTGAAGAGCGGCGCGGAGGTCGCCAACGCTCAACTGACCGACGTGCACGCGCGCTGCACCCGCCTGCCCGCCTCCCTCGCGGCCGCTGTTGGGTCCAGTGCCGGCCGTACTTTGCTATACACCGAATGAAAATATGAAGCAAATGTCTCCGCATACTCTAGCTCGCTTAGCACCTGCCCGTCTTTGATGACTTGTGGTTTAATACGGATTTAATATGGATTTCTGCAACCCAAACACGGACAGGTAAATAAATATAACTTTGAATATAAGCGTCACTTTTGGGGGGTAATATAGAAATGTTAAGAATATAGTTTTGCAAACTGTACCGTGTAACATATTAAATGGAAGGGCTTGTTGTAAGGGTCTCAAATATATTGTTATATATTTGCTCAAGTGCTTTCTCAGTGGAAGATATATCTACCGCTAAAGATTTATTGTTCGACTCAATAACGAGTTCGAAACGCAAGATTACAAGGAAAAGAGATGGAAAGGCGCTACGAGATATCGATGACATTATTTGTTTAATTAAAGAGACCGACCCTGAGCTGATACCCATTTTTGTGGCCAAGGAACTGCAAAAGTTGCCGCCAGTTCTTTTTGACCATGTCGACGTCACTAGACTGTTAAAAGACTTAGTCAAACTACAGGATGACATGAGACAAATGAAAGAACAATGTGTTATGAGATCTGAGCTGAAGAACATCAAGCTTGATATTAATAAGATCAATTCAAAGAATGAAGATAGTTTATTATGTTCGAAAGCGTCGTTGACCTTGTGCCGGTCCCCTAGTAACAGCTTATTGGGAGAAGACAAACCCCTGGCGGACTGCATTGCGATTACGACAAAAAACACATCCAAACTAGACTCTAATGACATCAAAATAACCGAAACCGTGGCAGTGCCTCACGCCAGTGGCCGGAATCGTGACGTCACTGGAATACACACGCACACGTGCGCGCAGATGCAAGGCGACTGGAGCGAAGTATTCAAAGGCGATAATATAACACTAATGCCATCTCAATCTATCACTACACATCGTAACATTAAATCGGAATACAAACCACTGACAATGGCGGAGGTGGTCAGGAGAGGTGAATTGAAAAAAGAGGAGCGGTCACTAGAGTGGACTACCATCCAAAAACGCAGATACAAAAACCGGTTTATTGGCAATATGGGAACAGCTGACATTGATTTTGAGGGAAAATTCAAAGCCGCCGATCAGAGAGTACCTTTGTTTATCTCAAATGTACACAAGGATACGACAGAAAAGGATATCATAGAATACATCAAGAGAAAAACTAATGAGATAGTTATCCTGGAGAAAATACACATGAAAAGAGAGAAAAATTACAACGCATATAGGTTGTATGTGAGTAGGAGTAAAATCGAAAGATTCCTCGATGATAACCTGTGGCCGAACGGAGTAACGTTTAGACGATATATTTTCTTCCGAAATACAAATAAAGAAAATTACACCTTAATTAAATAACGAGTCACAACATAATAAATAGTACATTGTTGATGTTAAAAATATATTGTATTGTAAGCATGTTATTGTATTGTAACACATTTTATGGGTACAAGCCTGAAATAAATGATTTATTATTATTATTATTTACATGTCTCTCTATTACACGGATTTATATCCCCTGTAAGGGGGAACCCGGTCTTCTCACCCGGTAAGACTCGGAGCGGGTTTCCCCGTTATTACGCCATTAGACACTTCCACCCCCGAGCATATAGCTCTGGCGGCCCCCCTCTGATCAGCCAACTAAGGCAAGCCAGAGTTGAAAATCCTGCGGGCACTCATGGGGTTCCACTCCAACCAACCAATAAAGGCAAGCGGAGACGAGGCCCTGACCGACTCTCTGAAGCATTCGGGTACGCAGTGTCGCCACTCACATTCAGCTCGCCACAAACTGCCCTGCGTTCTGTAAGCTACTTAATATACTTTTTTTTTTCTTATGACATACTTTTTTTTTATCATAAGGTACGAAGAAATCAAGCAGCTACTTTAATCTGCCCTCCAGGATTACCTTATCCCATTATTATTATTATATTATTATTTTATAATTTTAAAACAAACGGTTTTAAAGTTATGTATGAAAATAGGCGAAAATTTACCGTTCTCCCCTTATCTCCGAAACTAGAGAGCCTATAGTATTGAAAAAAAAATCTAATCGATTTTTACTTATAAATTACAGTGAAACCTATAAGAAGTCGATGGTCTTAAAATAACATGGTTAACCTTTGAATATTGTGCGTACAAACTTACATTGCAGTTGGAATGTATAGGAAAACATGTTTTTCAACTACAATGAAGTTTGTTCTTCAGATAAATTATTGATACTACTGGTTCACCTTAACTGGGCCGGGCATCTGCCACTCCTCGTACCTAAAGATAACATATTCATCGTACGGAACCCTCATCACGCGAGTTCAACACGCACTTATACGGATTTTTCTTCTCTTTTAAAAATACGTTGCCCGACACTAGGATTTCTCATGTGTCGTGGGTGTGTTTACAGACACAAATTCCACACACAATACACCCAGACCCGAAACAAATACCTGCAGATCATACAAATATTTCGAATCGAACTCGCGACCCGGTGCGCAACAGCCACTGCACCAACCCTGACGTCATTTTAATTGGTATATTCTGAAATATTAATAAGCATCGCAGAATTCTGACACCAAAACGAAAGTTAAAGTCATCGTTCTAAACGAATAGTATTCGCGGATTAGTGGACGGAGGACAACCAGGGAGACAACGTCGAAGGCGGAAGGTAAAAATGTATAAACCAGCTAATTAGGTACACGGCAAATCAGCTGCGGGTGAGCCGCCCTCGTTTCATTCGACACATTATTATTCACATCTCCATTTACACGAGAGTAGGTCTCACGTTAAAAACTTGCGGCTGGTTCCAATACAGACATTTCATATCGTCATTTCATTTCATATATAGGGTCTTACTTTATTCATGGAAAATATTTTAGGTGGTGAATCAATGGTTGCAATGATGAGTTTTAGTAAAAAAAAAAAACATAAAATCAACCTTTATTTTACACATATTCAAAATCAATTTAAATCATTCATGTTTCCGTTTGCATAAAAAACCCAATTCACCACTTAAAAACTGTAGGTAACTATCATTATTGTGTCTTTCTAAAACTACTGTGCTACTGTCACCCACACACAATAACACTAACACGTGTTTGAAAATGGTCCGGTCGAACAACAATGTGGTTGTTTGGCAGCCCACACGTGTGTGTTGATACTTGAAATGAATTCTATATGATTCATAGAGCCTAGCCTTAAAACATTTTCCATTATTAAAGTAAGAACTTATATATTCTGATTGTAAATTTTACACGTAACTATACGTACCATAGTTGTTGTATCTATCGCTGTAGGTACTGCAGAAAAAAGGCTCGTCCCCTCATTTCACTAATCCATCTGCCTGACCAACAATGTTATTGTATTATCTGAAATTTATCGGTTCTAGTTCAATGGATACGTAAATCGTGATAGGAACAACATTTATAGCCTCAGAGAAAGTTGTATTAGATATAAACTCCAAGAGAAAAGAAAATATATAGATTTTGAGCATATTCATGATAATAGTAGTTTGTAGTTAGATACATCAATTAATTTACGCGTATTTTGAATGTTGTGGCAAATAATGGTGAACGCTTATTATGTTTACATAAGTACTTAAATGGTATGTAATACGTAAAAAGTCATAGTGGCCCGGATATTTACCGACTCGCTTCTTAAGCATTAGTTTCAGAGCTACTGAGTCTGGCGTGTGTGTCGTATTTTAATCTCATTTGACGTATTTAGTTAATCTAAGACATTATTGACCTAGGGTGAAGAAAAAGATGGTGATAAAACTAGAATGTGGTCTGAAACTAAACTCTGAAAAACTCTGATCAATGCTCGCCTCAGGAAAAACCTCTGCTCATACAAAGATTTATTCTTTTACTCTTAAGGCTTTTCCTCTGCTATGAGACAATTGCAAGCTGATCTCATAAATGTTATGTATGTAGGTGAGTTCTTAATCAAAGTAAATGGTTTTTACTACTTTGTTCTATTTTTTTCAAAGTCAAATTATTTTGATTCATGTAAACTATTTGCTGGCACTTACGAATAGTCAGAATTAAAATTGTTGCACGGTTCCAAGTCGTTGATCCTATGGGGAAGAACCGGCAAGAAACTCCGTGGATATACTCTTTTGAAATCATATTTGATAGCAGGTTCCTAGATAAGACAAAAATATTTTTATTCATGTAAGCCATATACAGGCACGTATGAATCGTCGAGACTTTAATTGCCACGTTCCATGATGTGGATTTCCTATTGAGAAGAACGGGCAAGAAACTCCATGGTTACTTACTCTTTTTAAATCATAATAAATGTTACAATATTTTATGAGCACATTGTTGTAAAAAACAAACAATGCAGGAGAAAGGAGTCTAAACTTCTTAAAAATTCTACGAAACAAGGCTGAATGTATTCTTCTTGAAGTTTTGATTCAGTTGTCATGGCAGCATTTGGCTGACCAGTCCCAACAGACGGTACTCGTTCACGAGCATGACGCATGCATCAGCGTCGCTTAGCTCAACCATATTGTAGGGAAACTTAGCGACCCAATACACGACGCCACCATCAGCAGAACACTTGAGTGAGCATGACATACCCAAACTGCCAGACAACTATCACGTCAATGAAACAAAATAAAAAAACAACCCACATGGTTCTCGCACTGCCAGTACAGTAACAAATCAAAATGAATTGAATATATAAAAATAAACAAGTCATTAAAGTAATTTAAACAAATATAGAATAATTGAATGTCATTATATGAAATAATCGAATGTCATTATATGAATTAATATAATCCATTATAGGTTATAATGACGTAATTAAAATGTCGGCATAAAAAATTGTATTTGATAAATACATCAAAAACCAAGAATGTCAGTATAAGCCTATGAAAATTACAGCAACTTAATCCCAAGCATTTTTGTCGTCCATATACTCTGTAACTTTATAGAAACCCTTTCTACATAGCTTCTGCTTTATAACGGACTTGAATTTATTAAGACTTAATTTTTTAATATAACATGGGATTTTATTGTAAAAACGCACATATTGACATCTTTCTTTTTCTTTTTTCTTTTTGTTTTAAAAACGTTGCCCCACACTAGGATTTCTCCTGTGTCGTGGGTGCGTTTACAGACATGAATTCCACATACAATACACCCAGACCCGGAACAACAATCTGCAGATCATACAAATATTTGTTCCGTGTGGGAATCGAACCCACGACCCGGAGCGCAGCAGTCGACTGTATCAGCCACTGCACCAACCGTGCCGTCAATTATGACATGTGTGAAGCCAATGAATTGTTATTCACGCTATTGTTATCTGAAACTTAATGAAAATTCTTTTCTACTTTTTAGATCGGCTATCTACAAAAGCGTGTTTTTTTTTACCATTATTTATTTTAATATATACGGCACGGTTGGTGCAGTGGCTGATACAGTCGACTGCTGCGCTCCGGGTCGTGGGTTCGATTCCCACACGGAACAAATATTTGTATGATCTGCAGATAGTTGTTCCGGGTCTGGGTGTATTGTATGTGGAATTCATGTCTGTAAACGCACCCACGACACAGGAGAAATCCTAGTGTGGGGCAACGTTTAAAAAAAAAAAAAAAAAAAAAAAAAAAAAAAATCTTATGGAGCCTAGTGGCAGGAACAACCAGTTTATGTTTGTTCCTGGTATTAATGAAATGAAATGAAATGAAATAATCATTTATTCAAATAGACTAAATTATTAGTTCTTTTGAACGTCAACATTAGACAGCACCCATTAAGCCCACCCTTCACCGCTTCCTAGTGTTTAAGCTGGGGAGAAGAAACGGCGCAACAAACTCCCCAGCAACACGTTAGTCTGTCATATACAATATTTATACATACATGTACACAAAAAATAAAAAATTACAACAGTACTAAAATGTACTTGTATGTCAAAAATTTATGTAAATTAAATATAAATAAAACGTAAAAATTCTAATATAAAACACATGTCAAAAATCTGTTTGAATTCAATGTCAATAAAAAGTGTATAAAATAACAGATGTCAGTTTTTGTATAAATTTAAAATTTAAAAAAAGCAATGCTGACTGTATCTAGCGAGCAGCTCAGTCCCAAGCTTTTTTATCCTCAAGACAATCAGAAATCTTATAATATCCTTTATTACAGAGTTTAGATTTAATAAAAGTTTTAAATTTCTTAAGCGATAAATTTCTGACTTCAGTGGGAAGTTTATTGTAAAAACGTATACATTGACCCATGAACGAGTTGCTTACTCTATGGAGACGAGTACAATGTACAGCTAGATTGTGTTTATACCTGGTGTTTACACTGTGAACATCGGAAATTTTTACAAAATTTGAAATGTTCCTGTGCACATACAATAAATTTTCATATATATATTGCGAAGCTACAGTCAGAATATCAATCTCTTTGAATTTTTCTCTGAGAGAAACCTTTGGACCCAATTTGTAAATGGATCGAACTGCCCTTTTCTGTAATGTGTAGATAGTATTAATGTCTGCACAGTTTCCCCAGAGAAGAATCCCATATGACATTATACTATGAAAATAGCTAAAATAGACTATTCTGGCTGTATCTTCATCAGTAATGTTCCGAATTTTCTTAACGGCGTAGGCTGCCGAACTAAGTCTACTTGACAACTTGGCAATATGTGGGCCCCACTGCAATTTGGCATCTATAGTTATCCTAAGGAAAACCGTTGACTCAACAGGGTCCAGCTCTATTCCGTTCAGTAGTACATTGGTATGTAACTGTCTGACATTAGGCATTGAAAATTTTACAAATTTTGTTTTTTTCTCGTTAAGGAGAAGATTGTTTACATTAAACCAATGGACAACATTAGAGATTGCATCGTTAACTTCGTCAAAATTCTGTATTTGTCGCTGGATTTTAAAAATAAGCGACGTATCATCCGCGTACAACACAATCTCATGATGATGCCTTTCGTAAAAAGGCAAGTCATTAATATAAATGAGGAACAAAAAAGGGCCTAGAATTGATCCCTGTGGAACGCCCATGGTGACCGAAGATCCTGGAGATCTCTTACCATTAACATCAACCTTCTGAATTCTGTTGTTTAAGTAAGAAGTCAGAAGGTCAAGAGCCTTATCCCTAAATCCATAATGGTGCAATTTCCTTATGAGCGTATCGTGATGTACGCAATCGAAGGCCTTGGACAAGTCACAGAATATACCAAGAGCGTCTTGCGAGTTCTCCCAGGCCTCGAAAATGTTTTTCAGCAATTCCACGCCCGCATCTGTAGTTGAACGACCCTTGGTAAAACCGAACTGTTTTTGTGAAGCAGGTCGTGCTTGTTGAAATGTCTCAACATTTGGTTCAAAATATTTTTTTCAAAAACTTTACTCAGCGTAGGCAATATCGAAATAGGCCGAAAGTTTGTGGGATCTGATGTGCTACCAGATTTAAACAGTGGAATTACTTTACTGTGTTTCATCAGGTCAGGAAACGCACCAGATGCGACACATGAATTGAACACAGTTGCTAAATAAGGAGATGTTATATCAATTATTGATGAGACGGTCTTAACTGACAAACCCCATAGATCTGCAGTTTTTTTCACGTCGAGACTTTTGAAAGATTCTATTATGTCTTTTGCATTAACAAATGAAAATTCAAAATATCTGTCACATACAGGTACACATTCTTTGAGTATGGAGTAAGCAGAAGAGGAAGACGACAGCAGACCTTTAGTTGTCAAAATAGGAATATTTGTGAAAAATGATTCAAACTCTGTTGCTACCTCCATGTCTGCCCTAATGTCTACATTATTTATTTTCAAATGAAAGTCACGATGACGTACTGCGGATCTTCCAGTTTCAGAGTTAATAATATTCCAAGTTGTTTTAATTTTATTACTGGATAACTTTATTTTAGTTTTTAAGTGTATTGATTTAGCAGAGGTACAGGCACGTTTAAAAGTTTTTGAATAATTTTTAACATATTCATGAAAGATTGCATCTTGATTATGTGGCTTTTCCGAATATAATTCATACAACTTTTGCCTACTTTTATAGATACCTGGTGTTGCCCAGTCACTAAAAGTAACGCGATCACAGACCGATACAGTTTTTGGGGTAAAAACCTTACTAAATTGACTATTTATTGTATTAAATAACAAAGTATACGCTTGATCAGGGTTTTCATGATAGGGCATTTCAGGTAGTTTTTGTATCAAATTATTTTTAAAAAGGTCTAAGCGGTTTTTATTTACAGGTATAAAACTTAAAAGTTTTCTACGAGCTATAACATTTTTTTTAGGAAAAGCTACTAACTGGCCGCAGTAATCAGAGTCTAACTTATTTAAAATTAATTTGTGATAGGGTTTTATGTTTGTAAAGATATTGTCAATACATGTACCACATGTAGCAGTTATTCTAGTTGCTTCAAAGAAATTATTGTACAAATTATACGATTTAAATAAGGTTATGAACCTATTTGTAATACTAGATATTTCTAATATATTTATATTAAAGTCTCCACAGACAACAACTATTTTATTAGTGTTTGATATCTTAAACAAGGCTTCCTCCATATGTTTTTCAAAAACATCATATGATGCACATGGCGGGCTGTATACACTCATTACAATGAACTGCTCAAGCTCGATACAAGCCAACTCAATTACTCGCTCAACAGAGAGGCTCACTATATATTTACGTTCCTTAAATTTCAAAGTGTTTTGAACTATTATTAAAGAGCCACCACGTATCATATTAACTCTGCTGAATGAGCTAGCAAGCTGGTGGTTATTGAAGCTGAACATGAGCTGATGATTAAACAATCAATCAACCAGTGCTCAGTCACACATACAATATCAATATAAGTACTGTTCATGAACAACTCCAATTCCAATTCCTTACCCATCAAACCTTCCATATTTTGGTGAACAATGTTAAGTATGTTTTTGTTATAACAGATGGAATTTGATGGGTGTGGTATTAAATCATTTCTTAGATTATTGCTAGAAATTGATTCTATTGTCTCAAGTTGTAGTTTAAATGAATTGGAACAGATTCATTTAAACTACTACAGTTCAGCTGCTCAATAGAGGCAGTATTATTAGCCAAATGCTTGGCTGTGTCAAAGATACAAGTAAATTGCTCAACAGAAGCAATGTGTTTAGTAGCCAAATTTTTGGCTGATATGTCAAAATAATATGATAGCTGTGTCGCTATCATATTATTTTGACATATCAGCCAAAAATTTGGCTATCTGTCTTTTATAATATTTTGGAAGATAGTATCTATCTTCAGTCACATACATAAAATTACTACTACTATACTATACTACTACTAGTACTATACTACTAATTACTATACTATGGATATCACTGTTTTTCGCAAAGAGATTAATATTTTTATGTACATACAAAACATTTCCATGAATGTACTGAGATGGGAAGGTTATTATATTAATCTCCTTAAATTTCTCCCTAAGTGAATATTTCGGGCTTAATTTATAGATTGACCGAATGGCTCGTTTGTATTCGAAGTCAGTATAAAGTTCGTAGCGAGATAAACGCAAACATTAGTATATTTACTAATTTATAATGTTATGCATAATAATGGTACACAAGGCGGACTTAATGCCATATCAGCCATATGGCATTCTCTACCAGTCAACCTTTGGGTTAAAAAGAAATGCATCGAAGAGGTACAAAAAAAGATGTATTGCAAAAATTTCATACTAAGATTTACATACATAAACTTCCTATATAGTCCTATTATATAGATACTTACCTACTTTCTAATTCAATATTCTTGTTTTTGATAAGTTAATTATGTCTTAATCAAAGTCATCGAACAGTTAGGACATATCGACAAATCGCTGGCACTATTTTAGCAACTTCGCCCAGCCAGTGGCCAATACTCACCACGCTTGGCAGGCGTATTGGTGAGCGCAGTACTGGATACTATTCCGCAGAAGGGACGCTGCTGCCCATCCCTCTGGCTTAGAATCCTTTAGTCGCCTTTTACGACATCCACGGGAGGAGATGTAGTGCTGCTAAATTCTTAATCTGGACACCACACGGAACGAGTTTTGAAGTACTTAGACCCAACCGTTTAAACAGATTCTACAAACCTACCATTAATGTCGTCCACAGGCACGCAAGACCAGGCATGTAGAGTAAGTGTTCATAAGTACAGTAGCACTTTAAGGATTGTATTGCTGTGAGCACACGGTACAATCCGTAAGTCTGTACGCATAAATGGTATATCAACATAGTACGCACACCACAGCCAATATTTGGTTTATTTGATATACGAGTAAAAAGCTTTGACTTTTGACTTTACTATTCGGTAATCACTACCAGCTTTCACCTTATGCATCACGGAGATATCATTAAATATTTTTCTTTTATTAGTCATAATTAAGTCAATCTCATTCTTTGTCACCTCACCCAGGTCCATTTCATGTGAGGTGACTTTTGGAAAAAGGAGTTTATCAAGAAGCCTCTTCTTCAAAAGCCTCCTTTTCCAAAAAGTCGGCCAGTCTCTGTGTCCTAGGATTCCGTTGTCCATACCCAAATTTCCCCACTCTTAATTCACCATCGCCACATCGTAGGCCGAGTGTCACGTTGAAGTGCCCCATCACAACAATGAGGTGGGTCTTGGATGTGTAATTTCCTACTTACGTCCTCATACATACTCTCTACTTCAACATCTGGGTGTGTCGCGAGTGAAGTGGATCTTGAATGTGAGTATGGTTCTACTTATGTCCTCGTACATAGTCTCTACTTAAACATCTGGATGTGTCGAGGTCGGTGCGTAGACCTGTATGGCCTTCAACGAATGCCTCTTGGATATATGTGTTGTTAATGAGGTACCTGCGGACGAGGAACCAGATACCACCTTGAGACAGATGGTCGCCTTCCCGGTAGTAGAATAGGTTGCCAGATGTCAGGGTTATCGCGTCCTCGCCCTCTCTTCGGACTTCTGATAAACTCATGACATCCTAGTTCAACTTATCTATTTCTTCTTCAAGCTCAATGATCTATTCGTCTGCCTCAGTGTGCGTGCCTTGTAGGTTACCAGGGCCAGTCGTTGTTTGGTAACCCGATATCATCCGGAGATTCTTAGCATCCCCTGCCTCACCGTTACAGTAGCCGCAACCATCACCAGGAATAACGTGGCTGCCGGGGATTAGGGGCCGGTGTTTTAATCATGTCATCATTTTGGGGGGATTTTGACAATACTCACCATGCTTGGCAGACGGGTTGGTGAGCGCAGAATTGCTACTCTTCAACAGAAGGGTTGCTGCTGTCCGTCCCTCTGGATAAGTCCGTTATTTGCCTTTTACGACATCCACAGGATTAGATGGAGTGGTGCTATATTCTTAGTCTGGACACCACACGGATTGACAGTAGTCATGTATTAATATTAGTGCCGCAAGGCGTGGGGCCGAGCAGGCAGTTATTTATGATCTGAATGAATACATGCGCAGTGAAGGATCGCGATAGACCTAACTTGCCATCTCACTCGCACCCACTCATAAATGTACTGCCTCGCGCTGGCTCCTACAGCTACCCTGCATGCTTGGCAAGGGGTTGGAACTATCAAAAATGTCTGGCTAATGAGGAAACATCATTTAATTATTACCCAAGTATTATATATAAAAATCAGATTTTATACTATAACATAAGTAGAATTATAATTTCATGAACATTAAGGGTGTCTGGCAACGGGTTGTCACGATGATAAGTGTCTGGCAATGAATGACGTGATTTTTAATAATATCCTGAAGGTAATACCAAAAATTCACACTTTATTATTTAACGAATTTAGATCGGTATTTTACACACCTTTAGTACCGTTTACCTGCCAAAGCCACCTTCAGAATGGCCCATCGTTCTTACCTGTGTTGGGAGCATGCGCTGACAAACTGTCAGCTTTTATAAAATAACGAAGGTCTGTGGTTCACGGGCTCTTGCTCACACATATAATTATATTATAAACCTACAAATATAATCTGTAGGTATAGGCATACTTACTGTTACCTACACTAAATACACACAATAATACATACATAGAATTGTTAGTAGTCTGGCAGCGATCATTGCCTTTTACACTGGACGCACTCTTGCAGTCAACAAATTTCCGGAAAAATCATCTATAGTACATTACAGCCAATATTGCTAACCATAGTTAAGCAGACATTATACAACATGATCATTTTGGCTTTCCATTATTAAGGTAGGTAGTTGTATATTTTTACAAGAATTAAGCACGTATTAGTGCGCAATTTAAACCACGGACGGAAGTATCGCTCCTCGCGTGACAATCAGAGTCAATGACTGATCCGTTGGACAATGGAGCATCAAAGTTTACGTAGGTACCTAGCTACAATGTACGAGTAGTTGTGAATGTGGTTTGTAACGTTATCGATTATTTTATTTTAGAAATGTCGTAAGGGGCGATTAAGATTTCATCACATCAGGTCGAGGGGATTTTTTTTATCTTAAGCAACAGTTTTGACTAATTACGGATTTTAATGGTCACACATATTTTTTCCCTGGATTTCATGATCGCTTGGTTTTCGGTAAAAATAGGCCAGCCCTTCCTCACTTTTAATTTGACAACGGTCGCGATGGCCCGGTGGTTTGCTTACTCGCTTATTAAGCACTAGGTTGTGGGTTCAGAACCTCAACATAATAAATATATCTAAGAAAGCCCAAGTTTTTATAATATGTGTCACAATATAGACACCATCAACCTGGTGCAACAAAATATCCAAGGTATTTCGGGCAAAGATTTAGAACATGAACTGTTCATGAACTTCAATGACATTGATATTCTATATTTGATAGAGCATTGGCTGAAAAGTCACCAGTTTATGTTCAATTTCAACCATCACCAGGTTAGTAATTCGTTCAGCAGGGAAAAGCCATACATGGCGACTCATTAATTATAGTAAATAGTCAGCTCAAATTCAAAGAACGTAAAGATATTGTGAGTCTCTCCGTTGAACGAACAATAGAAATAACCTGTGTAGAATTGGAGCAGTTTATTGTATTAAGTGTATTCAGACCTCCTTCAGCATTGTATGGTTCTTTTAAAACAGTAGAAATTCTAATTTTAATAAAATCAATATCACGATATGGCGATTTTAATGTTTATTTACTAGAAGATTCAAGTTTATGTGCAAAAATTAAAAGCCTTTATCAGTCATACAATCTTGTAATCTTGATTCTGGAGCCTACGATAATTACTTCAACTACAGCCATATGCTTAAATAATATTTATACAAACGAAACTCAAACACTCCTCACTACAAAAAAAAAATTAACTTCTGATAGGACTCTGTACACAGTGGATAGCAGATTACCATTATGAACAAAATGAATAATGTGGCTAAGAAGAATATTACTCTTAATCCAAAAACCGAGGGTCGCTTGGTAAGATTTAGAAATAAACTTAGTGTTTGTTATTCACGCTATTGTTATCTGAAACTTAATGAAAATTCTTTTCTACTTTTTAGATCGGCTATCTACAAAAGCGTGTTTTTTTTTACCATTATTTATTTTAATATATACGACACGGTTGGTGCAGTGGTTGATACAGTCGACTGCTGCGCTCCGGGTCGCGGGTTCGATTCCCGCACGGAACAAATATTTGTATGATCTGCAGGTAGTTGTTCCGGGTCTGGGTGTATTGGGTGTGAAATGTATGTCTGTAAACGCACCCACGACACAGGAGAAATCCTAGTGTGCAATGTTTAAAAAAAAACAAAAATAATAATAATATATACTATAAAGAATTTAATGCAACTTTTATCCCCAAGACGATCACAGTTAATGGTAATGCAACCTTTATTGAATGGGCTACTATTGGAATTCATATAAGTAGTAAGAAGCTTTACAAGCTATATGATGAACGTAAATACATAAAAACTGATAAATTTTTATATTTATGCCAAAAATTATTCCAAATTATTTAAAAGAATTCTTCATATAGCAAAATCATGATATTTGAGTGCTAAAATTGTAATTACATAATTTAAATTACCTGGAATATTATTAGTAGTGAAACTGGAAGTTAATAGCCGCAATGGTGACTATATTTTAATTATTGATGATATCCTAATTAAGTCAGATATACAAGTAACTACAGCTTTCAAACATTTTTTATTGACATTCCCGTTACAATTACCGAATCCTTGAACTTCTCCCTACTTAAAGAAAATGTAAAATTTTGCAGTAACGAATTTAAACGTTTATTCTAGAGATATAATAAGAATATTTAACACTCTAAATGTCAAAAAAACTGCAGACTTGTGGGGAAATTCTGTTAACGTGGCCAAATCAATTATTGACATTGTTGCACCTGAATATGCCCTAATTTTTAATAAATTTACTGACTGCTGAAAATGTACTGACCTTATGAAAAATAGTATAATAATTCCTTTGTTTCAATCAGGCAGTACATCTGACCCTAGTAATGATAGACCTATTTCAGTACTAAGTGCTCACCTTTGGTAATCTTTTTGAAAAATTGATTATGGTTCAGCTGCAAATATTTTTTAATAAGTATCAATTATTACATTGCAAACAATTAGGCTTTACGAAGGGTCGTCGTTCAACAACTGATGCTGGTGTCGAACTTATAGGACATGTTTTCGGTGCTTGGGAGGATTCACACGATGCCTTGGGCATCTTTTGTACTTGTCTAAGGCAATTGATTGTGTTCTCCACGAAATATTGTTCAGGAAATTACTTCATTGCTATAAAGGTTGTTGCACTGGATCTTCTTGTTTCATATTTGAATAATAGGATTCAGAAAGTTTATGTTAATGAAGAGCAATCTCCTGGGTCTGTGTTCAAAATAGGAATGCCACAGGGCTCAATTTTTGGCTCATTTTTGTTTCATTTAAACATAAATGACCTACCTTACATCATGAGGGATAATCACGAGATAGTGTTGTTCTCAGATGACACTTCACTTTTATTTAAACTTAAACGCCCCCATCTGGCAACTGACGATGTAAATAGCGCTATCTCTAGAGTGGTCCACTGGTTTAATGTTAACAATTTAGTCCTGAATGAGGAAATAACTAAATATATGAAATTCACAACACCAGTGTATTAATTAATGGTTCGGAGTTCAACCTTGTGGACACCGCAGTGTTTTTAGGCATTACTTTAGATTCTAAGTTGCAGTGGGGTCACACATAATTAAATAATCGAAAAGGCTTAGCATAGCTCTGCAGCATACGCGGTCATGAAAATTCGTTATTTAACAGATATAAAAACAGCCCGATTAGTATATTTTGGTTACTTTCATAGTGTAATGTCTTACGTTATTCTATTTTGGGGAATGCGGCTGATATTCAAACTATTTTTGTGCTGCAAAAACGAGCAATTAGATCAATTCATAAGTTAAGCTCTAAATATTCACTCAGGATTTTTTTTAAATTACAATTATATTGTATTAAATAATAAGACTGTAATACTTTATTATATTATTATTATTTCAAATCATATATTATTTCAAAAGAGTATATCCATAGAGTTTCTTGCCGGTTCTTCTCTATAGGACCAACGACTTCGAACCGTGCAACTATTGAAATGTTGGCTATTCATAAGACACAGCAAATGATTTACATGAATAAAATTTTAGTTCGACTTTGACTTCATCATCATCATCATGAACATCATCATATTAGCCAAAGAACAACTGAACAAAGGCGTCCCCCATAGATTTCCACAATGGTCGGTTACATGCTGCCCACATCCAACAAATCCCAGCGACCATCACCAGGTCGTCAATCCACCTTTTGCCCCAACGGACATCCATTCTACAATCAAATACCTGCCTATTGCAACTTCATTCAACTTACTAATCCTGCCAGCTATGTCGGCAAATTTAGTTTTTCTAGGGATCTCCTGATTTCTGATTCGATCTCGTAGAGAAATGTCAAGCCTAACTCTCGCCATAGCCTCATAGCGAGTGACCACATCTTTGTGCTATATGTCAAGTAACAAACACTGGACTCTTTCATTTTGAGGCACTGCGGTATTGTTGCCGACTTGATGTTGCGAAGTTACCAGAACACTGCCCATAAGTGTCTGTTTTTTTTTTCTTTAAAAATCGTTGCCCCACACTAGGATGATGGTTCGACGATTGACCTATTTCTCGAATTTGGACGTACCTAACTTGACGGTTTGTCCTAGGCAGACATACTCGTGAACAACTTTGACAGAGTTCCATGTACAATGATTTTCGGTTTTACTTACTATTAGAAGAAATACAAGACTTACACAAGTCTAACGCCTATCTAAAATATAGTACAAAAATATGTAAAGTTCAAATCCAACTGTTATTTAGTACCTTTTCTTTAAACGGTTAACTTTCATTTGCAGTAGTGTCCGATCGAAACACGACTTTCAGTCGAAACCGAAACCGTAAACGAATATTCGGCTCGACTTCTAGTTTCGGCCCAAACCGAAACCAAAACCTAAATTTATGTAACTAGAAGTGGTACAATTTAGTTCCATTTTCATGATCCCTAAAATATAATTATTCCCATGTATGTAACAGATTATTCGATTAGATTAAATAAAAGACTTCAGATTTTTTAAATGCAATGTAGGTACTAAATTATTAAAAAAGGTAAAGTGTGTTTGGTAGTTAGATTTTGCAGTATAAACTGCCGAAGTTTAAAGTAAACGTAAACGTAATCGGTTTCCGCTACACGCACAATCCGGGCCATTCGGAAAAAATGATTTAATTTCACATATCATAGACTACTTCTGTATATCCATAATTTAATACAGATATTATTTTAAGTCTTATCGTAACTACGAATGCCTGCACTAATTAATATTATCATAGATAAATACTTACTTATACTTACAAAATAACAAAAATATCTCATCATTTAATTAGATAAATGGACTTTCAATGTCCCTTATCGTGGTGTGTTCCTAACACGGAAACTTTTCCAATAATAGCGAGATAAGGGCGGGTTCAAAGTAGGTCATAAGTATGCATGTAGCATATTTGCTAATGGCGTGGGGACAGGGCAAGGCCTCACATCGGTCCAATGTTCACCTTTGAATAGTATGAATGTATTATATTGACCACTATTAAGTGAGACCACACAGGCGCTGTATGTAATAATATTCAAGCTTGTATTCAGTTTAAGAGGCATTAATGAATATATATATATATATATATATATATATATATGTATCTATGAAAGAAAGAAAGAAGAAAGAAAGAAAAGTATTTATTCTATGTATGTATGTTCTCTATGGAATCCAAAACAGCTGGACCGATTTAGATGACATTTTTGGGAAATCTTTAGAGTAGCCCAGCGGGTGATCCTGTGAAGTTTGGTAGCGATTGGTTCCACAGGATCTTATGATTCTTTTTGGTATTTTACCAATTTAGTGTTGTATTTTGCATAATTAGGGTCGCTAGTATTACATGTATGTAGATATAATTATTTTACGTTCGTCTTGTGCTTTTTAAAGTTGCTCCCCTTCCGCTGGCGGAGTTGACTGCTTTATAGTCATCCCCTTCGTGATGTGCCAAAAGGTGCAAAAAAGCGTGGTACCAATGCGTGGCTCTAGTGTGATTGTGGGCGAGTTCCATAGGCGCCAAATCCTCCATGGCTCAACACTGACAGCATGAGTTGGACTCGCCGGAGAATCCCCACCGGGATCTGTTATCTTTGCTTCGGCTTAGTTAGAAACCGATGTCACTTTACTTATGGGTCCTAATTATCCAAACTCGGAGCAAAGGTCTACATTATGCCACATAAATATCTGTACCAATGCCGGAATCGAACCTACGAAATAGAACAGTGGCGAGCTTTTAAGCGACGTTTGGCGGTACTTACCTGATGAACGTAAACTACAAATCTTTGTAACTCTACATATGAGACTGAATACTAATTAGCAGTAAAGCCCTATTTACACGACTCCAGTCTTTTAGTAGAGTTCGTGGCTGGTTGCTAAGATTTTGTGACTCTGCTTGTTTTTGTTCATACACTTAATATAGAATTTCTTTGTAGGGTGTGGGTGTGTTACGAAAGGTAGCCTACGAATAGCGCTCAACACTCACACTACCCGTGGGTTTGAGGACTAACCATATAAACGTCCAAACAGACGACGGCTATAGGAACAGTAATAAACCCACATGGTCCAGTACTAGACTATACAGTAGGCTTTAAACAATGGCAATATTAGTATGAATAGGAGATCGGGGGTAGCAGAGTAAATAATATTAACTAGTGGTCGCCCAGAGTCGAAATTCGAACGTAATTGATAGCATTTTTATGTTTATATTAACTGTCTGCACTCCTTCATAAGTGAACTTTAACTATGCTTTCTCTTCACGTCTTAATATATATATATATATATATATATAGAAGCTTAGAACTATGTACTTACATATAATTAATATATATATATATATATATATATGCAAGTACATAGTTCTAAGCTTCATAATTTTAATGGCAAAACGTCCACTGCTGGACATAGACCTCCCCAAAGATTGCCACAACGACGGGTATGGGTTTGTGTTGTGTGCTCATTGGGGTTTGCGATTGCAGTTGAGTTGTAAATATACACGAAAGACGTTGCTGCCCTTCCTTCGGCTAATCCTATAGTCGCATTTCACGACACCCACGAGAGACCCATGAGATGGGGTGGTGGTCTTCCCTGCCCGCACTACCCGGAAAATTAAATACGCGCATCTTTTGCATATGAATCTCGCTTCATACTCGATACCAAAAATCATAGTGAACTCACAGATGATATCCTTCGTTAGATTGAGCACCAAGATGTCGAGAATGTCAGCTGTAAGAAAAGTGGCAATTTTTTCGTATAACGTCCAAGTGTTTGTTGCTTCTAAGATTCTTAATAAATAAAATAAATTAAACTATTTCATATCTTTGATTTTGAAACTGAATGTGAGGTATAAAAAAAGAAGTGCTTTCGATTACAATTTGCGTGACACATTCCACAATACATTAGGGTTCCAAACGTCCGAATGAAAAAACGGTGGAACCCTTATAGGATCACTCGGGTGTCTGCCACAGCCAATTTGTGCTAAATCTACTGGACTGATTAAGTTGGAATTTGGTACACACATGAACTTCTGTGACCCAAATAACACGAGAAACAATAAAACGAGCGTGTAACGTAAATAAATGAATGTTGAATATGGGGGTCACTTTTGGGGGGCAAATTAGAAAATTAAATAATAAAGTTTTATTTATTGTACTTTGGAACATATGAAACGGAAGGGCTTTTTATGAGGGTCACAATATATAGAGATTTAATTTTTATAATTTTATATATAAATAGTTTTGAAGTTATTTAAGAAACAGATGAAAATTTACCATTCCCCCATCTTTATATCCAAAACTAAACGTATTTTATTTCATTCTATCACAACCTAACCCATATAAATACATTTATAGTCGTCTCTCTTTCTTTTATATACACATAGGTATTCGTTTCGTAAAATCTAATTCACACCGTCCCAAAAGTTTCACTTCAATAAATACAGTTTTTAGTTCTTTACTTATAGATACCGGAAAACCTATAAGAAGTCTATGGTCTTAAAATAACATAGTAAGTCTTTCAATATTGAGCATACAAACTTAAATTTGCAGTTGTATGGGAGAACATGTTTTTCAACTACAATGTTAAATTTGTTCTTAGGATAAATTGTTGGTACAAGACCGAATTCAACAAAAGACAATATATTCAGAAATTTCTCTCTACAATCCGGTAACATACATTTTTTAGTTACATACCACAAATAAATTTGGGTCAGATTTAAAAAACACTTGGTAGTTAGCAATTATATTATACCATCTTATAAAGCTGGAACGTGCACAACGGGCTATCCTTAAGGTAACTTACAAGAAACCAATTCGCTTCCCAACCGACATTCTGTACCAGGGGGTCTACTCCGAAAAACGAACTACGACGCAACGTATGACGGATCGCATGAATTCGTACTCTGAAGCCTTTCGAATCCGACGACCGTTCCGATGTCGGTGATTTGACGTTTAGTCTTTCGTTGACCCTACTCCGAAATGTTATTTAACTATACGTACTTCGTTGTTTGACAATACTTTGATCGTCGATATAACCTCACTTCTTACGACAGATATTAAGCTGTCGTTTTGATGTAATTAATATTATGATTACATAAATTTTATATGCAAGAGCTTTGGGAGAGCGTGCTTTTTTATAGAACATACTTCCACTCTATAATTTGCCAAGTGGTAAGCCAACTAGCAGCTCAAACAATTTACATAATGGAAATATAATATGAAGTTGTATAATGTAGGCGATTGTTTATTTGTTTTATATATGTGAATGCAAATAAGGTTAAACCACACATGACTCATCTCTCTGGCAGAATAGTGAAATTCGTGAGACAGCAGAAGCTCAAAATTGAGCACATACAATTTCTTAATTGAAATTATAGGCAACATAATTATATAAAAATCGATTACTCTGCATGGAGTTATGTCCTAAATGAAAAACAAAACAGCTGGAATTACAAAGAAAACTGCAATCAGTGGTCTCCCGAAATAAAACCCATAATTAATAACTTGTAATAAATAAGTTTATATTTAATACAGAAATGAGTCACTAGTGTAATAAACATGTTTTTATACATTTTCTACATTTTTTGCCAAGTAACAGTTATTTCTTCTCTTCCTCGAGGAAATCCTACTACACAGGTCTGGTTACACCACCAGACATAGCCGTTTTCTTGGTCACCTCGGGGCTGTAAAGATACAACAGAGAACAGTTTGTAACATTTTATCTGGAATGAGTGAGGCTGTGGGAATTGTAATAGAGCACCCCTTTACGGAGCCATCATCATAATTTGCACCGAAAAACATCCACGGGTGGACATAGGCCTCAGAAATTGCGACAATGGCCAGTCTGGGTGGTTTTACCATAATCACCACACTTGGCAGGTGGGTTGGTGATTGCAGTTAGCTGTGATTAATGTACTTTAAGGATGCCGATGCCCATCCTCTGGCTAATGCCATACTTGCCTTTTATGACATCCACGAGATGAGATGTTTACATAGTACTGCAATAAAATAAAATAACATTTACCTGGACTATCAGTATTGCTTATTCCTGATTAGTTGAAAACGATTGGCTGGGCAGGGAGAGATTCAAATGTCACAAAATGTCTTCTGGTTAGTGTATGCTTGCTCTAAGGGGTCTTCAGCGGGTGTGGGCTGTACCAACAGCTGCGGCAACTTAAATATAAATAAAAGATAATTAAATATATAACCCTGCTTAGAATTTCTTCAGGTCCACTATACCTTAATGTTAGAGTGAAGAATAGATTTACAAATAAAAAGAGGAAACAGCATATATTCAGTTTGAATACAACCAATACAATAAGTCACCGCTTCTAGGGCTCCTTAAAGCCCACATCCAAGCAAATATTTACACTATGTAGACATTCAGGCACATGCTTGATTAATTAATATCGCACAAGCATGCATCCAGTGGCATGACAGAAAATAGAAACCTCTGGTATTCACAATAATACACTTTTAGAATAAGGTATGGGTTATAATTACACACATTTATTGTAGTAAGTACCTTTTTCCACTGCATAAACAGCACTCCTTAGGCATTTAATTACACATGTAAGTTCTTACCTGTGTCCGTCCTACTATGCTGTAGACATGAAAGTCCATCATCGTCTCCATTTGTGTAGGTACTAATGGTTATCATCCTGCTGTAACATAAAATTATTCCACAATTAAAGCTTCTCATATTTCGGTAAGTGTATGTATGTATATTGGTGGTACAAATGCAATTTCTTCTGGAGTATCAAAGTAGAAAACAAACAATAACGTGATATAAATTTATTTGCTCACAATAATGTACAGTTAACTTCCAATGAGTTTAATATAATATGAGTATCTTCTTACGATTTATCACAGTTTGTTTATAATTCACTTATTTACTTACAGCCCACAGATTATACAGTAATCAGTAGCACGTCTTTAGGTATATTTTTGTGTCGTCACCATAAAATTAAAATAATTTGTAGCAGATTAATTTAGTTTGGACATAAATTGATAGATTAGTCATGGAAAAGCAAATTCACATTAAAATTAACAGTTTTTCTATAAGGATAACATTTTATTTTGAAATTTTAGGTTTGTTATCGGTTTTTGATGTCTACCTTTAGTATTACTTTTTGTCACCATCACTGTACGATCGTTCTATTGGTTGTCTGTGGATACGAAACGTTGATCGTCCGTACGTTTCGCATCCGAAGTAATTTGGGAGTAGGGTTTAAGTACGAAGTACATTCACGTTTCGTTCCGAAACGGAGCTTCGGCGTTCGTTTTTCGGAGTAGACCCCCAGGAGACTGGAATTATGCGTGTACGCCACAGGTATACCACAGTTATACATCACAGCTGTAGCGTTGAAATTCCACAAAATAGCCTACATAAAACTTGAGGTTAGTAAGCGTGTCCAAAGGGAATCCAAATGGCACAAGCCGAGGTGTAAGCTGGATTTTGGGCAAAGATGCTTTCTTTACATGGGTCCATTCATTTATGGTAAACTTAACCAGGAAACTACCAATGACAAGATCTAAATGCAAAAATTATATCGTCAAATTTCTATCCGGTATGAACTATGAATGCACAGAAAACTTCCTAAAGACTACAAAATAACAATAATCTTTTTAACTTACAAATATGAATCTTCGGTAAATACAGCTAAAAACATAAATACATAAAAACCAAATAATTTTGTAACACTGGCTTAGTACACAACACTGACTTTTACTTATTTTGTATATACACACCCGCACGTCCTGGTACACACACACATACACATGATCACACAAACAAACACACACATACCTACACTTACCATAACTAACTAATACTATTACCGGCACACGCATGTTTAACATAATATAAACATATTGAATGCTTCCAAAGTGACCTGTTTAATATCAAACATTGAAATTATATAAATTTATCTCGTAACAGCTAACCATGGCGATAAACAACTTATCATGTTTCGTTTTAAGACGACAGAGACTAGTCTCCACGACACAGGGAATCCTAGTGTGGACACTAGTGTATTATGTACTAAGCCTGCTAATATTCTTGAACAATAAAGCTTTATTATTATCTACAAGTCTCTCTTTTCACGGATTTATATCCCCTGTAAGGGGGAACCCGGCTTTTTGACAGGCTTACGCGGGGACATGGGTCCAACACGCATAGGCCCTTCAGAGAATTTAAATCTAAAATGTAATGGGACACCAACCGGGGACTCTCCATAGCTGCACTATAAAATGAAGTCATGGATTGTCCCCGGTGGTGTAAGGCTATTGTATGAGATGGAAACTATAACGATAAGGTCTATTGCAATGGGTGCTAAATGGATTATATGTATAACATCATTGGTAGTTAGTAAATTCATCGTACGTTCCTCTCCACACACCAACTTACTTCATGGATTAATATATTATAGAGTATTGATAAATGTAATAAAGCTACGTGTATACAGTATTTTACTTAAAATTGTTAGCTGCCTTACCTAAAAAACAGTCCGTGATAGAAAAAAAGTACTTATGTGTTCTTAATAAGTGATGTGTATGAATAAATAAACAGGAAAAATGTAAGCTAGTACTTATTTTTATATGTAAAGCATTGTAATAGATAGGATAAAACAAGATAAAATTGGAACAAAATTTATTAACTAACTAGCTGGGACCCGCGGTTTCACCCGCGTTTAATTTAAAAGAAATTTAGAGTACTTCGACATAGACACTTGACATAGAATATATATGTTGGATTGCAAGGGTTTTATTGTTTTCGCGCGGAACCCTAATTTTTAATTTTTCTGTAATCAAAGTAGCCTAAGTTATTCCTTATAACGTCAGCTATCTGCCAGTGAAAGTCGCGTCAAAATCGGTCCAGCCTTTTCGGAGATTACCCGGAACAAACAGACAGACAGAAAGACCGACAGACAGACAGACAAAAAATTTGAAAATTGTTTTTTTGTTATAGGTACCGTATATACTTTCATATGCATTTAGTAAAAAGCTGTTATTTTGACATTACAAACAGACACTTCAATTTTATTTATTTGTATAGATTAGATTAAATATAAAAGAATAATATTGGTAGATTATGATTTAAATTTTACGTAAATTGATATTAGATAAAACTTTGCCGTGTGCTGCCGACTACGAATAGCACCAACCCATCTTATTCCGTGGGTGTCGTAAAAGGCGACTATGGGATTAACCTGAATATGGGCAGGAGCGTCCTTTGAGTACATTAACAACTCAACTACGATCGCCAACCCGCCAAGCGTAAACTTGCGAAAATTGGAGTGCGGTGGATGGATGGTGGATGATGCCCTCACAGAAGGAGACCACTCCTTCTGTGAGGGCGTCATGCTCCAGAAGGAGGTCGCTGAGCGGGATCGGGAGAGGGCTGATCCCACTCGGAGAAGGAGGACACGGAGCCGCGGTGGTTGTTACCTCGGTTGTTACTAGACGCCTGAGCCCCCCGTCGTCTTTATATGGCGGGGGGCCTTGGGGTCGCGAGTGCGCCTATTGGGAAACCTGCGTACTCATGCCGAGCGACCCCCGGGATGACGGCGGTGCGCATGTGGTCACGTGCCGCCGTGTGCGCAGCTCAGCGAATAACCAGGTTTGGGGAAATCCTTAACATACCCCCCGAGAAGTGCCTGGGGGGTAGCCTCTTTACAATCGCCTTCCCTCCGCTAGAGGGGATGACCACTTTAAAGTCATCCCCTCCGAGATGTGCCTTAAGGAGTCCAGCATACCCCTTTCGCTCGTTCCCAGGGCGGAGGAAGTACATGATGTACTTCCACCGGATCAATAAAAAAAACTGTGTAGCGTACCTTATACTCAGAATATCCAAGAGGTATTCGTTGAAGGTCATACAGGTCTATGAAGTAGAGAGACCTCGAAGACACACTTCACTATTGTGATGGGGGACTTCAACGCAAAGCTGGGCACTCGATGCGATAGTGAGTTGAGAGTGGGGCAATTTGGATGTGGGCAACGGAACCCCAGGGGACAGAGGCTGGCCGAATTTTTGGAAAAGGAGGGACTCTTCGCGTGATGAACTCCTTTTTCCAAAAGCTCTCACACGAAATGGACCTGGATGAGTCCCGATGGTTCCACAAAGAATGAGATTGACTTCATCATGACCAATAAAAGACATATATTCAATGATCTCTCTGGGACCCATAGGGTGAAAACCGGTAGTGATCATCGAATGGTAAGAGGCACATTGAATATTGATTTCAAAGTTGAGAGGTCTCGTCTGATGAGGTCTACGCTCAGGCTCTCTAGTGCTCATATCCAAAACCCCGAGAGCTTTCAACTCGAACTGCAAAACCGCTTAGAGTGCCTAGAACATTGCGTATCTGTGGACGATTTAAATAATAGGTTTGTAGAAACTGTCCAAACGGTTGGGTCTAAATTCTTTAAAACCCACCGTAAAGGTAGACCAAACAAGGTTCTCCGATCACACTCTCGACGAAAAGAAAGCGGGTGGCACACCGGTACTTAAAGTCCTTCAGAAGCTATTCAATTCCGTCTTACTCGAGGGCACAACGCCGGAAGCGTGGAACAGAGGTGAGGTGGTGCTCTTCTTCAAAAAGAGTGATAACAACCTATTGAAGAATTATAGACCCATCTCACTTCTGAGCCATGTTTATAAGCTGTTTTAAAGGGTCATCACGAATCGTCTCGAGCACAGGTTTGATGACTTCCAACCTCCCAAACAAGCCTGTTTCCGAAAAGGTTTCAGTACCATAGACCACATCCATACGCTGCGGCAGGTTATACAGAAGACCGAAGAGTATAATCTGCCACTATGCTTGGCGTTTGTGGACTATGACAAGAACTTCGATTCAAGCGAAACCTGGACAGTGCTGCAATCTCTGCAGCGGTGCCAGATTGAGTATCAGTACATTGAAGTGTTGAAGTGTGTACAGAAACGCCACCATGTCGGTCCGAGTACATGAACAGAGCACGGGACGGGAGAAAAGAGAACAAGATCAGCACAATGCTCAATGATCTCAACAGAATTTCCCAACAGGTGGGCCTTAAAATGAACATGGGCAAGACAAAAGTCATGTCAAATGCCCATGGCGTGCCCATCCCAATATCCCTTGGGAGCTCTGTTCTCGAAGTTGTTTACGAGTATGTCTACCTGGGACAAACCAGTTAGGTAGGTCCAACTTCGAGATAGAGGGCAATCGTCGAATCCGACTCGGCTGGGCAGCCTTTGGGAAACTTCGCAACGTCTTTTCGTCAACAATACCGCAATGCCTCAAGACGAAAGTCTTTAACCATTGTGTGTGTGTGTGTGTGTGTTATCAGTGATGACATATGGAACAGAGACGTGGTCACTCACAATGGGCCTCATAAGAAAGCTCAAGGTCTCTCAGCGACCTACGGAGAGAGCTATGCTTGGTATTTCTCTACGAGATCGAATCAGAAATGAGGGGATCCGTAGAAGAACTAAAGATGTCGACATAGCTGAAAGGATTAGTAAACTGAAGTGGCAATGGGCAAATGCTCGTAGAACTGATGGCCGTTGGGGCACAAAGGTTCTCGAATGGAGACCGCGCACCGGAAAACGCAGCGTGGGACGACCTCCGACGAGGTGGACAGACGACCTGGTTAAGGTCGCTGGGAGTCGTTGGATGAGAGCGGCATGTGACCACTCGTTGAGGAAGTGTGAAGTGGAAGCCACTGTTCAGCAGTGGACATCCTGTGGCTGATATGATGATTATGTGAGGAACGAAGATTTTTGTCATGATTGGAACAAATATACTGAAAATGAGAAGTAAGGTAAGTAGGGGACAGCCTGCACAAGCATTGCATTAGGTGGGAGTAAATTTTTTAATCGATAGAGAGATCGCAAAGTACCAGTGACTTTTTGGCCAACATTAGTGACCTGTATTCGCCAATTTAGATTGGTGTCGATATGCAAGCCTAGGTTTTAAACACACGAGCTAAAAGGAATATTAGTACCGTTAAACGTAATAAATAGCAATGTTATACTCTCAATTTTAGTAATAGTACGGTACCTCCCTGAAAGTTTCGTTGGCACTTGACAGGATTTACCGCCATTCCAAATTTATCAAATTTTTGATAGATACCAAGGTTTAATTTTTAAATTGCCTCGGGTATGTCTTCAACTTTCGCTTGGCAATATAAATGTAAGTTATCGGCATAAATATGATATGCACACTGAAGTTCAGGAGTTATGAAGTTTATAAAAATAGCAAACAAAAGAGGAGATACAATGCCGCCTTGTGGAACGCTAGATTCTAGATCGCACCAGCTTGACAATGACTCTCCAGCTTGAACTGATTGCTGATGTTCCCGAATATAAGAAGAGAACCAATCTAGCGCCTCACGGAAGACCATAAGGAGAGAAAGACAAGGATATCGTGACTGACTGTATTAAAAGCATTGGAGAAATCGACTAGAACTAGAACAGTGATTTTGGTGTCTTCTATACCAGCCCTGATATCACCAGTCACTTTCACGAGGGCAGGAACAGTGCCCAGGTCAAAACCCAGATTGAAGGGGGCTGATGAGAGAATTACAGTGAATGAAATGTCATAGGTGTTTGCGAACACAAGCCTCAATAGCTTTCGAGAGGAAAGAAAGGATAGAAATTGGGCGGAAGTGACTAGGAACTTTAGGTAGATCGGACGGAAGCTTTACGCCACAGAGAAGGGAAAGTTCCCGAGTTGAGGGAGAATTTTATGATGTGGGAGATAGCAGGAAGGATCTGGTCCAGGACTGTTATAATCATGCAGCGGGTGGTGCAATCGGGACGCGTTGGACCAGATATGTACATGACAGTTTGATCTTGGGTTAAACGATCCATACTAGGTACAGTTGTGAAATGGCGGTTCAGATCGTTTAACCCAATATATAGCATTGGCTTAAACGCACAGTATCTGACAATTGATGAGTTGGTTCCAGTTTGCATAACTACATCCATATAATCGTAGAAAGTAACTATAGTGGAATACAGTAGGTAGTGCTGCCGCACACATTTTTCGCTCCAGCATTACGAGGGCAGTTTAGCAACTCAATGACTTTAAGGTTGAATAAAAACTTTTTTAATAAAACATTTTGTTTCATATTTGGAAACTCACTACGAAGCGCATGCCGTTCTTTTTTCAAATTTGGCGCGAAAACAAGCTTTTTAGAAACAAAAAAGTCAGGCGACTTCTAAGTATTCTTTGAAAATGGAGAAAAGCGAGTTTCGAGTGCTAATTAAACACTATTTTTTACGTGGTAAAACTATTAAGCAGACCGAAGACAAATTGGAAAAGTATTATGGTGATTCTGCGCCTTCTCATGGGATGGTACATAAGTGGTTTACTGAATTTCGTTGTGGACGTACTACCACTAATGACGCGGAGCGCCCAGGAAGGCCGATTGAGGTCACTACGGAGGGCATGGTTAATAAAATACATGACATTGTTTTGGCAGGCCGTCGAGTGAAGATACGCGAAATAAGTGATGCTGTGCACATCTCGACTGAACGAGTTTTTTATATTTTGCATGATATTCTGGGCATGAAAAAGCTTTCTGCAAGATGGGTGCCGCGTTTACTAACAGTCGACCAGAAACGAAATCGTGTAACAGCTTCTGAGGAATGCCTAGCCATGTATAATCGCAATCTGAGTGAGTTTATGCGTCGGTACATAACAGTTGACGAAACGTGAGTCCATCATTATACACCAGAGACTAAGCAACAGTCGAAGCAATGGACTTCTACCGGGGAACGTGCCCCAAAGAAGGCAAAAACTGTTTGCTCGGCTGGTAAAGTGATGGCCACAGTCGTTTGGGACAGCCAAGAGGTTATTTACATCGATTTTTGGATAAAGGCAAGACAATAACCGGAGCTTACTACGCTGCATTGTTAGATAGATACAATAAAAAGTTGATCAAGAAACGACCGCATCTAGCAAAGAAATTTTTTTTATTACATCAGGATAATGCACCGGCCGGCACCGGTCTGCAATCGCGACATCAAAAATTGTCGAATTAAGATACGAAGTATTGCCACATCCTCCGTATTCGCCAGATTTAGCCCCCTGTGACTTTTTCCTCTTCCCAAACATGAAGAAATGGCTTGGCGGGCAAAGATTTTCGTCAAACGAAGAGGTGGTAGCCGAAACTGAGGCCTATTTTTCAGGGTTTGACAAAAAATATTTTTTTGATGGGTTGAAGAGATTGGAACATCGCTGGACTAAGTGCGTAGAGTTGATAGGAGATTATGTAGAAAAATAAGTAAATTTATATGTAAAAAGAGTGTTTCTTCTTTCCAAAGTCACGGACTTATCAAACCGCCTGTTGCCTCATTCATAAACATTTCTTGAGTTATAATAACGATTTGTTTTATCAAATGTAAGTATAAACACGATACAAACAGAAAATATCTACTGTTTGCATGTGTAAAAATAACCTAATTTGATGAAGTCCATTAATTAATTTTTTTTTTTTCAAATTGCGCCCTGACCCTGCGCCCGATGTGCTCAAGCCCAATTCCACCTTTGTGAATGACTACCACACAGAATAATTATAGTGTTAGCGAGGATTTGGTAAGTTTTTTTATACATATGTAAATATGAACGAGCCCCCTGATATCGTTGATCCTGGTGGTACAAACCTCCAGGTTTTACAGTTTGTAACAATTAGTAATGATGCATCTAGTATGGATACAGACGGATCCGTCTCCACTAATAAGAGAAAGAGGACTAAATCAGTACGAGTTTGTAAACATTGCAACAAAAAACGAAAAAAGAGAACTAGTACGGATTTAGGAAAAATTACTCCCAACGACTGCATGTGTGACGAAATTGATACGCCCCGGGATTCAAAACAAATTAGCATTAATATCCCTGAGAGCACTGCTTCTGCTTTGTTGAGTACGAATAATGTTACACTAGACAATAAAAGTATGAATACGGTTGCTGAACAAAGTGGAAGCAATGTTACTATTAACGAGAAAACTTAAACTCCTGTGGGTAGGAAATTATATGATTCATCAGATGCTGCCCCATTTTCGGTACATGTGCAGAAGCAGCAGATAGAGGTTCCACCACCTTGAATCCAGTCGTATTTGGTAGATTCCTGAAAAATTATAATTTTTTAAATATTGTTAATATTTAAAAAATTATAATTTTTTAAATATTGTTAATGGAAGTCTTAAGAAGATCGGAAGAAACAGATCACTCTCATTTTCTTCATACCAGTCTGCGAACTCTTTTGTTTCCTCGGATGTACTTATTGATTACCAACCCGTCTGCCAAGCGTGGCGATTATGGCAAAACCCCCCAATGAGCCCACAACACACCCATATCAGTCGTTGTGGTATCTTTGGGGGAGGCCTGTGTCCAGCAGTGGACTTCATTCGGCCGAAATGATGACTTATTGATTATAATTTTAAGGTTTTCATCCCATCATCCAGCACTACTAGAATGGGTCTGATTAAGAGCGTTCCTACGGAGTTAACGCCTGAAGAGGTGATCGATAACATAAATGTTCCGATTGGCTGTGGTAAAATATTAAAAGCCCGCCGCCTTCACTATAAGGTGATGGGCGATAATGGTCCAACCTGGAAACCATCTCAATCTGTAGTTTTAACTTTCTATGGACAAGTATTGCCTAAACGAGTTTTCATGTGCTTTAATTCCCTACCAGTTGAGTTGTACACTTTCCCTACGGTGCAGTGTTATAAATGCTGCCGATTTGGGCATACAAAAGCATATTGTAGAGGGAATCCACGATGTTTTAAATGTGGTCAGGGTCATTGCGGTGACACTTGCACAGTGGATGAAGAATATGGCTCTTGTTGTCTATGCTCTGGTTCGCATTTAGCTACTAGTAAGTCATGCCCGGAATATATTAGGCAAAGTGAAATTAAAATGACTATGGCCAAAAGTAGTATCTCATACACTCAGTGTCTTCTAAATTACACAAACCGGTTACAAAGTCCTATGCGGATATATTATCATCCAATACATATTTAAAAACTAAGGAAATATCACCCCAACCATCTTCTTACTCATATAAAACACAGTACAGTATTCTTAAAACCTCGAAACCTTCCTAAACCCTCGAATGAATATGATCGCGCTGCCCATGAACAATTAATCAAAGAATGCAATATTCCTCCTCCAAGTAACGGATGTGCTCTGAATTCACAGTCAGAGATTAGTAGTAAACCTACAATTACAGAAATTATAATTACTTTAATCAATCTTTTAACTCAATGTAATGTTATTTCACCCAACAACGCTGCCCCCCTGTTTAATCAATTTACAAATATATTTAATAATGGATCGCAATCCAGCCAGATTGATCCAGTGGAATTGCCGCAGCATTAGTGGTAACAAAGTGATCTTTTGTTTTTAATTAATAAGTATGATCCATTTGTTATAACTCTTTCGGAGACTTGGCTTAAGCCAGAATCTTTGTTTAAGATTTCTGATTATGCCTGCCTACGAGAGGATAGATCCAATGGGTATGGTGGAGTAGCTATACTCATCAAAAAATCTTTTTCGTTCTCTTATCTTCCTCTTCCTTCTCACAGCAGTAATCTATCAATTATTGCTGCCTGTGTAAATAATATTTGTTATGTTTCTGTATATATTCCTCACCCTTCATTTGATACTTCAATTTTTAAACCAGCCTTTATTTCCATCTCTTCAGTCTCTCTCAGATCTTGTTGATAGTTCTAGTTATTGGGCCTATAAAAATCCTCCCTGTTTAGTGATAAGTTACCGTAAATTTCTGTCTCTTCAAGCGCCCAATCACCGTTCTATAGTTCACTCCTTATTTACTTCAAGCAATGAATCATTGCTAATAACGCCAAATATAATTTAAACTTTGATATTATATAAGGGGGATTATAACAACGAACAAAACTGGCCCGGTTGGCATCATATTTATACTGATGCATCTAACATTACATCAGTTAGTTGTGTGGGTGTTGGAGTATTTCATCACCAATATAACGTTGTCCTAAATATTAAGTTTCCAGAGGAGACATCAGTCTTTACTGGAGAATGTTATGGAATTTTAAAGGCTATAGAGTACATTATTTTAATGAAGTTAATTATATACATACTTTTTTCAGATGCATTGAGTGTTTTACAATCTCTGGCCAGATTTCCTTTTAAAAGTCAGTCGCATTCCCCATTAATTATAGTCACCAGGGAAAAATTATATGAGTGTAGTTTAAAAAGATATAGTGTATATCTTTCGCATGGATTCTGGGCCATGCAGGTATCAGGGGAAACGAAAGAGCTGATCGTCTTGCGAACGAAGCGATTGAGTGTGGTGATCTGTTTCCATATAAAAACTACTGCCATGACTTGGCCGCTCTGCCACGCATTTATCTTAAGGAATCCTGGGATGATGCTTGGACAATCAGTGCTCGAGTCAAAGGTAGAAACTACTACCAAGTACAACCTTCTATACCTTGTAAGCCATGGTTTTATAAAGCTAATTTTAACAAGTTAGTAACGAGTATTTTAATCCGCATGAGAATTGGGCATAGTTGTACTCCTGCTCACCTGGCTAAACTTGGTATTATTGACAATGCTGCTTTAGTGTAGAGCCGAGGTTGGAGATATGAATCATATATTTTTTGCTTGTCCACGATATGACCATTCATTACTTTTCAATAGTCTAGTTTCTCTTCATATTTCTTTTTTCACTTTTGTACAAATAGTAATATTTAAGTAACAATCTTTTAGTATATAAATGTGTATCTCTATTTATTGTTTCAAATAAAATAAAGACATAATTTGTTTTTGTTTAGTATTGATTTAAAATCTTAATATTAAGCATGTATATACATTACTGTAAAATAAACTGTAACGATTTCAAAATTTCGATCTATTTACAATCATAATACTTGTTTCCCAAACGTTTCCGTTGTTTAAACTTGTCCTTGTTGTTTAAAATGGCTTTGGCTACAATTGCCATTAAGAAGAAAAAAAAACATACATGATAACTGCTTAATGTCATGTAATTTTATGATGCATAAATGGACATACGATAGTAACTTAAATACATCAATGATTGTGGGTATCGTTTTTCATTTTAGAGAAATATTTTATGAGTATGTAAAGATTGAATAATCTGAACACCGTTCAACGTTGCCTTATACTTGACAGTGGCGAAATTTTGGAAGGTACTCCACAGAAGCCATAATCTAAAAGAAGAAGATGCTTTTATGAATTATCTACTTGTTCCTTAATTTGTTGTGTGAATTATAGATATTACATACGAGATCGAGGACGGCTTCATGAAAATGGTTTACACCACAGAATGCCTGCTAAGAAGCCTGCACCTAAAGCAAGGCACAAAGCAAAGCGTTTGTAATTTGCTTAGTTAGCTAGCTTAGTTTCAATAAAATAAGTACGAGGTGTTTTTTTCAAAAATTGATTTTATTTCATTGTTATAATAATTTTAGTTTGATAGTTCGAAAGCCCCTTTTACACTACACCCGTTGAATTTATAATAATCGGAAATCAGGCAATGTTTATAATTAGCACGGGAACTAAGACAGGATTGTAAACAATATTATTTTACGATCCTAGACACTTTAAATTCAATACAATGGTACTTATATACACGCTGAATGTCTCCAGCTTTGACAAACCATGTCGATTTTACACAAAACATACCTAGATTGTATTGTGCACCTGGTTCGGTGTGTAGATTTAATTTAAAATCATTGAAAATTGAACCTTGTGTGGTAGATAGAAGATAAAGTTCATTTTACTATTGATTTCATATTTTTGAGGCTGCCTGGAAACTACTGGCGTTGTGCTTGTTACCATAATAATGACGGTTTGAATGACCATATATAATGACGTTTTTGTTGATCCGATATATTTGTTGTTCAAGATTGGTGACCTGAATTAGACGACCATGCTTGACAGGATATCAGTGATCACTTTGGATGTTACTAAATATTTAGTTATCGTGGCTGCCACTTTATATATGATGCTGACTGTACAACAGACGATATTATGTTAGTGTCTTGTATTGAATTGCTATAGCAGAAAAAATATTGCGGTACTAAATTCTAAATGAGCTACTCACCTGTTTCTACTTACATAGTATGTGCCTACGCGTAGGATATTAATTATCCTTTCGAAATCGGTCAATACTAACGGCTTTAAAAGGATGATAACAATTATGTAGATATTTAAAACCAGTTTATTAAATAGCACTGGAAATATGAAGAACTTTGAAAATATGAGCTTAGTCCGCTTTAGTTGAAGGTTTTTAATTAAGTTTTAATTACATTCAACGTCCGTTCGGTCATACAACGTAGATACATAGTACCTAATAGGGTATTCATTGCTAGTTACATAGGTTCTTGTTTAACTTATAACCAATAAATAAGAACTTTCGAATCTTTATCTATTATAACTGTAGCTTCATACCAACGAAATGTACCATGCATAGCTATACTAAAGTTCGGAGCTTGCTCAACATTTTCGTCAACTTCCTAGAAAGCTTCAGCCTTTATAAAATAATTCATGAAATACCCTAAATAAATAAATAAATTATGATATAGGTATAAAAAAAGATTTTTCAAACTTTTAATTGAAAAGAATCTGTTGATAAAATCAAAGCTTGACAGTTAATTTAATTAGGTATGGTTTATACATCCTTCTAGTCGTAAATATAGATAATAGCTTAATTATTGCAGGATTCTAAATACCCTGAAGTTTCTAATCTCATAAATAATTCAGCAGCAATATAATTGAAGTTATTGGCCATTATTGAGGTCAGTCATGCAAGCTAACTAGCAGGAACCTCTAACAATCGATCAGATTGAATAAAGATATCCTCTCAATAAACAACGAAATCATGTTTGTTGCTAATTTGATCTTAATTACTACGCAAATAAAACAATAGTAGTACGCCGTCGCATTCCTTATATTGCAAGAAAACATTATATCAAAAATACATTGGATACCAAAAGAGAAAAACAATTTATTAATTTAAACAGAAATATTTGATTTAAAATCTGATGTTACAAAATAATCTTAGTAGTAGTAGTCGCTAACGCGAATATACAATTCATATTTTCACTACAATGAATGCGACCTATCCTCGACCATCTAAAATGAAAGTAAAATGAAAGATCAGAAAGGGCGCCACCTTGTACTCTGATGGTGTTATTTTGTATCCCTCTACTAATGATGAAAATGATTCGTGCTGCTCGATATGAGTTTAGATCTGCTTATCTGAGATACACGTAATATCTATATATCTTAATGTTAATTATCATCAAAAATATACAATACTCCTATAACTTCTTGAATAGTGTTCCCAATGCGCGCTTCGCTATCGCGCCATATTGAAAGTATCCGTTCTCTGGAGGTGGCGGTGGCGGTGTTTTATTTGATAAGGCCTTTGGCCTTGAATAGGTCACGCATTAATCCTTTAAGATAGCGGATTTCGCGCTGCAGGTCGGAACATTTGTCGCTGAGTTTAGAGTTCCGCTCACGCATCTGCTGCTCCTCGTTGAGAAGATCTTCAATCTCCGCCTTCTTCTTTTGGCGATAACGCGTTGCAGCATTCTTATTCTGCTCCTTCTTGCGAGAGCGACGGTCGTCCGAGGGGCGTGAGTATGGCTTGGGTCGGGAAGACGCTGACCACTCATCGTCGGTGCACGACGAGCGCGGCGATGAAGGGGGCGACGACTGAGGTGAGACACTGGCGCTACGCCCCGAGTGTTGCGGGGACGCGAGCTGCGCGGCGCGGTGTCGGACGAGTTCCTCAACGTCCTCGTACCCGCACTCATAATCAGGCACGGTCTCAGGCACCTGCAACGGCGCAGTTACGACCGGCCACTGGTCCTGTGATGGCACGATAGGAAGAGCGGGCGCGAACGTGGCGCATTGTGCTTGTTGAGCGTAACTCAGGAGCAATTGAGTTGCAGGTCCGGGAGGACTTTGCGGCGGTGTCAAATGGGTCAACTCTACAGCGCCATATACAGTCTCGAACTCCCTAAGAAGTTCTTCCGTGGGCTGAGGCGCAGAGAACACCGGTACAATCGGCAAGGATAGAGGCGGTAGCGGCTCTACTCGCTCCGGTACTTGCGAGATGTTCTCAAAAATGGGAAGCTCCGTTTTCTCCTCAAGCCAGTTGGAGAAGATATTCTCTGTAAAGAAAAATATACAAAAATGTTATTTTTTAAACTAAGAACCTCGAGGACCTGCGCGCATGTAGGAGTTAGCAAAGTTACAGTTTATATGGAGAAGGCGAGCAGAAAGCTAAAATAAACTTAAAAACATTATGAATTACAGTTGAATTTCGACCACTCGGCGACCACTACGAGTATAGTTGCAGTAACCGCCGACTTATCGTAAGCGACAATTCTTAGAATTTGCATTTTTATCATAAGCTTACGATACAAATTTCAAGTTCAAGAAATTGTCGCTTACTTAATAAGTTTATTTTAAAATCTCCAAGATGTTATTTTATTTATAAATTTTATTGGGCAAGGGATATTGCTTTAAATGTATACAGTATCTATTTATTCCACTAATAAACATTTTAAAATGATTAAGTTGTTGGCTATAACAACTATTCTTTAGTTTCTTGTATTCCAATGAATGAGTCGTTTAAAATGTTTTAATAGTGGAATCAATGCATTGAATTAATACACCTATGTATTTATTCAACTGACTTGCGCGCGAATAATTATAATTACGCCTTATTGACGTTACAACTTGTACTTAAAATAAATAGACAAAATCTTTCGTTAACATTTGACATTATTATATGTATGAAAGACAGATTTAATAAAACTGGATTACCGTTTAAAGGTAAATCAATGACTAATAGATACAAAATTATTAAGATAATTTCGTTCGGAAAATTCCATTGACGATTAAAATGAACAAATTATGCATAACAATAAATTATTATTCATATTAACAATATACAACGTAAGCAAAGATGCAAAGTAGGTATCTACCATGAACTAAATAAACACTATCTCATGTTGCACGCAGGCCAGGCGCCCGCGCAAATGATGAGCTATTGTTCGATTATTAATTACCCTATTTAATCCTTATTAAATATCCATTATTAGACCTAGACACAACGATCAACCCACTTTACCACCACAAAATTATCGAAAGATACGTTTATTTATAACTTCCTATCACTAAAGGCGGCAAAAATCAGCGGGCATATTCGTTGCTCGTTATACTTAATCATTCTTAATATATTTATCAGTCATGGATGTGTTCTTACTATGTAACAACAAAAATCTATAAATACGAAAAAGATCTTGAGTATAAATTGTTAGAATTATAATTATCATATATAGGGGAAATCTTGTCATCAGTCCTATGATCACAGTTTTACTGCTTTGTACAGTAGTTCTCTTAAATTTCAGTGTATATAAGCATGATTTCTTGAGCATGTAAAAGCGAAAACTATTCACGGTAGAATTTAACGCGACAATAGCCAACGCGGCGGAGCAACGAACAATCAATTGGACGTAATTGTTCAGATTGGTGTCTCGGACCTTAAGAGAAGTAAAGGACACCGATTTATTATTATATATATGCCGTGTGGTGCCGGCCACGAATAGCACCAACCCTTCTCATCCCGTGGGTGACTTAATGACGTAAAGGTATGACGTGACGTAAAAGGCGACTAAGGGATTAGCCGGAGGAAGGGCAGCAGCGTCCTTCGAATACACTAAAAACTGAGCACACAACACACCGATGTTGGTCGTTGTGGTGATCTTTGAGGGAGGCCTGTGTCCAGCAGTGGACTTTGTTCGGCCGAAATGATATACATTTCCATTTAGTACATCACTGTATATGTGGAACTAGCTGTTAAAGAAACGGTTAAGTTACTAATATCTATCAAGTAGCTCGGTTGGCTGCTACACCCTGACCTCAGATAAACCTACACAATCAGAGTTCGGTGACACTGCGCCCTCGATAGCAAATCACTGGATAAGGTCCCCACAGCGATGGCAACATTTTATTTTAAACTTTTATAAGATCTAAGCCCGCGGTCATCCGTAGAAAATTAAGGAATATTCCATGTAAGAAAAAAATGCCGACTCGGCCTTGTTATCATAAACTTGTATTAAACTTTTTATATCAGTAGTAGAATAATCAACGAGGTTTGTTATTCATTGAGCGATACCTTTTTATTCTCACTAACATTAGGTCTCTATATCTCGCAGTAATGCACGAGGGGCATAGGGGTCTATCAAACGATTACAGGGAGAAGTAATATCTGTCTCTATAAACTATGCATCATATAAAATGTGCCTAAATCTATGATATTATCTCAAACATGTTTTATCAAATTGACATACATTAGCAAGCTACAAAGGACGCTGTTCAATAATAAGACGATGAAAAATAATCGGACCAAGGCAATGAAAGTAAAAAGTAAACAATATTTTGTCACGTTTATTATACGTGCCAAGATAACTATTTATCCTGCATTCGAAAGGTGTATTGGTAGGTCATATCTGTATCAATATGTACGAATGGAAGCAAGTGGTCAATAAGTTGCTTTAATTATTGGGCGAGCGAGCAAGCGAGGCCGCCTTGTGCGCGAACTGGTTTATCAGTGAAACACGGCCCAAGTTATCAGTGAACAGCTATTTGTCTACAACTGCACTTGGATACGACCAAATGGTTCCATACGAAACGGAAAGTTGAATGCTTACCCTACGTAATCGAAAGTCTGATAAATGATAAATATTCTCTCGCTAATAACTACTAACTGTAATCGGAGCACGCTGATATTAGTGATAAAGCTTGTTAGTTGTACCACAGTCTTAGCAGGCTATGGTATATTTACTGCGCAGAGAAACATGAATTCCACTCATAAATTCCGATGCGATAAATGATAAATAAGCTACTGGGCAACATGCAGCCGCCTGCATTCAAACTTATAGAGAAACGTCAATGCCACATAGACACATTGAAGTGATAATTATTTATATTCGGAAGATGTACCTACTGTTAAATTCTTTCATGGATTTTTATGTGTGAATCTCTTAGTAGACATGATATTTATATTATTTATTGATATTTCTGTACGTCATAATGTTTCCCGCGAAGTGAAGTTTGAACTGTATCGTGTCGTTATACAAACAAACAAGTTTGTTGCGCAGTTGAATTGTCGTTCCAAATCGAATCGTTAATATGTCGAGTTAATTGGAGTAGACAGTAGACTGAACTGCTTACCACAAAAATCTATCAGCGTTTTATGCCAAATATTTATTACACTAAGCACAAGAACTAGAGCATTCAGACCTTGAGATCGCCTTTCCGCCAGAATAACTCTGAATAACAAAATAAGTAATGTCAACTCAACTGTAAATAAATATGTAAAAAATGTCGTTTATACCTACCAACATACATATCTGCCAGAGCCATCACGAAGTCCAATTATGTTATAGGAACTGCTTACTATTCCAAACAAGAATTTCCTTTAATGTCCTTACTGCTACAATAAGTTCTAACGATAACTTTAAAACGATTATATGGGCAGTGGTATTCTAGAAACTGGAATCCTCGTGGTGCGAGCAATGGTCGTCGTTGAAGGTTCAGGGCCAAACCTTAAGATCTAACGTCTTTTAACAAGTTTTTGTGAATTGAAAACTATTTCTTTATTCCAGATGCAACGATAGTGGCACTTCATTCTAACGGCGTCCAGACAGCGCATCGACGGTGGCAGACATAGGTTAAGACGCGAGCGCGAGCGCTCGAAATGTGCTTCTCGAGTCGAATTTATTGTCACGGGTTGCAAAGAAAGAACGATCACCAGCAAACGCGGCGCGGCGCAAGTTACTACTGAGCGCGCGCGCGCACCCGCACTCCCAAACCCACGGACCTACACGCCTTTCCCCACTACCTCTCAGCACACAAACATAATATAAATACAACACAAATGTGCAACGCTGCGTTCACGTTTTAACTTCGCCGCATTACATGAATATATATGCATGAATAAATATAAAGAACTTCTCTCGATTGGACTGTACCCACGATACAAAAGAAACAGTAGGGCTAGTTTAGAAGGAAAATGAGACATTTTTCGTGTGGTGTATCTATTAACAATACAGCACCAGTCCATCTCCACCCGTTAATTTCGTAAAAGGCGACTAAGGCATTCTAAACCAGGGAAGGATGGGCAGCAGCGTACCTTCTGGAATAGTAGCACTGCGCTCACCAAGCGTGATGAGTACTGGCAGGTTCCCCCCCAAAATGACAATATAATTGTGGAAATCTATAGGGGAGGCCTTTGTCCAGCAATGGACGCCCTTTGGCTGATACGATAATTATGTAAATGGAATCCAGTCCGTGTGGTGTCCGGATTAAGAATATAGCACCACTCCATCTCCTCCCGTGGATGTCGTAAAAGGCGACTAAGGGAATCTAAACCAGGGGGATGGGCAGCAGCGTCCCTTTTGTGAACCGATAGCCATACTGCGCTCACCAACCCGCCTGCCAAGCGTGGTGAGTATTGGCAAATACCCCCCCCCCCCCCCCCCCCCCAAAATGATGACACAGTTGTGAAATCTATGGGGGAGGCCTTTGTTCAGCAGTGGACGTATAAATGGCCGATATGAATCCAGAATCTATGGATATTTAAAAAAATGCATTTGAAATAAATAATAAATGTAGCGGTACTAATCACCTGAATAAACTACGTGCCAAGATATAATGTGTAGTAATGCATGATGCAAAAACAACATCAAAAGAAAAGATACAGCTGTGCTTTCAGACTCGCTTTCATAGAAGTGGATAGTAGCCACCGTTATGTGCGTAGTTGTAATTGATCAAAGCCTGAACGACGTGTCTCAATTAACAGTGCAACAACCTGAGCCCGCTGTGCCTTTCAACAGTGACTTTAGATATTCCTAATGAAATAAGGCTAGTATTACAAGTGTTTAAGCATTTTTATAAAAAAAATTGCAATGAACGCTATCTTAGCATACATGTTTGCATATTATCAATGTACTATACTGTACTGTATACTGTAGTTTTATTTTATATACATTCACAGAACGTTCTTACATAAAACTGCGCTAGTTTTTTTAAAGGTTACTACGACAAGAATTCTCTAGCCCATTGTCAACAATTTATCCAGGCGCGCATAGCCAGTTGCACTCACTGATCGGTAAAAGACCGATGAGGTTAAGCAATGTTTGGCGCAGTTTCAATATAAATGGGTGACCACATAGTAATATTTGTACCGAGTATCTCAGTGCTTCGGAGGGCACGTAAAATCGTCGGTTCCGGTTGTTGTCATTAGACGGCAGTCGTTAAGCCATATCGGAGGCCTTTAGGCGGCTTGAACAACTCTGGCACAAGGTTGGCCACTAACCACACAAATGAAAACAATTTATAGCCGGTCTAAGCTACTGTAGCTAGTGGAATTACTAGGCGTCAGAGACTAGGGTACGGTCTGAGGGTTTAGCCGACAAGAGTCCGGCATGCCCCTCCGCCCTGCCTTAGCAAAGGAAGTACATGAGGATTTCCCCACGACGAAAAAGAAGCCGTATGAAACTAAATAACTAATGTATAAAAGGCTAGTTCTTGGTAGTATTACAGCTGTTATCAGATCAAAAATCGGACAAATAAATCACTTATTTTAGACACAGATACAGGAGCTATTTATTCAGACTGTCACAAATACTTCTAAAATTCTATATATATAAAAGGAGAAACTGACTGACTGACATACCAACGCACAGCCTAAACCACCGGGACTAGAGGAAACTTGAAAAGTTAACAGTAAAAACCTTTTATAACGTAGGCATCCACTAAGGAACGAATTTTAGAAACTCAACATTTTATAATTTAGATCTATGAAAATTAGTGTTACGTTTTTTGGCTCGGAATAAAGAAATATGTTTCAGTGTTTTTGTAAATTCTATCCTTTAAGAAGGATAAAGACGGGGTGAAAGTTTGTATGGCATATCCGTTATTTTTTATTTAGATCTATGAACAAAATCGTATCAGCCTTCTCAGTAAAAAAAAGGAAAGTACCACTGCAGCGTTTTACAAAAATAAAACCTTAATGAGGGAAAAATAGTGGATGAAATTTCAGATTAAAATCCGTCAGTTTTGATGATACATTGAAAAATGATATATTGGCTTGTAGATTAACAATTAAGAAATATGTTTCAGTGTTTTTGGAAAACAATCCTTGTTATACCCACAGGGGGTGAACATAAGTATTAGTAGAAACCTGTTATTTTTAATGAGTCCATAAAAAATGTTTTAAGTAAGTTATATATAAAAATCTACACATATCGCTGCAACTATTTAAGAGGGAAGAAATGGTGTACAATTTCATAGACTCGGTGGTAAATAAAGATGAAGCTGTTCAATATCCAGTGGGATTTTAAACAGGGGTGGGACTCCTATACTACTAGGAACTATTACTGAGAAATTTGAAGCTGCCCAAATTGTGTAATGGCCCAAGGCTCCAAGTCAAAGGTTGCATCACCATGTGATAGAGGCCACGATTTTAACTGGACCAGCCTAGGGGAAAACAGTCTTTATACTGCGTACTCCTAATGCGAAGGGGGTTTGAATTTAAGAAACAGCAATTCCCTATCATAGTGAGTTTCGTGATGACTAGTAATAAGTCCTGCATCTCCTCCCGTGGATGTCGTTAGGCGACTAAGGGACTAATCCAGAGGGATGGGCAGCAGCGTCCCCTCTGTGGAACTGCAGCCATACTGCGCTCACCAACCCACCTACCAAGTGTGGTGAGTACTGGCAATTTCCCCCCAAAATGATAAAACAATTGTGGGGTAAGCTTAGCAGACGTTCTTTGACTGAAATGATGATGGTGAATAATTAATAAGTTACAAGATCAAGCTTTTAAGTCCGCGGAAGTTGACTTGAGACAAGACTGTTTCTCCATGGCCAGTTTTATGTGGCGTGGTCGTGTTAGCTCTCTTCGTCATCAGATTATTCCGGTGTATCCTAAATATGGTAAAAAATGTGGTACTTATACAAAGAAATATAAACATCATCCTAACTTCATAATTTGGTAATACTTAATTGAATATCTTAGAATCGGGTAACCCATATTTTTTTCTGGTGCTGTAATCTGGCTCTTGCAATAGAGAGCATACTCATTGCAATCTATTGGTAACTTACAAATTACGGGCTATTAGTCTTATGACTGTCTGACCAGTAAATCAAACCCCGGAACTCACGTTGAGCACTTGTGCTGTATCATTGGATTGGCTCATCCATACTAATATTATATCCAGTTACACTTACTGATTGAAAAATGATCGGTGCGGTTAAGCAACGCTATGTGTGGTCAGTCTATGGATGGTAGACCGCATAGTGGTATTTGAACTGAGCGTATCCGTGCTTCGTTAGGCACGTAAAATCGTCAGTTCTGGTTGTTTTTATTATCCGACAGTCGTTAAGCCAAGTTGGAGACCTTTGGGCAGCTTGAACAACTCTACACAAGGTTGGCCACTAACTAACCACATGAAAATAGAAAAATAGGTTTTGTTTGAATGTAGGGGGTAATCTTTGGAACTACTAAAACGATTCTATAATTTCTTTCACTATTAGAAATTTATACTATGCCTGAGTGATATAGACTACATTAATATCCATATTAATAAAAATAAACGCGCGGGTGATATCGCGGGCAACAATTAGTAAAATATAAATCTCAAGTATCGTGGGTACAGTTTACAGAAACAAATCTCACATGCACACACATAGACCTGGAATATTTGTTCTGTGCGGGAATCGAACCCGCGGCCCGTACTTAATTGATTTGCCACAACGTCAAGTAAGTCGTCACGAGTCTTTTGCATGTCATTTAAAAATAGTAAAGCATCAAATGCTAACAAACTCAGAGACTGAATCTTCATTATTTGCATTTCGAGTTTCATTACTAATTAATATCGGTCGGCAAATATAGGAAAGCGGTTTTAAGAAAAAAAATGCGCTTTAATACATATTTGCAAACTCGATATTAAATACTATTGTGATATAGCGATAGGGGAGTGAAGATCAGGTTAACTAGAATTATCCCTGCACAGAACTCTATTGCTTAATATAATAAAATATAAAAGCGTTTTTATCTGTTAGTCAATGCAATTACTGTAATAAACTCAAGAATTCCAAGTTACATTAAGGCGACGAATTGAAAATGTTTGCCTCAGGATATAAATATTTCTCAGCAATTAAAAATCATTCGGAACTGATATTTTTGAATTTTATTTATCATGTCTTCGACATTGACTTCGTTTTTATAATTGCGTTACATGATTGGTTGACTTTTACAGCAGAGAAAAAAATATCAAAAGCTACTTCTTTAAAAACAGAGACAGACAAACGAGACCGATTTAAGCCTCTAAATTTTCCGTGTAGATTAGCCTAAACACACACTTCAAAATTGTAATTGGATATTTGATTGGATAAACGAAAAATACTGTTTTGGCGCATACGACTTCACGATACAAGCAAGTTCGCGCGCGTTTTATTGTTCAGCATGTCGCACCTCAGTCTGATACAGACCATTGTCAGCGATGGGTCTGTGTCAGCCGAACTCCCACGCGCTATCGATAGCTGTAGCATCAAAATACCTTGCGAGTAACATTTTATTAAAAATGTAGGGAAAAATATTCTAAACGAATGAAAATAGCTTGATAACTGAAAAATGTAAGATATGGTTAAGAAAAAATAAGTACGTAGCTGCTAATATAATTTGTATTGTTGTCGTTAGCCGCGTAAGAATACCGGGGTAAGAGGGGAATGCGGGGTGCGGTGCCAGATTTGAGATTAATTGTTTACCAATGCCTCGCCTTAATTGTAACAGCGCGGCGTAACTTTTTTCCAGTACTCCCATCCTATCACCTAGTGATCACATTTAACACAAAAAAACTGTCAAATTCTCTATACCAAATCCAAAGATTTCGGATTAGGTATGAAAAAGTTACATACTATGGGATTAAAGACTGTTGACGACTCGGAAGTACGACTTTAGTTCTGTTCTGCACATTTGGCTGCTCTGGAAACCAATTCTACCTGCACTGTTTGTAAATGCCGCTGGAAAATGTTTTCCTATGTATTAGACACAATTTGTAAACCTAGATTTGTTCGAAAAGTCAGAAAAAACGAAGATATTTTAATATACGCGATGTAATCCGTTTAAACGTGTTTTATTATAATGAGTAATAATTGCGAAAACCTAAGAAACTAAGCGATGTATCCATAAAGAAATAATTCTAAAATTAGTTTAAAAAAACTAAAAAAACACGCTAGGTTGTGCTGAACTGAGTGCCCGAAAGAGCAAGTCTGGAACTGCACGCATGCGTAGTTCGTGCACTAGCTCTGTCTCTCTTACTCGCATGCAAAGGATGCGGAAAGAAATTAATTAATCCTGGCGAATCTAATTAGGATAATCGGATATTTTGATCGGATTATTGCATTGTCATCGACCTTTGACAGGTGTGCAAAGTTTGAATCAAATCTGATCGTTCAAAGTAGGGCAAAATCGAGCTCAAAGGAGTCGGTTACAAACAAACATACATACAGGTGAAGCTAATAAAAGCGTGTTAAAAAGTAGTAAAAACACGTAGCCCTGAGTTATCTTTCGGCATTTCTTAGATGTTTGCATCAAATGCCCTCCGTTGTTGCAATATGGTTTAAAAGTGTCTGTTAGGACTTAATTTCTGAATAGAGGATTCTATTCTATTCTACGTTCAACTTCATTTTTTGTTAAGTGAAACCTTCTTTTAGCGCAGTACGCATATTTTTAAATGAGATAAAATCTCTGGACTTGCGACACCGTTACGAGACGCAGCTATAGTGTGTGCATATATGCATGTACATATAGCAGACCGCGGACGCGTCTCATCATTTCGGCCGAATCAAGTCCACTGCTGGACAAAGGCTTCCCTCAAAGATCACCACAACCACCGATATGGATGTGTTGTGGGCTCATTGGGGGGTTTTGCCATAATCGCCATGCTTGGCAGGCGGGTTGGCGATCGCAGCTAAGTTGTTAATGTACTCGAAGGACGCTGCTGCCCATCCTCCGGTTAATCCCTTAGTCGACTTTTACGACACCCATGGGAGGAGATGGGGTGGTGGCATTCTGAGCCGTCTAGATAAAAAAAAAACATTGCTATAAAATTTATAACAACTGTGTTGCATAGTGTTTAAACAACCGATAATACAAAAATTGTTAACTCCCGATTTAAAAAAAAATATAAATCGAATGTCACTATATCACAGTAACAACATATTATACCGAGTATAGACGTTTAGTTTGGCGTTTCGCCGTCGGGATCGCATTAACCCATCTAAAAAATGTCTAACGCGCCAAAATACGTTTCACTTCTATCGGAACTCCTGGAGTGCAACCCGTATTTTTTAATTTATTTATATATATATATATATATATATATATATATATATATATATAAATATATATATATAAATAAATTAAAAATAAATATATATATATATATATATTTTGTTACAAGTAAAGCTAAGAAGATCGTCTAAATAATTCTCATTTCTTCAAGTTTTTTTTTATCGATATCATCATGCTTTCGGAAGTCAAGGAATGAATTCATCATTATCATCATATCAACCAAACGTCCACTGCTGAACACAGCCCTCCCGCATAGATTTCCATAACGACCGGTTAAGTACCATGTGTCATCCTTTTTGGGCGGAAATTGCCAGTACTCACTACTCTTGGCAGGCGGGTCGGGCAGCGCAGAATAGCCGCTTTCCATTCCTTGGGTTTAAAGTCCCTCGCGGTCGAAATTAATAATCGATCTAATCAAAAATGTTTAGATTTATGAGTTTGAACTTGATCTTTTTTTGTGTTACGATAACACTTAACACAAAAACAAGACATATCCTTAATCCCAAATCCATAGATTTTGGACTAGATTGATTATTAATTTCGGCAGTTAATATCCTTTTACGATATCCACGGGAGGAGATGAAGTGGTGATATATTCTTGGTCCGCACACCACACGTAATAATTAAGTTTAGCAATGAATTAAGTGCCTGTTGTGTAATGTGCACGTCTGTGCACAAACGATAAGATGTAAGCAAACGATAATATTGTGGCCATGGCTGATAACGCACTTAGCCAACGGGTTTCACTGGTCTATAAGTCGGCAAGTCCGGTGGCTGCAGCCAAGCTGCGTTAGCCAATCAAACACGTCAATGATACGTCGTAGTTAGGTTGGCCGCAGAGTCAAGGCACACGAACCAATTAAACACGCCAATGGTATTTCAAGGTTTATCGGATTGGCCGCCATAGCTTAGATGGCCAGTGTATTATATACTGTTATTGCTAATTAGCAAAAGATGATAAAGGCGGCTAAAATCACGCCATCTTATAGTGGCAAGAAGTGGTTAGAGGTGTGTCATACCAGGGTATCAACAGAGGGTATCGTATATTTCTTAACTCAAGTTATCTTACTGCCTTAAAATAATCACAAATATTTATATAAGCATTGCCAATCACGCAATCAAATAATGACATTACACTCTAGGGGTGGGTCACATCGCGTTATATTCTACATATATGTTTAAAATCTTAAGATAGATAGTATAGCATATATAGTATATTTTTCGTGTGGTGTCCGGATTAAGAATATAGCACCACTCCTATCTCTTCCCGTGGATGTCGTTAAAGGGCAAAGTGACTCTAAACCAGTGATAGGCAGCAGCGTCCCTTGGAACAGTAGGGTATATTGCGCTCACCAACCCGTCTATAAAGCGTGGTGAGTACTGGCAAATTCCCTACAAAATGACGACACAATTGTGGAAATCTATGGGGAAGCCTTAGTTCAACAATGGACGTCCTTTGGCCGATCTGAAGATGATACCTCAAATATTATTTATTTATATACCACTGTCAAAATCACGCAATCCAATAATACGTCTTTAGTTCTCACAGGTGTGCCATACCGTAGACATGTAAATATTCCAAATCTCAAGATTAATAGCAGCACCCCTTAAACAAAATATTGTTAGTTTCAAATAAGACATTTATATTTTACGTCAAAAATCACGATGTCAAATAATGGTGGAAGTATTTTATATCTGTATTACGTCAAACCTGATTTGATGCCTAATTATAGGCTACATGCACGGGTTTTTCGCTTATAGCGATGGTAATTATACAAGTTTCTAAACCACACATTAGAAAGCATAACTTAGACAAAACCTAATATCGTGTAATCATTAATTCGTTTTGTTTTCCATATTGTGTAATATAGCTGATAGATTTAAACTCTTGAGGAACCGCGACTCCTATTCCATGACTTGTCATCTACAAACTACCGCTCTGCCAAATTTCACTAGACTTTTTTTTTAAATTTTGAATCTGTTCAGCCATTTGAGAATGATGGACCGTCAAACATTCAATCACATTTATAATAGAAAGAATCAGAAGATAAGATATCAGAATGTGTTGAATAAAATAAATAATAGTTACATAGAGTTTTCCCGACTCCGTTTAATTTATAACAAGGCTGTTTATTTTCTGTAGCTGTTCTGAAGTGAAGAAGAATTTTTGGCATTTTTTTTTCGGTTTTACTTTTGTTTTTATTTCGCTTTTATCTGAGCTTTGCCAGTTTCTGATGCACCTCTAATAGTAGCTAAGCATGGCAAACGGCTACTTAATAGGATGAACTACTTAAGGAGAGAACGGCATTATAAACTAGTGATTTAATTATTAATGAAATACTATCATACATAGGAAACCCCTAGTGTACTGTTTCTTAAAAAGAAATAGTCCTAGTCGAGACCACATGACACCTAAAAGTCTAATAATGTATATTTACTGAAAAATGAGGTAAAATTGATTTCGAGAAAACTGAATGCAAAAGTTTTCTCAGTATCACACAGACTTGCTCAGGGATACCCAGAAGTGAATGTGCAAAACAAGCGTGTATGCTACTGAGAAATTTTATCATAATGATCGGTATTTTACAGGGTTGAATAGACATTATTCTTACAGAATCCCAGAACAAATCCCGGATACCAATTTACTGTAATAAACAATGTCATGATCGGTAACAATTCTGCATATTTTGAGTCTTTTGCGTTCCTCTAAGAACACCTTAAACCGTCGCACCGGCCCCGGCTAATTTACGTTTATTATGCACGTAGGTATTGGGAAGACGACTACGGAAATGTGCCTCTAAGCATGACACCAATGGGCGGCCCTAGAATTTGTTGAAATGCCAAAGGCGACACCCAGGTAATTTTTGCCCCGAGAAGACGGCAGCGCGCACGTAGTCACGTACCACCCGTATGCGCAGCACAGCATACTGTGAGGCTTTAGAATCCCCCACGAGACGTGCCTGGGGGGCGGCCTTTTTACAGTCACCTCCTCACCGCTAGAGAGAGGTGACCGCTTCACATTCATTCCCTCCGAGATGTGCCTAAAGACGTGGCACTAGTAGGCGGCTCTAGTGTGATTAGACCTGGAGTCCTCTTCGGTACCTAAGATGTCAGCTCTGGGGGTTTTAGCCCGTAGGAGTATGCCCCTCAACATTTCCCCGGGGTGGAGAAGTACATATTGCATTTACACCAGGAACAAAGAAGTGGTTTTAGGCGATTTAAATCAGTAAGAGATTCCCTTCGCGTCTCTCCCCAAGGGCGATGGACGACGTGATAAAAAATGTATTAATTAAAGTCGTCGCAATCGGAGCCTGAAAATTTCGAACTACTTCTTCTCATATTCGTGTCTATGGCTATAACTGGATATCTCCGGCACAAATCATATCAAACTCGGCGGTTCTTTGATTGGCTTCCATTAGATCCTCCCTTACAGGAGGTATTAGAATACATGTCTGTCAACTACTGGTCTAACTGTGGTATGCCTATATCCCTGTTTGGTTGCGCTATTACTATTCAGGTTAACTATTAATATTCATACCGTGTAGTGCCGGCTCAGAATGCCACCACCCCATCTCCTCCCACGGGTGTCGTAAAAGTCGATTAAGGGATTAACCGGAGGATGGGCAGCAGCGTCCTTCGAGTACATTAACAACTCAACTGCGATCGCCAACCCGTCTGCCAAGCGTGGCGATTATGGCAAAACCCCCCAATGAGCCCACAACACATCCATATCGGTCGTTGTGGTGATCTTTGAAGGTCTGTGTCCAGCAGTGGACTTCATTCGGCTGAAATGATGATTAATATTCAGCCAATTTTTTTGTTTTATAGTGGAAGCGGAATCGACCTAACACAAAAAAAACAGAATAAGGATGCTGATGTTGATACAAAGAAAGTAATAAAATTAAAAGTCTCCATTAGTACCTTGTTTGCAGTTATTGTCTAGCTGCTGCAGAAGATCGTTGGCGAGCTCGGCGCGACTGGGCTTGATCTCCGGCGGGGACGGAGGGTACAAGCTCGTCGACACGTCGTCTTGCAGGTGGTAGCTATCATATTCCGTCTTCGGTGCAGCGCTTGGGAAAGTTTTAAGCAGATCTATGGACAAAGGAAGATAATTTATCTATATTTAACCGGCTTCAAATAGGAAGATTCACTGTTAACCCGTATGTTTGTAATTGCGCGATTTTTCAGATTTTGACGGCAGATTTTTGTGATGATTTCACTGCGGTAATCGATATACTATATAAAATATCAAGATATCACTCTAATGTAGTAATAATTGAAGCATGTTTAAAAAATAAATGTAACATCTAAATAATGGCAGACATTTCTGGACTTGACCAAGGAGCCGAATATGGATAATATCATTTGATTTGATTTGATCGTATTTCAATTGCGCAAGTATGTCTGAGTACATAGTTTTAAGTTTTTCTAGTTCTTTTTTACATGTATACAAAATAAAAAACAATACACTTATTATGCCGTATTTAAAAATAATTCTCGTTATAATTTTAAATTTATTGCTAGTTAACATTTATTGCAAAAAAAACAACTTCTTACTTTGCAGGAGCGATAACTGGAATTCCCTACACAGGTCACACATTCCATTACTTTTATAACAACACATTTTTGCACTACAATTGTTCATACACTTGAAACTAAACTGATTTTATTCGTAATTATAATTAATGTAATAAGAGCGATGCGAATGAATAAGTCGAAGAAGCTTCAAGGTAAGTAGCTTAGATAAGCAATGTACAAAATACAGCGTGAGGAGAGAAGACGGCAATATATATATGAACCATATCTATCGCACGATATTACGTCAAAGTAACGCCCAGATGTCGTGATGCTTTAAATCTTAACCGATAATGTCATAACAATAATTTTTCATTGTTCATACATAGGCATCTTATTTTTTATGATAAGGTAGGTACGTTGGTGTCACGTCACGGTCCGGTTAGATTTATTTCATTCATAACATTTTATTGCACTTTTAACAAAAATCTAATAATTGTTCGAATTGAACTGACACATTGAAGATTATATTACAGAATGTTTCGCAGCCATATTAACAAAATCTTTTTACTTTACCAACTCTACAGATATTATGAAAATAGATTTTATTCCAATTCTGCTAGCGTATACAGATATTATAATTTTGCTAAACACTACTAAAGCACCAATATGTTTTCTCAATACTGCTGAATATACACTGCCAGCGAAAAGTTTAAGACAACTCTAATAAAAGTAGAAAAATGAAGTAACATATTCGTCTACAATCTACATAATTTAGAACCGTGCTTTGGATCATTCATCATCAACATATCATCCGAAGAACGCCCACTGCTATACAAAGTCCTCCCCCATAAGTTTCAACACCGACTGTTTACAATGGGGACCGGTTGTTTTACTTGTGTGTCATTGGGGGATTTTGCCAGTACACACCACGTTAGCAGGCGGGTTGGTGAGTGCAGAATAGCTACTGTTTTACAGTAGAGACGCTGCTGCCCATCCCTCTAGTTAAGAGTCCTTCAATTGCCTTTTACGACTTTTACTTTTTGCACGGGAGGAGATGGAGTGGTGCTAAATTCTAAATCCGGACACCATGCAGAACTGAATCATTATCTTCTTAAAAATAAATCCACTGTCAATTAATTCAAGCGCTAAAAGAATAGTGGTAATTTTTTTCGATGTTGTTCCGATTTTTACTAAATCACCGGTTCCATGACTTGACACCAGACCATAATGTAACTACCGCCGTGCTTGCATGCGGGTTGGCATGGCACCACACAATCTGGTATCATCTTTTCTCCAGCGCTACGTCAAACGCAAACACGTCTATATGAAACAAATATTTCAAATTTCGATTGTTCCGTCTAAACAGCTTTAAAAAATAAATAGGGGTTGCCTAATAGAGGTTTTGGAATGGCAACGAGATCAAACAACCGAGCATCACTCAATCGTCAAAAAGAATGAGAAGGCACACAGAGTCGTATTGACCCAGTTCCCACCAACATTACTCAAGCCCTTAGCAAAGGGCAGGCTGACAAGGAGGGTTTCGTGAACGTAGAATATAAAAGAAAGAAGGCCACCTGCCGCAATCAGTGAGGTACTGAACTGATAGGACCTGATATGCTGCTACGTCCCCCGCAATACTGTCCCGTCGGCGAAGACAAAAGGACCTTTAGGGTCGAAAGTCATTTCTGGCTCGGGTTCCGACTCAACATCGGGAGACATTAAAGGAAGAATTTTGGCCGAAAGGTGTTGTGTATCGACGATTTCAAGTAAGGTTACGCGACACCATGCAGCGAAACACGACGCCGACCATACCGTGTATAGTGACTATAATAATTAAGTTAATATATATCAGTTTATAAGGTTTTCTTGTATTTATGTAGTTCATTTATGGGCTTTCGTCATCATATCATCATCATATCAGCCACAGGACGTCCACTGCTGAACAAAGGCCTCCCCCTTAGATTTCCACAACGAGCGGTCACATGCCGCTCTCATCCAACGACTCCCAGCGACCTTCACCAGATCGTCTGTCCACCTCGTTGGAGGTCGTTCCACGCTGCGTTTTCCGGTGCGCGGTCTCCATTCGAGAACCTTTGTGCCCCAACGGCCATCAGTTCTACGAGCAATGTGCCCTGCCCATTGCCACTTCAGTTTACTAATCCTTTCAGCTATGTCGACAACTTTAGTTCTTCTACGGATCTCCTCATTTCTGATTCGATCTCGTAGAGAAATACCAAGCATAGCTCTCTCCATAGCTCGCTGAGTGACCTTGAGCTTTCTTATGAGGCCCATTGTGAGTGACCACGTCTCTGTTCCATATGTCATCACTGGTAACACACACTGGTTAAAGACTTGCGTCTTGAGGCATTGCGGTATTGTTGACGAAAAGACGTTGCGAAGTTTCCCGAACGCTGCCCAGCCGAGTCGGATTCGACGATTGACCTCTTTCTCGAAGTTGGACCTACCTAACTGGACAGTTTGTCCTAGGTAGACATACTCGTCAACAACTTCGAGAACAGAGCTCCCAACGGATATTGGGGTGGGCACGACATGGACATTTGACATGACTTTTGTCTTGCCCATGTTCATTTTAAGGCCCACCTGTTGGGAAACTCTGTTGAGATCATCGAGCATTGTGCTGAGCTCTTGCAGCGATTCTGCCATGACTACGATGTCATCGGCAAATCGAAGGTGAGGGATATACTCGCCATTGATGTTAATGCCGAATCCTTTCCACTCCAGTAGCTTGAAGGCATCCTCCATTGCAGCGGTGAACAGTTTCGGGGATATGACGTCCCCCTGTCTCACACCTCTCTGCAATGGAATTGCCCCCGTGCTCTGTTCATGTACTCGGACCGACATGGTGGCGTTTCTGTATAAGCACTTCAACACTTCAATGTACCGATAGTCAATCTGGCACCGCTGCAGAGATTGCAGCACTGCCCAGGTTTCGATCGAATCGAAGGCTTTCTCATAGTCCACAAACGCCAAGCATAGTGGCAGATTATACTCCTCGGTCTTCTGTATAACCTGCCGCAGCGTATGGATGTGAAACCTTTTCGGAAACCGGCTTGTTCGGGAGGCTGGAAGTCATCAAACCTGCGCTCGAGACGATTCGTGATGACCCTTGAAAACAGCTTATAAACATGGCTCAGAAGTGAGATGGGTCTATAATTCTTCAATAGGGTGTTATCACCCTTTTTGAAGAAGAGCACCACCTCACCTCTGTTCCACGCTTCCGGCGTTGTGCCCTCGAGTAAGACGGAATTGAATAGCTTCTGAAGGACTTTAAGTACCGGTGTTCCACCCGCTTTCAGAAGCTCTGTCGTAATTCCGTCTCCACCCGGCGCCTTGTTATTTTTAAGCTGTTTCAAGGCCATCCTAATCTCGTACAGGCTGATGTCCGGGATATCCTCAGTATAGTGTCGGGTTAGTTTGGCTCGCGGGTCTTTGTCAGAGCCAATGGTAGGTATAGTAACCGAGGTGTATAACTGCCGGTAGAAGTTCTCAATCTCTCTCAAAACCTCTGGCTTAGTCGACGCTACACTGCCGTCCTCGGTCTTCAGCTTCATAATACGACTTTGCCCAATAGACTTGTCTCTTGCGAACACTTTGGAGCCTTGATTCCGCTCAATCGCCTCTTTAACACCGTTAGTGTTAAAGGTGCGGATATCGTGCCGCAAGGACTTCCATATCCGTCTATTGAGCAGTCGGTATGCTTCAGCATCATCGGAAGACTGCAGCGTCATGGCGCGTCTTTCTGCCATAAGGTCGAGAGTGTGATCGGAGAACTTTTTTGGTCTACCTTTACGGTGGGCTTTAAAGAACTTAGACCCAACCGTTTGGACAGTTTCTACAAACCTACCATTTAAATCGTCCACAGATACGCAATGTTCCAGGCACTCGAAGCGGTTTTGGAGTTCGAGTTGAAAGCTCTCGGGGTTTTGGATATGAGCACTAGAGGGCCGGAGCGTAGACCTCATCAGACGAGACCTCTCAACTTTGAGATTAATATTCAATGTGCCTCTTACCATTCGGTGATCACTACCGGTTTTCACCCTGTGGATCACAGAGACATCATTGAATATTTGTCTTTTATTGGTCATGATGAAGTCAATCTCATTCCTCGTGGAACCATCGGGACTCATCCAGGTCCACTTCCTGTGAGGCGGCTTTTGGAAAAAGGAGTTCATCATAAAGAGTCCCTCCTTTTCCAAAAAGTCGGCCAGCCTCTGTCCCCTGGGGTTCCGTTGCCCATATCTGAATAGGATCCTTAATGTGTTACAAACTCGATTTATAATTAATAAAAAAAAGTTGTATCGCGATAGCAGCGGTAAGACCCTTTATGGAGGAATGGCTGGAGAGGCGCAGAGCGGGGACGGGAGGAGACCACCTCTGATCCTCACCGCAGAAAACGCACCGGGGACGGGTGCCAGAGGTGGGTGCCAGATGAGGGCGCCGAACGATCTCCGGCCACCATGAGAAGCGGCCTGCGGATATAAAAGGCACTCCGTCGCTGGAACAGAAACAGGCCCGAGATGGCGGCGCGTGGGTTCTGCGCGCGCCTCACTGTAGGATATGTGCGGCCAGCCAGGTCGCACAGAGACGGGCGTCACTGTTTGACGGGCCGATACCTGCCGGCGGCACGGTCTAATGGTGACAAAGTGTGCAACTCACCCCGGCTAGAGGTAAGTGGAAGGACACCGTGGTGGGTGGTTTTAGCCGATAAGAGTCCGGCATACCCTTCCGCCCTTCCCAAGGCGGAGGAATTCCATGAGGCTTTCCCCACGACAAAAAAGGCACACTAAACAATAATAGCGAGTAACGTTGCGAACTTACATGTGAATCCGCAGTGAAAGGTGGTAAAAATAATACGAGATTAGTGATTTCACTACGGAATCAGAAATTAGTTTGCTAATGAAGCCGAGTCCGTGTGGTGGCCGGATTAAGAATATAGCACCACTCCATTTCCTCCCGTGGATATCGTAAAAGGTGACTAAGGGAATCTAAACCAGAGGGATGGGCAGCAGCGTCCCTTCTGTGAAGCGGTAGTCATACTGCGCTCACCAACCCGCCTGCGAAGCGTGGTGAGTATTGGCAAATACCCCCCAAAATGATGACACAGTTGTGGAATCTATGGAGGACGCCTTTATTCAGCAGTGGACGTATAAATGGCCGATATGATGATGATGATGAATGAAGCCGACTCACTTATGAATCTGTAGTGAAAAGTAGAAAAAACAATACGAAATTAGAGATTTCACTGCTGATTCAGAAGTGAGTTTGCTAGTGAGTTCTTACAGAACAGCCTCGCTGGTTCTGACAAGGAAGAAAAAATACACTAATCACGAGGATAATCGATTCCTCGTTAAACCATATATTGCCATAATCACCACGGTTGGTAGTCGGATTGGTAATCAAGGAATGTTGTTATTAGCATACGGGAGGATTCTGCTTCCCATCCTCTTTATATAAACACTTAGACGGCTTTTACGACAACACTGCGTGGAGAGGGGTGGTCTATTACTTGCTGAAAACTACACGGAAAAAACACTACTCCACAAAGTGAAAGGCACAGGGTATTGTAGTATTTATCTTAAATCTTGTTTTTTGTCAAATTATGATCCATACATCAATAGAAGCGTAATTTAATACTTATTTATTTATTGTGTAATTTAATAAAAGGCTTACAAGTGAAAAACAAAATGTCATGTAAAACTATAATAGTGTCAAAAACTAAAAAATCTGTATAAGTTAAGCAAATTACACATATATTTTTAGTTAACGTTTACTCGGTAACTTTACCTATATCCCGGACATCAGCCTGTACGAGATTAGGATGGCCTTGAAACAGCTTAAAAATAACAAGGCACTGGGTGGGGACGGAATTACGACAGAGCTTCTGAAATCGGGTGGCACACCGGTACTTAAAGTCCTTCCGTCGCACTCGAGGGCACAACGCCGGAAGCGTGGAACAAAGGAGAGGTGGTACTCTTCTTCAAAAAGGATGATAACACCCTATTGAAGAATTACAGACCCATCTCGCTTCTGAGCCATGATTACAAGCTGTTTTCAAGGATCATCACGAATCGTCTTGAGCGCAGGTTTGATGACTTCCAGCCTCCGGCTGGTTTTAGTACCATAGACCGCATACATACGCTGCGGCAAGTTATAAAGAAGACCGAGGAGTATTATCTGCCACTATACTAAGCGTTTGTGGACTATGAAAAAGCCTTTGATTTGATCGAAACCTGGGCAGTGAGTGCTGCAGTCTTTGCAGCGGTACTATATTGACTATCGGTACGTCGAAGTGTTGAAGTGCTTATACCGAAACGACCATGTCGGTCCGAGTACACGAACAGAGCACGGGGGCAATTCTATTATGGAGAAGTGTGAGACAGATCTGTAGAAAAACTAAAGTTGCCGGCATGGCTGAAAGGATTAGTAAACTGAAATGGCAATGGGCGGGCCACATAGCTCGTAGAACTGGCGGCCGTTGTGGCAAAAAAGTTCTAGAGTGGAGACCGCGCACCAGAAAACGCAGCGTGGGACGACGTCCAACGAGGGGGACAGATGACCTGGTGAAAGTCGCTGGGAGTCGTTGGATGAGGGCGACACGTAACCGCTCGTTGTGGAAATCTAAGGGGGAGGCCTTTGTTCAGCAGTGCACGTCTTGTGGCTGATATGATCATGATGAGTTAATGTTTTGGGTTTTCTAAATCCCATGAACGCAATAAAAATTTGGGAGTCGAACATGCGAAGCTTCCTTTGCTCTGTTCATAATAAAGCTTGATCGCAAGTATGTAAAAAATAATAAATTATCATAATTATGATAGGAGGACATTATTAGTTATTTATGTAGGTCAATTTATAAGGGTTCATCCACAAAATTAATTAAAGTTTAAATTAAAAAATTACAGTTTCAGGTTACCAAATAACCCGTCATCAACATTTCGGCCGAATAAAGTCCACTGCTGGACACAGGCCTCCCTCAAAGATCACCACAACGACCGATATCGGTATGTTTTGTGAGCATTTTGCCATAATCGCCACGCTTGGCAGTTGAGTTGTTAATGTATTCGAAGGACGCTGCTACCCATCCTCTGGCCAATCCCTTTGTCGCCTTTTACGACACCCACGGGATGAGATGAGTTGGTGCTATTCGTAGCCGGCACCACACGGCTAACTAAACAACCCATATGGAAACATTACTTACTTTAAATATATTGATTACCATGTAAAATATTAGTTTGTTTTTCAGAAAATCCAACTAAGCTCACAGTGTTTTGCGCCTAATATCATCTATTATTATATTACATCAATAAATTTCAATAATATTCTATTTTATATTAGAAATATTAATTTTAAATACCTATTTAAAACCACGACGGTTTTAAATATTTTTTTGTATTTGTTAGTGAAGTATTTTTTGGGACGTTTACATTTTACTAAGGTTATTTGTAAAGTACACCATAAGATAGAAGACATGTGAAGAACGTTCTAAAATTAAGCATTTGTCGGTTAGAAAGACCAAGCATCACCAAATTCCTAAGATTTTTTAGATCACTGAGTTTATTCAGGAGTACTTTTGTAAAGAAAATTGTTTCAATAAAACAAAAACAACCAGGCCTTGAGTTCGTAATATTCCATATTTATGCTACCCTAAGACAAACAACATGTTATAAAATTAAATGTCAAAACATATTTTCATTGGAGACAAGATAAATAATGGAAACTAGCAAACAAGCGATAATATGCAATTGAAAACATGGACAGAGGCCAGCTACTTAAGACAAATATGTTTTTAGAAGATGCTTGATGACGTTATTACGCAGATAAAGTCTGAAAACTACAGTAACTAGCCAGGCAAGTGGTTATCAAGACACACCCACGTTTTCGACATAGCAACCAGTAGAGAACTTTTAGTTTTAAATTGGTAAAACAAATTCAGTAACGAGATAATTTTTATTTTGTTTTATATCGTCCAGATAAACAATCGCACTACATATCGAAGATGTTAAACAGAGAGGTAACTCCAACTTATCGTTTATGAGCAGAATTTGGGTAATCGCTACGCAGTTCTGTTACCATGTGTTCTCGGGTATTTATTATTGTGTATATTATCCTTAATAATCTTGGTTAGGTATTATACTCATCCAACTTAAACTATTATTTTTTGTACTATTTTTTTAATTTTTGTACTAATTGTAAGGCATAACTTCATAAAGCATATGTGTTTTATTTTTCACTGCAATACCGCTAGTGTATTCACTAGCGGTATTGCAGTTGATTATGAATTATGTTCACAGATTCTCGGTAACTGCACATTACGGATATTTATTAACTGATAGTTAACCGGTACAGTTTTCACGTGTTGTCTAATTTGCATTGCGTTAGTATTTATTTACATTGTGTGAATTTTGTTTACATTATGGCGCATTATGGAGCACGGTGCGTTTTTGCATAATATAGAGCACATACTATTGTCGTGCTTTCAACAGATAGTGTTTATTAAGTACAAAAATTAAAACAGTGGTCAGCACGTTGATTGTGGAATCACCGAAAAAAGGGAAAGCGACAAAGGGATATAATTATTTTCTGTCTGCTAGCTTTAGCCTGCAACTGCGACTGCGTGGAACGACCAATATTTTTAAATATTTATCTGGATCTTTGCTACATACAATACATATCCAGCTGTATCTCAGATTTCGCTTAACCGACTCAGATGAGGCGTAAAGAACAGAGATTAGGACTTACATTTTAGGTCACTACTATTATCTATACAACAGTGTGAGCCCCGTCGAAACTCATCAAGCCATTTTCAAGTGATTCGCGAACAACTAGATAAAACGTCTATTTTTTTTATTAAAGTGATATTAAATCATATAAATTTGCAATGTAAAAACATGATAGTATGAATACTTACGAATATAATATTAATATTAGGGGTTGTTTCAGACTCGTTTGAATGAAGTAGTGTTACATTTTTCTTGCAATAAACAGATTGCGCCTAGATTCTACGTGCCGTGGTCGAAGACAGTTAAGACAGATCTTTGCTTCTTTTTGTATACGAGTTTCAACAGCCGGCTCTTAATGCTTCATAATTAAAAAAGAAATGATTTAGTCCGAAACAGTTAATAATCTGTTATTTAAACGGCAATAAAAAACGCCTGTTTTGATAAAGCCCACTTTCATTCGCTCTCGAATTATACATCGAATAGCTATTAGTATATTCATGGAGCGGTAGAGCCCGCGACTTCGTTCTCGCGGAATCTTGATACTTGTGCAACAGTTGTTTTTTTTTGTTGTTTAAATATTATATATTTAGTTTACAGTTTAATGCCGTTATTAGTATGCACATCGCTGTCATTTCAATCGTACGAAAAAACATGTTTTCAGAAGACGCAAAGCCCTTGTTTTTTAAAGATTATGTAGTATATTATGCTCGAAACAATTTTAAATAAGTCGATTGACTTAACTAAACTATTATATTTTTTATATAATTTACAGACTTTTAATGCGTCTATTTAATTTTAAGTCCGTGTGGTGTCCGGAACAAGAATATAGCACCATTCCAATTCCCTCGTGGATTGCGTACGAGGCGACTAAGGGACTTTAAGCCAGAGGGATGGGCAGCAAGGGCATAGAAGGGACGCTCTGGAACAGTGACCATACTGTGCTCGCCAACCCGCCTGCCATGCGTGGTGAGTGTTGGCAAATACCCCCCAAAATGACGACGCAATTGTGGAAATCTATGGGGGAGGCCTTTGTTCACCAGTGGACGTATAAATGGCTGATATGATGATGATGATCTCATTTGAACCGAAGAAAGATCACGTTCCAAACCAAGCATACAACCGATAAAAACAAAAAAGACTACACAAAACTTCTTAAAACAACAGTGAAGATATAATAAATAAATAACACGATACTAGAAGTTCCATCAAACAAAATACGTAAATATTTTACGTGATGGCCTTTCAAAAAGGCAAATCAATTATCGGAAATATTTATATAAATAAAACTAGTTATACTGTGTCTGTCATAATGTAATAACCATGTTGACCTTTTTTTTATTGATGTCCAGTGGAAATTCTACATGGAATGTCCTTCACCCCGGGGAAGGGCGAAGGGGCTCCAGGTCCTCGTAAGATCACACTAGAGCCGCCCTTTGGTCCACGTCTTTAGGCCCATCACGGAGTGGATGATTGTAAAGCGGTCACCCTCTCCAGCAGAGGGAAGGCGACTGTAAAAAGGTCGCCCCCCCAGGCACTTCTCGGGGAGGATTGTAAAGGATCCCCCCAAGCCTCGCTTGGCGCTGTGCTGCGCACACGTCGGCACGTGACCACGTGCGCGCCACCGTCTTCCCCGGGTCTCTCGGTGTGAGCACGCAGACTCCCCAATCTGCGCACCCGCGACCCCCGAGGCCCCCCACCATGCAGTGACGGCAGGGGGCTCAGGCGTATTGGATTTGGGAGCCGGGACGGTTGTTGCCCCGGCGCCGTCTCGTCCTTCTCCGTGCGGGATCGGCCCACTCCCGATCCTGCAACCATGTTGACCTAATTAATCCATTATGATTGTGCATGAGGTGAGTTCGTGGGGGTGCTGTCGCATCAGGAATAAACCACATTTAATATATTAGTTGTGTCAAACGGTCACGCGAGATAATTATGGATATTGATAACAATACAGCGAATTATGATAAAACAAATACACTCCAGGATGTTACGACGAGTGTTCGAGGGACGTGTGAAGCCGCCATCACTAACGCCTTTGGCTTATGCTCACGGCAGACTCCCGCTTTGACTAGAAATACGGTTACGGTACGGTACGCGAAGTACCTTTATTCAAGGCGTGAGCGGTAACGTATTTGGTAACTTCGCGTGTAATAAGTTCGCTGATCACATATTTTACCACTGTGATAGCCGAATACTGAAACGCCACTCAACATTTAAGACCCGCTAAACTGCTTAAAACGCCCGTTTGCGGCAGGTTAGCGGGCGTCTCAGAAAGTAATTAGGAGGTTTCGTACGTTACAATACCAAACCTCATGAATAGGTAAAGGAAATACACTCATATCTAACTTCATACGGAAACATCCAGAATAATAATAATCTCATTCATTTTTTATAAATCTCAATATCATCCAATTATTATTATCAGTTAGTACAAAAATTCCATTATAGACAGTTAACCGCTTACGTCGACACGCAATAAAATAGTTGAATAGATTACTGAGATCATACATTATCTGACAGTGCCAAATAAGGTCACCGATTAATAGCTCATGAGGAGTTCAACTCGTTCAATTCTGAACGCACAAATTAGGAACGTGACTGTCCTATTTCTACAGTATACTTGTATTGTGTGGACCTTCCTGCTCATATCGCCACAATTAACCGTCATTATGGGAATATTGCCATAATACCACGCTTGGCACGCATCAGCTCTTTCTGCAGGACACGTTTATAGGATATATAAGGTACATTGTTTATAAAGGTTTTAGCTTCTTCGCCCAGATTCCCAAATGCCACAACGCTGCGTCACCAGCACACGTATGCTGACACGGTGATACCTGCTATTATGACGGAACAACCTATCGAATGGTCTGCCAAAATAGCCTAGACCAGTGACTAGGCTAGTAACTGGCAGCGTAACCGGTGTCAGAAGACTGGCTTTGTAGGCATCGACCCGTTTGCCCAGCGTAGTGACATTAAGTCCTTCTCCGTGCGGGATCGGCCCTCTCCCGATCCCATTCTGCAGTCTCCTTCTGGAGCATGACGCTCTCGCAGGAGACCACTGCACTCTAATTTTCATGCTCTGCCAACATAGCCGACTCTACTGACGGCAGTGAGAGATCTTGCCCGATCCGATCGACCAGGATCCGCCGCTCGGCAGCTCATGCAGGGCATTCTTCGAGCGTGTGCTGTGCAGTATCCTCACGTCCTATTCTGTGCAAGTTTGCACCGAAACAACCGTGACCGGTGAATACCTGCGTCAGTCGGTAGGTGACGCGTTCGCTCCTTCTGAGCCAGGCTCCGAAGAGCGGCAGGATAGCCTGGACGACGCGCTGCGAACAAGCGTGTCGTCCAGGCCATCCTCCATCTCCTCTCTCTCCTCCATCCATGCAATCGTAGGCGATGTCACCACATCTCGAGGGCGCATCGTCGAGCCAGCTGCCTCAGTCTGCCGTACGCCCCTGAAGGCACGCTTTCGCCGATTCGGGCGAAGGGAGCATGTCTGATCATTGAGCCGCGCATCCGTCTCCGCCTGGATGTCGAACGACGGAAAGCGCACCAGGAGAGTTGCCGCCTAATAGTCCCCCGTAGTACCTAGTGTACCTACTTAATAGGTTATCCGAGAACATTCTCATCGATCGATATATTTTTTAGTTATTATATTTTATATGCCAATATTAATAATTACATCAAGAACAATATGAGCCCTGTTTATTTTTATAAGGATTAGGTGCCACCCGTAGGTACTTAATGACCTTATATCGGGCAAACACACTATAAATACATTTTGTTAGACCAATAAGTTACGTAAAATGCTCTATTCAGCTTATTTTGTCTTGTTTTTCAAGTTATTAATAAGGTAAACTAGCCGTTACCCGCGCGGTTCACTAGGCGTATATTATATTTCTATCTTAGAATAACAACGCATATTTTTTTTTTTTTTTTTTTTTACGAGGGCGAAGGACGTAAAGCGAGGCAACTCAAACAGCCATATATGGTTAAGTTTGCTCGGCGAGCCGTCAGTACTCAAGGTCACGTCGAATGATATAGAGCTCACGAAAATTAAAAAAAAATTACACGTTTTTTACCACAGTGCATTAGACCAAGACCTATTTATCCAACCTCGACACTGGCAGAATCATAAACAAATCGATGGAGTCATTAAACTCTAGAAAGAAAAAAAGTAAATAAAGTTAAATTATTCCTTCTGTTCTAACTGGTTGTGATTGTGTGTTGTGGATACGTCCGTTATTTAATTATGAATAAATGAAACTGTAGTACAATCAGCAACATAAGTCGCTGTACAATTAAAATGTTTCAAATCCTTAATACTCTTTATTTTAGAAACATTGAACATTCTTATAACCACATAATAGTAACATATTTAAATATTGTTTTGATTAAGAAATAAAATGGATATGATGCAAAACGAGAGTGTGCAAGCTATTCGAAAAAAATTAATTGTTCAGCGACTTATGTTGCATACCGTGCACGGAATGCACTTAAAACGAATCACATAGAGTTAGTGGGCGATAATGCCGATGGCTACCACAGTACATCGAACAAATGCTCCAAAACGAAACAAGGAATCAAGGAGGAAACACAAGGAAAGCAGAAATATAAGTGTGTGGGAAAAATAAATACAAGTCTGTGGGAAGCAAGCAACACTTGTGCTTGGTTCACCAATGATCCACGAATACCATTCAGAATGCAAATAAAGTCGAGTTACGGTGGTAATTGCTTCAGTAGGTGATTATGAAAACCTTATCTTACTCAACCTTGCTTCTTCTTCTTTTCGTGTCGATGGCTATAACACTTTTATCTAAATTTCTCTGGCCCAAAACATGGCGACTTCGACAGGTAAAGCTTTGGTTGGCTTCGATTTGGTCCCCCACATGACAGGACACGACAATCAAGGTACAAGAGTAGGTGCTCCATTGTCTGTATGGCGCCCCAGTGATACCTGTCATCCCCTGAAAATCACCTCTTTCGGGTTTCTCAGCACCTGCCTACACCTGTTTGGAGTCTGCTGAAGGTCTTCCAGGTTCATCATTATCATTATTTCATCCGAAAAACGTCCACTGCTGGACATAGGTCTCCCCCAAAGATCGCCACAACGTCCAGTAACTGTTTCTGCTCATTGTGGGGTTTTGCCCCCGGTTACCCAGGGAATATGATGTCCTGGTGGCAGATGTTCTGCTAACGGTAACCGGGTATCCAGTGGAGAAAACCTTTTATTTAGCCCATAGCTTCAGTCTAGCCTCAGAGGGGTCTTTGTTAATGGCCATGAATTGTGTAAGGAAGGCCACAGCTTCCTAAAGAAGAAGGCTCTAAGGGCGCGGCGGAATCCCAGGCAGAGCTTGCTCAACGGCGTAGGCTTGAAAGTACCCGTAACAATTCGACATGTGCAGTTGAGGGCCACATCTACCTCTATATCGTGGTCAGACCGGGCTAGCATACTCTCACCCGCTGAAAAGGTAAGTGTGAGACAGCTAGTTCTTAGAACATGGGAACCGCTCCCCGCCTAGCTAACTTATTGGTTCATAAGATGATTAGATAGAAACATTGGCAGTGGTAGGTGAAGACTTTACTGCTATTATTTTCAGGTTAAGCAATGTCTGCATACACAACTTAACAGCATATTGAATAAAAAAATTAACTGAAAAAGTAATATGGAATTTTTGAGGCATTTCTTTCTCCAAGTACATCTTGCAGTGGTAAATATTACTGCAGCTGAGTTAGCCGTTACGTATCACACTGTCAAACGTAAATTTGTCATACAATAGCATGGACTGCACTGTTAAACTAAATGAAATAATTTATGTTGATTCATGCACAGCTGCAAGCGTTTATCTCGCTAAAACAAAATTGGTATCTCTGGTTACAGGGGTGCATATAATCCCACTATATGGTTTACAAAATGAAATCTGATTTATGATGATTCTAATTCAGATTTGATTTTCTCTTTACAAACACGGGTTTCCAACAAAAAAAACATAAAACTCTTTTCGTTTGTTGAACAATATTATACAGTTAAAAATGGTATGTCCGTGTGGTGTCCGGATTAAGAATATAGCACCACTCCATCTCCTCCCGTGGATGTCGTAAAAGGCGACTAAGGGATTCTAAACCAGAGGGATGGGCAGCAGCGTCCCTTCTGTAAAACGGTAGCCATACTGCGCTCACCAACCCGCCTGCCAAGCGTGGTGAGTATTGGCAAATACCCCCCAAAATGATGACACAGTTGTAAAAATCAATGGGGGAGGCCTTTGTTCAGCAGTGGACGTATAAATGGCCGATATGATGATGATGATGAAAAATGGTATTTAAACCAAATTAATAAACTTCTTTGAAAACAGTAATGAACTAGCTGATGGCATGTTACATGCAAGAAGGTTCTCAAATGAAGATCACACATCGGGAAACGCGGCGTGGGACGGCCTACAAAGCGTTGGACAGACAACCTAGTAAATGTAACTGGGAGTGTAGTAGGATGCGGGTGTCATGTAACCGGTCGTTGTCGAAATCTATGGAAGCCTTTGTTCAAAAGTGGAGCACTTTAACTGATATGACGACGATTATTTTTCATGCAGTTGAGAGGTCAATAGAACAATGCAAATTATCTTTTGATAATATGTCGTATCTGCTGACAATACAAATGCCAGTTTTCTAGTCGAAAAAAATATTAATCGTCGAATCCGAGTCAGCTGAACAGTGTTCAGAAAACGTGGCAACATCTTTTCGTCAACCATACTAGCGATGACCAGACGTGGTCTCTATGAGGACTCGTAAGAAAACTCAAGGTCACTCAGCGAACTATGGAGAGAGCTTTGTTTGGTATTATTTTTAGAGATCGAATCTGAAATGAGAAGATCCATAGAACTAAAGTTGCCGACGTAGCTGAACGGATTAGTAAGCTGAAGTGGCAATGGGCGGGGCACATTACTCGTAGAACTGAAGGCCGCTGGGGCAAAAAAGTTAGACCGCGCACCGAAAAACGCAGCGTAGGCCGGCCTTCAAACGAGATCGACAGTACAGATGACCTGGTGAAGGTTGGGAGTCATTGGATGTAGGCGGCATGTAATGTTTTTGTAGAAATCCATGGGGAAGGCCTTTGTTCAGCAGTGGGCGTCCTTCGACTGATATAATGATGATGATTGAGAATGATATTCTAAATAAAAATCCCAACCACATGACTAGCGAAGAAATAAAAAATCGTAGAAATCTACCGATGGAGATTGCCATGAACTTTATTAACGCCTTATAGGCGGCTCTTACTTTTACCTTGTACCATTTTCATAAATTGGAAATCATCAAGTTGATTGAGAAGACAGACAGCCCAATGATTTTTCGAAACTTATTATTGATGAACCACAGTGACAAATCATGACTTGATTGAAATCTGCTAAGTAAAATAATTGTAGTCTATTTTAAATGTGTTTATTAAACTGTAAAATTTTTGTAAAATAAAAAAGAATGTCAATAATAAAAAACTTAACGGATTCGATCGCGTATATTTTAGATTTTTGTTTTTCCTGACGTTTCGAACACTTTCCAGGGTTCGTGGTCGCAGAATGACTAAGGTGACAGGCGTCGTTACAGATTTTAAAAAGTTATTTTATTTTACCAACGTACAATATTAATCAAATATTAGTTTCGATGCACGCAGTAATCACTCACAGTGTCTTGATGTTTTTTAGTGCGGTATGTTGTTTGGGACTTTATTAATTTAATAACCGGATTCCAAACAGGTGGTACCTGCCAACCATCTTCTCTATTAAAATTAGGATGTTTTTTTAATATCAATAGCCTCACGAAACATTCTAGGCACATATCGGTTCTCTTTCGCGAGGACTTGAGGTTGATCAAATCGAAGAAAATGGTCAGGTTTACCTAAGGCATATTGCAGATTGCAGATTTTGTGGAGCGTCTATGCTTGACGTCAGCTATGTGTTCTTTTATTCGGGTGGCTATACTACGCTTTGTTTGCCCTATGTATGACAAACTACAATCAATTCTGTTGTTGCAGTGGCTGATAGTCGGCGCGGGACACGGGATCGCGCGCTCGCATTTTTTTTTTATGTTTAAGTATTATGGACAATCTCAAGAAAGAATTGACAACAAGAAAAGAAAATTAAAGAGATTGACGTCTTCGTCTGAAGTTACTTCTAAAATTCATAGAATTTTTTTATTATTTCTCGACAAAGCCTTAGGTACTTTGATAAGTGGTTTGGTTTCAGTAACACAAATTGGCTATTCTCATCAAGCAACATAAATTTAGAAAGCAATGTGACCACTGGTCACATATTTGAAACTCTAAAGCTGCGCAAAAACTTAATATTAATATGCACGATATTTAGAGACAAATTTCATTATTTAATTAATTATACTATAATATTAATCCAATAATTTTAAAAAATATTAATTTAGTAATTAAAAATTAATACTTCAAAATAGTGATAATTTGGCAAAAATGAAATTACCCAGACCCGGAACAAATACCTGCAGATCATACAAATCTTTGTTCTGTGCGGGAATCGAACCCGCGACCCGGAGCGCAGCAGCCGACTGTATCAGCCAGTGCGCCAAACCTCAGCGTTGACGCAGGTTTTCTCTGATTAATGTGAAGCAGCGGTATGCATGAAAATAAAGCATCCTATCAATACAAATAAATAAAATTGAAGTGTCTGTAAAGTAAAAATAACAGCGTTTTACTAAATACAATACTAAATAAAAAGTAAATACGGTACCTACAACAAAAAAACTATTTTGAATGTTTGTCTGCCTGTCGGCCTGTCTGTCGGTCTGTCTGTCGGTCTGTCTGTCGGTCTGTCTGTCGGTCTGTCTGTCGGTCTGTCTGTCGGTCTGTCTGTCGGTCTGTCTGTCGGTCTGTCTGTCGGTCTGTCTGTCGGTCTGTCTGTCGGTCTGTCTGTCGGTCTGTCTGTCGGTTTGTCTGTCGGTCTGTCTGTCGGTCTGTCTGTCGGTCTGTCTGTCGGTCTGTCTGTCTGTTTGTTCTAGGTAATCTCCGAAACAGCTGGACCGATTTCTGCGGGGCTTTCACTGGCAGATAGCTGATGTTATAAGGAATAACTCCGGATACTTTTATTTTAGAAAAATAATTAGGGTTCCGCGTAAAACAAATTTAAACCCATTACATCAAATATATATACCATATGTCAAATGTCTATGCCGAACTACTCTAAATTATTTATGAACTATCCAATTTCTTTTAAATTAAACGGCGAGTGAAACCGCGGGTCCCAGCTAGTAACTTAATGAAGGAAGAACCGTTAACTTAATTAAATTATTTATGGATTTTTTTGAGTCATGTGAGTCATCGATCATTGTTTCCAATAACCATCGCCGACACGGTTGGTGCACTACCTGGTACAGTTGGCTGCGGGTTCGATGCCCGCGCGGAACAAATATTTGTATGATCTGCGGGTAGTTGTTCCGGGTCTGGGTGTATTGTGTGTGGAATTTGTGTCTGGAAACGCACACCGTGCCGCACATCTGTTGCCGGCTCAGAATGCCACCACCCCATTTCATCCCGTGGGTGTCGTAAAAGTCGACTAAGGGATTAACCGGAAGATGGGCATTAGCGTCCTTCGAGCACACGACAACTAACTGCGATCGCCAACCCGTCTGCCGAGCGTGGCGATTATGGCAAGACCCCCCACTGAGCACACTACCTACCCATATCGGTTGTTGTGGTGATCTTTGGGGGAGGCCTGTCCAGCAGTGGACTTATTCGGCCGAAATGATGAAACGCACCCAGGACACAGGAGAAGTCCTAAGGTGGGGCAACTTTAAGTAAATAAAAGGTGTTTTAACTGCTTACATATTATTATTAAATAATACGAAATATTACAAGTCGATAGTCAATAGCTTATATAGGTCGAAATAATTTAAAACTAAAAGCCGGATATTCTATTCCAACATTAAAAGTTCAAAATATGTGGGGCATTTTGAACTCAGCTAGAGCTAGGTGATCAAAGAAGGCTGATGTCCCATTAAAATAAACTTTAACTCATTTAAAAACTACTTTAAAAAGTTACGAATATAGTCTAATCAAAAATAGAAATATTTAGATAGGATAGAGGGATACACTAACTCTAATGCTGCGATAGGACTGTGATGGGACGGTTAAAACATTCCATTCCATTATTATTCAATTGAAAATGTCAGTCTGCCAAAATAGCCAAGAAAATCTATGAACTATATCAGAAAAAAAACCCTGGTCAACGACCGAATAAGACTGACGATCGGACCTATTATGTAAAACGCACCACGTGCTAACCTTACCCAACGGAATAATATCATCAACACCCACGTGTACGATAAAGGAAGAAAGATAAACAAGGTCACATTACTATCCAACGATCGCGTGTCATAGGCCGAGCTAAATATAGTTAACAATAAGCTGCTATTGGTGGATATTCATCAAATGTTTACATAAATTATTACTTACATTTATTATTTCACGTGGAACATCATAATGATGTGTTAAATCGCAATCGGACAGATTGGGGAATCTGCGTGCTCATACCGAGAGACGCTCAGGAAAGGGCAACGGCGCGCACGTGGTCACGTGCCGCCGTGTGAGCAGCACAGCGCACAGCGAGGCTTCTGGTTTCTTTTACAATCTCCGCAACAATATAACAACAAATGTTTCTGGGGGCGGCCTTTTTACAGTCGCCTCCCCACCGCTAGAGGGAGTGACCACTTTACAATTATCCCCTCCGAGACGTGTCCAAAGACGTGGGACCAATAGGCAGCTCTAGAAGGAGATTTTTCGAGTTACTGGAGTCTCCTCCGGTGCCGAAGATGACCACTGCGGTGGTTTTAGCCGGTAGGAGTCCCTACCCGGCATAACCCTCCCTCCTTCAACGCGAAGGGTTAAATAAAATAAAAAGGACCACGCACAGGGTATGATCATATCAAAGAACGCTTTCAATTTCGTTAATAAGGATGCCCAATCAAAATATATTATGCGAAATTATTATTTACCGTGCATTGATCGCGATGCGTCACCAAATGTATCTAGCAATAAATTTTCGTTGCTTAAAGCAACGCTTTACGCTGTAAACAATTTGTGTACGTTATCATAAAACACTTAAACGGATTATAACGTGTATACCAGGGATTCCCAAACTATTTTGGACAAGAGACCTCAGACCCCCATAGCCAAACTTCTTCGTTTTTTTCGTTTTGGTACAAAATACTTACCAATTCCTAATCCTCCTATCCCTACTGAAATATTAGTCATTCTTATAACAAGTTAGTACACGTAACACAACTTATACAGTATCTTGAAAGTTTGAAATAAGAACTTGTGTTAATTAATACGGGTCGATTTTTAGACCTCGTCGACTCCCAAAATCAGTTTTGGTTTATGTCGTCGACCCCTGGGAAACCCTTTTTTATTTTTGGTCGCCCAGTGGAAATTCTTCATGAACTTCCTCCGCCCCGAGGAAGGGCGAAGGGGTAAAACCACTAGAGCCATCATTTTCGGCACCGAAAGGGGTGCCTCAGGTCCTCGTACGATCACACCAGTGACACACGAACCTGCGATTTAGTATGATCGCTAATTGATCGTGTTATATTTTGCCTATGATGTGGACAGTTTTAAACGCAGGCTACGACGGAGAACCGACATAACCTCAACATGTACTGTCACAAGGACGAAATCAATTCCTTAGTTGTGTTAATTGAAATTATAAAAAGATTTTAGCGTAAAAGTTAAAGCCGTGTCCCCGATTTAACCCTCTATTTAAGCCCCAATTTTATGTGCTCACCTAGGTTATATAAGGAACTCTTGTGCAAAATTCCATGCTTCTAGACTCGAGTTGTACGTTGTGTCAGTGTGGGTTAAGAGTTTTATTAAGTAGATGTAATTGATATATAATATTTTAATCAATAATATAGTATTATACATATATTTATTTAAACTTTTATTTACACTGATGGTACACAAGACGGACTCTACCAGTCAACCTTTGAGTTAAAATAGCAGATCGAAAGAGGTACAGAAACAAAGCTATAGATAAAGTTGGGAATGGGCACATAACTATGACAAATTGAATTAAAAAGAGGAGTACATACGTATTTATTATAATAATAAAATAACATAAAAATAGATACTATATAAATTATTGCATAATTATATATAACTAAATGGAATATATAAATATCTTATCTGACAGAAATATTCATCATGTGATCAGCATTGCAACGATTTAAAGAAGTATTCACGCACTTTACCTTTGAAGTAAATTTATAGTATCGTGGCAGCTCAGCTTTTACATTTGTGACACAAATTGCCAGTTCATTTTCCAAATAACCATTACATTATTCGCAAGATTAGTCTGTTATGCGACCTTCAATTTTATGTAACACTATCTGTGCCCCGCGGTTTCACCTGCTGTTTATATTTATGTATATAATTAGTATCTATCACTGACATTATATATTAAAAGAGGTAGATATGTTACTTACGCGCCAAACGTAAGAACCAAAACTTCCCCAATTGTAGCACTTTGCAATCAGTTCACCCAAAACAGAACAACGAGCACACGCTGTCATAATCTCAATTTTTTTTATTAATTAAGTGATAACAATGCCGTCGTGCGTATATAGAAAATGCAAACTTTCACACCACACGTGAGTAACAAATAAAATAAAATATTTGAATAAAAATACTATTCAAATTACTTCTAGAATAATATTCTCGAAGAAAACCCAGGTCAACCAAAGAAAAGAGAAAACATATATATTCTATCACAGGTGCGACAAAGACATCGAGTACACGTACACTCAGAATACCACCACCCCATCTCCTCCCGTGGGTGTCGTAAAAGTCGACTAAGGGATTAGCCGGAGGATGGGCAGCAGCGTCCTTCCAGTACATTAACAACAACTCAACTGCGATCGCTAACTCGTCTGCCAAGCGTGGCGATTATGGCAAAACCCCCCAATGAGCCCACAACACACCCATATCGGTCGTTGTGGTGATCTTTGGGGGAGGCCTGTGTCCAGCAGTGGACTTCATTCGGCCGAAATGATGATGACACGTGTTATCATTTTAGATAACTATCTCTTTTACTCTCATAGTTTTTGTATCTTCTTTTTTACAGCAGTAGATGTGCAGGTTTGTAGGTTTATACGTACAGCGAGACTAAATTTTGCGCGTCGTTTAATATAGGCGTAACTTATCTATGGTATAATATCATTGGTATAATATCATCTATATATATTGGATTTCATCGGTTTTAACTTTTTTGCGGGGAACACTAATTTTTTTTACTAAATAAAAGTAGCCTGAGTTATTCCTTATAACATCAACTATCTGCCAGTAAAAGTCCCGTCAAAATCGGTCCAGCCATTTCAGAGATTACCGGGAACAAACAGACAGACAAAAAAAGAGAAGTTTTTTTGATGTAGGTACCGCATATATATTCATATGCATTTAGTAAAAAGCTGTTATTTTGACATAACAAACAGACACTTACTCTATATTTGTATAGACTATTAAATTGATTTAAACAAAAGCTGTTATTTTGACATAACAAACAGACACTTACTCTATATTTGTATAGACTATTAAATTGATTTAAACATATTTCATACAGTTTAGCGAAACTTAAAGCGATAAAATCGACGAAGAAAAACGGTAAAGAACAAAATAAAGCGAAAAAAGCTCACAACGTCCTACCGGGTCTTCCCTTGCTTGTCCCTGCAAGATTCCTCGATAATATTTTTATTAATTCGTCCTTCCGTGTGGTGTCCGGATTAAGAATATAGCACCACTCCATCTCCTCCCGTGGATGTCGTAAAAGGCGACTAAGAGAATCTAAACCTGAGGGATGGGCAGCAGCGTCCCTTTTGTGTGTGATGTGTCCCGGTAGCCATACTGCGCTCACCAACCCGCCTGCCAAGTGTGGTGAGTATTGGCAAATACCCCCCAAATTATGACACAGTTATGGAATATATGGGGGCCTTTAGGCCTTTGTTCAACAGTGGACGTATAAATGGCCGACATGAGTCCTTCAAAACAGCCCCGGGCATAGCCGCTAATATAATAACAATAATATCAGCCTGATACAGTCCGACTGCAGGGCAAAGGTCTTTTATCATACAGAGATGGAACGAGCACTGATTACCACGATTGCTCAACGAGCAGAGCAATAGATCCAGGTTTCCTTACAATTTTTTCCTATACCATTAAAGTAAGTGGTGTCTTAGAAGAAAGCACACATGACACCGCAAAAGTCTTATTTGTTCATGCCACGTTTCAAACTCGCTGGGTTGCGAGTTTGAAACGTGGTATTATTAGATTAGACTTCTCGCCATTGTACGTCGTGACACCAGAGCGCAGTGATGGTTAAAGACTTTCATCTTCAAGTATATTAGCTACAAAACAATCGGCATATAAATAAATGTGCAGAGTGCAGAGTCTGTCTCCGACTGTAAGTTTCAATAAGGAAATCACCTTTTGTTTCCTATGGTAGGAACAATAATTTGCACTAAGATAATAATTTTAATAAAACATTAATACGCAGTAGATGCATGAAGTTAATCAGTTTATTTTTATTTTTTTATATGACCACTGTGTAACATTTAAGTTAATTAGTTCCACAACAATCTTACAATGTGGGATACAGCTCTGCATGTCTATTCTGTAACAACTCACTAGTAAACTCACTTCTAAATCCGTAGTGAAATCTCTTATATCATATTGTTTTTAGTACATTTTACTGCGAATTCAAAAGTGGTTGGTTAGTGAGTTCTTACAGAATAGCACTGCTGCGTTAGTTCCGCTTAAGTACATTATCTATACAAATAAATAAAATTGAAGTGTCTGTTTGGGTAATCTCCGAAACGGCTGGACCGATTTTGACGGGACTTTCACTGGCAGATAGCTGATGTTATAAGGAATAACTTAGTCTACTTTAATTTAAGAAAAATAATTAGGGCTCCGCGCAAATAATAAAAACCCTTGAAATCCAATATATTTATTCTATGTCAAGTGTCTATATTGAAGTACTATAAATCCCTTTTAAATTAAACGCGGGTGAAACCGCGGGTCCCAGCTAGTATAAAATATAATTGTTATGTACATTGTGCCTACTATTATTTGCTTTAAAAATATTAATAACGTAAGAATGTATCATATAGTCATACCTACCTTTTCTTCTCCAGTTCGAAGTAATTGTAACAAATAATAATTAATAACATAATGTGATCATTAATTACCACGTAAACGCCTCTGAGGATAATAAATTGTACTTCATAGCATATTTAGGTTTTGTGTGACTAAATACGGATAAATAATACTCATTATTAATTATAACAGTTTTATGATGCGCGATGCAGAGCAACAACAATTCATATTAATGTTCCTTATATAAAGCGTTTCATTGTTCACTAAACTATTCATATAAAAAAAAACATTATTTAGGCCCGTATTACAGAACGAAACTCAAGCATTGATCTCAGTTTAAAACTAGTTTTGAGTTAAGCATTAATTTTAAAACGTCCCTCAAGCATAGATTTATTGAACGTAGTTCAACTGAGTCGTGACTCGTAGGTCTGTACTTGAGCAGAGATTTGAACTGTGATCACGTGAGTGTGGTCCGGATAGCGCTCGAGCACAGTTTTTAATGTATGTTGTTTCTTGCGCATTCATTTTTGGTAATATTGTTATTGAATACAAGCTGTTTTTATAAGTGCCTCTTCAATGATATTATATATTAATGTATCTGTAAAATGTCGTTGAATGGAAGTATATATTTATCACAAAATGGATATTTTTGGAGAAGTTAACTATTACAATGATTTATTTAACAATCATTCGAAAAGAAGTTTGGTCTTTAGTGTTCCTCTCAGATGTATATGAGATATACAGGACTTATACAATTGTATTCTTTTAAAAAGAGGTAGTTTCATGTTTCCCCAATATGTGGTGAAAAACGTCATACTTTCTTTTCTATATCTTTCTGGAGGAGCCAACACGATTTCGTTACAGGTTATTATGTTAATATGTACATCAAATTAATTAAACGATATTTATTTATCAACATAACATCTGTTTCAGTGTTCAGTGACAATAGGCGTCAACACCAATACACGTTCCTTTTTGTTTATACTTCAAGAACATTCAACTCGTTAAAGTATATAAAAATATTTTACGTAGGTAACAAGTATGTAAAATTACTCTTTTAAAATGAACCTTATGTAAAGAGGAACTACTTTGTGAATATCTATATTTCTTATAGGGTGATTGAGGTACATTTAATTACTTCTAATTCTGCGCAGATCGGAACAAACTTGGTAATGGAAACAAATCGTAATCGAAAACCGGCTGATGCATAGACAATGAGTAATATGTGCTTGAGGCGTGATTTGAATCTCGTCTCAACTAAGTTTAGATTGATTACCGTTCTGGAATATGACCGATACTCAAGTACAGATTCTATACATAAACAGTGATCAGGTGATTAAAGATCAAACTGTACTTGAGGATCGTTCTGTAATACGGACCTTAGAGCGGGTCACTTTTAATGTCAATCCAGTTTTAAGAAAAATAAAACCAATTTTAAATTAATAATGCCTTAAAACAAAGATATATTATAAACTTACCTTACCCTTTCAATAAAAAATACTATGTAAGGCACTGTATTTTCTTTATACTAAGATTAATTTCAGTCTTGATAAATAAATATTGACTCAGATTATTTATTTCGACTAGTTGATTACAGTGGAAAATATTAAATACATAAGTAGTACGCAAATGTTTTAGTTTTTAAGAACCCGGGCAGGTCTTGACGCACTCATTCTGGCAGGCCCTTGTCTGCTCGGACGGACTGGCCGGGACTAACGGGTGGCAAAGAAGACCACAACAGTCCAGCCTTGCCTATGCCAATCCTGGGCATGTTTTTATTTAAACAATCCATATTTCTGTTGTGATGAATACACTACAGAAATAGTTTCATCATCGTCATCAGCCTACACCGGTCCACTGCTGGACGTAGGCCTCTCCCAGAGTGCGCCACAAAAAATAGCTTTATGTATACTTTTGGTGTAACGTGAACTTCGTATTTTTTTTGCAAAAAAAGACTTGTCACTGGTACCTTTATTTCAAGTCGGTATCGAGTCATTGTACATGATATTATTTAACTCCCGTGGACTCAGACTCACTCAGACAAGCAATTTAGAAATGGAAAAAATTTGCTACTTTTAGTTAGAAAATACTTCCTTTTAGTTGATGAATGTTTTTCTGGCAAATAAAATATTATTATGAATTTAAATGGAAAGATTTTTACTTTTAGTAATGTCTAAGGTTTGCACGATTATTACTCATTGTAATAAAACATTTTTAAAAAGATTACATCGCGTTATTTGAATAACAGGATTCTAAACTGGTAGTAACTGCCAACCAGCTTCTCTATTAGAATTAGGACTTTTTTAAATTTCAATAGCCTTCTTCTTCCAATAGCCACGAAACATTATTGGTATACATCGGTTCTCTTCGGGGGTATTTGCCAATACGCACCACGCTTGGCAGGCGGGTTGGCGAGCGCAGTATGGCAACCGTTTCACAGAAGAGAATGCCGGGGGGACGCTGCTGCCCATCCCTCTGGTTTAGCTTCCCTTAGTCGCCTTTTACGACATTCTTAATCCGGTCACCACACGGATCTTAATTACTTCAGTTCAAAACGCACAATATTTTCGTAAAACATACCGTCATTGTTGTTGAAAAGGTCGATGTCAGTATCGAGCAGCATGAAGCACTGTTCATTAGAAAGAAGGGCGCCGGCCGAAGCCGGCAACTGATCCCACAGACTCGCACTCATTTTTGGAGCGATGTAAACTCTGAAAACATTGACATTCCAATTTTAACATAAAATTTGAGAGTCTTGTTCTGTACTCATAAAAACCGAGTGATTTTAGGCAAACAACAGACCACTACATATATTGACGTAGGTATCAAAGCCGACTAAGGGTCGTCTCAAGAGGAAAGATAGATTGAAAATCGATGCGATGATCACCAGTACGATGCCAACGTAGTGTGGTCTTGATCACAATATTCTCTCATGACCGCTCATCATATCGGACTCTGCGGAAGGCCCATGCTCAGCAGTGAATGTTTACAGGCTGCTGCTAATTACCTCAAACATTATTTAAAGCCAGAATGGTTTGTGATCAATCTGGTGATAGGTCGCCATACATAGGCTGAACGTGGCAGAATATAAACTATAAATATTCTACAATTATCTTTCTATTACTTCATCGTACTTTTATCGATTCCTGAAATTCGTTCAATTTGTTGAATTCATTTTGATCATGTAGATATCAATTATAGAGATCATCCTGAAAACATAATTAGGTACCTATTATATATCTAAATAAAAAAAAACATACCACAAATTCAAAAACAAGTGCTGCGAGATCAGAGTTGGATGATGATGTAGTTGTTTGTTGTCGAAGGACAAAGCTGTCCGGTGAGGGCGCCATGATGGCACTGAAAATAAAACACAATTAAATTAATAACAACATAAAAAATATTTTATAGGTTTCTGGAATTTCATTTTATAAGTAAATCTATCATAAAATTTCACTGTGTAAGTAAAAGAGCATATAATGCACAAAGTAGCACATAGTCAGGTTAAAGATATACTGGAAATAAACCCTTTGTCCTAAATGGTTGAACGCTTGCATTCCATACAAGAGGCTCTGAGTTCAATCCCGGTCCGCACCTCTGACCTTTCGGATTCATGTGTGGATCAGAATTTGATTGGAACATCGTGAGGCAAACTGCACACCCGAGGGCTCCAAAAGGTTCCCCAGTGGTGTGCGTAATCCGCCAATCCATCCAACGACTCTCAGCGACCCTCACCAGGTCGTCTGTCCACCTCGTTGTAGGTCGTCCCACGCTGCGTTTTCCGGTGCGCGGTCTCCACTCAAGAACATTTTTGCCCCAACGGCCATCAGTTCTTCAAGCAATGGGCCCCGCCTTCAGTTTACTAATTCGTTCAGCTATGTCGGCAACTTTAGTTCTTCTACGGATCTCCTCATTTCTGATTCGATCTTATAGATAAATACCAAGCATAGCTCTTTCCATAGCTCGCTGAGTGACCTTGAGCTTTCTTATGAGGTCCATTGTGAGCGACCACGTCTCCGGTCCATATGTCATCACTGATAACACACACTGGTTAAAGACTTTCGTCTTTAGGCATTGCGGTATAGTTGACGAAAAGACGTTGCGAAGTTTCCCGAACGCTGCCCAGCCGAGTCGGATTCGACGATTGACCACTTTCTCGAAGTTTGACCTACCTAACTGGACAGTTTGTCCCAGGTAGACATAATCGTCAACAACTTCGAGAACAGAGCTCCCAACGGATATTAGGATAGGCACGACATGGACATTGAACATGACTTTCGTCTTGCCCATGTTCATTTTAAGGCCCACCTGTTGGGAAACTCTGTTGAGATCATCGAGCACTGTGCTGAGCTCTTGCAGCGATTCTGCCATGACTGCGATGTCGTCAGCAAATCGAAGGTGAGTGATATACTCGCTATTCTATTGATGTTAATGCCGAATCCTTTTTACTCTAGTAGCGTGAAGGCATCCTCCATTGCAGCGGCAGTTTCGGGGAAATGACGTCCCCCTGTCTGACACCTCTCCGCAATGGAATTGCCACCGTGCTCTGTTCATGTACTCGGACCGACAATGATGGCTTTTCTGTATAAGCACTTCAACACTTTGATGTACCGAATGTCAATGTGGCACCACTGCAAAGACTGCAGGCATTGCCCAGGTTGCGATCGAATCAAGGCTTTCTCATAGTCCACAAACGCCAAGCATAGTGGCAGATTATACTCCTCGGTCTTCTGTATAGCCTGCCGCAGCGTATGTATGTGGTCTATGGTAAACCTTTTCGGAAACCGGCTTGTTCGGGAGGCGGGAAGTCATCAAACCTGCGCTCGAGACGATTCGTGATGACTATTGAAAACAGCTTATAAACATGGCTCAGAAGCGACATAGGTGTATAATTCTTTAACAGGGTGTTGTCACCCTTTTTGAAGAAGATCACCACCTCGCCTCTGTTCCGTGCTTCCGGCGTCGTGCCCTCGAGTAAGACGGAATTTAATAGCTTCTGAAAGACTTTAAGTACCGGTGTGCCACCCGCTTTCAGAAGCTCTGTCATAATTCCGTCCCCAACCGGCCCCTTGTTATTTTTAAGCTGTTTCAAGGCCATCCTAATCTCGTACAGGCTGATTTTCGGGATATCCTCGGTATAGTGTCGGGTTAGTTTGGCTCGCGGGTCTTTGTCAGAGCTAATGGTAGGTACAGATACCGAGGTGTATAGCTGCCGGTAGAAGTTCTCAATCTCTCTCAAAACCTCTGGCTTAGTCGACGCTACACTGTCGTCCTCGGTCTTCAGCTTCATAATACGACTTTGCCCAATACACTTGTCCCTTGCGAACACTTTGGGAGTCTTGGTTCCGCTCAATCGTCTCTTTAACACCGTTGGTGTTACGAATATCGCAAGGACTTCATATCCGTCTATTGAGCAGTCGGTATGCTTCAGCATCACCCGAGGACTCGAGTGTCATGGCGGGTCTTTCTGCCATGAGGTCGAGAGTGTGATCAGAGAACTTACATATCCAACCCTAGTAAGTAGCCCCGTAAATAGGTTTACGTCGTACCCCGCCGGTAATAAGCAGAAAGACGGCCTTCTGCGTAATCAGTCAATGAACAGCCGTAGTACGGCAATGGAAACGCTAGAAAATCATCGAAACCTCGAACCATCGAAACTTGTTCCATAGATGAGCACCAATAACGGATCCTTGGAGACATTCCATCATGAGTTCCTTCGGCACAACATGATGACAAAGCTAAAGTTTTGCAGATCCGTGTGCGAAATATGAGTAAACGAATGTGTAGATCATTTTGAGACAACCACCAACCAGCTTTCATTTTCAGTAGTAGCATAGGCCACCGATTCTTATAGATATGTATTGCATTCGCCCTGATTTTTCGTTCTAATTCTTAAAAGTATTTTCACATTTATGCGTGTGGTGTCCGGTTTCCGTGTGGTGTCCCGTTTCCGTGTGATGTCAGGTTTCCGTGTGGTGTCCGGATTAAGAATATAGCACAACTCCATCTCCTCCCGTGGATGCCGTAAAAGGCGACTAAGGGAATCTAAACCAGAGGGATGGGCAGCAGCGTCCCTTCTGTGAAACGGTAGCCTTACTGCGCTCACCAATCCGCCTGAAAATACCCCCCAAAATGATGACACAGTTGTGGTAATCTATGGGGAGGCCTTTGTTCAGCAGTGCGACGTATAAATGGCCGATATGATGATTTTTACAGGATGCATTTTCGGAACAATCTATAAAGGGTTCGAAATCTGTATGGGGGTTTTAAACCATGGGAGAGAATTAGAGAAATTATTTTATACGCTCTAGTAAAAACGTGGTATCTTAAAAAATTGTTACCTGAATATAAGATATATTATTAATTTTCTTACGACTACTCATTTCAACTATGTTAAAAATTTCAAATCCAGCTCATCGGGACGTGAGTTTAAAATCAGATACAAAATTTCACCAGAACAGACATACAAGAAAGCGAGTTGTAATAAAAATGTGATAATAAAATGCGCAAGACTGTTTTCTAATGCAAGAGTTTATGTTTAATTGTATATAAAGAACATTCCGGTTGTTCCAGACACGGGAATACAGTGAGCTGGAAAAGTACTATCAATAACTTTAGTATGCGCAGACGGCGCCATCGAACACAATCATACATACAGAGTTACATATATGCCAGTGCCAGTAGTGTAAACATATTACCATTACTGATCGTATTATAGCCTTATAGTTATTAAAACCAAGAAACAATTCCTTCTGTTTTAATGTTACGGTTCGCATAATAAAGACTACGTAGTTATTAAAACCAAGAAACAATTCCTTCTGTTTTAATGGTACGGTTCGCATAATAGAGTAAAGACTACGTAGACAAAATCAAACTGTAAACTTAACTTTATATCGTACTTATTAATAAGGTTTTACTCATATTAACCTAACTTTACTAGGTATACGTGATATTTTTTACCCAAAAGACCGGCTCGTCCAAATGAAGTCACAAATTCCCGTTATACATAATATTAGTTTCCGCGCGCTATCGTTGCAGCCGAATAAAGTCCACTGCTGGACACAAGCCTCCCCTAAAGATCGCCACAACGACCGATCTGGGTGTGTTGTGTGTTCATTGGGGGGTTTTCCACAATCGCCACGCTTCGCAGACGGGTTGGCGATCGCAATTGAGTTGTTAATGTACTCGAAGGACGCTGCTAGGGCAGCGGCTAATCCCATAGCCCGCCTTTTACGACACCCATGGGAAGAGATAGGTGACTGCCCATCAAATATACAATCGCGCCAAAAAAATGTTGTGCTAAGGTTCCATAGTACCTAAATCATGTGCATGTTAGGGGTTGCGTTAAAAATACGCATTAACGCTTTTTTGTTAATCTCGTGTGACCACTATTTTGTATAATAAACACAAAGTACATAATATTGTTTTTACCGTAGATAAAATATAAAATGCAGCCGAGACGATTGGAGCCGTAGTTACCAGTCACCATTTTAAGCCAGAAGTGTTTTGTTGAACATGTTTTTTTTCACCTTCAGCGCCAATTTCAAGACTCGTTTGGTTTTCTCCTCTTACGTAATTCATTTCATTCAATTGAACATACTTATAATGGCCAATATATTTCGTAATGCCAGCCTATAAGGAAGATACTGTTACGAGCCGGGTTGCGGAATAAATAAAATTTACCAATATTCACGGTACTCCCAATTTATTCTTGATGACAATTAATATCACTTAAAAGACTTACAGGATAATTGCTTAGTATTCCACTTATTCTTCACTATGGCGTATCGCAGCGTAAACTGAACTGTCTGTCCTTCCTTCGTGGCCATAGTGGCCATATGTGGGCCGACCGATACTTTGTAGAATGTTTCAGAATGTTCCCTTTCTAGAATTTTTCAGTCTATGTGGTACCGCTACTAGAAACCAGATGGCGCCACGTTTCACTATTGTTAACCGGATGGCGTAACAATAGTAAGGACTACGTAACTTGCTCTTTCTCTCGGACGGCGTTGTTTGATCTAAATTTGTTATAAGCTTCTTGGAATTTGCACAGTGAATCATCTTGTTTAACTCGCACGCATCGCTCATATGTAGAACTAGCTGGGACCCGCGGTTTCACACGCGTTTAATTTAAAAGAAATTTAGAGTACTTTGAGATAGACACTTGACATAGAATATATATAGTGGATTTCAAGGGTTTTATGTTTTTTGCGCGGAACCCTAATTATTTTTCTAAAATAAAAGTAGCCTAAGTTATTCCTTATAACTTCAGCTATCTGACAGTGAAAGTCCCGTCAAATTCGGTCCAGCCGTTTCGGAGATTACCCGGAACAAACAGACAGATAGACAGACGGCCAGACAGACAGACAGACAAACAGACAGACAAGACATTTCATATGCCTTTAGTAAAAAGCTGTTATTTTGACATTACAAACAGACACTTCAATTTTATTTATTTGTATAGATTATAAAAACTAATAAAATATAGCTATTGTGAATAACTATAACACTGGTTTTGTATTGAGAAACTAAAGTAATATTATGGGCTTTTGTAGACCGACGAACTTTTAACATTTAAATGTGTTCTTTAACAGTTATGAACTCATTTCTCTACCGCAAAACTCTTACATGTTCGCGCGTAGACTCGTTTCTGAATCCCATCCTTAGTCTCTTGGAACCTGTCTTCAAACCGGAGTAATGTTCAAAGTTTAAACACTACTGTTTTGCAGCAGAATATCTGGCACCTGGTACCTATCTAGCCGGGCTCTTGTAATAAGTGACCTGTACTTTAGTATGAAAGTAACATTCAGATGTAACAACCTCCACCTTATTATTTTTACACACGTTTATCAGATTCACTTGTAATGTAACTAACATGAATGTTAAAAATTCAGGTTTACGTAGGTTTGGTAGGTGGTAGATTTTGAAAAGCTTCAATACCTGATGTGGAAACTCCTTCCTTGGTTTAAGATAGGTTGTTGCTTTCACGAAAGTTGATAGGTAGGTAATTAAACAACTGTCGGAACTTCGATAGATTCTGTCTAGGTCTATTAGCTTGAAAAAACACTGAATTTCTTTAATATAGAGTATCAGCTGACGTAGTTTTCTTTCTTCTTTCAAACCACGTAGAGCACGCTACCCATTTTCGTGAACATTACAGTACTTACCCTGAGCACACGAATGTGAAACCGTTATAAGTATGCCATTAACATCATCATCATATAAGCCACAGGACGTCCACTGTTGAACAAAGGCCTCCCCCATATATTTCCACAATTGTGTCGTAATTTTGGGGGGTAGCTGTCGGTAGGTCGCTAGGCAGGCAGGTTCATGAGCGCAGATTACCTGCTGTTCCACAGAAGGGATGCTGCTGCCCATCCCTCTGGCTTAGACCCTTAGTCGCCTTTTACGACACGGGAGGACAGGGGGTGGTGCTATATTCTTAATCCGGAAACCAACTGTTAACGTCACGGCTATTAACAGGGGTAAATACAATAGTGATATTTTCTTAATAAAATAGTAAAATCTTATAAATTAGTTGTTACGTAATGAGGAAAATATTTACATCAATAAGTATATAATAACGTCCTTGGTAAGTATTGTTGTTACTTGAAACCATGCTGTTTTTTCTATAGACATCAATTATTCGTGATTGCGCAGAAACTTATATATTGTGCTACCTACTTTTATTATTATTAATTTACAAATAAGGTTGAAAATAGCATTAATATTTCGTCACAATACTTTATACCAATCACAGTGCCAGTATAAATCACGTTCAGAATATTTCACCTCTCTATGTCCCAACACTTGATTGCATTGACTTTCAACGTTAACAAGCCATGATTACACAATCCATTGAAATTGTAATGCCAGTAGGTGCGTAATTTGTCTCCGTTTATAAGTGAATTCCTACAACTTTACTCACGTGCATAATGCGGGAATGCCAACTAATATTGTACTCAATCAGTTTTAATCATGAAAACGTAGAGCTCACGGGATATCAAGCTGTCAGTCCAAGTCCAGGGGTTGATTAAATTGCAATAGCGCCATAAGCCTGGTATGATATGACGCTCTTTTCACACAAACTTTATAACTAACTACCTGGCCAGGCAGACGTTAATTTAACTTTATTAGATTTGTTTTTACTTGCTTAAATGAAACCCAGTGTGAATTAAAACAAAAAATAAGTTTAAATAATATTTACACGTATTTAGAATTGAGGTTATACAGCTGACCGCGCACAATGCTTGCTGCTCGAATCTCGATAATCGCACGCACACACACACACATACATTGTATATAATAGAAAGAGAGGTAAAGGTCGCCTAACGTTTATAATAGAAAGAGTAAGAGGAATAGGTCGCCTGGAGGGGGCATAACGCTTTTTCCTTACGTGACGATATCTCCCAGTTCACTCTACTGTAAGCCGCGCTTAAAAGAACTTCGTGCCAAAAAGTTAAAATTTACTAATAACTTGACCACAGCGCCACTTTAACGGGTCTCGATTTTGTGATTTTCTTTTTTGGCAACAAACCTACATAATGCCTATATTGTGAATATGAGTCAGGATTCATCAAAATCTAGAACATGTCAGGATAAATCTGGAAGGCTGGTAATCCTATACGGAACTAACACCGAAGACGCAACGCGGCTCGACGAGGCGCGCACTCACAATATAGAACTTGTTCACTTTAAGTCTTTAGAGAGCAAAGCGCATCTTTCCGCAAAGTCGCAAAGATGCGCTTAACATCGCGGCGTGCGGCTCTTTGCGCAGCGCGGGTTCTCATGCGTATCCAAGCATCTGCGTGCTTTCTCTCGTCGCGTCTCCATTTGAACTGTCCCTTAGGTCCGTATTATACAGAACGAAACTCAAGCATTGATCTCAGTTTAAAACTAGTTTTGAGTTGAGCATTAATTTTAAAACGCTCAAGCATAGATTTATTGAACGTAGTTCAACTGAGTCGTGGCTTTATTCTAAATCGCCACTCAGATATAGGTCTGTACTTGAGCAGAGATTTGAACTGTGATCACGTGAGTGTGGTCCGGATAGCGCTTGAGCACAGTTTTTAATGAATGTTGTTTCTTGCGCATTGATTTTTGGTTACATTGTTGTTGAATACAAGCTAAGATGTTTTTATAAGTCTCTCTGCTATGATATTATTTATTAATGTATATGTAAAATGTCATTGAATGGAAGTATATATTTATCACAAAATGGATATTTTTGGAGAAGTTGACTATTACAATAAATTATTGAACGATCATTCGAAAATAAGTTTGGTCTGTTGCGTTCCTCTCAGATGTATATGAGATAGATGTACAGGACTTATTTAATTGTATTTTTTTTAATGAGGTAGTTTCATGTTTCCCCAATATGTGGTGAAAAACATCATACTTTCTTTTCTTTAACATTCTGGGGGAGCCAACACGACTTCACTACAGGTTATTATGTTAATATGTACATCAAATTAATTAAACGATATTGATATATCAATATAACCTCTGTTCAAGTGTTCAATGACAATAGGCGCCAACACACGTTCCTTTATAGTTTATACTTCAACAACATTCATCCCGTTAAAATATATAAAAATATTTTACGTAGGTACCTAGTATGTAAAAATCTCTATTAAAAATGAACCTTGTATGTGAAGAGGAACTACTTTGTGAATATCTATATTTCTTAATTAATAGGGTTTTTGAGGTACATTTCATTACTTCTTATTCTGCGCAGATCGGAACAAAGTTGGTAATGGAAATAAATCGTAATCGAAAACAGGCTGATGCATAGACAATGAGTAATATGTGCTTGAGGCGTGATTTGAATCTCGTCTCAACTGAGTTTATATTGATTATCGTTCTGGAATATGACCGATACTTAAGTACAGATTCTATACTTAAACAGTGATCAGGTGATTAAAGATCAAACTGGACTTGAGTATTGTTCTGTAATACGGACCTAAGTGTGTTTAATTTTTTTATAGTCATACATAGAGATTCATATCAGTATTTAATAAGTTATGGATTATGTCAGGGTTTAGACACCAGTCTTAAAGATTTTTCATATCCTGTTCAAGTATGTGTCCTTAACTGCCATGGCAGATTTACCTGAAGGGAAAATATAGCTATGATTGTATTTTTGTGCATTAATTTCAATGTAGACATGTCTCACAAAACTTCACAATTCTATTGCAACCATCAAGATTATCTATCACATATTATAAGTTTCCATGGTAGTTCTTTGCAGAGAAGACTCCATATGATGAACAATTATGAACCAAGCAGCTATTTACATTCTGACTATTCATAAGCGTGAACTTATAGTTAAGGTACATGTTTTTTACTAGAATTATTAATCTGTGACTAGAGTTACAAAGCATCTATTGTAAATATGATCGCAAAACCGGGAAAGACTCCTATTGAAGTAGCCTCATACAGACCAATCAGCTTACTACCTCTGCTGTCAAAGCTGCTTGAGAAAATCCTACTAAAGCGGATACTTCCAACACTGGAAGAAAATAAAGTAATACCCGATCACCAATTTGGCTTCCGCGCCCAACATGGAACCATAGAACAGATACACCGCGTGGCTCATACAGTCAGACAAGCAATGGAAAGGAAGGAGTATTGCTCTGCAGTGTTCCTTGATGTGCAGCAGGCCTTCGACAGAGTGTGGCACAAGGGCCTGTTATGCAAACTTAAACTCTGCTTGCCAAACACAGCTTATATGCTTCTAAAATCATACCTTCAACAACGGACATTTCAAGTTAAAACGGGAGAGTGCCTATCCTCCTTACGACCAATTGAGGCTGGTGTGCCCCAGGGATCCGTACTAGGCCCTATTCTCTATACAGTCTTTACTGCTGACCTGCCTACTTCAGAAAATGTTACTATAGCAACATATGCAGATGACACTGCAGTTCTTTCATGTCACAACGACCCCACCATGGCATCTAAGAAACTGCAAGAACACCTAGATCTATTTAGTTCCTGGAAAAAAAAATGGAGAATCAAGGCCAGTGCCTCTAAATCGACTCATATAACATTCACATTGAGAAAAGGAGATTGCCCTCCAGTCACACTTGACGGGATCCTTCTGCCTCGCCAAACAACTGTCAAATATCTGGGAATGCATTTGGACAGAAGGCTAACCTGGAGAGACCACATAATAGCCAAAAGAGAACAAGCAAATCGGAAACTGAGAGAGCTGTATTGGTTAATAGGCAGACAATCTTCACTAAGCTTGGAAAACAAACTCTTAATCTATAAATCTGTGATTAAACCAGTGTGGACATATGGCATAGAACTCTGGGGCTCAGCCAGTCACTCGAATGTTGAAATACTACAGCGCTCCCAAAATAACATACTAAAGGTCATATGTAATGCACCCTGGTTTATTAAAAACACCGAAGTACATGAATACTTGGAAATTGGAATGGTCAAGGATGAAGTCAAAAAGTCATGTGACGCCTATAAACACCGACTCGAGAGACACAAGAACAAACTAGCCACAGCACTTCTTGATACAACCAATAGTACAGTGCGACTGAAAAGAACTCAACTTGCCAAACTCTGAAGTTTAACTTCAGTATGAATAAGAGATGTCACATCACAGGATGTGCAAAATCTCAATATACATTGCGAAAATCAACAGATCTGATTATAGCTATAAGGCTGATTGCAGATGGACAAAAAAATCCAGAACGGTAATCAATCTAAACTCACCTGAGACAAGATTCAAATCACGCCTCAAGCACATATTACTCATTGTCTATTAATCAGCCTGTTTTCGATTACGATTTATTTTCGTTGCCAACTTTGTTCCGATCTGCCCAGAATAAGAAATATTGAAATGTACCTCAAAAACCCTATTAATTAAGAAATTTAAATAATCACAAAGTAGTTCCTCCTCACATACAAGGTTTATTTTTAAAACAGTTATTTTCCATACTAGGTACCTACGTAAAATATTTTTATATCCTTTAAGGAGATGAATGTTGTTGAAGTATAAACTATAAATATTGGCGTTGGCGCCTATTGTCATTAAACACTTGAACAGATGTTATGTTGACAAATAAATATAGTTTAATTTGATGTACATATTAACATAATAACCTGTAGCGAAATCGTGTTGGCTCCTCCACAAAGTTAAAGAAAAGAAAGTATGAAGTTTTTCACCACATAACAGGGAAACATGAAACTACCTTATTTTAAAAAAAAAACAATTACTTGTATAGAAGTCAATCATATACATCTGAGAGGAACACTAAAGACCAAATTTATTTTCGAATGATCATTAAATAAATCCTTGTAATAGTCAACTTCTCCAAAAATATACATTTTGTGATAAATATAAGCTTCCATTCAATGACATTTTACAGATACATTAATATATAATATAATTGCAGAGACACTTATAAAAACATCTTAGCTTGTATTCAACAACAATTTAACCAAAAATCAATGCGCAATAAACAACATACATTAAAAACTGTGCTCAAGTGCTATCCGGACCACACTCACGTGATCACAGTTCATATCTCTGCTCAAGTACAGACCTATAACTGAGTGATGATTTAGAATAAATCCACGACTCAGTTGAACTACATTCAATAAATCTATGAGGGACGTTTTAAAATTAATGCTCAACTCAAAACTAGTTTTAAACTGAGATCAATGCTTGAGTTTTGTTCTGTAATACAGACCTTAGGAGGAGAAATGAAGGAGAAGAAACGAGATTGTATAACTAATTAATTCACAAAGTATCTAACAAGTGCAATACCACAGTATTGGCTATTATGAGTGATGTGAATGTGTGAATTAACTTATGGCCTCTCTATGCTTAAAAGTCAGCATACATGTAGCTATTATATTCTGAATGTATGAATATGTAAACTGAAGTTTTAGGTAAGCTTAAAAAAATCAAACACATTATTTAATTTTATACTTGCAGCAAACAGCGCCCTAAAACTATAACAAAACCAAAGAGGTTGTTGTGGCTATCAAACAGAAAATTAAATATTGCCAAGCAATCTTCAATCAAGCAACAGAAAAATTATAAGTCAGTCAACAGTATTAAATTTAAACAAGTAATAAATACGAGAGATGAGAGGTATTTAAGTTTCAACAGTCATACGTAATACAACATTTAGCATGTTTGCCCAATAATTTCATTGCAATGTGATTCAGTGCAACATTATAATTGAAAGTCAAATTTATTAAGTGCTGTAATATTACTGATAAATGTAATAAACGACGAGCATCCTTAAAATTAGCAAACCGCTTAGCATTATTTGTTTTAAGGTATGCCGTAATTATTGTAGATCTCTTGCACAAATTGGAGAAAGCGGACATTGTAAAACTAGAAAGTATGTCAATATTCGTAAGAGCAGCAAAAGACATAACTAGGTACTTGTTAAAAATAAGTGCCTGTACGTTCAATTAGTAAAATATAAATGAACTATTGGGTCATTTCGACACATTGGATTTAGTTTGAATGCAATGGCACTGCAATATGTCGGACAAATATTATACATCTATAGACTTAACAGAATTTGTACTTACAGCATTTTTAATTACGTGTGAAGGCACACGCAGGTGTGCAAACTTTAGATACTAGAAACCCATCTTAAACACAATAATAGCAAGGGAAAACTAAAACACGTCTATTTAACTGCGAACCATTGATGATGAGTAACAAACAGACAGAGTAAGTAACCACTACGTGATTCCGTGTCTCCGCTCCGTGATGAGTAATGCTAGGTAGAAGTGAGACGTATATCCTGAAACAGGTTTTAAGACTAGGTTTCTCCCAAAACCTAGTCTCTCATCTGCGTACCGAGTATTTAGAAGTATTGACAAGTCATAGACTCAAAACGCAGACAAACGTGCAAATCCACTGGACTGGCAAGACTCGTGCCCTTGCGAGACGCGATTCGCACTATTCGCAGACACGCTCGATGGAAGCATGCGTGAGCACAGAACAATAATACTTGCGTGAGTGAGTGCCTTTGCGAAACTTGATCGCAGACGCGCTCGATGGATGCATGTGTGAATGAGTGCGTTTGCGAGACGCGATCGCAGTCGCGCTCAATGGACGCATGCGTGAGTTGGACACCGATGCCGAACGACAATCGACCGTGCTATCCAACTAATAGGATCCTTTTTTAAATACTGAACTTGCTTTTCTAGCTTCGAAGAGATTTCGTTTTGAGTTTTTAAACCTAGTATCCATACTAATGGAATAACTTTATCTAATATGTGGCGTGTAAATGACGATGAATGATATTACGTGTTTATGTCTACATTTGGCAAACACCTGCACACGGCTACATATCAAGCAGTACATTTCCAGTATAGGCTGGTCTCGGATTTTACGAAAAAATTGGTTGTCTGTAAAGTCGGTTTACTGACGATAGTTGAACGTGACAACGTCTTAAGAAAATACTGATGGAATGGTAGCATTTTTCAAAAGAAAAATTTAATTTCATTTGTTTAATAGATTTGTATGTATATAGAGAAGGAGGTAATTGGAAATCACAATGAAATTGATCAAGTTAGATTTATTTGTACGCATAAATACAATTATGTAAATATATTAATAACTTAATCGCTGTAATTATCGTTGCTATAAACAATTGACACCACATTCACTTTTCACTGCACTTGATACTCGATCAAAACATGTAAATGTACTATAGTATAGCAGCTGTCCACGCAGACGCATCGCTCACTCAAGTAGGAGAGAGACGGATGTCGAACGCTGCCGAACGCAAAGGCCGATTGTGCTTCTTTGTCGCTCGTTCCGCGCTCTCGCTTGCACTTCAAGCCTTACATGGAACGCCTCAGAGCGAGGTAACGCCGCATGAGTCATGTTTTTTCGTGCGTGCAGCCGGCTCTATCAAATTATAAGACGTTGTCACGTCAAAAACCCATACATATGAGATTAGCTTATACTGGAAATTATAGCTTGACATGTAGCCGTGCTTACGAAAATTTACTGAATTATTAAAAAGTCAATAAACAAACAACAACAATTAAAAATAGTAACAAAAGACAAAAAGTGTAATAATTTGTGTAAATAGGTAATGACAAAAAGACTGTAAATAAACTAAATAATGATTATCATACATTATGCACCTACCTAAAATGAATTGTAAAAATTTTGATTCGCCAAAATTTTAAAAGAGTAGAATAATCTTGAAGGCAATTTATCAACTTTAAAATCATTAAAACAACCTGTTGAGACTTATCAATAGGTATTGTTAAATAATTAATTATTATGTTACTGAAGATATTTGTACTGTGAAACTCCTAATTAATCTAACGTATGAACGCGTACTAGATATGGAAACGTCAATCCCTTCGCCAGTCGCCATCCGCCGAGCGGATAAAATTAAAGACCGCACATTCGTCGATAACCGGCATCCGGATGAAAGGACTTGTGTCTGTTAAAGCCCGATACTGGCAGAAATGCTACAGATAGGTCGTATTTGATACTCTGAACATTTAAAGAAAAAAAAAACACATATACAGTCTATATTCACAGCAAGAAAAAGATTAGGTTTTCGTGTCAGAATTTTTAAAAGTCAGTCGTTGGTGAAATTTTCGATTTGTCCTAAAATAGGCTCATCATTATATGATATTATCCCTTTTCACATCCCACGTTCCACTTCTGTTAAATGCCTTCTTTCTTATGTATTTACTTGTTTTGTATATATATTGGGTAAATATATTAAATCTAATAAAATTAAATTATAATTTTTGGGTATTGTTTATAGTTGGGTTTGCTGATACTTAATATTTTCTCTGCTTGGACAATACACAAAAAAAAAAAAAATTTGGCCAGCGATATTGAAAAAACTTCTGCATTTGATGTTCTGTGAAACTAGGTACACAAGGTACATATTTGGCAAAAAATTTTGTGGTCCTCGTGTCATATATTAAGTTTTGAATAAGTTGAACACCGAACAACGTTGATAACACAGAATTGATTAATATGAACATCGTCCATCGTTGCCTTATTACATGACATTGGCGAAATTGTGGAAGATAATCTACAGAAGCCATAATTTAAGAGAAGAAGAAGAAGAAATTTTCGAACAATGTATTGTGCGTTTTCATTGTGTTGTTGTTTTATTGTTATAACAACTAGAATGATAATGAATTATTGAGTTTAAGTGGAATATTGTATAGCTTGTGGTATAGTGTTGACATTGTAAAACAGTTGAATAGTTTCAAGTGTATAGGTATATTTGGACGACGCGTGCTCCGGATCGTGAGTACTTCCAAGACCTATTTTTTATAATTTTTATATACATTTAAATTATATGAAAATTAGATAATCAGATAGGGAGTATCTTTACGATTATTTATCAGTAACCACTTCATATAGGTTCCACAGTAATTTATCTACTTACTTAGGTCAACGGCAGTAGGTAAACAGTATGTAATACTACGCCCCGCCGCGAGTCTTATTTATGTTATTTATGTAAAATATTAATTACTTATATACATGTATTTTAATGATTTAATCTTGTAAATAATATAACGAATATTGTATATAATATTTTTTATTGTGTCTTGATGCGTTACATAATGAGATATAACGATTTTTCTTCAAAATATAGTGAAAAAGTTCCTAAAGTATGGGCAATCGCAATTTTTAGCAATTTTGTATTTCAGCCGATTGATATGAAAGTTATATAATCGGATAGATAATGTCCTTGCGATCATTTTAAGGTAATCTCTTCATATATGTTCCATATTAAAATGTTGAGAGATCTCAGGTTAAACGCAAGTAGGTAATACGACACCACCACCGCGGGGCTGATTTAAATTATTTATATAAAATTATACTACATACATTAATGTATTTTAATGATTTATTCTTGTAAATAATATAACAAATGTTGTATATAACATTTTTTATAGTGTGCTTATGCAATACATAACGAGCTGTAACGATTTTTCTTCAAAATAAAGTGAAAAAGTTCCTAAAGTATCGCAAATTTTAGCAATTTTGTTTTTCAGCCGATTGAAATAAAAGTTATATAATCGGATAGATAATGTCCTTGCGGTCATTTTAAGGTAACATCTTCATATATGTTCCATATTAAAATATTGTGAAATCTTAGTTCAAACGCACGGCGATAAAATGCTCGCGTGTCTGTGCGTTTACCTTGACATTTAAGACGGTTGACGGTATTTCGTTTTTGACGTCTAACGGGCGAAGGGATTACTAGAGACGCGTTAGAAATACTCGAACACACAAAGACGCGCTATTTATGGGAACGTCAATATACTAGAGACGCCTAAATACTCGTAGACCTAGTTTTTGGAACAAGTATTTGTACGTACGCGTACTTCTAAGACTCAGTACGTATTTTACCTAGTACGTCCCACCTGTATACAATATTATAATATATAGTTAGGCTTGGTTAAAATATATCGACACATCGATAAGCGATATTCTTTTCGAGTAAATATGGGTATTAAATTAGACTCGACATTTTTTTGAACGCAGGACAGTATCCAGCTTCATGCATTGCATTTATTGGATGGACATATGTACAAGTTAAGAAGCTCTGAACGCATCTTAAAAAATTGTAATTTGTCTATGCTCTATATATTTTGTGTGGGCATGTGTAATAGCAGCGGTGTTACTCGGTGTTACGTAGACTGAGTATTAACTCCATCTACGGAGGATAAGGGTGAGATTCAGAAACGAGTCTAAGGTCCGTATTACAGAACGATCCTCAAGTCCAGTTTGATCTTTAATCACCTGATCACTGTTTATGTATAGAATCTGTACTTGAGTATCGGTCATATTCCAGAACGATAATCAATCTAAACTCAGTTGAGACGAGATTCAAATCACGATGATTCCTGTTGCAAGCACATCTTTGCCGGCTTAGTAGCGCTTGATTCGCCCAAAGTAGTAGATTTTCACTACTTGGCTTAGCTTAAGCTACCTTTTTTATTTTTATTTATGCCCGACTACAGAGTTTTGTAAAAACCGTATCTCACCGATAAACATTCTCATATTAAAAATGGCCATAGAGAATAGAGTTCAAACTTAGCCGAGGCCGACATAAGTTTGAGAGGGACTGTGTCTCTGAATACGAATTTTGAAGATGTGCTTAGCCACTACTTAGCTTTAAGAGCGTTCTTAGCCCGTCTTACGTTCATGTCTCTGATTCTCATCCTGATACTTGTTTCTGAATCTCATCCTCACAGACATGGGGTCGTACTATGAACTTTTAAAAAACCATGCACGTTCCAAGCTGTTCAGTTTACGGTTCACTCAAACTGACAGCTTCTATTTCCAGTTCTATGCGGACTGACTTCACGCTGGATAATTTGTCTATGGCTGGCTTGTAATTTTATGTTGTACCGTTGTTATATGACTAAATACTTATCGATCAGTTACGGTTTTATATTATATAGATAATGCGAAAAATAATATATAGTTATTTATTACGTACAAAAGTAACGAGAAAATATAAAAACAATGCATTTTGCTACGTAATTAATTCATACTTTAATTTTCTGGTTTGCGATGGTGGTTACACGAGATTAAGGTTTCGAACGAAACCAATCCTTTTGTTTACCGGGGAATACATCCATTTGAGTTTATATGTACGTCCGAACTTTCTGTGAACAGAACTATGCATTGGTTAGAACTATTTATTAACCTTGTTATGTTTACGTTTCAAGTCGTACTGGCGCATTACACTACAGAAATAGGTTTTTATTAAGTACGTAGTTTGTATATTTATTTGTTAGACACACTTACACTTATTAAATAAATAATTACATAAGTTTATTTTTTATCCCTGTTTTTAAGCCTAATGTTTTACTATATAAAGATATTTAATCATAAGAAACTGACGCACTTTACCTCCTATCATCCTTCGTACAAAAAAAGTGCGTCTGTGTGCGTAAAGAAATGGTGTGATTGGCCGAAGCCACGATACGAGCTCCCTTTCGTACGATTTTGTGCATCGCATATAGCATACTTAGGGCCGTGTGTACATACCTTATTATTAATTAATAATATAATTATATATAGTGATTATAATATTCTTTAATTCATAGCATGGTTCGTTGTTAGTTACATGGCAGCAAAAAACATCGTATTGAAAATGACTTTTATTGTTAAGTAAAATGTTTTAGGAAAATTTCATGCTGTAACATTCCAAATTTGCCATGTTGACCAGGACTACAGTCTGTGTCTCACTAAAATTGGGGACACAAACCAGCCTGGTGCGCTGTCCGTTGTCTCCTGAAAAAAAGTCCATATTTTTTTATCTACAACAGTCACGAATTCAAATTTTTATTAAATAAAATCATTCATCGACAATAAAATATCATTTTGCGACGGTTGCCAAGAATAAAGAAACATCAAAATGCCTCTAAATCACCGCGCCATTTAAATGTGACATGAGATTTGTCATGCTCCCTAGTTAATAACTGGCGGTTCCTGATACCCGGATTTAATGAGATAATTAAGTTAAGAAAGCTAAAAAGGTTCTAACAGAGGAAATACATATTTTACAAAGTCATACTGCATTGTATGACCAAGATCTCAGTACCTTAGTAATATCTCAAAAATGTAAGCACGTGCAACTCAGTACACGTGACTGAAGTGAAAATTGCCCGCGCATGTGCCCAACGTTACACTGAAAGACCCAGAAATTTTACTCTCATCGCGCACAAAGAAGTTTTCCTTCAACCAGAACGAATTCGCATGATGTGGTTGGCTAACTAAAGAAAAATCCTTACTTGCATCGAAGTACGTACAGGCGATTGCAGATATAAGCAAGAATCGAATAACAAAGATGTCTACAGCATTAAGTCACTATTTAATACCAATAATATATAATAATAGTAGCATCATCGCGAGATTTACTAAATAAAGATACTAAAGAGTGCCACTGCCGTAAACCTCGATGCGTCCCGTAGAGATGGCTCCAATGATGGACTAGCGCCCCCCTCACTCACCCTCATTGTCGGGGTTGACAGCCAACGCCACACCACTCCGCCCACCCGGGTCCGACAGCAAACGGACGCGACGAATTGCGTCGATAGTGCACCGCCGCTGCCGGAATCCATATCGGGTGGCGACCAGGGGGCTATTCTAAACGCGTGAAAACTTTCCGTGTCGAGTCTTCAGTGATCGGTATTACAAATCTACCAGTGATAGATGATGCTTACGAAAACATGTTTTTGTAATCAAAGTGTTTACACGTTTTAATTAATTTTTATATATTAATATTTTCTAGTCTTTTATTATTAGTAGTTTTTAATACCGAATCTCTGTTGGCACGTTCTCGACACGGAAAGATTTCATGCGTTTAGTATTCTACGCGTAAAGAGCTATTGCTCTACAGGTCGGAACCATTTCGCGACAGGTGCTCAACATCTTCGGGCAATTTTGCTCTCGAATAGCTATGAAGCCAACGTTGTGACAAACACAGCTGGTGAACAGCCGCCTCAAACGGTCCCCGGCCACTTGCGCGCACGCACCCACGCGCGGGCCATAATGCCGTCCGAGCTGGGTGCGTGTTGTGTTGTAAGCCTTCAGGCGGCTAATAGCTTGGCCCAACTCCCCTTCCGAAAGAAACCCCCAGCTTATCGGCCCAGTCCAGGACGATCAGAGGTGGGATGGTCCCGGACCGCTGGAAAGAGCGTAGAAAGCAATCTCTCCAGCAAATCTAGATCGACCACCTCTCAGTCACTCCGGGAGGACCCACGGGCGCAACTTGCCAACTACCATACGGTAGGGTCTCCAGATAGGTTTCAGCCTCTCCTGCTGTAGTATCACACCTGTGTCGGCATCCGGTGTACGGTGGGATGCCAGGCAGACCGTGTGCAGCTGCGCGATTTTCTCGGACAACCAGTACACACTGTCGTGCGCCAGGACCGTCTGGGCCGGGCATTGACGCGTCGCAAATCGACGTCATCGCCTCCTGGAATCAGGACGCGTCCTCCTCTGGATTGAGCAAGATTCCTTGGTCGACCTCTAACCAATCGACAAAGCGTCATACATACTAATGAATGAGGCTATGTGATGTTAAGTTTGCCTTAGACGTAGTGGCAATGTTGCCTAAGGTCAACTGCAACCCAGTTTCTCATGGCCCCCTGAGCACGAGCAGGAGCCCCTTAAGGAGCAACTCTTCTTCCAAGCATAGAGATTGCTCCTCTTGTCGGCGAGCCTGCTCCGCCAGCAACATCATTAAGGCTGATAAGTCTACAGCCCGTAGCGCTGATGAAAGTACAGATGGACCAACGACTGGCCCGTTGTCAGCTGTTGATCACCTTGCGTCAGCGACACTGATTTTCCAAATTAACGCTTATCCATCTCCTGCTGCCGTTGATTCCCGGTACGGATACCTTCCGTATCCTACTTCGGTAAAACTGGCAGGATTTATCCCACTTCTGACACCAAAAGTGATGAACCGGGGTTTGGGATAAATTAAAATTTACCAAAATTACAGGTTACACACACTTTAACTTCTTGATCGATCAATATGACTTGTTATTACATTACACTTGCAGAATAAGCGCTCAGTATTTCACTGATTCTTCACTGTATCATATTGCAGAGCAAATTGTAGTGTTCAATTTGTTTTTCCTTTCTTGTAGGACTTCTCCCAGAGATTTGCTGGAAATGTGGCTGTTTAATCGGGCAATTTCGGGCGTAGCCAAAAGAGGCCTCCATCCTAGCTTAAAATTAATTTTATAAACTAAGCAATTGCTGCTAATAGAGCCTTCCGCGGGACTTGAACTTTGGCTTAAGGCGTTGCTGAGGATACAAGCTATGTAGAGACAGCTGGATTAGTACGATTTAAATATTTCTGGAAATATTTAAGACTACAGACTCGACAATGGCCACCATGAGCAAGGGACGGGGGAGGACATAATTTGTAAGGGATGGTGTCGCAGGACAGGACTTCGCGGCGCCGGTGAGGCGGCGGGATCGGTATAACGGTCTGTTAAGTGAAGGAGACTGCGCGAGTCTCTTCATGAGTTCTAAGGTAACTTTATCATCTGGGTCGATCAACTGTACTCATTCCTTCGCGTTCGCTATATATATAGGGCGACCAATAATTTGTAGAACTACCCAGAATGTTCTGTCTGTTCTGCTATCTGGAAGTTTCCAGGCTATATGGTATCGCTATTAGACACTATATGTCGCCACGTGAGACTAATCATGAACATTCCTGAAGTTACTACACGCCGTAGTACAGCAATTAGATAACAGATGGCGTCAAACGCCTTAGTTCCGCTACTAGGCACTAGATTGCGCCACGTCCCGCTATTAATTACTGGGTGGCGTAGCAATAATGTAAGTAGAGGGATGGTTTTAGTAACCCCAGTAGACGACAACTAGTCAAGCTTGTAAAATGTATACCCATTTTTACTGAAGAATCACAACAATAATGGGAACATTTGCAGACAATACTGCTATCTTCTTAGCTTCACACACCAACATGGGTTGCAATCTTGCATTAGATATGGTTCAACACCAACTAAACTAAACTAACTGACAGAAGAGATGAATAATTAAGACATGAAATTGCCCAGCAATCCACATAAATGTGGTAGAACTCAGACATCTTGGGCTACAATTCGTCAGATGTGGATATGGACCCAGAATATTCAAACCTAAGGGAAAACAACTTGATAATGCACTGATGCTGCTACAAGGGAAATCACAATGGACCTCTTATTAAAAAAATGTAGTTATGAATGCATTATTAAACCAGCATTATTAATCCAGAGCTAATTTTCAATTATGATCATAACCCCACAGTGAAATGCAACCCTACCCAACGATCTGTTAGCACCCACAGGCTAATAAAAACATTTAAAAAATAGTCCTCCGCTAAACAAATATAAAATATTACCATGTCTGGTGGCCGAATTGAATGTAACAGGGAGATTCAAGATGAAAATAACCCAAGACCTCTAGATTCAGGAATTATACTTAAAATTGTGTTAATGGACACATACTTTGCAGCTCTAAATAAATGCCACAAATTCAATTCAACACAATATCATTTCTTATGTAGTGAAAATGTGTAGGAAAACATAAAAAAACAGTATACCTTCATAAATATCAGTACCAAATTCAGCAGAATTGCCAGAGAAATATATAGCTGGGCAATTATAAATAATAAAAGGATCTGTGCCTGTGCATGGGGTGCATGGTATTGTGTCAGGGCAGGTGGGCGCAATATTTCGCCATTCCAGTGTCTTTTTCATCACTTCCAAGCTGTTATCCAACTTGCTGTACCTCATTATATCTTTAATGGGTTCACCTGAAGTTCCCAAACACGTGAAACCTACAACAATTAACCATCATAAGTTTTAACTAGCTTAAAACTTCGGCCAAACCTGCATGATCAAGGTGACTGCAACGCGCGACCATGAGTAGTGCGGCCGTGCGGCAGACGCTTCCCTTGAATTATGTCATGGCGCCATGCATGCATGACCACAACGTGGGATGGCCGCGTTTGCAGAGCGAAACGCAAGTCTAGTTTCACGTTATAGACCTCCCGCGTATCTGATGCTTAGTTTGGCCGATGTTTTATATGTGTAAAGTATAAAATATAAATATGTAGGGTACCTAATTCATTGGAAATACATACCTCCAATATCACATTCATATGGATTGGTGACACGATTGAATGATTTGTACCCAATAGCTTTTGGGAATAAACCTGAAATACAGGACAGCAATATTTACAAACCACAATGTTACTAAACACATTTAACACGATCAAAAAGATTAACAATTATTAATAACTAACAATAGTGAAAAGGCTTCTGGGGCAACATTATTCCAGTTGGGTCTTTGCTGCTAGGCATAAGGTCCAAGGGTGCCACAGCACTGATTGCTGCTGCCAAAGTGTCCATTAACTCTAATGAGGCTATATAGTCAGCCTCATTAACACCATTCTCATTTGAGTGACATGCTAATACTCCACCTGGAAATAAAAATCATTTTAGAAACTTACTGGCAAGGTTTATATTTTAAACTAGCTGGGACCCGCAGTTTCACCCGCCGTTTAATGTAAAAGAAAGTGAATTATCTATCTATACAAATAAATAAAATTGAAGTGTATGTTTGTAATGTCAAAATAACAGCTTTTTACTTAATGCATATGAAAGTATATACGGAACATATAACAAAAAATGCATTTTAAATTTTTTTGTCTGTCTGTCTGTTTGTTCCGGGTAATCTCCGAAACGGCTGGACCGATTTTGACGTGACTTTCACTGGCAGATAGCTAATGTTATAAGGAATAACTTAGGCTACTTTTATTTTAGAAAAATAATTAGGGTTCCGCGCAAAAAAAATAAAACCCTCAAAATCCAATATATATATTCTATGTCAAGTGTATATGTCGAAGTACTCTAAATTTCTTTTAAATTAAACGCGGGTGAAACGGTTCCAGCTAGTATATAATAATAATTTAGAGTACTTCAGCATAGACACTTGACATAGAGTATGTATATATATGTTGGATTTCATGATATCAATCATACAATATTGTATCATATTATAAAATGAATAATTTGTTTGGAATGGAAATCAAAATACCTTACCAGCAACTATAACCCTGACAATCTTAGAAAGCTCCTCTTGGTATTCAGATGTCCCTGAAAGTCCAGACAACCATTCCAACAACAGATGTAATGAGAACATGTGATCTGCTGATTTTGAAGTGTTTAATCCTGACATAAGGACAATGTACCTGCAATAGTAACACACAACACTTATTAGATCATCTCAGAGATTAGACTACAGTAATAAGTGGGAACATAAGATTATGCGTTACTTTTATATTATATATAAAATTACATGTCACTGTTGAAATTCTTTAATAATGATTATTAAAGAATTTCAATTTTTATTTTTTGCTCACACACTGTTACCACATAATATTTTAACAGTCATCCATCTATCTTGCTAGAGGTCTCCCTAATGGCTGTTGCTATTGGTCATCACATGGACATTAATTTGTCATACACCAAATGTGTATATTCTCTATATAAACAAATATGTGCTACTTACCTATCTCCAACTAAATTTGGAAGTGGTTTTTGTACACCACAACCAGGCCAACACACGTCTTTTACTGTGAATATTCCATCTTCATCCTCAGAACCTTTAAAAATACTTCATTATTACTCCACTTAAACAAAATGAATCAGTAATGTTTGTTAGGTTTTGCGATTATTACATTATAATAAAAGACTTTTAAGGATGTCATCCTGTGACCACAAACCCTGCAAAGTGTTAGAAACATCAGGAAAAACATAAATCTATACAAATAAATAAAATTGAAGTGTCTGTTTGTAATGTCAAAATAACAGCTTTTTACTAAATGCATATGAAAGTATACACAATACCTACAACAAAAAAACAATTTTTAAATTTTTTGTCTGTCTGTCTGTCTGTCTGTTTGTTCCGGATAATCTCCGAAACGCCTGAACCGATTTTGACGGGACTTGCACTGGCAGATAGCTGATATTATAAGGAATAACTTAGGCTACTTTTATTTTACGAAATAAAATTAGGGTTCCGCGCAAAAAAATAAAACCCTTGAAATCCAATGTACATATTCTATGTCAAGTGTATATATCGAAGTACTCTAAAGTTCTTTTAAATTCAACGCGGGTGAAACCGCGGGTCCCAGCTAGTCTATAATATATGCAATTTAATCTGTTTAAAAGTCTTTTATTATAATAAATCAATTACCATTCTATAAATTGCACCTTTTAGGTGAAAAATAAAATATTTAATCTAAAAAAATCATAGTATAATCTCTGTTTGTTTAGTAAAATCTTATTAAGTTAAGATCATCATACCCAGTATAGCACAAACTACACCAGTCACAACATGATGAACATCAATACATTCACCAACCAACTTAATTCTCTGTAGTTCATCTTCTAACACCAAGCTATCAGAATTGTGCACAAAATGGGTTCTGAAACAAACTATTCATTGAAAATCAAGTTATCAAGGTGCTACTTTTCACCTCATTTAACTACACTCACCTTGTTGGTTGTGGTATTATTTCAAGTTGATCTGACAATTCTTTGAGAATACTAGGTTTTAATTCTTGAAATTTAAAAAGTGTCCCAATTATAACACAATTTGTACCTTTATCATGAAGTTCACATAATTTTAAAATCTTGTGATTAACTGACCACTTTTTCTTTATTACTGGGGTCAAAATGATTCTAAAAGTGTTGAGTCTAGCTGAATAAATGTGTGCATACTGTTTTGAAAAATCTCTTGCCACTTCATGAAACCGTTTTGAGCAGTCAGTGTAATTCACATTCTTTCTTTCCAATTCATGTGGCCCAAATTTATTTGACGCACTGGATTCCGCTTTAAACAACATTATATTAATCTAATCTTTGCACTCTCTCTCTCTCTCACTGGAATGGAATGTGGAATCTCTCAATGACATCAAGCAAAGGAATTTGGTTTGGTATATTAACTATACTCTTTGGGAAGGAAGTTCTTACATTAAAACTAAAAGGATAAGCCTGAAACCATGGTATATCAAAAAGCCTGTGGAGCTGGACTGTACCGTAAGTACAACGGACTGCGGTGAACAGTTTAAATAATTTACTCTAAGACCGTGAGGTAACTATTACTACTTACTAGTACAATATTATACGCTTTGTGTGGCTATTCAGTGTGTAAAATGTACGCTGTGGTAACTAGACAGTATTAATTCATTGGCTCCATTGTTAAGTCGATGATGTTGCCAATGTCAAGGTTGTACAAAACAACAAGTATTAAAATAACACTAATATAAATAGCCCTTGATTATCTACCGATCCTGGTTCAGTAAGTCAAAAGAAATAATCACTGAATCAGTATTCACTAAAACATTTCCCATTTGGGGGTTGCCGGACTTGGGGGTTTTCTTATATTAGTTATTAGACTAGCGGTGTGCGTTGCAAACCGTAAACAGTTATTGAAACTATGTATCGCGTCAAATACCTAAAACTATGTATTGGTCTCTTCAGAAACTATTTATCGTTATCGGACGAAACACTTTATTCACACAGCATTGGATCGTCGATAAACAGTTACCGAAACTAGCCGAATGACTCCGACCGAGTTATTCCGAAGTAAACCCGACCGATTCCGACGATCGCACGAACAAGAAGCGAGATCGCGCATTTATGAATTTTAGTCATTCTAAATAATAAAAATAAATCACATTTTATTCTATTTTATTAGGAATGATTTTTATCGCTATCAAATCTTTGTTACGTTATTTAGGTACATATATCCATCCTATATTGGCACGAGTATAAATTACATTCAAGAACTAGCTTAAGACTAGAATATATTGTGTCAAATTATTGTATTTTACCAGTCATAACAATCATTTAAAACAGACAAAGAACAAAGAAACAAAGTATAAATTTTTTCAGTTGATAGCGAACATGAATTTGTTTACTATTGATAACATGTTTCGAAGCAAATAGATAAACCGACACGAAAACGTTTATCATTTCATAAACACTTTATACGCATCTCGTCCAATAAATAGTTACCGTAAATACATAGTTTTGTGTTGATAGCATGTTTCGAAGCAAATACATGAACCGACACGAAAACGTTTATCATTTCATAAACACTTTATACGCATATCGTCCAATAAATAGTTTTTGAAAATACATAGTTTTGAAACACTTTTATCGGATACCAATACATAGTTTCGGTTCGGTTCACGCAAAAAGCTTTATTACCCACTTCTATATTAAACACATAATTTTTTTTGTGATATTTTAACGGCCCTGGATTCTAGTCCTTTAGAGCCTTCTTTGACATTGACAATGAATAGTACTGCCAACCCCTACAGATTTTTTCCCCAATATCATATTAAAATCCCCCTAAAAACAACTAAGTATTCTTTTACTACCTATACCTATCTAGTAGACATATGATTATCTGCTTAAAACAGACAACAAACTTATGTGCCACATTATTTTTCGTAAGCAACTTTTACTTTTTATTTATTTACTACTTCATTAAATAAATTGCTTATTATATATCCTTTCACGTTTAGGACTTGTAGTAAAAATATACGTTTAGAAAAATAAAAGGCTGTTAGTCCGTTAGCTTTATTTATTAAAACTCGGAAAAAGTTACATTAAGAAAAATATTACATATTTTTGCCGTTAAACTGTTAGCCAACTTTACTATAAAGATGTAAAATGCATAAATTGTACACCCTAATAAATACATAGTTCATACAAATACTATTATACTTCACAGGGTGTTTTTCAAAAAAAATGACCCTATCAAAATCGGACTGTCCCGAACTTACTTAACTTAACTTCAAACATTTTTATTTTTGTTTTTTTATATGGCACGTGTAGATGTGAAATGTTATATGATTAAGGCAGACATTTAAAAATCAAGTTAAATTGAAAAACAACATAAAAAGACGTTATATATATTTATATTTATATTTAAAAAGAAGCACCACAGGAGGTGAAGATTTCGTGTGTCCCACGGTGCTCTCGGAGATTTCGAATACTTCTTACTTGTAGACTATTGAGCCTTGAGTATGTTTAGGTGTTCGAACATAATGTCTTTATGTCTAAAAGTGTGTTTTTGGTCTTTATGTGATTAATATCTAGTTATTTTTAAGAATTATCATTAAATTAACGTTGTCCTACGAAAACCATAGTACCGGAAAATCCGGTATCGTCACGGTGAATTTGATATCTTACATGAGACAAAATCTACTAATTTGTGATTTTTCTACTTTCCTGGAAACATTGTGATCTTCTTCTTCTTCTTCTCTTAGATTATGGCTTCTGTAGATTATCTTCCACAATTTCGCCAATGTCAAGTTTAAGGCAACGTCGTACGGTATTTAGATTAATAAATCTTTACATATTCATAAAATATTTCTCAAAAATGAAAAAATTCTAAAAAATATGTCGGCAACGTCGTACGGTTCAATTGTTTTTTTTTCACACATTGTGATCGTATTTTGATACCGCTATTACTGTTTAAACGTCAATTGGGTCAGTTGTGACAAAGTCTGCGACGAAAGTGTTGGTGTCTTGGGCGTGAAGAAAAAGTTTTCTGGATAGTGACAGTATTTAAAAGGTAAATAAACTCATTTTCTTTACTTTGGCATATTGTATTTAAAACATAAACTAACCTATATCAGATTAATAAAGCTAAAAACAAGTTAATTTAACAGAGTATTGATCATCATTTCGGCCGAATGAAGTCCACTGCTGGTCACAGGCCTCCCCCAAAGATCACCACAACCACCGATATCGATGTGTTGTGGGCTCATTGGAGGGTTTTGCCATAATCGCCACGCTTGGCAGGCGGGTTGGCGATCGCAGTTGAGTTGTTAATGTACTCGAAGGACGCTGCTGCCCATCCTCCGGCTAATCCCTTAGTCGACTTTTACGACACCCATGGGAGGAGATGGGGTGGTGGCATACAACATACATTCAACATACTGAAAGAATATTAAAAAGAAAGTTGAAGTACGACAAAATGGCGTCTTTTAGTGTACACGGTAGTGGTTTAGGTTATAATAATAGTATTTTTATTGTGTTGTGCGTGTTTACATCAGTAAGTGGATAAGTATGGATTTATAAGTATTCGTAGCATCTTTTAGTCATTTATGTGAAATGTTACCAACATATGTATTTTTTGACCACGGACTAGAAAAAAAAGATGACTCCGCGCCACTCATATCGAAAGTGAAGTACGGAATCGAACGTGTGTGCGTGATTTGAGGGATACCAGATGGAATGAAATTTTCCCAAGTTTTTTTAATAACAACGGTAATATTACATGTAGTAGTAATACTTTCATCAAAGATAAGATAAAAAACGGAAATACTATTTCTGTTGATTGAATTTTGCTTTCTCTGTATGAAAAGAGGCCTTTGGTTAGGATTGGGACAGTGACAGGCTGATATGATATTTTATATTTATAAAGAACTAGTGTCCGACGGTACGACGACGACACGATTTTCAGCCGAGAGAACCACTCGGCATAACTCGACTGAGCTCGACTGAACTAGACTGAACTCAACTGAGCTCGACTGAACTAGACTGAATTTAGTCGAGTTATGTCTAGTTCAGTCTAGTTTGTGGCGCGACTACGAAAGCCCGAACAAAGAGGAGACGAAGATTGTAGGAAACACTCTATACTTGTATTCGCAGACTAAATCCTATTTATAAATATGTTTGTCTCTTTTAGGTTTCACCAATTTCTCAAATCACAACGGTACTTTCGCATTAATAAAAACATATTACCCATTTTTCCGGGAAAATTATCCATTTATTTTCTAACAACACAGGCACGTGTAGTTGAGGTTTTGTGTTCCAAAGAGTAACGATAAATTCAATCTCAAAAATATTAAAAATGGTATATATCCTTGACACTTTTTTGGGATATAGAGTTAATTTTACACTATTTTACGACACAAGACTGCATTATTGGTTTTTTGTTTCAATTAACTTAAATAGTAACTACACGGCCGCTGTCGTGCCGCGTAATGGCGGTCGAATGGCATACTATGATGCAGGTGTGTGCGTAAGGCACGTGTGTACAAGCGAATCGGCATCCTTTGGGTGCTTCACTTTCGATATGAGTGGCGCGGAGTCATCTTTTTTTTCTAGTCCGTGTTTCTGACCCAACAAATAATAAGTAATTATCGCGTTCGTCAAATTCACCGTGGTCAATGTGTCTATTGTTTTACATCAATTGTGGCATATACGTTTTATGGCTAGCGATTAGTCGACGAAGAGTATATATACTATCCTAGTAACATTTTTATTGGAATCTCTTTATTATAACAGTGATAATCATTTTACAAAATAATGCATTGATTGGACTGCGTAAATATATGAGAAATGCACCACGCAGAGCTTGAAAATTATTTATATATGGTTCGAAATCGAATGTAGGACTCTTAAAAAACTCTGAATTCATTTATAAGTGTTTATTGCAATTTAGTGGATATTTGTTTGCATGAAACAATAACAAATAACCGGCTAATAGACTAGAATGTCCCCATTATTCAAGAACCCAAAACTTTTTATCTAATGTGAATAGAAGCAATAAAATTTGAACTCTTTTTTATGAGCCGTGTAATATGATGCGCACACGTGACAGAACCCAAAGGGGATTGACAGAAGTGGCATAAACAAAAAATACGGGCAAAACCGGTTAATGTCGATAAATCACGTTATTCGATACGTTATTTTCAAGATGGCGGTTGAAGCTGCTAGATTGTATTATTTGATGGGTGTCTCAACAACTTTTTCATTTGTCCACTTCATAGTCACAGAATGATTAATATTAATTGCCAGCCATAGTTATCATCGATCAAAAGTTGCTTCGGGTGGGACAAAAAAACGTACAATCCTATCACACTCTCGTTGCATACTGACAAACGCAGGTGTGGTGGCCACTAGGCGCATTAAATAACGCGCAAAAACTCTTTGATGTGCCAAAAAAGACCGCCACCCGAGCTATCGTCTTACGTCTAACGGCATTGTTCATGCCATTACAAAATTAGTGCATTAAGTCCTGGCTACACCTATGTCTAGTGTCTAATAACGCGATAATTATTGGCGTTAAACGTTAGTGTGGCCCCAGCATTCCAGCATAAATGTGCAGTTTTATAGGTACATACAGCGAGACTGAATTTTGCGCGCCATTTAATATGGACGTAACATAATCTATGGTATAATATCATTGTTTGGACGTAATTCTTTGGAATAGCCTATTTATTTATATTGGACAAAGATTACAAAACCCCTTAAATGCTTTTTTGGTTAATGACAATTACGCAATAAATGAAGTTACTACTGCACGTTTCCTTGGCTTAATTATAGATAGTAAATTAAATTGGAAAGAACACATTAACGTACTATGTAAAAGGATCAGCAGTCTGTCATATGCTTTGTGTAAACTTACTCAAACCATTAACATTGATGCACTTCTTTCAGCATACTATGGTCTTATTGAATCTGTCCTCAGATATGGCGTAATTTTTTGGGGCAATTCAACAAATAAAGATATGGCATTTAAAATGCAAAAGCGATGCATACGCGCTTTGTTTGGTATCCAGAGTACTGTAAGTTGTAAGTCACTATTTACTTAGTACAAAATTCTCACACTTCCGTCACTTCATATATTAGAAATATCTCTTTTTGTTAGAAGCAACCCTCATTTTTTTCCTCGCCTGTCGGATAAAGTAAGACGTAATCGCCGCGACAACAGTAGACTTTGTGTACACCCAGCTAAAACACCTCTGCTGCATAAAAGTGTAGTTTGCAAGGCTCCATCAATTTATAACAAAATTCCAAATTTCGTTAAACAATTGAATAAAGACCTATTTAAGCAAACATTGAAAACTATTTTGACTAAAAAAAGTTATTGTAATGTTGACGATTTCCTGAACGATAAAACTCTATACCTATAAATTTTTGTTCTATTAATTAATTATTTTGTTAGGAGATACTAAATATATTTGTTTCCTCAATGATAAAACTCTATGAATGAATTTTTTTGTCTATTGATTATTTATATTGTTATTAAATTTGTTTCTACTTTAATCTATTTTTCATATTTGAACACCAGAAATGGTCAAACATGTTGATCTACACTATTATTTTACACCTATAATAAGCATCTCAACCATGTATATTATGTACACATGTTTTAGCAAATAAATTTATCTTTATCTTTATCTTTATACGAAATTGTATAACAGCAAGTTTCATCACCAACTTGTCAAACGCACCATGTCTATAGTTTTTTTACTATTTTCAATTGTCTACGATTTTCAATGGATAATCGATTTTTCAATCACTGTTCTAATGATGCGCTCCGTGAATTAAAATAAATAAAAGATAAATATGGGTGCATCACTATTGCTATGTTTAAAAAAACCGTGCATCCAGGAAACAGTAGTTTTTTTTTATGGCAATTAACATTTTGCCAGTGTCAAGTTAAACCAAATAACAGCAATTACCAGTAACTAGGTGTAGGTACACAAAGAGTAGAACAAATATTAAAGGGCGGGACAACCCATAAGAGTAAAATGGCGGGAGTTCAAAAAGTTAGACTGAATAATTTGAATGTGAACATCAAGAACGCTTTGATTATTGGTATTATCATTGCAAAAAATAGTCCTCGTACAGTAGGTTCAAAGAAAAAGAATACTGATTCCAGAGGAGTTACATCTTTTACTGTAAGAGATTCTGATGTAGACACAATCAATGTTGATGTTTGGGGTTCCGAATACTTTATACTTACTTTTTATGAAAGATTTTTAGTAGGAGATGTCGGTAATGTTATATAATTATTAATTTAATTAACTTTACTACTATAATAATAATTATTTTGTTTAATAAAAATAATTTTACAGTTGAAATTACGTCTCCAAAGATTTGCGTTAAGACTGGTGATAACGAAACATACCGGCCCCATGTGAGTTACATTTAATTGTTATTTCGTAATTAATTTAAATAAATTATCACGCTGTGCGTTGATATTAGAAGTGGATTTATGACGTTTTCTATCAATTATAAGGTGTCTTCTCCGTTTTACCTATCCCTGAACGAAGGAATGTCAGACGTTAGCATTCACAGCGGGGACACCTTTAGTATGTATTTGCCGCTTCTCCACATACCTACGAAACAATCCTCTGGATATTATGGACTCGCCGAAGTACTGAAGCTGCCAGGTATATTATTCATATTTATGGTATTTGAAAATAATTTCAAGCCCTAGAGGGTAGGCAAAGAGGTAGCTACCTACTGGTTCTACAATGAGATTTCACCGTTGTTGATATTTGTGTAACTGCTTAGTAATACACAGCTTATTGCCATAAACGCACACCATTCCAAACCATAAGAGCTGGCAACGTTTTCGAGAGAGAATTTCAGGTAGGCATGTTTTTAGATATGCTATCTCTCTCACTCTCCCGGTGGTCATACGGGCTATCTGGCTGGCGGTAGATGTGCGTTCATCAGTGCGCATCGTACCTGTACAGGGTAAAATATAAACATTTCTCATCATTTTAACAAAGTTTCTTTACTTGTTACTATTTTAATTGAACTTTTTGCAACATGCGTCTATTATTGCAAGATATTTTTATTGTTCTTTAAACTGTGACAGACGCTAATTTTGAATAAAAATCTTTTTTGCCCTGTGGTGCCGGCTCAGAATGCCACCACCCCATTTCATCCCGTGGGTGTCGTAAAAGTCGACTAAGGGATTAACAGGAGGAGGGGCAGCAGCGTCCTTCGAGTACATTAACAACTCAACTGCGGTCGCCAACCCGTCTGCCAAGCGTGGCGATTATGGTAAGACCCCCCAGTGAGCACACAACACACCCATATCGGTCATTGTGGTGATCTTTGGGGGAGGCCTGTGTCCACCAGTTATCATTTGGCCGAAATGATGAATGGTGTACAAAATTAAGATAATGATCAAAATAAAAAAGTATGGAAATAAACAAAAATTTGGTAGGTTACGTGAAAATTAAGGTTAGATTTTTTAATCCATAATTGTATCACTAAAAACGGAGGCATCATCTTCATCACTGCTGTAATAAAAATAAATAATTTGACTTTGATTTTGAAAACAGCTATTTTCAAAATCAAAGTCAAAGTATTTATTTTTATATGAATTTTAATACTTGCACGGTTCCAAGTCATAGGTCCTCTTTTTTTTTATTGTTGTCCAGTGGAAGTTCTACATGGAACTTCCTTCACCCCGTGGAAGGGCGAAGGGATATGCTGGACTCCTACCGGCTAAAACCACTGGAGCGGTCATCTTCGGCACCGAAGGGGGGCTCCATGTCCTTGTAAGATCACACTAAAGCCGCCCATTGATGCCACGCCTTTAGGCACATCTCGGAGGGGATGACGGCGGTCACTCCCTCTAGCGGATGGCAGGCGGCTGTAAAAGGCCACCCCCCAGGCACTTCTCAGGGAGGATTGTAAAGGGTCCCCCCAAGTATCGCTGTGCACTGTGCACACACGGCGGCACGTGTCCAAGTGCGCGCCACCGTCTTCCCGGGGATCGCTCGGTATGAGCACGCAGACTCCCCAATCTGCGCGCCCGTAACTCCCAAGGGGGACCATGAACTGACGACAATTGTTATCGTTTTGTAATTAGTTATTTTCTGTACCTAATAGAATGAAATCTTTTATAACCTTTCGGCAAATAAATTTATTAGTATTTTATCTTAATTTTTTAACTTTAATAAGAATGTAATAATGTTGGCAAATAATGGTGGTAATTGCTCCCCAACAAACCAGATAAAATCATATTTACCGTCGTTTATGTTCCAGCCGGAAGCTTGAGGTGATAGAGAAGATGATGATGATTATCAAGATGCCTCCGTTTATTGTGATACAATTATGGATTAAAAAATCTAACCTTAATTTTCACGTAACCTACCAAATTTTTGTTTATTTTCATACTTGAGGTTGATCAATATCTTAATTCTGTACAACAATAAATTATTATTTTGATATCGTACGGTGGAGACCGCACACCAGAAAACGCAGCGTGGAACGACCTCACTGGGACACACTGGGAGTCGTTGGATGAGAGCGGCATGTGACCGCTCGTTGTGGAAATCTAAGGGGGAGGCCTTTCTTCAGCGGTGGACATCCTGTGGCTGATAAGATGATTAATCCACAAATAAATTCAATGGTTTTTAGTCCTTTCTCTGAAATTAATTTGATAACTATTTCTAGACCAAGCAAAATTATCCCACATCACTTTTCACTTTTGGATCGGTCTGGCTGAAGTTTAACAATTGAATTGTTGTTTGGCAAATTAATTTTGGGTTTTTAGATACTGAAATTACATCATACAAAAATTTCAGCCATACTAAAATAGAACAAAAAAAATAATTTTTAATTCATAATTAGCGTGTGGAACAGTATAAACAACAATACACTATCTGGCTATAATAGATTCATGTTGCAAAAAGGACAATTAAAATAGTAATAAGAAAAGAAACCTTCTTAAAATGATTTGAAAAATTGCTATTTACCTGTACAGGTACGATGCGCACTGATGAACGCAACCTCTACCACCAGCCAGATAGCCCGTATGACGACCGGGATAGTGAGAGAGATAGCATATTTAAAAACTGGCCTACCTGAAATTCTTGTTTTCCCGACGTTGCTAGCTCTCGTACCAGCCACATGTGTATTTACAAAAAAATATTTTGTGTCGTGCAATAAAATAGGCCGCCATCTCCAATCATAGGTCATCATCATCACCATCATATCAGCCACAAGACGTCCACTGCTGAACAAAAGCCTCCCCTTAGATTTCCACAACGAGCGGTTACATGCCGCCCTCATCCAACGACTCCCAGCCACCAGGTCGTCTGTGCTCCTCGTTGGAGGTCGTCCCACGCTGCGTTTTCCGGTGCGCGGTCTCTACTGTAGAACTTTTTGCCCCAACGGCATCAGTTCTACGAGCTATGTGCCCCGCCCATTGCCATTTCAGTTTACTAATCCTTTCAGCTATGTCGACCACTTTAGTTCTTCTACGGATCCCCTCATTTCTGATCGATCTCGTAGAGAAATACCAAGCTTGGCTCTCTCCATTCTCGCTGAGTGACCTTGAGCTTTCTTATGAGGCCCATCGTGAGTGACCACGTCTCTGTACCATATATCATCACTGGTAACACACACTGGTTAAAGACTTTCGTCCGACCTCTTTCTCGAAGGTGGACCTGCCAAACTGGACAGTTTGTACTAGGGTACTCGTCAACAACTTTTAGAACAGAACTCCCAATGGACATTGGGATAGGCACGAAATGTGCATTCGTTATGACTTTCATCTTACCCATGTTCATTTTATGGCCCACCTGAGTGTTTCTTACTCTATTGAGATCAACGAGCATTGTGCTGAGCTCTTGCAGTGATTCTGCCATTACTACGATGTCATCGGCAAATCGAAAGTGAGTGATATACTAGCCATTGAAGTCAATGCCAAATCCTTTCCACTCTAGTAGCCTGAAGGCATCCTCCATTGCAGCGGTGAACAGTTTCGGGGAAATGACGTCCTTCTGTTTCACACCTCTCCGCAATGGAATTGCCCCCGTGCTCTGTTCATGTACTCGGACTGACATGGTGGCGTTTCTGTATAAGCACTTCCATACTTCGATGTACCGATAGTCAACGTGGCACCGCTGCAAAGACTGCAGCACTGCCCAGGTTTCGATCGAATCAAAGGCTTTCTCATAGTCCACAAACCGGCAGACACCAAGTGGCAGATTATACTCCTCGGTCTTCTGTATAACCTGCCGCAGCGTATGTATGTGGTCTATGGTACTAAAACCTTTTTGGAAACCGGCTTGTTCGGTAGGCTGGAAGTCATCAAACCGGCGCTCGAAATAAACATGGCTCAGAAGTGAGATGGGTCTATAATTTTTCAAAAGGGTGTTCCTTTCTTGATCCTTTTTGAAGAAGAGCACCACCTCACCTCTATTCCATGCTTCAGGCGTTGTGCCCTCGAGTAAGACGGAATTGAATCTTCTGAAGGACTTTAAGTACCGGTGTGCCACCCGCTTTCAGAAGCTCTGTCGTAATTCCGTCCCGGCTGTCCGTACAGGCTGATGTCCGAGATATCCTCAGCATAGTGTCGGGTTAGTTTGTCTCGCGGGTCTTTGTCAGAACCATAAGTACCTATCTTGAAAAGAGACTAAGGGATTTTCTTAAGACGAGCAGCAGCGTCCTCCTATGGGCTAACGCAACGTATTGCGTGTCCTCGCTGATCCTGCCAAGCGTGGTGTTTATAGCAATATATTAGGTACGATAATATTTATTCGCGCTAAAATATAGCGCTCTTTGGAAAGCCAATATTCGATATTCAGCAATTAATAATATTATTACCTCTCACTACGGGTGTAGTTAAGCCAACTAATAGGATCGTGTCACGTGGATGCATAATAGCGCCCTCCGATCTAATTCTCTATCAGTTGCAGAATCTGCACTAAGCTCGCACTCGCAGTGGCTCTGTTTAGAAACTTTCTACCAGTAGTGAAGGAACCTTACAATTTTTCACTTTTTATTCGAATGGACTCCATAGGCACTTTTAACATCCCCCCGAGATGTGCGTGGGGTGTAGCCTCTTTATAGTCGCCTCCTCTCCGGTAGAGTGGGTGATATCTCCACATTACACGATCTCGAGTGTTGTTCCATTATATTAACGCGCGTGTTCAGATCTTTGACTGTTACCTTGAGCACTTCATTTTCTTTTCGAATGTCGTCTAACACGCAAAATTTTGTTTTAATTTCAGCTCTGATTTCTTCATATTGTTTGTTCATGAACGTTATTGAATCATGAACACCACTTATTTCGTCTTTTATGGCTTTTAGTTCCTTGTTAATAAAATTAGCAATAGTATCATTCAAATGTTTCAAAAGCTCTTTCATTTCGCTTTTTACTATTTCTCGTACTATGCTCTCAGTAACAGGGCTACTTGCCGTAACACGCTCACAGTTAATCTCGCTGTCCCTGCATACGGTGAGAGGTGTTTTTTTACGTTGGGTGATGTTACTCTCATCCGTTTGCATAGTGTCCATAGTGCGGATACGCACCGGAGTGTCGTCAGCGTTCCGTTTTTTGGGTAAACAAGAGGGACACACCCAGGAAGACAGTTCATATCCAATCAATCAATCCAATATATATATATATATATTGGATTTCATGGGTTTAATTTTTTTGCACGGAACCCTAATTATTTATTTATTATACTCTTTATTGTACACCAATCGTTAAATGTAATAAAAACACACAACAAACACATACGAGCGGCCTGAACCGTAAAGGAGTTATCAATAAATTTTGTGGAATGCATTGGCATTTTAAGTTTTCGGTCTTCTGATGATCATAGAAATTTTGTATGAGTGTCACCGATGAACTCAAAGTGTTTTTTAAAGTAACAGGGAGTGGAAGGAATGAATGTAAAGTTACGAAAGAATATGAGTATTTCGACGAAGGCGAATTGGTAACCATTTGAGCTTAGTGCGGAATTCTGAGACATGATCATATTTTCTTAAACCAAATATAAATCGTATACAAACATTTTGGAGTCGCTCAAATCTTTCAAGTTGTTCCTCTGTAAGGTCAAGTTAGCTGGCATCAGCATAATCGAGGATAGGAAGGAGAAGGGATTGTGCAAGCGCAATTTTTGTGGTAGTAGAAAGAAAGTTGCGTAATCTTCTCAAGCTGCTTACTGAAGCAAATATCTTACGACTTACTTCTTGTAGATGAGCAGTCCAGGATAAATTCCTATCAATGACCAAACCCAAGTTCTATCTTATCTACTTTATCGCTAAAAGGAACTGAAGTTAAGTTAGTAACTATTTTCCTAAAATAAAAATAGCCTAAGTTATTCCTTATAACATCAGCTATCTTCCAGTGAAAGTCCCGTCAAAATCGCTCCAGCCGTTTCGGAGATTACCCGGAACAAACAGACAGACCGGCAGACAGACAGACAAAAAATTTAAAAATTGTTTTTTTTGCTGTAGGTATTTGCCGTATATACCGTACCTGTATATACCGTATATGCTTTCATATGCATTAAGTAAAAATCTGTTATTTTGTCATTACAAACAGACACTTGATGTGAAGCCGCAGGCATCAAAGTCGTTTTGACACCACGAAAGTTATAATTACAGTAGTAGAATCGCGCATCGCTTTCATATACTTTTAATTACTACTACTCAAGTCATCACTCTATTCAGCCGAAGATCAGTGAACCGTCTCAATGTGCCGCTGCAAACTTTTTTCTGATTTCAGTCCATTTCAGTTGATTTCATACCAGCAACTACAAGATTGTTTGTTGATGTTGATTGTTGGACCTTATATTGTAATAATTTTACAGTTAATATTCGTTTGAGAAATTTTACAGCTTGGGCCGGTAAAATTTGGCGTTCAAAGACAACAATAAATAGTAAACTAGACGCCGCCAACATTATTATTTTATTTTATTATTTCGGCCGAATGAAGTCCACTGCTGGACACAGGCCTCCCCCAAAGATCACCACAACGACCAATATGGGTGTGTTGTGTGCTCATTGGGGGGTCTTGCCATAATCGCCACGCTTGGCAGACGGATTGGCGATCGCAGTTGAGTTGTTAATGTACTCGAAGGACGCTGCTGCCCATCCTCTGGTTAATCCCTTAGTCGACTTTTACGACACCCACGGGATGAAATGGGGTGGTGGCATACAACATACATTCAACATACTGAAAGAATATTAAAAAGAAAGTTGAAGTACGACAAAATGGCGTCTTTTAGTGTACACGGTAGTGGTTTAGGTTATAATAATAGTATTTTTGTTGTGTTGTGCGTGTTTACATCAGTAAGTGGATAAGTATGGATTTATAAGTATTCGTAGCATCTTTTAGTCATTTATCTGAAATGTTACCAACATATTTATTTTTTGACCACGGACTAGAAAAAAAAGATGACTCCGCGCCACTCATATCGAAAGTGAAGTACGGTATCGAACGTGTGTGCGAGATTTGAGGGATACCAGATGGAATGAAATTTTCCCAAGTTTTTTTAATAACAACGGTAATATTACATGTAGTAGTAATACTTTCATCAAAGATAAGATAAAAAACGGAAATACTATTTCTGTTGATTGAATTTTGCTTTCTCTGTATGAAAAGAGGCCTTTGGTTAGGATTGGGACAGTGACAGGCTGATATGATATTTTATATTTATAAAGAACTAGTGTCCGACGGTACGACGACGACACGATTTTCAGCCGAGAGAACCACTCGGCATAACTCGACTGAGCTCGACTGAACTAGACTGAACTCAACTGAGCTCGACTGAACTAGACTGAATTTAGTCGAGTTATGTCTAGTTCAGTCTAGTTTGTGGCGCGACTACGAAAGCCCGAACAAAGAGGAGACGAAGATTGTAGGAAACACTCTATACTTGTATTCGCAGACTAAATCCTATTTATAAATATGTTTGTCTCTTTTAGGTTTCACCAATTTCTCAAATCACAACGGTACTTTCGCATTAATAAAAACATATTACCCATTTTTCCGGGAAAATTATCCATTTATTTTCTAACAACACAGGCACGTGTAGTTGAGGTTTTGTGTTCCAAAGAGTAACGATAAATTAAATCTCAAAAATATTAAAAATGGTATATATCCTTGACACTTTTTTGGGATATAGAGTTAATTTTACACTATTTTACGACACAAGACTGCATTATTGGTTTTTTGTTTCAATTAACTTAAATAGTAACTACACGGCCGCTGTCGTGCCGCGTAATGGTGGTCGAATGGCATACTATGATGCAGGTGTGTGCGTAAGGCACGTGTGTACAAGCGAATCGGCATACTTAGGGTGCTTCACTTTCGATATGAGTGGCGCGGAGTCATCTTTTTTTTCTAGTCCGTGTTTCTGACCCAACAAATAATAAGTAATTATCGCGTTCGTCAAATTCACCGTGGTCAATGTGTCCATTGTTTTACATCAATTGTGGCATATACGTTTTATGGCTAGCGATTAGTCGACGAAGAGTATATATACTATCCTAGTAACATTTTTATTGGAATCTCTTTATTATAACAGTGATAATCATTTTACAAAATAATGCATTGATTGGACTGCGTAAATATATGAGAAATGCACCACGCAGAGCTTGAAAATTATTTATATATGGTTCGAAATCGAATGTAGGACTCTTAAAAAACTCTGAATTCATTTATAAGTGTTTATTGCAATTTAGTGGATATTTGTTTGCATGAAACAATAACAAATAACCGGCTAATAGACTAGAATGTCCCCATTATTCAAGAACCCAAAACTTTTTATCTAATGTGAATAGAAGCAATAAAATTTGAACTCTTTTTTATGAGCCGTGTAATATGATGCGCACACGTGACAGAACCCAAAGGGGATTGACAGAAGTGGCATAAACAAAAAATACGGGCAAAACCGGTTAATGTCGATAAATCACGTTATTCGATACGTTATTTTCAAGATGGCGGTTGAAGCTGCTAGATTGTATTATTTGATGGGTGTCTCAACAACTTTTTCATTTGTCCACTTCATAGTCACAGAATGATTAATATTAATTGCCAGCCATAGTTATCATCGATCAAAAGTTGCTTCGGGTGGGACAAAAAAACGTACAATCCTATCACACTCTCGTTGCATACTGACAAACGCAGGTGTGGTGGCCACTAGGCGCATTAAATAACGCGCAAAAACTCTTTGATGTGCCAAAAAAGACCGCCACCCGAGCTATCGTCTTACGTCTAACGGCATTGTTCATGCCATTACAAAATTAGTGCATTAAGTCCTGGCTACACCTATGTCTAGTGTCTAATAACGCGATAATTATTGGCGTTAAACGTTAGTGTGGCCCCAGCATTCCAGCATAAATGTGCAGTTTTATAGGTACATACAGCGAGACTGAATTTTGCGCGCCATTTAATATGGACGTAACATAATCTATGGTATAATATCATTGTTTGGACGTAATTCTTTGGACTAGCCTATTTATTTATATTGGACAAAGATTACAAAACCCCTTAAATGCTTTTTTGGATAATGACAATTACGCAATAAATGAAGTTACTACTGCACGTTTCCTTGGCTTAATTATAGATAGTAAATTAAATTGGAAAGAACACATTAACGTACTATGTAAAAGGATCAGCAGTCTGTCATATGCTTTGTGTAAACTTACTCAAACAATTAACATTGATGCACTTCTTTCAGCATACTATGGTCTTATTGAATCTGTCCTCAGATATGGCGTAATTTTTTGGGGCAATTCAACAAATAAAGATATGGCATTTAAAATGCAAAAGCGATGCATACGCGCTTTGTTTGGTATCCAGAGTACTGTAAGTTGTAAGTCACTATTTACTTAGTACAAAATTCTCACACTTCCGTCACTTCATATATTAGAAATATCTCTTTTTGTTAGAAGCAACCCTCATTTTTTTCCTCGCCTGTCGGATAAAGTAAGACGTAATCGCCGCGACAACAGTAGACTTTGTGTTTTCATTCATTCATTCATTCATATCAGCCACAGGACGTCCACTGCTGAACAAAGGCCTCCCCCTTAGATTTCCACAACGAGCGGTCACATGCCGCTCTCATCCAACGACTCCCAGCGACCTTCACCAGATCGTCTGTCCACCTCGTTGGAGGTCGTCCCACGCTGCGTTTTCCGGTGCGCGGTCTCCATTCGAGAACCTTTGTGCCCCAACGGCCATCAGTTCTACGAGCAATGTGCCCTGCCCATTGCCACTTCAGTTTACTAATCCTTTCAGCTATGTCGACAACTTTAGTTCTTCTACGGATCTCCTCATTTCTGATTCGATCTCGTAGAGAAATACCAAGCATAGCTCTCTCCATAGCTCGCTGAGTGACCTTGAGCTTTCTTATGAGGCCCATTGTGAGTGACCACGTCTCTGTTCCATATGTCATCACTGGTAACACACACTGGTTAAAGACTTGCGTCTTGAGGCATTGCGGTATTGTTGACGAAAAGACGTTGCGAAGTTTCCCGAACGCTGCCCAGCCGAGTCGGATTCGACGATTGACCTCTTTCTCGAAGTTGGACCTACCTAACTGGACAGTTTGTCCTAGGTAGACATACTCGTCAACAACTTCGAGAACAGAGCTCCCAACGGATATTGGGGTGGGCACGACATGGACATTTGACATGACTTTTGTCTTGCCCATGTTCATTTTAAGGCCCACCTGTTGGGAAACTCTGTTGAGATCATCGAGCATTGTGCTGAGCTCTTGCAGCGATTCTGCCATGACTACGATGTCATCGGCAAATCGAAGGTGAGTGATATACTCGCCATTGATGTTAATGCCGAATCCTTTCCACTCCAGTAGCTTGAAGGCATCCTCCATTGCAGCGGTGAACAGTTTCGGGGAAATGACGTCCCCCTGTCTCACACCTCTCTGCAATGGAATTGCCCCCGTGCTCTGTTCATGTACTCGGACCGACATGGTGGCGTTTCTGTATAAGCACTTCAACACTTCAATGTACCGATAGTCAATCTGGCACCGCTGCAGAGATTGCAGCACTGCCCAGGTTTCGATCGAATCGAAGGCTTTCTCATAGTCCACAAACGCCAAGCATAGTGGCAGATTATACTCCTCGGTCTTCTGTATAACCTGCCGCAGCGTATGGATGTGGTCTATGGTACTGAAACCTTTTCGGAAACCGGCTTGTTCGGGAGGCTGGAAGTCATCAAACCTGCGCTCGAGACGATTCGTGATGACCCTTGAAAACAGCTTATAAACATGGCTCAGAAGTGAGATGGGTCTATAATTCTTCAATAGGGTGTTATCACCCTTTTTGAAGAAGACCACCACCTCACCTCTGTTCCACGCTTCCGGCGTTGTGCCCTCGAGTAAGACGGAATTGAATAGCTTCTGAAGGACTTTAAGTACCGGTGTTCCACCCGCTTTCAGAAGCTCTGTCGTAATTCCGTCTCCACCCGGCGCCTTGTTATTTTTAAGCTGTTTCAAGGCCATCCTAATCTCGTACAGGCTGATGTCCGGGATATCCTCGGTATAGTGTCGGGTTAGTTTGGCTCGCGGGTCTTTGTCAGAGCCAATGGTAGGTATAGTAACCGAGGTGTATAACTGCCGGTAGAAGTTCTCAATCTCTCTCAAAACCTCTGGCTTAGTCGACGCTACACTGCCGTCCTCGGTCTTCAGCTTCATAATACGACTTTGCCCAATAGACTTGTCTCTTGCGAACACTTTGGAGCCTTGATTCCGCTCAATCGCCTCTTTAACACCGTTAGTGTTAAAGGTGCGGATATCGTGCCGCAAGGACTTCCATATCCGTCTATTGAGCAGTCGGTATGCTTCAGCATCATCGGAAGACTGCAGCGTCATGGCGCGTCTTTCTGCCATAAGGTCGAGAGTGTGATCGGAGAACTTTTTTGGTCTAACTTTACGGTGGGCTTTAAAGAACTTAGACCCAACCGTTTGGACAGTTTCTACAAACCTACCATTTAAATCGTCCACAGATACGCAATGTTCCAGGCACTCGAAGCGGTTTTGGAGTTCGAGTTGAAAGCTCTCGGGGTTTTCGATATGAGCACTAGAGGGCCGGAGCGTAGACCTCATCAGACGAGACCTCTCAACTTTGAGATTAATATTCAATGTGCCTCTTACCATTCGGTGATCACTACCGGTTTTCACCCTGTGGATCACAGAGACATCATTGAATATTTGTCTTTTATTGGTCATGATGAAGTCAATCTCATTCCTCGTGGAACCATCGGGACTCATCCAGGTCCACTTCCTGTGAGGCGGCTTTTGGAAAAAGGAGTTCATCATAAAGAGTCCCTCCTTTTCCAAAAAGTCAGCCAGCCTCTGTCCCCTGGGGTTCCGTTGCCCATATCCAAATTGCCCCACTCTCAACTCACCATCGCATCGAGTGCCCAGTTTTGCGTTGAAGTCCCCCATCACAACAGTGAAATGTGTCTTCGAGGTATGTATGGCCCTACTTACGTCCTCATACATACTCTCTACTTCATCATCTGGGTGTGTCGAGGTCGGTGCGTAGACCTGTATGACCTTCAACGAATATCTCTTGGATATTCTGAGTATAAGGTACGCTACCCTGCTCGACACACTTTCGATGGCCACTATACTGTTAATGAGGGACCTGCGGACGAGAAACCCGACACCACCTTGAGACAGATGTTCGCCTTCCCGGTAGTAGAATAAGTTGCCGGATTTCAGGGTTATCGTGTCCTCCCCCTCTCTTCGGACTTCTGATAGACCCATGATATCCCAGTGCAACTTATCTATTTCTTCTTCCAGCTCAACAATCTTTTCGTCTGCCCTCAGTGTGCGTGTGTTATATGTCACCAGGGCCAGTTTTCGGTTTGGGTGGTAGCCGGATCCCATCCGGAGATTCTTAGCACCCCCTGCCCCGCCGTTTCCGTGGCCGCTACCATGACCAGGAATGGCGGGGCTGCCGGGAACTGGGGGCCGGTGCTTATGTTGTGTTGTAATTTTGGGGGGAATTTGCCGATACTCACCACGCTTGGCAAGCGGGTTGGTGAGCGCAGAGTTGCTACTGCTCAGCAAAAGGGACGCTGCTGCCCATCCCTCTGGTTAAGAGTCCCTTAGTCGACTTTTACGACCTCCACGGGAGGAGATGGAGTGGTGCTATATTCTTAATCCGGACACCACACGGAAGCCGGACACCACACGGAAGACTTTGTGTACACCCAGCTAAAACACCTCTGCTGCATAAAAGTGTAGTTTGCAAGGCTCCATCAATTTATAACAAAATTCCAAATTTCGTTAAACAATTGAATAAAGACCTATTTAAGCAAACATTGAAAACTATTTTGACTAAAAAAAGTTATTGTAATGTTGACGATTTCCTGAACGATAAAACTCTATACCTATAAATTTTTGTTCTATTAATTAATTATTTTGTTAGGAGATACTAAATATATTTGTTTCCTCAATGATAAAACTCTATGAATGAATTTTTTTGTCTATTGATTATTTATATTGTTATTAAATTTGTTTCTACTTTAATCTATTTTTCATATTTGAACACCAGAAATGGTCAAACATGTTGATCTACACTATTATTTTACACCTATAATAAGCATCTCAACCATGTATATTATGTACACATGTTTTAGCAAATAAATTTATCTTTATCTTTATCTTTATACGAAATTGTATAACAGCAAGTTTCATCACCAACTTGTCAAACGCACCATGTCTATAGTTTTTTTACTATTTTCAATTGTCTACGATTTTCAATGGATAATCGATTTTTCAATCACTGTTCTAATGATGCGCTCCGTGAATTAAAATAAATAAAAGATAAATATGGGTGCATCACTATTGCTATGTTTAAAAAAACCGTGCATCCAGGAAACAGTAGTTTTTTTTTATGGCAATTAACATTTTGCCAGTGTCAAGTTAAACCAAATAACAGCAATTACCAGTAACTAGGTGTAGGTACACAAAGAGTAGAACAAATATTAAAGGGCGGGACAACCCATAAGAGTAAAATGGCGGGAGTTCAAAAAGTTAGACTGAATAATTTGAATGTGAACATCAAGAACGCTTTGATTATTGGTATTATCATTGCAAAAAATAGTCCTCGTACAGTAGGTTCAAAGAAAAAGAATACTGATTCCAGAGGAGTTACATCTTTTACTGTAAGAGATTCTGATGTAGACACAATCAATGTTGATGTTTGGGGTTCCGAATACTTTATACTTACTTTTTATGAAAGATTTTTAGTAGGAGATGTCGGTAATGTTATATAATTATTAATTTAATTAACTTTACTACTATAATAATAATTATTTTGTTTAATAAAAATAATTTTACAGTTGAAATTACGTCTCCAAAGATTTGCGTTAAGACTGGTGATAACGAAACATACCGGCCCCATGTGAGTTACATTTAATTGTTATTTCGTAATTAATTTAAATAAATTATCACGCTGTGCGTTGATATTAGAAGTGGATTTATGACGTTTTCTATCAATTATAAGGTGTCTTCTCCGTTTTACCTATCCCTGAACGAAGGAATGTCAGACGTTAGCATTCACAGCGGGGACACCTTTAGTATGTATTTGCCGCTTCTCCACATACCTACGAAACAATCCTCTGGATATTATGGACTCGCCGAAGTACTGAAGCTGCCAGGTATATTATTCATATTTATGGTATTTGAAAATAATTTCAAGCCCTAGAGGGTAGGCAAAGAGGTAGCTACCTACTGGTTCTACAATGAGATTTCACCGTTGTTGATATTTGTGTAACTGCTTAGTAATACACAGCTTATTGCCATAAACGCACACCATTCCAAACCATAAGAGCTGGCAACGTTTTCGAGAGAGAATTTCAGGTAGGCATGTTTTTAGATATGCTATCTCTCTCACTCTCCCGGTGGTCATACGGGCTATCTGGCTGGCGGTAGATGTGCGTTCATCAGTGCGCATCGTACCTGTACAGGGTAAAATATAAACATTTCTCATCATTTTAACAAAGTTTCTTTACTTGTTACTATTTTAATTGAACTTTTTGCAACATGCGTCTATTATTGCAAGATATTTTTATTGTTCTTTAAACTGTGACAGACGCTAATTTTGAATAAAAATCTTTTTTGCCCTGTGGTGCCGGCTCAGAATGCCACCACCCCATTTCATCCCGTGGGTGTCGTAAAAGTCGACTAAGGGATTAACAGGAGGAGGGGCAGCAGCGTCCTTCGAGTACATTAACAACTCAACTGCGGTCGCCAACCCGTCTGCCAAGCGTGGCGATTATGGTAAGACCCCCCAGTGAGCACACAACACACCCATATCGGTCATTGTGGTGATCTTTGGGGGAGGCCTGTGTCCACCAGTTATCATTTGGCCGAAATGATGAATGGTGTACAAAATTAAGATAATGATCAAAATAAAAAAGTATGGAAATAAACAAAAATTTGGTAGGTTACGTGAAAATTAAGGTTAGATTTTTTAATCTATAATTGTATCACTAAAAACGGAGGCATCATCTTCATCACTGCTGTAATAAAAATAAATAATTTGACTTTGATTTTGAAAACAGCTATTTTCAAAATCAAAGTCAAAGTATTTATTTTTATATGAATTTTAATACTTGCACGGTTCCAAGTCATAGGTCCTCTTTTTTTTTATTGTTGTCCAGTGGAAGTTCTACATGGAACTTCCTTCACCCCGTGGAAGGGCGAAGGGATATGCTGGACTCCTACCGGCTAAAACCACTGGAGCGGTCATCTTCGGCACCGAAGGGGGGCTCCATGTCCTTGTAAGATCACACTAAAGCCGCCCATTGATGCCACGCCTTTAGGCACATCTCGGAGGGGATGACGGCGGTCACTCCCTCTAGCGGATGGCAGGCGGCTGTAAAAGGCCACCCCCCAGGCACTTCTCAGGGAGGATTGTAAAGGGTCCCCCCAAGTATCGCTGTGCACTGTGCACACACGGCGGCACGTGTCCAAGTGCGCGCCACCGTCTTCCCGGGGATCGCTCGGTATGAGCACGCAGACTCCCCAATCTGCGCGCCCGTAACTCCCAAGGGGGACCATGAACTGACGACAATTGTTATCGTTTTGTAATTAGTTATTTTCTGTACCTAATAGAATGAAATCTTTTATAACCTTTCGGCAAATAAATTTATTAGTATTTTATCTTAATTTTTTAACTTTAATAAGAATGTAATAATGTTGGCAAATAATGGTGGTAATTGCTCCCCAACAAACCAGATAAAATCATATTTACCGTCGTTTATGTTCCAGCCGGAAGCTTGAGGTGATAGAGAAGATGATGATGATTATCAAGATGCCTCCGTTTATTGTGATACAATTATGGATTAAAAAATCTAACCTTAATTTTCACGTAACCTACCAAATTTTTGTTTATTTTCATACTTGAGGTTGATCAATATCTTAATTCTGTACAACAATAAATTATTATTTTGATATCGTACGGTGGAGACCGCACACCAGAAAACGCAGCGTGGAACGACCTCACTGGGACACACTGGGAGTCGTTGGATGAGAGCGGCATGTGACCGCTCGTTGTGGAAATCTAAGGGGGAGGCCTTTCTTCAGCGGTGGACATCCTGTGGCTGGTAAGATGATTAATCCACAAATAAATTCAATGGTTTTTAGTCCTTTCTCTGAAATTAATTTGATAACTATTTCTAGACCAAGCAAAATTATCCCACATCACTTTTCACTTTTGGATCGGTCTGGCTGAAGTTTAACAATTGAATTGTTGTTTGGCAAATTAATTTTGGGTTTTTAGATACTGAAATTACATCATACAAAAATTTCAGCCATACTAAAATAGAACAAAAAAAATAATTTTTAATTCATAATTAGCGTGTGGAACAGTATAAACAACAATACACTATCTGGCTATAATAGATTCATGTTGCAAAAAGGACAATTAAAATAGTAATAAGAAAAGAAACCTTCTTAAAATGATTTGAAAAATTGCTATTTACCTGTACAGGTACGATGCGCACTGATGAACGCAACCTCTACCACCAGCCAGATAGCCCGTATGACGACCGGGATAGTGAGAGAGATAGCATATTTAAAAACTGGCCTACCTGAAATTCTTGTTTTCCCGACGTTGCTAGCTCTCGTACCAGCCACATGTGTATTTACAAAAAAATATTTTGTGTCGTGCAATAAAATAGGCCGCCATCTCCAATCATAGGTCATCATCATCACCATCATATCAGCCACAAGACGTCCACTGCTGAACAAAAGCCTCCCCTTAGATTTCCACAACGAGCGGTTACATGCCGCCCTCATCCAACGACTCCCAGCCACCAGGTCGTCTGTGCTCCTCGTTGGAGGTCGTCCCACGCTGCGTTTTCCGGTGCGCGGTCTCTACTGTAGAACTTTTTGCCCCAACGGCATCAGTTCTACGAGCTATGTGCCCCGCCCATTGCCATTTCAGTTTACTAATCCTTTCAGCTATGTCGACCACTTTAGTTCTTCTACGGATCCCCTCATTCCTGATCGATCTCGTAGAGAAATACCAAGCTTGGCTCTCTCCATTCTCGCTGAGTGACCTTGAGCTTTCTTATGAGGCCCATCGTGAGTGACCACGTCTCTGTACCATATATCATCACTGGTAACACACACTGGTTAAAGACTTTCGTCCGACCTCTTTCTCGAAGGTGGACCTGCCAAACTGGACAGTTTGTACTAGGGTACTCGTCAACAACTTTGAGAACAGAACTCCCAATGGACATTGGGATAGGCACGAAATGTGCATTCGTTATGACTTTCATCTTACCCATGTTCATTTTATGGCCCACCTGAGTGTTTCTTACTCTATTGAGATCAACGAGCATTGTGCTGAGCTCTTGCAGTGATTCTGCCATTACTACGATGTCATCGGCAAATCGAAAGTGAGTGATATACTAGCCATTGAAGTCAATGCCAAATCCTTTCCACTCTAGTAGCCTGAAGGCATCCTCCATTGCAGCGGTGAACAGTTTCGGGGAAATGACGTCCTTCTGTTTCACACCTCTCCGCAATGGAATTGCCCCCGTGCTCTGTTCATGTACTCGGACTGACATGGTGGCGTTTCTGTATAAGCACTTCCATACTTCGATGTACCGATAGTCAACGTGGCACCGCTGCAAAGACTGCAGCACTGCCCAGGTTTCGATCGAATCAAAGGCTTTCTCATAGTCCACAAACCGGCAGACACCAAGTGGCAGATTATACTCCTCGGTCTTCTGTATAACCTGCCGCAGCGTATGTATGTGGTCTATGGTACTAAAACCTTTTTGGAAACCGGCTTGTTCGGTAGGCTGGAAGTCATCAAACCTGCGCTCGAAATAAACATGGCTCAGAAGTGAGATGGGTCTATAATTTTTCAAAAGGGTGTTCCTTTCTTGATCCTTTTTGAAGAAGAGCACCACCTCACCTCTATTCCATGCTTCAGGCGTTGTGCCCTCGAGTAAGACGGAATTGAATCTTCTGAAGGACTTTAAGTACCGGTGTGCCACCCGCTTTCAGAAGCTCTGTCGTAATTCCGTCCCGGCTGTCCGTACAGGCTGATGTCCGAGATATCCTCAGCATAGTGTCGGGTTAGTTTGTCTCGCGGGTCTTTGTCAGAACCATAAGTACCTATCTTGAAAAGAGACTAAGGGATTTTCTTAAGACGAGCAGCAGCGTCCTCCTATGGGCTAACGCAACGTATTGCGTGTCCTCGCTGATCCTGCCAAGCGTGGTGTTTATAGCAATATATTAGGTACGATAATATTTATTCGCGCTAAAATATAGCGCTCTTTGGAAAGCCAATATTCGATATTCAGCAATTAATCATATTATTACCTTTCACTACGGGTGTAGTTAAGCCAACTAATAGGATCGTGTCACGTGGATGCATAATAGCGCCCTCCGATCTAATTCTCTATCAGTTGCAGAATCTGCACTAAGCTCGCACTCGCAGTGGCTCTGTTTAGAAACTTTCTACCAGTAGTGAAGGAACCTTACAATTTTTCACTTTTTATTCGAATGGACTCCATAGGCACTTTTAACATCCCCCCGAGATGTGCGTGGGGTGTAGCCTCTTTATAGTCGCCTCCTCTCCGGTAGAGTGGGTGATCGCTTTACGGTCATTGTCTTCGAGATGTGCCTGAAGGCGTGGCACCAATAAACGGCTCTATGGCTAGAGATTTTCGAGTTCCTGGAGCTGCTCTTCGTTGCCGAAGAACCACTCTGGTGGTTTAAGCCGGTAGGAGTCCGGCATGCCCCTTAGCCCTTCCCTGGGGTGGAGGAAGTATGTAAATATTTCCACTTTTAACATTTTGAAACGTAGGTAATTTCCGCTATTTCTAATAATGCTTATCTTACAGACAAAAGTAACAATGTTTACGTTGATTTGCTGGTGGTTGTGAAGTCAGTAAAACCTGTGAAAGCTATAAAAACTAAAACAGGTAGGTAAAGTAACAAACGTACAGTAAGCGTTCAAAAGTGCAGTAGGTAGCACGCTAAGGATTGTATTGCTGTGGACATACGGTTCAGTTGCTACGTATGTAAGTGGTGTCTCAACACAGTACGCACATCACAGAGATCGCACACTGTCGTCACTACACGAAACGAATATTTCCGGCGCTTTTGTTAGACACACATCATACGCATGATTGTGTGATCATGGCCGGTTTATTCGATTGCTAGAACTGTCGGTAAACGGTCGTTCCAACGTGACTTGACAACAGTCCACTGTGAGGCACTTCCTGAAATAATTTTGCAACACTAATATAACCTAGGTGGTAATTTTGATAACTTTTTATATTGTTATTGCAATAAAGGGTTGAGAATAAAAAAAATAAAGATAATAACAAAACAAAAATATTTACTCGTTATAATTACCTACATACATAAATAAAATACTTTTAAACGGATTCTATCGCGTCGCAGGATGGTCATCCTGCGACCACGAACCCTGCAAAGTGTTCGAACGTCAGGAAAAACAAAAATCTAAAATATACGCGATAGAATCCGTTTAAAAGTGTTTATTATTATGTGTAATACTCGCGACAACCTAAGACATTATTATACATATATAAAGTTAACAAACAGAGTTTCTTGCAGCACGCCTTGTAGTGCCGGCTCAGAACACCACCACCCCATCTCCTCCCGTAGGTGTCGTAAAATTTGACTAAGGGATTAGCCGGAGGATGGGCAGCGGCATCCTTCGAGTACCTACATTAACAACTCAAGTGCGATCGCGAACCCGTCTGCCAAGCGTGGCGATTATGGCAAAACCCCCGCATGAGCCCACAACACACCCATATCGGTCGTTGTGGTGATTTTTGGAGGAGGCCTGTGTTCAGCAATGGAATTCATTTGGCCGAAATGATGAAAAGAAGAAGAAAGATTGAAACTAATCCTCAAATTTTAATTTTAAATAAGCGGATATAACGCAATATCAATCTATACAAATAAATAAAATTGAAGTGTCTATTTGTAATGTCAAAATAACAGCTATTTACTAAATGCATATGAAAGTTTATACAGTACTTTAACAATAGTTAATTTTTTGTCTGCCTGTTTGTTTGTTCCTTTCCGTTTACAATTTGATGTAGAATATATTCTAGCATTATATTAATTAGTCGTTTATAATCTTTAATTCTGGATAACCTGTCAATATTGAAATCACCGGCAAAAATTACATTACTTTTGTAGATTTTTGATTTAATTTTGCGTAATAATTTCATTAGGACGTTAAGAAAAATCAATTTCGCAATCCGGCCTATAAATTATTCTTAGTATAGTATTTTCTGACCTTATTCCTAAACCGCAACATTCAATAACACACTCTATTGAGAGATTAGTAGTAGGTAGTAGTTAGTCTTGTCTTCACATCGGTAGAACGCCGTGGCGAACTTATAACAATTTATATATATTTATTTACCTCTGATTCTCACGTATCCATGTTTCCGTTAGACATATTGATTGATAATCTCTATTTTCTAAGAAGTTTTAGGTTTAGGTATGTGAACTTTATTTTTAATACCTGAGATACAGGCTTCAGCCTATTTCAGGCACCAGTCTTCCACAATTTTTTTTTTTTATAATACTATATCTTTTTCATTATTGTGGTGAGAAATAAATAAATATCACATCAAATTTTTTTTTATCAAATATCACATACTTTGGATATTTTGTATCAGTATATTAAAGCTGAAAGTCAAATGTCCGTGCTCGGCCAACATAGCCGACACAGCGCAATAATCTATATATTTCTAGCTGTTGCCCGCGACTTCGCTCGCGCGTTTATTTTTATCAATACAATACAAATATAGCTTATATCGCTCAGGGATAGTGTAGCTTATTAAGCTATTAGTGAAATCAATTTTAGAATCGTTTCAGCAGTTTAAGAGATTTCCCCATACATACAAACGAACATCACCTCTTTATAATTTTAGTATTTGCTCATCTAGAGAAAATCCAACGATATAGTTGTGCTATATCGTGAGATAAGGGAATTAGCCATAAAACGGGTTTCTGTAAGAAAAGTATTAGTAACAGCCCGGAATTTGGAAGCGTCCATTAGATTAGTATGTATTTACATGAATCGGACTACGGCATCAGCGAAAAACATGTGGGGTTCCCAATACTAAGATAGTCAAATGGGACTCCACGTACATATACATATGCATTACCAAATTGTTTGTTATGATGATGTTTAAATTTCTTTGTATAAGTACCACATTGTTTAGGTGGCATCAAAATAATCAAATGACGGAGGAATTAATACGTGATCACACAACAAAACTGACCATGGAAGAAAAACTGATGTCTATGGGAGAAATAGTCATGTATCGAGTCAACTCCTGCGAACTTGAATGTTTGAACTTGTAACTTATTAATAGTCATCAAACTCACTTTCATAGGGAATTGCAGCCTTTTAAATTCAAACGGGAGGTCATTGGGAATACGCTGCATAAAAACAGTGACCCCCTGGATTGGTCCAGCTAAAATCTTGGCCTCTATCACATCGCGATGCACGTGCGCAATAGTCATCTACATATAGAGATGCGCAAAATATAACAGTGCAACAGTGACAAGAAAAGAGTGATATAATATATCTTTAGGATCTAAGCGAATTTAATATGATCTAAAGATATATATTCAGATATACAATTAATTCACGATGATTTTAACACGTGGCTAAATTATAGCGACATTAATACGACTAATTTTATGTAGATAACAATAACATTTTCACCCAGTCGTCTTCTCTCACTCTTTCCAATAATTAGCCCAGACACAGATAGAAAAATATTCAAAGATATAGTTGCAATGAAAGTGAGCGAGTGAGAGATTCGCTCTTTAAGAGCGATATATGTATATATTATATATCTCGCTCGTCTACAAATCGATTTGCACTTGCCGACGACCAGGCAATTCATGAAAAAATTCTTCTTTGACTGCTCTGACACACTCGAATCTCCCCGTGGTATCCCGGTATCGGTAGGCCGCCGAATACTACCGCCCGAGGCACGTACTGATTGACCTGGATGATAAAATTACCATATATCACATAAAGAGACTCGCGCAGCCTCATTCACTTAACACCTCGCCACCGAACCTTACCGACGCCGCGGAGGCATGTCGCCGTGACACCATCCCGTTCAATTAACGTCTGCCCCGTCCCTTGCCCACGTCTTAAATATACACTAAAATATTTAAATCATACCAATCCAGCTGTCCCCACGTACCTTGTATCCCCCAGCAAAGCCCTAAGCCGAGGTTGGTCCGGCAGGGGGTGCCCTTAGAAGAAGTTAATTAGTTTTAAAAATTATTATAAGCTTGGCTGGAGGCCTCTCATGTCTTCGCCAGAAATTTTCCAATTAAGCAGCCACATTTCCAGGAAATATTGGCGAAAAGCTGTTTTCAAAATTAAAAATATGGCGATGCAAACTTTGACTTGGGAGCCTAGTGCCATAACACAATTTGGACGGCTTCAGATTCCTCATTAATATAGTTCTCAGTAGTATAGAAGTACCCACCGACAGTAAAATCCTATGGCGCAAGAGATCCGGTGGATTTCGTCATTGTCAGCTATTTTTAATCAAAAAGCCAAATAATAATTTTCATAGATCTAACATCAAACCCGGATGGATTCATCTTATCTTACATCCTCTATTTTACCCTCTTAAATGAAGATTTTTCTAAAACGCTGAAATACGTGTTCCCATACAGAATGCCACCACCCCATCTCCTCCCGTGGGTGTCGTAGAAGTCGACTAAGGGATTAGCCGGGGGATGGGCAGCAGCGTCCTCCGAGTATATTAACAACTCAACTGCGATCGCCAACCCGCCTGCCAAGCGTGGCGATTATGGCAACACCCCCCCAATGTGCGCACAACACACACATGTCGGTTGTTGTGGTGATCTTTGGGGGAGGCCTGTGTCCAGCAGTGGACTTTATTTGGCCGAAATGATACATTTATTTTACTGACAAGGTGAATACAATTTTTTTTATAGATCTAACTTCTACACTGACCTATTCTGCATACAAATTTTCACCCCCTGTTTTACCCCTTTAAGAGTTGAATTTACAAAAACACTGGAACACGTATTTCTTTATTTTCGACCGAAATGCTAAATACAAATTTTCACAGATCTGGTTTAAAAAATAACGATTTGTCCATACAAACTTTCACCCCCTGATTTACCTTCGTAAGGGTAGAATTTGTAAAAACACTGAAACATGTGTGTCTTTATTTTTAACCAGTAAGCCAAATACCAATTTTTATAAATCTAACTTCAATAATGACGGAGTTTCATACAAACCTTCAACCCCTGCTTTACTCCTTTAGGGGTGGAATTTCTAAAAATCCTTCCTTAGAGGATGCCTACGTTATAAAAGCTACCTACTTACAAATTTTCAAGTTTCTAGCCCCAGTGATTTAGGCTGTGCGTTGGTATGTCAGCCAGTTTCTCTTTTTATACTTAAAGATATTATAAAATATATAAATACCTATACATCGTACGTAAATTTAATGAATAAAAAATAATATTAAATACAGCAAACATTTAAACAGACAGATAATGTTCCTTTACGATATTTTTTAAAATAGTGACTGTGTTCTTCTTATTGACACAGGCCATTCTGTTGCATGTTGTATTGCATTCCTTAACCGGGCAGCCTGGACTGTGAAGGATTTTTCATAAAATGTTGTAGAATGCATTGGCATCTCGAGTCTCAGATTCTCCGATGATCTCAGAAATCTCGAATGTGCGTCAGTAACGAACTTAAAACGTTCTTTAAGATACCTAAGAGGGGGTTGTAGGATTAAACAAAATATTGTAAAGCAGGTATGGGGAAGAAGGTGTGGTGTTCCTCCATAGAAAAGGGAGGATCCTCCAACCAGGCGGGTGGTATGGCTGGTGGGCCGAAGCCCAATAGTTGATATATGCTGTATATATGCTGCGTTGCGCGAATACTTTACAAGCGTGATTTAGGATTCTTTGACGTCTTCGGAGAGTTAGCATTTAATATTCAAGTAGATGTTTGCTAATTGATTGCCAATGTGCCAGTGAAGAGTTCCAGTGCGTCGGAACTGAATGCCGTGGAGTCCCAGTGAGTCGGAACTGCTTACGGTGAATATCCCCAGTGTGTCGGGGCTGATGCTGCGTATTCTCCAGTGAGTCAGAGTGGTGCACTGAAGCGTAGTGGCTAGCTGCTGCATGGACCAGGAGAAGTTTCTCTGCATGGACCAGGAGAAGTTTCTCTGCTTGGACCGGCCGTAGGTGCAGTGTGCTGTGCCATGCTGAAGAGAGAAGGGGCCGATGTGGTTAGGGACCAGGCTTGCATTTGCTGCAGCGTGTGGTATAACCTTGTAGCCGAGATTGTTGGGTGGCAGTGTGACTTGCTGGTTGCTGCTTCTTGCGAATGGTGGGGGAGTGATAGCGATGATGCGAAGTAATTGCTTTTCTGCATCGTGAAGGCTGCGCTGATGTTCAAGGTCAGGGGTCACCAGTATGGAGAATAGGGTGTTGTAGTGTTCCTCCATAGAAAAGGGAGGATCCTCCAACCAGGCGGGTGGTGTGCCTGGTGGGCCGAAGCCCAATGGTTGATGTTGGACGAATGTATATATGCTGCGTTGCGCGAATACTTTACAAGCGTGATTCAGGATTCTTTGACGTCATCGGAGAGTTGCAATTAATATTCAAGTAGATGTCGCTGTGAGTAGCAGTTGTATTGCTGGCGATGGAGGTGTCGCCACACAGGTATAGAATATGAGAATTCTGGCGCAACTATTATTTATTAAGGCTCGATATGAAGCCCTGAAAGTTATTTAAGTCGCAAGGCAAATCTAAATCCTGTCAGTAGCGTAAAATTAAGTAAACAAATAGGTAACAACGCGAAGTAGGTAATAATTATTGGACACTGACAAAAATCCCCGAAAATCTTGCGCGTGTGTGCGCGCAACGAGTCTCACGCACACGCGCCATTGCCTTCTGCTTACTATACAGGCTGTCCAGTAAATAGCACGACATACGACACCCTGTATATGAATTAGCGCGTATGCACAGTATCGTAGAACAGGATAGCGTTACTTTCCGTTCAGAGAATGTTTGAATTTTGTTGTGATCCTTAATACAAGAAATCATGAATGAAAAGTTAATAATATATCCATTTATTGTTGTAATAATAAAAATTTACAAGATAATCTGTGTTCCCACTGGAAAAATACATTTAACATCGTTGTTTTTAATACAAAACGAATGTGACGAAAACACGTCTATTATGATGATGTAAAAATTTGCAAATTGCAATTCACTTACATTTCGTTTTGGGTAAGTATCTATTTTGAAGAAAGACTCAATTAAGGAACGTAGATAATCATTATCCGAATCGGAATAATAGCACAATATGGTGCAAATATGTTTGAATTAGAAATGATTTTGGTTTTACGTTTGTATGGGCATTTCTACCTCCGCCGCGCACTTAACACGATGTTACAAACTCAGGCGCGCGCTCTCATTTTATAAGCTAGTGGTGGGGTAGTTTATCAAATAGCAACTGTATGCTAATTATATATATTTACATTTGATGTAATTTAGAAATAAATTAGCACAACACCAATAGATTTAACCATACGTCACTAACCAGCCAACAACGTTTGTTTGATATCGTATTGTTTGAATAAACGAGTCGTAATTAATGTATCTGTCTATCTCACAGAAATCACAGAAATATTAATACGTGAAGAAAAAAACTTTGTACCCCTTTTTAAGCACATTGCGGGCATGGATGAGTGTGATATTTGGCATAGTTAAAGTTATTATGGAGGAGAAGTGTAGAAAGTTAAAATGTTTGCACAATATGTGTGACAAATACATTAAATCAAATTTAAAAAAATATTGTATCACGGTCCAATTTCGACCCCTGGGCGACCACTAGTTTATTTAGTTTTCTGTGGACTACCTTCTAACTTTAATATTTATGCGAATCCAAGGAACTATAGGTAAACATTATCGAACAATTGCGAGTAATAATAAAAACTTAAAAAATAACCCTCACCGTACTTGGGGTCCCACCGCTCGCCAACCAAAATACGTATCCGCTTAGCTAGCGTGTCATATAACTACTCAATCGAAATTATGAAAGTTGCTAAGTGTGTGTGTGTATAGTATTGCAACTACTTAATAAAAGAAGGCTGTAATTCAAACCAAAGTCTCAACCTATTGCGATGTGAGATTGCTAATAGACTTATGAACGCACCGTAGGTACCTCCCCACAAGATTTCTTGACAAATTCAAATATCCATAAAACTGTTCCTTCCTATTTTAGGTGTAGACATGTCAGTTCGCGGTGTGGAGATCATGGACAATACAACACCAGCTTCCGTCACCTTGGATATTTTTGATATCGATACAATACAAAGGTATAAGTGTTTTAATATTCTATTCTTGTACTTACGTACTCAGTCGCGCGTGTGGTTGCGCAGCGCTCAGGTTACTTGTCCTCGGCTGTTGTGACGTTTCGTATGAAGCCAAAATCAGTGCAAAATGTAACCTCGTCGAAGTCCATTTGGGAAAAAACTGAACGTGCCCACCGGGGCATCATGGTGTGAACGCGCAACACTGGCGCGAAAATCGCTGGCCCCCTATTTGCCTAGCAGTGAACACGACCGCAAATCGATGCGCAGTCGTTGCACCTGAACTCGCTTGACAAAAGAAGGGGACAAAACAGATACCAACATGCGGTGCAAATTTAAGAAATGGTGCGGGAACATTCCGAATTTGACAAGACCAACCTTAGTCTGACTAAGGCTGCTATTGCGGTCACCATACGCCCGAAAGTTACTATAATAATGAATATCTATCCTGGTCATAGCACCACTACAGCCCTAGTTAACATCACGGATGACATAAGGTCAGGTATGGAAAGTGGGCACGTTACAGTTATTTGCTTACTGGATTTTAGCAATGCATTCAACACCGTCGATTTCGACATGCTACTTGCCATACTTAGCTCGCTTAACATATCTCCAACGGTGATTGAATGGTTTCGAAGTTACCTGTCTGGCCGCCGGCAACGTATATGCATAGAAGAGAAATCCTCTTCTTGGTGCAATACTTATGCTGGCGTACCTCAGGGTGGCGTTTTATCTTCTCTACTCTTCGCTATATTTATTAATTCCATTTCTTCTAGACTTATTTCATCCCACCACCTCTATGCAGACGATTTGCAAATCTACAAGCAGGCTTCACCTACAGAATTGCCAGAAGCGATTGCCATCATCAACAGGGATTTAGCTTCAATTAGTGAATGGAGTAAAGCGTATGGACTCAAGGTTAATCCTACAAAGACTCAGGTTACTGTTGTTGGCAGCCCCAGGTTGACTACTAGAATTGACTGGGTGCGGATTCCGGCAATAAGTTTCGACGGGACTATAATACCCATAAGTGAAAAAGTCAAGAATTTGGGGATTCTTCTAGACAAAAAAAATCCTGGGGTCCTCAGCTTCAGGAAGTGAGCCGTAAATTGTTTGCGTCAGCCGGGTCACTGAGAAGATTACGAAACTTCCTGCGTACTGCCACTAAAATTGCGCTAGCCCAGTCCCTTTTATTACCCATCCTTGACTATGCGCCGATATCAGTTACCTTGATCTAACTGAGGCTCAACTCAATAAACTAGAGCGACTTCAAAATGTTTGTATAAGGTTCATATTTGGCTTGCATAAATATGACCATGTATTAGAATTTCGTATAAAGCTCAAGTGGCTTCCAATTCACTTGCGCAGGAATTATCATATATTATCTTTACTTTACAGTGTTCTGTTTAATCCCTCAATCCCCTCTTATCTTAAAGAACGTTTTTAGTTCCTTCATGACACACATAACAGATATCTAAGATCGTCAGAAAATCTGAGGCTTAAGATCCCTATGCATTCCACAGTTTTTTTGGACAAATCGTTTGAAGTACAAGCAGCACGACTTTGGAATGCCTTACCCGATACAATTAAACAAGCTCAAACATTACGAGCATTTAAAAAATGGTAAAAGAGCATTATCTATCTCTTTAGGTCACTTAAATATCCAGGATTGTATCAGCAAATATCTATGCATAATATTATATTATACATACATATATTTGAATTTATGTATTAATATGCAAATTGGTGTAGTTATACTATTTATTTATGCAAATACCTGTATTTTCTTGTATAATATCGATATCATTATATACATCATCGTACAGTACACCACAGACTACCTGAATTTCTTTATTTCCCTACTTTTAAATCCATCCAAAGGTTGTCTGTAAAAGATCGCTTTTAGCGATAAGACCGCCCATTGTGCCACGATAACTATTGTTAATAATCCTTTATATTATTTTGGTGTACAATAAAGTTATATTCTATTCTATCTAATTAATTTCCTAAATCTCTGGGAGAGGCATATGTCCAAGTGTAAACTGCGACTTGCAGGCTAAGTACATAGACAAAACTTAACAAATATTCGTCCAAAACGATCTTAACTCTGATACTATAGAGCAGAAGAATGGCGTCCGCTAGAAAGTGTGCTCTTCATAGCGGATGCTCGAGTATCGTGGCGTGTTCGAGCAGTGAGCGTGCAAGTGTGTGCGCGCTGTGTGATCACCCATCAGCCGCATACAGCCGACGCTGAGGCGCTCAGACTGCAAATTCGTAACCAAGCTAGTGCGCGTGAGTCACGTTTTTGTATAAACTGTAGATGAGCAGAAGAATGTCTTCTCTTCATAGTGCTATAGACGCGGCGTAACGCTAATTTACAGTTTATCTATACTGGTTACAGTCCTACAAAAAACTCAGATGTTACTTACCGGTGTCTTCTTTTTTTGTTTAACTTCTTTGAAGACTTACTTCTAAACAAAACAAAATAATGAACGTTAAACTGACAGCCAATTAAAGGTCTTCACGCATATTGAGTAATCTATAAAATAACTGTGAACAAAATACTAGTTACTACAAACAAAAATATGAAAACCATCAACAAATTACTACACATTGCACATTACAACCCAATGATTCAAATTGAAAAATGATTGTCCGTGTGGTGTCCGGATTAAGAATATAGCACCACTCGATCTCGTCCCGTGGATGTCGTAAAAGGCGACTAAGGGAATAAACCGAAAGGGATGGGCAGTGTTTGTAAACGCACCCACGACACAGGAGAAATCCTAGTGTGGGGCAACGTTTTTTTAAAACTGCACTCACCAACAGGCGGGTGTGTCCTTGGCCACAAAGTGCATAAGGCTTAACTTTTTTTAATAAATAGGTAATACCTATGTGTATTATTTCAATAATTTCAATCATCATATCATATCGGCCATTTATACGTCCACAGCTGAACAAAGGCCTCCCCCATAGATTTCACAACTGTGTCATCATTTTGGGGGGTATTTGCCAATACTCACCACGCTTGGCAGGCGGGTTGGTGAGCGCAGTATGGCTAGTGGCTACCGCTTCACAGAAGGGACGCTGCTGCCCATCCCTCTGGTTTAGATTCCCTTAGTCGCCTTTTACGACATCCACGGGGGGAAATGGAGTAATAGGTAATGTCAATGTCAATTTATTGTCAGTTGTCACTCGCTTGGTCTAAGGGTAAGATTCAGAAACGAGACTAAGCGTGAACTTACGCTTCCATATGTCAAAATGCACTACTTATGCCCCTAATTTTGACAAATGGAAGCGTGAACTTAGCTTAGATTAGTTTCTGAATCTCACCCTTAGGTCACTCGTAATAATCTCGTCCATTCAGCAAGTCAGCGCTTTCTATCGCTTTGACACAAAATGCATTTGTTTGAACCAAAAAAATATTGTCTATAGTCTATAGATAAAAAAGTCGCTAAATATTGTATTCGTCCAAATATGCCGCCGGGAATAAGATCAAAAATGAAGTCGATACGAAGTTACCACTTTTTTCAATCTTTATGAGATTATGAAGTGTCCGTTGGAATGTAATAAAAACATAAAAAATACTAGAAATTATAGTATAGGTCCAAAGCGTGCTTACGCATAAGCCATTTTTAACAATGTCCTTTAGAGAATTACCAAAAACGATGACTATTAAAAAAAAAAAAAAAAAAAAAAAAAATGTCGCTAGTCTATAGGAGTAAAAGTATATATGTAAAGGTTTTAGATTTTAATTAAAAACAGCATATTACTGGCCCACTGCTGGGCACGGGCCTTTTCTCAGGATGAGAAAGGTTACGCCGTGGACTAATCCACCGCGCTGGCCTAGTGCGGGTACGCAGACTACACACACCATTGCGAAAATTTTTAGAGCCCTCTCAGGTGTGCGGTTTCCTCACGATGTTTACCTTCACCGTTAACGCAAGTGATAATTAAATTCTGATCCGCACATGAATCCGAAAAGTCAGAGGTACGGACGGGGAACGAACACAGACCCTCCTCTGTGAAAGGCAAAGGTTCAACTACTAGGCTATCACTGCTAAATTTATTAAATGCGAAAGTGTTTCTGTCTGTCTGTTTTTGATGCATTTTGTGTGAGATTACTTGAACCCTCGGGAAGGACATAGGCATTATAATCATCCCCTAAAGAGTAGGAGAGGAGTAGGTACCTACTTAATAATAGACTACTGGATATGTATAGAAAAATTTAAATATCTATTATTAAAATAATTGGTTGATCTCCAGAAGGACTTAAAATAAGGACTAACAAGAGCTAGTGTTTAGATATTTATTAAAGTTGATTGGTATTACGGAGGTTTTATAATTTTGACTCGAGTTAGGTACTTTACGCTATAGACAAAATATATTTTTAATTAAATTAAGATTCTCTATAGATACCACAATTTTATCAGACTGTATATATGTAAATAGAATAGGTTTAAGGTTTATAAAAATGACCGTTGGATATTACTTGCATGTATTAATACACATACATATTGCTTTTTCATACACGAGTCACGGCTCACGAGAGGCGCCTTGCTCCTGGAGATAATACGATAACTGCCTTGCGTTATTTTTAAACGTTTATATCATCATCATCATCATCTTTTCAGCCGAATAAAGTCCACTGTTGGACACGAGCCCCCGGACCGGACACACCTTTTTATCTAGGTTATATAAATAGCCGTGACAGAAATCAAAAACCATTTCTTTTATTTACTTTTCTGAATAATGATCTAACACTCATCTACATGACTAGGTGAATATCGTGGAGACGATCACGATTCCGCACAGCACACACTCTAATTTCCCTGCGTGGACTGCTGAGTGGCGGATCCTGGTCCATCGAATTGGACAAGATCTATCTCTGTTAGCAGTAGTATGTAGTAGAAAATTAGAGTGCAGTGGTCTCCTGTCAGAGCGTCACGCTCTAGGAGATTGCAGGGCGGGGTCGATCCCGCTCGGAAAATGAAGACACGGCGCCAGATTAACAACCACCCCGGCGCACATGTTCAACACACCTGAGCCCCCCGTCGTCATTGTCTGGGGTCGCCCTCAGGGGTAGCGAGTGCGCAGCCTGGAGAATTGTATTCTAGTAGGTGTTCATATAGAGCGACCCCTGGGAAGACTGCAGCGCAAAGCTAGTCGCACGTGCCCAGCACAAAAATCTGAACCTACAGCCGTACATTGGTACCACGCCTTTAGGCACTCTGAGGGGATGACTTTAAAGAGGGACGAATTGTATAGGATTACCCCGAAGTTTCGCTTTGAACTGTACTGTACTGTGTGTACGGCTGTAGGTTTCGATTTTTTATTTATTTATTTAAACTTTTATGTACATTGAGTATACATAAGGCGGACTTAATGCCATGAGGCATTCTCTACCAGTCAACCTTTTTGTTTTTTTGAGTCCCTTCAGTGTCCTCCGTCCTTGCCCCGGGTCGAGGAAGTACTTGTTGTTTGAAAATAGAGTTATATTATCATCTCACCTTATATCATCATAACATAAGAGTTAATACTCACCTCCAACCTCAAAATACAAACTTATAAATGATGATTTATATCCTAACTTGGCGTTATGGAATAAATTAGGTGGCTACAATATGACGGTGTTGTTCGCCGTCGTCTTCCTTTATAAGATTTTGCTACTCTTTTGAGGTGGTGGCGAGGCAGCAGCATGGGCTGCATGGAGTGGCGAGCGGTCGTGCGCCGCGTCCGTGTCGCAGGTGCGCGACCGCGGCGCAGGCGCCGCCCCTTTCTGTGCGTCACTGCACGCGCTGCTCACACATCTCGACCTGGACGAACTTGATGCTATGTACGCTCCTCATATTACAAACAAAAATAAACCTACCATCTGTACGTAGGTATACAGCATCTCGCACATCGATGGTGACGTCAGCGAATACTGCAGTTGTCACGCCCGTTCGATATAATTATGTTTAGCTATCCAAAACCAACCGTTCGGCTGCACGGTCTGACTACTAGGCACACCTCCCGCCGGGTCGAAAGATATATTCTCTTCGTTGGAGAAAGGCCATAGGTTGTTTCCTCACAGGTATAATTGGGGAGTGCTTCATGACTGGTATTCCTGAACGTATTTATACTGTGGACCGAGTTGTTTAAAACACCATCCTTCGCCTTTAGTTCTTCCATTAAACACTTCTGCATATTGACATTAATAATCTGTAGATTTCATTACTAAGACAATCAATAAAAGACAAAAGCATGTGAAGCGAAATATTAAAAAATAAAAAGGCGAGGTCCAAAGATTTTTCGGCCGAGCGGCACTTTTGTCGATTACATTTAAGAACTACGTTCAAACCACTTGCAATAATCAAAAACAGTGCAGTAGATAATGCAGCTATCCGATAGCATGCTTGATGGTTATGTCATATACCTACCTACTATACCTATAGTATAGGTTGACTATAGCAGGACTGGATTCAATGCCTTATCATAATAAAGCTGCACTTTCAGGGATAATAATACGGAAGATAACATCCGAGTACGCTTCGCTGACCACACTGGAGAGTTAACTGCTCGACTTCCTGTGAACGTTTTAGAAGACACGTTGGGATTTTCCGTAAATAGCTTGCTTATATGCATAACTACTTTATATATACATCGTAAACATAGATTTCAGTGGAAAGTATTTGTTCCATACGGAAATCGAACCCGCAACTCGAAGATGACTATGTTCGTCTACTGAATGACGATAATACACGATACTATTAAAACTTTATCTTAAATACTACATAAAGTGACCTTGTAAAATTTGTAAATAGGTACCTACACAAAAAATAAAGTGATGTTGTATGTAGGTTTCAAGATTTCAAACAGTGTGATTTGCTTCTAGACTGAGCAGATGAAGGCAATGTCAGCTGAGAACCGAGCAAGTTTACGCTGGGCAATCCTCCTAGAGCAATGCACTGTGAAACTGGCAGCTTCGCCCCCACGTCTTATTGTGCTGGCTCTAAGACGGGCCACGCAGGCAGACCCAATACCACTCTATTAATTGATCTTTAAATGATTTAACTTTTTTAGAACCTATAATAATTATTACAACTATAAATAGAAATAAACTTACCGACATATTTATGTGTATTCTTTATGGACCTTTGTGTAGTAGAAGTATTTTTATAATAATGCAATATTCTTTCTACGGGTTTCCCCGCAACCCTTCTTCCCAGAGACAATGGGACGAGGCGCTTTGCAGCTTGGTACGGCATGAATTAAATTAGTACGTCCACGAATGTGATATAGGGCGTGGCGACTCGACGCTTGCTGTGGGTGCATGGGAGTCGGGGCTCTAGCTTCAGGCGATTCCGTCCGACAGCACTTTTCGACTTTTTGTCACTGGCGCGTGCCAGTTGTTTTGGCTTGGGACGTGACTATGGCAAGAGACCGGACGGAATGTCGTTACTGCCATGGTAGATGGGTAGACTTCTGGTGTAAGACGCAACGTCTGTCGACACCCTTGCTCCATCCCATCTTCCAAACAGGGCAGGCTGTGCTGGCGCTGCTGCTTCTGAGCAGAAGCCCTGAAATACAATAACCCAATCGGTTATTATTGTTTGAGCCGTTTGGGGTTGAAACGCTCGGATCATGGGCTCCTAGTTACGCCATGATTCAAGATAGTTACACTTTTTATACGTTTTGAAAAATGCACATACGTAAGTTTATTCCCTCAGAGTGGATACTCTTATAGATATCATATCATATCATCCAGTGGATACTCTTATAGATATCATATATCAGTATATCAAAATATATGACACAATATTGTAAGAGATTCAGCAATAATTGTTTATAAGACTAACATATCGTCGAGGTAACCACGTAATCATATCGATCAAGCAGAGGCTATCTAAAACTCCGTTTAAACCAATTGAACTGAGCTTGCAATCATGGAAAAGCCGGAAAAAACGGAACTAGTGTACGAATATAAAAAGCGTAGAAAAGAATTCGGAAAGCAAACGTTATTTGAAGATCGTGGCCCTGAGATGATTGTCAGCATACCTAATAATCCATCGTTATATCCTAACTACGTTCTGCGAAATCCAGTGCACGTAGCAATCCAAAATACTGGCACTATGTCTGAACACTGGGTCAATTCTGTAAGGTATGTTAAGTTGCAGTTGACATTGTAGGTGCAATCATATTTTTATACCGTTAAGATTATAGTCGGTTTTATTAATGCCAATTATAATCGTAGACCGAAAAAATCTATGCAAGTTTTTTGTTTTGAACGCGCTTCAGTTCGTCTTGTTTGTCCGGCTGTAATGGACAAGCTGTGTTTCTTTTGTTTCTCCTACTCAGTACAGTAAATCCTACGATAAAAGTATGTTGGATCTTGCACATTAATCATCATTCTAGCCTAGTCCTTAGTACCCGGAAAGTAGGACAGTACAAATTTATATGCATATGATTTTTACATCTATCATTATAGTCAGATCCCATTTTATTTTATTTAGAGCCGAATACACATGCTCTGGCATAAACCATGTTGAAGGTGGTTGGCCAAAAGACATTAACATGAATGATCCTGAAGCAACGCAGAGATATCGCCGGAAAATCGAAAAAGACGATGCCTATATTCACGCCGTTATGCATTTAGGACATGTAAGTGATCTTGGTCATAAACGATTATTCAACAGTCAAATATTCCCAAACGCCACATTTTTTCCTTGCAGAGTATGGAACACAATATACTTCAAAACAATGCGATAGACATGTACGAGACCTACTGTACTGAACTGCCTGCCATACCACCAGTAGAAAACAGCAGTTGTCACACTGTCAATGTGTACCGTGAACCGGAAGGCAGACGACCTATCAGATCACTGTCGTGGCAATCAGATGGGGGAGCAAAACTAGCGGTAGCTTATGCCGATGTAGAGCTCACAAAGAGTTCAAGAAATCCACAGTATTCTTACATTTGGGATATAGGTAACTACTTTTAAATGTGAAACTTTTGTAACAATGAAATAATAACACCATCTTCATTACTTTCGCAGAGAACGCAAATGCACCAGAGCTTGTAATAAGGCCACCACAGCCGTTGTTGGACTTGATATACAATCCCCGTGATCAGCATGTTTTAATTGGTGGAATGATGAATGGTCAGGTAAAGTAGCCAATTTGGCTTAGCTGGCCTGGATTACCGGCTCACTACCTAGTTCCTCAGCATAGCCCGCTCAGAGTAATAATTTACTTCATAACGACACATTTATAGGTAGGTTGGTGGGATACACGCAAAGGCGGAGAGCCCGTTGGAATTTGTCCACCCCATGTTGCACATCGCGACATAGCTCGAAATGTGCTTTTTATTAATTCCAAAATTGGAGCGGAATTTTTCTCTGCATCTCCAGATGGCGTTGTTAAATGGTATGTTCTTTTTATCTCTCTGTCTCTGTCTATCTGTCGTTATTTTTAAACATATAACAATTATATGCAAGGTTGGTGCAGTGGCTGATACAGTCGACTGCTGCGCTCCGGGTCGTGGGTTCGATTCCCGCACGGAACAAATATTTGTATGATGTGCAGGTAGTTGTTCCGGGTCTGGGTGTATTGTATGTGGAATTCATGTCTGTAAACGCACCCACAACACAGGAGAAACCCTAGGGTATCGTTTTTTAGAAAAAAAAAACAGTCCGATTTTTTTTACCACAAGGTTTTATTACATTTTACAGGTGGGACACTAGAAATATGAGTGAACCGACCGACTCCATGATTATAGATATTGTCAAAGCTGTAACTGATACACAAAATATTGATAACGCTATTGGAATTTCAGCACTTGAATACGAGTCAACGATACCAACAAGGTAAAATAAAATACGATATGAACAGGAATTAGCTCAGACGAAGAAAGTAATGATTTAATTTTACAGGTTCATGGTGGGAACAGAGACCGGATTAGTAATTGGAGGCAATCGCAAAGGAAAAAACCCTGTGGAAAAGCTTCCAACAAAGGTATATTTTAGTTTGAAAATGCTTATTTCTTTTTACTTTTATCAATATGTTAATACTTACTGAGTTAAGTAAAGTAAAGCGGTATTTTTCGCGTTCAGTACGAAGCACACCTTGGTCCTGTATACGCCCTGCAGAGAAACCCGACGTTCGTCAAAAATTTCTTAACTGTTGGTGATTGGACAGCTCGAGTTTGGAGCGAAGACTGCCGGGAGTCGGCTATTTTATGGACCTATTCGCACCGCACAAAACTTACAGACGGTGCATGGAACCCTATCAGGTAAATCTGGCGTCCATTCTATTTAACATTTATACCAACGACCAACCTCACCTTGTCAACACTGAAAGGTTTCTTTACGCTGACGACATTGCCTTGACTTCCCAAACTAAGAGCTTTGAGGACGCTCAAAATCATCTAGATCAACCTCGAAGTCTTTGACAAATGTTATGATGACAATGCTCTCCGACCTAACCCATCAAAATCACAATCCTGTGCTTTCCACCTTCGCAATAGTTTAGCTGGTCGAAAATTAAACATCACTTGGCAAGGAGTCACGACTAATCATAGTAAAACAGCCACCTACCTGGGAGTCGCCCTTGACAGAGCGTTTACTTTAAGAACCATTTCCTGAAAACAAAGCTAAAAGTTGGCACTCGTAACAACCTCCTACGACGCCTAACCTCGACTACTTGGGGCGCCTTTCCTCAGGTACTGCGGACTAAAGGTCTGGCACTCTGCTTCTCTGCGGGTGAATACGCATGCCCAGTGTGGCATCAATCCGTGCACGCAAGAGAAGTAGATATTGCCTTAAACGACACATGTCGGACCACAGGCTGTCTGAAACCGACTCCACTCAACTTGCTGTACCCAACGGCTGGCTTACCACCCCCAAAAACTCGTGAGACGTGGCGTGCGCATTGGAAAAATATAAACAAGAGTCCGACACCAGCCATCCACTATTCGGAGCCCTATTACCAACGGGGCGGCAAATAAAACAGCAGTTTTATAAAAACAGCACACGCACTATTTGGCTCCCCAGTTGAGAGCCGTAGAAAATTGTGGCTTGAAAAATTCCGCCCTCCTGATAGCTACATCGAGCCCAGTGAGAAACTCCCTGCTAGAAACAACCTCTCTTGGCTCACATGGAAGTCGGTAAACCGACTTCGCACACAAGTGCAGACGCAGGTGTTGGCATGAGCAAGTGGGGTTATATCGAAGAAACGGCGACAGCATGTAGGTGCGGCGTTGTCACCCAGACAATGTCCCATCTACTATCTTGCTCATTTTGCCCTAACTCCTACACCTTGAGTGACCTATACTTTGCCAGCCTTTTTTTTATTGGTGTCCAGTGGAAATTCTACATGGAACTTACTTCGCCCCGGGGAAGGGCGAAGGGTATGCCGGAAACCTACCGGCTAAAACCACTGGAGCGGTCATCTTCGGCACCGAAGGGGGGCTCCAGGTCCTTGTAAGATCACACTAGAGCCACCCATAGGGGCGCCAGGGGCGTGGCAACGCTTTTAGGCACATCTCGGAGGGGATGACTGTAGAGCGGTCACCTCCGGCGGAGGGCAGGCGGCTGTAAAAAGGCCGCCCCACAGGCACTTCTCGGGGAGGGTTGTAAAGGATCCCCCCAAGCCACGCTGTGCTACGCACACGGCTGTACTTAACCACGTGCGCGTCACCGTCTTCCCGGGGGTCGCTCGGTGTGAGCACGCATACTCCCCAATCTGCGCACCCGCGACCCTCGAGACCCCCCATTATGAACTGACGGCAGGGGGCTCAGGTGTGTTGGACCTTCTCGTCCTTCTCCGTGCGGGATCGACCCTCTCCCGATCCCGCTCGGCAATCTCCTTCTGACGCACTCGCAGAAGGAGACCACTGCACTCCCAATTTTCATGCTCTTCCAACATAGGCGACACTACTGCCGGCAGAGAAAGATCTTGCCCGATCCGATCGACCAGGACCCGCCGCTCGGCCGCCTACGCAGGGCACTCCTCGAGCGTGTGCTGTGCGGTATCCTGGTCGCTTCCACTATGATGGCACTGTGCCGTAACCTCGCGTCCTATTCTGTACAGGTACGCACCGAAACAACCGTGACCGGTGAATACCTGCGTCTGACAGTAGGTGACGCGCTCGCTCCTTCTGAGCCAGGCTCTGAAGAGCGGCAGGATAAACTCGACGACGCGCTTGGTCGCGAACTGCAACCGTAGGCGATGTCGCCACATCTCGAGTGCGCGTCGTCGAGCGAGCCGCCTAATTCTGTCGAACGCCCCTGAAGGCACGCTTACGCCGCTTCGGTGGAGTGAGCGTGTCTGGTCATAGACCCACGCATCTGTCTCCGCCTGGATGTCTATAGGCGGAAAGCGATACTTTGCCAGCCTAGTATCGCCTTAGGGATGGGAAAATTATATTTAAGTATATGTACCTTCGACACGACGAAGAAGGTAAATCTATAATGAGAACAAGACAAAATGTCATTTGGTGATTATCGCCACGTTGGGTCCATACGCTACGCCATGCTCATTCTATCGGTGTATCACTCGTATAACTTACACAGAGTGATGTAACAACACATCATGTAGTACTTACCTTCTAATCAATTTGAGCCATTATCAAGGTATAAAGGCCTTGGTTAAACTCCTTATTCGGTTATTATGCACAGGTTTTCTTTGATGCTGGTGACGCAATGGGATGGGTGCCTGTCCTGTTGGGATTTGCTACGTAGAAGAAGCGCACCTATCGTCACCGCTCAGCTGTGCGATGAACCTCTGCTCCGTCTTCGTCCTCATGAAGGAGTAAGAACTGCTAATGACAAATACTAAAATTCGTTGGTAATATCAGCCCAGCCTTTTCATAACTATATTGGGCTCGACTTCCATCCAGACTGACAGAAATTTGGCTGAGTATCAAATTATCAATAGTTTGATTGCTAAGTTATGTATAATGTAAACCAATATATACCTTTGGATTTCAGGGCCTACTGGTAGCCTGTGGCAGTAGTAAAGGAACAGTATACTTAGCTGAACTATCGGAGAACCTTGGTACTGCAGACAAAAATGACAAACAGCTTTTAACCCACGTAAGAACTAAACTACCAATATATCCTACAAAACAAATTCCTATCGAAAGTCTTTGCGACAAAAACTTCGGCGGTTCTAGTCCTTTTTTTTATTTTTTTTTTATTGGTGCCCAGTGGAAATTCATCATGAACTTCCTTCGCCCCGGGGAAGGACGAAGGGGTATGCCGGACTCCTACCGGCTAAAACCACTGGAGCGGTCATCTTCGGCACCTCAGGGAGGCTCCAGGTCCTCGTATGATCACACCAGAGCCGCCCACTGGTGCCACGCCTATAGGCACATCTCGGAGAGGGTGACTGTAAAGTGGTCACCCCCCCGGGGGGATTGTAAAGGATCCCCCAAAGCGTCCCACGGCAGCGCGTGACCACATGCGTGCTACCGTCTTCTCTTGGGTCGCTTGGTGTGGGCACGCAGATTCCCCAATCTACGCACCCGCGAACCCAGAGGTCCCCTGCCTCGCAGCAACGGCAGGGGGTTTCAGGCGTGTGGGAATTAGGCGCCAGGGCGGTTGTTACCCCGGCGCCGTCTCCTCCTTCTTCGAGCGGGATCGGCCCTCTCCCGATCCCGGCGGTTCTAGTCCTACACCAATCTTTCGATACATTTCAATACGTAAGTCTTTAACAAGAATTTCTTATGTGTTTACACGATACTACACGCGCATGTACTACGCGCGAGTACTTGGGAGTATATTTTATTTGTATTTTTTTTTTTTTTTTTGATAAACGTTGCCCCGCACTAGGATTTCTCCTGTGTTGTGGGTGCGTTTACAGACACAAATCCCACACACAATACACCCAGACCCGGAACAACTACCTGCAGATCGTACAAATATTTGTTCCGTGCGGGAATCGAACCCACGACCCGGTGCGCAGCAGCCGACTGTATCAGCCACTGCACCAACCGTGCCGTCAAGTATCTCATATGTATATATCATATGTACAAAGAGTCATGGAGAGTCTCACATATAGCTTTGTAAAAAAAAAAAAAAAAAAAAAAAAAAAAAAAAAAAAAAAAAAAAAAAAAAAAAAAAATATTTTAAAACAAGTATTTGGAATGTCGTTATATGTAATCTTTGATGTCTAAATATATAAAATATTTTGCACACCGCAATAAAAATATAATTGATTTTATTACTCCTAACTGTATATATATAGGGTTAATTTCTGAATGCGACAACATTGACACTTGATTAGTATGACGCGTTCAGAAATTAACTCATTTCCATTGATTTTCGCAAGAATATTATATTTTATACCGGGTACTAAAATATTTTAAATGCCGAAAGTCATTGTTTAGGGATCAAGGATAGTAAAACTATTGCAACATCTATAAAATCTTTATTTTTGTGTCCAAATCCTGTCATGATTATTTTATACCAGTACCATGTTATTCGCCCCTTATCGTCGCATCGTCGCCAAACAGAACACGAAAACAGTAAGTACCAACACGAGCAATTTCCGGGACGAAACGATTCGACTATGACAACATTCTCTTAAGATAGTATTTAATAAGTTTTAGCTTTATCACTTATTAGGAAGTCAATGTCAGACAAATTTCTGAGATAATAATAATTATGATATTTACCTCAGGTATTGGATCGTGAAAATAAACGAGAGCGAATTCTGGAAGCTCGAATGCGAGAGTTAAGATTGAAGCTGCGTCAAGGTGGCAACGCAGGTGAACAGGCTGTTGAAAGTGACCCCACCATGAATGACAGGGACCTCGAGGAGGCTACGGCAGAGTACATGCAGACGATCAATGATCTGCAAGCGCAACAGAAAACAGACTCTTGAGACAAATTGATCTAATAATAAAAATATTTACCAAATACGGTACGATAGTGAATACTAACCAAGGTCCCCAACATGAGTTACAAAATAAAATTAATATCACAAAATCTATAATTTATATATATATATTTATTAAACTTACACACCAATTATTTCAGACTAACCTACTTATCAGTCATAAAAATTAGCCTGGTTCAACATGTTAAAACCACTTAAACAATTTACAGTACATTCAATCAATTAAGGACATTCAATCTTAGGTTAAAAGAAATATTTATGAGGTATTTATGTTTTTTACACAGGTCTTAGTAAACATTTAACCCCAATAATAAACTACAAGTTCAAACTTAAAATCTAGTTGATCAATAGTTATCCTTTCTTAATGATCCTTAAAGATGATTTTTGTAGTGCCTCTAATATACTTCTATTTGTAATTGTAAATAAAATTTATTACCATAATGTCAACAGTTCAGGCCATCTAACAATGACGCCCATTGATTACTTTAAGTTCTTTTGTTGTCATTAACATTATTTAAATCTACACATTTAGTAAATCTCGTTTGTACATTATGAAATATTATTATTTTGTTCTTGCATCAATATGTGGTCTTCAATGCACATAATATTATTACTACTTGAAGAAAGTCTTCGATATGATATGCTAAGAGGTATATTCCTCATATTTTCTGAAGTTGCTTATGTTTTGTCAGTCTTTAGCAAATGCGACGAACGACCAACGATGTTCGATGTTAGCGCCAACGCCGCTCGTGGTGCGTTCGAACACATCCACATGCTTCTGTAGAACATGGTGTATTGTCGCTTGTGACACGTGCGGGAAAATGGCGCGGACGTACGACACTACGTAATCTAGACTGGCTCCTTGTGGATGTACCTGAATCAATATTTTGATTATCAAATAAAATACAAGTAGTGGAAATTAACTGGGATTGAATGTGTAACGCGATCCAGTAGAAAATTAGTCGATTTTGAACTTAGATATAGTTGGAGCAGGCGAGTACTTGAGTGGTGACCGCGAATCGAAAAACATAGTGTGGTGTGGGATGCCCTCTAACCAGATGAAGGGACTAACTGAAGAAGGCTGCTGGGGCAAATTAGGTGCAGAAGGTAGAGGACCTGATGTTGTGGCGTGGCTCAGGAGATGCCTATGTCTAGCAGTGGACTGCGATACACTGAGTTCATTGGTAGCCATTTTTTTGGATCAAACCTGAACTTGTTCGGAAGTTACATGAAGATGAATCCTCAATTCAAATGACGTTGGAATCGAGAAGCCATTTACCTTACTTTGGAAAAGTAAGTAAGTTTTGGTTATCATTATGTATAATCTGTAAAAAATCTTTGGGCAATGTTGCAGAGTTTGAATATCTCGCAAATATTTCTCCTGTATAGTGGGTACAGTTTATAGATATACATCTCACGTACACAAACACCCGTTTTTGTTCCGTGCAGGAATCTAACCCCCGACACGTGGTGTCGAAAGCTAATCGCAAAACTATTATGTCATATCTAGGACGCGATATCTATAGTTTTTAGCAAACACTTTACAGTCTACAATGTTTGTGCTAACCAACGGCTTTCGATGTACACATTATTCGTTGCGCCATCTGGAAAAATGTACCGGACAGCTTGTCGACAATAATATTTTCTGTGATGTCGAATATGCTTTCTTAATTGTTGTCCGAGTACTAGTTACAATAGATATTAACGTTCTAATTTGAACGCATCACACGTTACTTGTATAATCTAGTAGTTTATTTGTGAGGGTATTAATTGTTAATCAACATTGAGCGAATCAAACTATATTTATCTCCAATTTGATTTTCTGATTTTTATGGTATCTTTGTACCTATTCTGTTAGGTAGCGTTTTTAGTTATCTGTTAGTAGGTTCTTTGATTTTCAGAAAAGACATGATATTAAAAAAACGCCATTTTAATTGTATTTACTATCTGACTTTTAAGATAAACTAAATATGAAACCAAATATGATTTGATTTATGTTACTGCAACGGAAACTCTCATCTATATTATCATAGTTTGCTTAACGGCAACCCTATACAAAAAATTATAGGGAATTTTCAAATAGTGCATATATCTCTATAAATACTAATCATGTATGTACAATGTAGGATTACACATACGTTAGTAGAATTTTCTTTAAAATGGCGTTGTTATTGTTTTTCGATTACGTTACTATTCTTATAGACAGGCCAGGATTAAGGAGCTAAGTAAAATGTGTCTTATGACAGTTATAACCAAATTAATTTACTTTTACTATTTATTGCATTTTTGTGTTACAAATTGGAACATCTGTATTATTATATAAACACATTATACAAAAAAGATGTATTAATTGGACGATTACTGTACGAACAATTCCGCCTCATAGGGATAGATAGAGCGGTCTAAATCAAAATATTATAGTGTTTTTTAACTTCGGTAATCAGGCCTTATAATTATTTACAGAGGGCCAATTCTCGTAATCAATTTACACTATGACTGAAACTTGATCGAACTGAGATTAAATTATGAATTGACCAAAAAAATTGTATTCTGCTACTCTTAAAGTTCATTCGGATTTCGGTATAATCTCGATCTAGTCTCATTTCAATCAAAGTTTATTTAATGACAATTTAGTACATTTGGCAGTTCGAAATGTTAGCAGAATACCGTTTTGATTTCGATCAACTTTCGATCAATTTTCGATCTCATTATAGTGTAAGTTCACGTTTGACGTTGTTTGTTAGTTTAGCAGAATACCATTTGTGACATTTATGACACTGAGACTAGATTGGAACTATATATTGAACATTTCTAAATTACGAGAATTTCCCTCAGATTATGATTATAAATAATTACTACAAAGTCATTGTGACAAGACTACTTTCTAGTTATATGTAAGTGGCTCTTTAATTCCAACAGGCGCCACTTGAAACTTTTGAAGACTTAGTACTGATTCCAGAATAGGTCTTAGAAATCCGGCTTATTTGCTACTAAATAGTGCTACTATCCGTGTTTAAAATTAAAACATGGCTACTCAGTCTATAGGGACACTAAAAATAATTAGTAAAACATTTGGCAATAAGAGATCCCTATAGCATTTATCGGTGAACTTACGCAGCAATTTATTAAAATAGCGGCTAACCAGCTTTGATCACATCTACGCGGTGCGATTTAATTGCTGCACATATTTATCTGCAAAATATTTGCGGCGGCAGCGAATTATTCACTTCGATGTGGGCGATCCTAGAGTTATTTCCAGTGAAGTTTAAGCGAGCTAATTGAAACAACTAAAATTAACTGTTCGATTATGACAGTATCGCCAGTAGAAATTTATTCAAGGCAAACTTAAAAAATATATAAGCAATAAATAACTGTGCTATAAATATTATTAATTTGTAAAGTATAAGATCTCACTTGTAAGAATGCCGACATAACTCCGATGAGCTTGGCCTCCCCGCAGCCCGCCTCAACAGCTTCCTTGAGGTGCACCATCGAGTCTAGATCACCGGGCAATGGCGGTGGGGGAGGCGGTTTCACGACTGGCGACGGCAAAGGCGGCTAGAAATATAGAACCAGAATAGGATTTCAATTTTCTTTTTAAATAATATTTGCTGTTTTCTCAGCTGCACCAAGTAAGAGTTCTTAGTTAACTTGGATAAAAAGACTATGTGTCAATTTTGAATAAATTCCGATATTAATTGCAATACACGCCGTGATCAATAAAAGCACATACATATCATCATCATCATCATATCCGCCAAAGCACGTCCACTGCTGAACAAAGGCCTCCCCATAGGTTTCCATAACGAGCGGTACATGCTGCCCGCATCCAATGACCTTCATCAGGTCGTCTGTCCAGCTCGTTGGAGCTCACCCCCACGCTGCGTTTTCCCATGCGCAGTCTCCACTCGAGAACCTTTTTACCCCAATGGCTACAGTTCTACAAGCAATGTGTCCCGCCCATTGCCACTTCAGGTTACTAATCCTTTCAGCTATGTCGGCAACTTTAGTTCTTCTACGGATCTCGTCATTTCTGATTCGATCTCGTAGAGAAATACCAAGCATAGATCTCTTCATAGCGCGCTGAGTGACCTTGAACTTTCTTATAAGACCCATAGTGAGTGACCACGTCTCTGTCCCATATTTCATCACTGGTAACACACACTGGTTAAATACTTTCGTCTTGAGGTATTGCGGTATTGTTGACGAAAAGACATTGCGAAGTTTCCCAAGCGCTGCCCAGCCGAGTCGGATTCTACGGTTGACCTCTTTCTCGAAGTAAGACCTACCTAACTGAACAGTTTGTCCCAGGTAGACATACTCGTCAGCAACTTTGAGAAAAAAGTTCCTAACGGACTTTTATCTTGCCCATGTTCATTTTAAGACCCACCTGTTAGGAAACTGTTGAGATCATCGAACATCATTGTGCTGAGCACTTGCAGCGATTCTGGCATGACTACGATGTCGTCGGCAAATCGATGGTGAGCGATATACTCGCCATTGACGTTAATGCCGAATAGTTCCAATCCAGTAGCTTTAAAGGATCCTCCATTGCAGCGGTGAACAGTTTCGGGGAAATGACATCCCCTGTCTCACACCTCTCTGCAATGGAATTGCCCCCGTGCTCTGTACGTTTACTCGGGTCAACATGGTTGCGTTTCTGTATAAGCATTTTTACTCTTAGTCAATATGGCACCACTGCAAATCGAATCGCAAGCGAATCGAAGGCTTTCCCATAATCCACAAACGCTAAGCATAGTGGCAGATTATACTCCTCAGTCTTTTGTATGCATTGTGCCGCAGCGTATGGATGCGGTCTATGGTGCTAAAACCTTTTCGGAAACTGGCTTGTTCTGGAGGTTGGAAGTCATCAAACCTGCACTCGAGACGATACATAATGACCTTTGAAAATTGACATACATATAAATATATCAAAAACACGAAAACTTTTCCATTTATAATCACTGTAATATACATCATGCCTCATAACCAGACTGACATTCATTGCATGCGTGGTAGTGTTGACGGCGTCAAGTTCTACAATGTCTATCAGTTTTTTATATGAACTCAATGAGGAGACAAACATAGGAACTTTTTGATGATTAGAGTTAGATTTATTTAGAGAATAGTTCTAGGAGGCGAGGTTAGGTTAACTTACATGTTTCTCCATAGCGCCCTGCAAAGCTTGTCGCGCTATAAACTGTGCCTTGAATTTCTCCATTTCCTTCTGAGCGTCTGACTTAATGACATCAATCTCATTTTTATATGCTTCCAATTGAAATTGGAGACTTTCGTTTTCACGCTGAAATAACAGTCAAGATATTGGGGATTACAATATATAAAAAAGGATGCATCAGAATGCATCCTTTTTTAGATCTAGTAAACACTTTTTGTGGGACAAACCCGCCACACATTCCCAGCCACTGAAACTCTTGCAAACCAGGATGTACAATGGCAACCACCGGGAAGAACTACTACTATAGATCACAGGCACAAAAATGGGAGTTTACAGCTGGGATAAGTTATGAGTGGTTATGGGTACAAAAATGTTTAGATTTTTATTTTATTTATGTAATTACGAGTCCTGTGTTGTACGCTATATTGTGATTGATTCCAATAGTAAAAACGCTTGAACGCACGGAAATTCGTACTAGTTGCAACAAGGTTTGTATGGTAAACAACTTCCGATGTAACTTGCAAGCTGTCGAACAGAATATTGCGTTCATCTGGCCAAAGAATACACTCCCATAGTATATGATGTGCAGACTGTTCATATTCACAGTCCAGTGTCGAACATTGACAGAATGGTGAAGCAACAAGCTGGAAGCTAAATAATTTACTCTTAAAGTTACCATGACCCTCAAGATGCTCCCATGACCATACAAATAGACCTTATGTTCATGTCAATAGAATGTTTTAAAGTTCGGAATTAGTAGTAGTTTATTTTATAACGGTGGTCAAACGTCCCTCGCACGCAGTTTTTCGGAAAAAGAGTTGTGAAAATTGGTGATTTACCGTTATTATAGAAATAATTTAAAAAATATTTTCGCACTGTGTGCAAGAATAAGAATTTTTCTATTAAAATCACACACAATTTTAATTAAATTCTCTTTCGTGCTCTCACAATCAGAGAACAAAAATGTCGAAAATAAGTCAATTGGCAGGACGGCCTCTTAATATAAGACTCGCCCATTTCCTAGCAAAAAGTAGGTGGTGCGTCAGTGATATTGTGTAATGAAAGGCTACTCTCGGCGATGCAATTTTCGAAAGCACAACGTCGTTCAAAATCAGTGGACCGTGCTTTGCCATACCAAAGTAATGATGACGCGTTAACGTCAGCGCAAATTATTATTTTGCGGCCTGCAAGCGACCGCAGAACGTGGCGAAGATTATGTAGGTGTGGAGCAACAGGGTCTGAGTATTGAAAATAGCAGCTCACAACGTAAACTTTATAGAGTGCCGTTGAAAATTCCGCGATAACACAGTGTGGTGTCATAAGATCTTGTAAAGATGTTACTGTATAGTGTAGTTGAACGTGAAACATTAATTACAGCTCGTGCTTTGCCATGTATTTGTACTACTTTTTGACGTAAACTAGCGTTTTGATATTGTTTTTGAATAAGGACAATGTCTAACTTATAATCTAAAATTAATTTATTGAACTACGACGTCGCCACCGTTATTGTTATGAAGATTTAATTGTACAATGGTAAGATTATTTACCGTATGAGCCATTCTTAGTAGTTTGTATTTAGGATTAACTATTCGAGCTTATAGGTGCGACAATTTTGAGAATCGCAACGATGGTCGCACAGTGTTTTTAAGCGTTTTGTCGCCACTTATGAGGGCAGTCCACCGTCTCATGTGCACAGTTAGCACGGGTAGTGGTTTTATTAACGCAATGCTTTCTAACGTGACCGAAATGTTGACAATGTAAGCAGCGGACTTCTTCGACATCGCCGATAAAACGACAAGTGGCCCAATCAATAAACAATGTTTCCTTTGCAGTGTTAGGTGATTAAGCACTCAATTTTACGGATTCAATTTCCAAATTCCAGTCTTGGCTAACTTTGTTTCATTACACGACGATTTAATCACTAGCAAAGGCACGATAGCCGTTAGTCGCTGAGTAATATCCATGATCGCGGACTTATACGCTATATTTATGCGGGAACCCTGATCATTAACGAGGTATTTTTAAAATGTTGATGCCACAGGTACTAACTCACAATAGTAAGCATGACTCGCTTCGCTAATATTTAAAATTGCCGTGTGGTGCCGGCTCAGAATGCCACCACCCCATCTCCTCCTATGGGTGTCGTAAAAGTCGACTAAGGGATATTAGCCGGAGGATGGGCAGCAGCGTTCTTCGAGTACATTAACAACTCAACTGCGATCGCCAACCCGCCTGCCAAGCGTGGCGATTATGGCAAAACCCCCCAATGAGCCCACAACACACCCATATCGGTGGTTGTGGTGATCTTTGGGGGAGGCCTGTGTCCAGCAGTGGACTTCATTCAGCCGAAATGAGTCTTTTCAAAAGATTCCGACGTTTGCAGCCGCTTTTAGGTCCAAGTGAAATGTATGATGGAGACATTTCGCTAAATAATCGTTTTAATTAACGGAGGTCGGAGACCTGTTTGTTACATTACTTCTACGAAATATATCCCCACCACGGGTCATCACTAATCATGGACATTTTTTATTAATATCAAAAGTTGGTTATATTCAATGACAAAATAAAAAACAAGTTTAACGCGGCAAATGGAGGAGTGCCAGATAATAGTGTTGCTTAAAAATCAATAGGCTATCGATAGTCAATCGATAGTGTCACATAACCCCAAATCACTCATACTATCGAGTGCCCTATCGATAGTATCGATATTATCAACAGTATCGATAGTATTGATTGGGAGCTTTGCAACAATACTATCGATAGTGCCGGTACTATCGAACTGGGTCGTAAATACTATCGATACTATCGATAGTCAAAAATCATGTAATACTATCGATAGTATCGATACTATTGTATTGTTCGACATGTAAAATAAAATCAATAGTATCGATAGTATTGCTCGATATGTAAAATAAAATCGATAGTATCGATACTATTGATAATATCGATATTATCGATAGGCCAATTGATAGTGTGAATGTTTTAAGGGTAGTCCTATCGATATATCGATAGTCGATTTTTAAGCAACACTACCAGATAACTGCCCACTAATTATTTCACGGTACCCGCAGTACAAATAAAAATAAATGTACTTAACAAGAGATAAATTCAGTATTGGGGCGTAAAAAAATTACGCAACGAGCACTAAACACAATAATACACAACCAGAAACAACACGACCCGGCGATCGATCGCGAAATAGTATAAACGTAATCTTATTGAGCAGCGAATTGGGACTCCCACTGCAGCGTACGGATGCGCGGAGGGAAGTGGGTATATATAATATAACATATCGGCCATTTATACGTCCACTGCTGAACAAAGGCCTCCCCCATAGATTTTCACAACTGTGTCATCATTTTGGGAGTATTTGCCAATACTCACCAAGCTTGGCGGGCGGGTTGGTGAGCGCAGTATGGCTACCGTTTCACAGAAGGGACGCTGCTGTCCATCCCTCTGGTTTAGATTCCCTTAGTCGCCTATTACGACATCCAAGGGAGAAGATGGAGTGGTGCTATATTCTTAATCCGGACACCACACGGAAATATAATATATATTATATTATAAATAAAATTTACTAAACCTAAAAATAGTTCGCTTAGAATCAGTAATAGAATTTATTGCAATTATTTTTAAGCATTTTTTGTCCGAGAAATAAGTAAAAATGTTTAATGTTGGACACATTAGTATGCAAATCAGCCGATCGAGCCGTCGACATTACGACGCATTAGAAGATTAGGCATGTTACTCCCCCTCGCGCTCCCCCATGCATCCGCACCCGTAGCAGTCCATAGGTACTACCATACCACCCGGGTCAATATAAGCCTATGCTTTGTTAGTTTTTAGGGTTCCGAACGTCCGAAGGAAAAAACGGCGGAACCCTTATAGGATCACTCGTGTCTGTCTTGGGTTGCGAGGGTCTCAAAAGTATTTATTTTTGTATAATTTTGTAATATGTAGTTTTAACGTTATTTAAGAAAACTGAAACCTTCTCCTAAACTACAGAGCCTATTTTGAAAAATATAGGTAATAGCTCTTTAGCTATAGATGACAGGAAAACCCATAAGAACTCTATGGTCTTAAAATAACATGGTATATCTTTCAATAACATGGTATATCTTTTAATATTGTGCGTACAAACTTACGTTTGCGGTTGTAATGTATGGGAGAACTTATAATTCAACTACGATGTTAAGTTTCTTCTTGGGGTAGGTTATTGATAAAAAACCGAATTCAACAACAGACTATATACTCAGCAATTTCGGAACCCTCTCCACGCGAGTTCAACTCGCACTTCTCCGGATTTTATTGTATTTCTTTGGTTATTTTTTTACAGACATTACTTTTATAAAAATAATTTTGGGTTGCTTTTGGATTTCTATATATATATAATTATTTTGTATTGGAAATGTTACCTTTAATTGCTGGATATCTTCGTTACCACTATCAGAAGTCTTGTTATTAAAACCATTGAAATCACCTTCATCATTATAGAACTTCTCATTGAATTCTTCTTTCAATGAATTAAACTCCTGAAAAGGTGTAGCTCATTTAATAGTAAACTTAATAGATAATTCTGGATACTATATCACAGATAGATATTTGTATTGTTGTTTATTTATATAAATTATCCCATCTAATGTTTACAGTTTTACGTCTGTTTACCTGTTTCTGCTGTCTTCTCAGTCACCTAGCTTATTCGCCATTCATTACACTATTGAACCAATGGTAGTTTAAATTCTAAAGTGAATACTTACTCCAATAAATCATTAATGCAGGTGTCATGATTCATTTATATTAAGTTTACAATATTATAATGAACAGCAGCAGTATCACGAACATTTCTATTCACTGTATCTATTTTGTTATGACCTTCATTGTGTCCTAACAAACCAACATTTGTTGTAAGTACCTGTGTCATTTTCTGCCATGTCTCAATGTTCTTTCTCTGTGGTTTTGTGAAGTGATCCCACACACGCTGATGAGTTGATGCGGCAAACACTTTCGCCACCTGTTCGACTGAGGTTCACAATTATGTTAAGAGACCGGACTTGGTTTAGCGACCAAAACATACCGTCGTACTTTCTCGATCGATCAGACGTCCCAGGCGCTCAATACGCTGGTCAGTAACGTTGCAGTCACACGCAGCATTATACGTCTACCTATTAAGTGCGAGGGGTGATGGGACAATCACCAGTGGTGTCGTATACGCTGTACCTCGCGTTACACAGACGTGACGTAAGGCATGATACTGTGACATTGCACAGAGCACAGCAGACTTGACAGACCCGTAATGTTCTGACTATTTATTTTTATCATATTTATAAGTTTAACATTTATTTATTGTATTATTTGGAAGATAGTAAAAATTCTGATGCAACAGCTAAAATTAAACTGTCAAAACATTAGTAACTTACAAAAACAGCATTGAAACTGTTGCTATTTATTCATACTCGGGGGCCTGAAGACATCTGGTGATTACTGGCGATCCATTTACTGTGACTGACTACTGAGCATAAACAAACCAGTGATTTTGTAGACGTGGGATATTAATAAATTTAGGGCCCCACACCCTGAACTTGCTGAAATGCACATAATATTCAGAAGTATCTTTACATGCATATACCGTAGGCTCGTTGAAAACGTATTTTATGTTTTGGATGACATCAAAACACAAAATAAATAAACTTTGAAGGTTTTTACTCATTTTAAATATTTCCATATGATCTGAAAACATTGTGACCTGACTTCTTACCTTTAAAATATTTTGAAATATAGACAGTATTGTCCTACAAGCAACGAACTAGAGAGATAATAATGACTGATTTCTGACCATCACCATGGATGGTGATTGAAGAAATGTTTACAAGTAATTCAAAGTCAACTTACGTTGTTCAATCACATTTGCAATGTGGGTCTTGACTCTATCTTTGCATTCTTGTAACTCTTCTTCGGATTGCATTTTCTCATTGAACAATCTACGTATCTGTGCATTTGTTGCTTGTATCATGGAATAAAACTGATTTGCATTCTTTTTTGAGCATTCTCCCCTTTCTAGCCAGGCTAGTAATGTCTGTAATTAAGTTACAAGTGAATATTAAATTATATAAAACTCTTAATCTTTAAATAGTACATTAGAGACTTGTCAACTTTAGTCAATACTAGCTGGGACCCGCGGTTTCACCCACGTTTAATTTAAAAGAAATTTAGAGTACTTCGATATAGACACTTGACATAGAATAAATATATGGGATTTCAAGGTTTTTATTTTTTTACGCGTAACCCTAAGTATTTTTCTAAAATAAAAGTAGCCTATGTTATTCCTTATAACATCAGCTATCTGCCAGTGAAGGTCCCGTCAAAATCGGTCCAGCCGTTTCGGAGATTACCCGGAACAAACAGACAGGCAGACAGACAAAAAATTTAAAAATGTTTTTTTTGTTATAGGTACCGTATATACTTTCATATGCATTTAGTAGAAAGCTGTTGGCATTACAAACAGACACTTCAATTTTATTTATTTGTATAGATTAAAATCAGGCTTGTTTTTTTATCTTTATCTAGAGTTTGGCTGTAAGGAGATTGCATCATAAATTGACGGTACGGTTGGTGCAGTGGCTGATAGTCGGTTGCTGCGCTCCGGGTCGTGGGTTCGATTCCCGCACGGAACAAATATTTGTATGATCTGCAGGTAGTTGTTCCGGGTCTGGGTGTAGTGTATGTGGAATTCATGTCTGTGAACGCACCCACGACACAGGAGAAATCCTAATGTGGGGATATGTTTAAAAAAGAAACTGTATTCATCCCAAATACAATGCTAGCAAGCATCAGTCATCAGCATCACACTAAACTGAATAATTATAACCAGACTAAATAATAAGCTTGTAAGAAATCAAATGTTATAGGTACATTTGTACAAAGTTAAGCAGTTAAAGAAGCGTTCCACTGTAGTTCACAAATAACTTACTGGGAGAGTGCTAGAAAAATGTTCCTCATTTTTTAGTTTTTCAGCTAATTGTATCATAGCTGCGTTGGAGAATGGTTGGATGCTGACTGGTGACGGTGATCTTCTGTAAGAGTTCATGGAGCGACTGACCATTTCCTGTTGAGCACTCAATTGCTGCATTTGTGCTTGTTGAGCACGCAATACTTGTCTCTGTTGCCTCTCAAAGTCATTTTGGTCATCTCGACTCTTAAAAAAATATTTTGCCTTAATAATTTTACTGGATAGTAATTGTTTTAATGCATATAATTTTTATTCAATTACTAGGGGAATTATATATTGCCAAGACAATTGGGGAAATGACTGAAATGCAATTAATGTGTAACTTTACTCAAGTTCTAAGGAATTTTATACTATAATGGTTAACCATTACCACAAAATTGAGAAACATGTTTTATCTCTTGTAGTTGACAACAATGAAAACTACACTTTAAAAGTACTTTTTACCAAAACTATTCATATGGAAATAGGGTTACCATCGGAGAGGCATTTGCCGCATTTTACGGTTTAGCCACCGTGCGTGTGGCCGGTGCTGAGACATTCATCAATGATTTGAATTACGAGGTATCACGCAAGCCCGCCCGCCCGGTTGAAATTGACTTCAAAACCCGCCACGCGAATTATGCCTTCGGAAAAATATCACCCAGTGTAGTAAGTTCGTTTGTAAACTATGTTGCGTATTATTTATTTTAAGACTCAGTTTTTTTAAATCAGACATTTTGTACATCCTAGACAGGCAATCTCCCTTACAGAGATGGTAACCCTGGGAGTAGGTATTCGATGTATTTGTTTGATTTTTGGCCCTAGCCCTCACCAGCCACTGCGGCGGCACGCTCATTTTGCTCAAACCAACTGGTGCTTCTGCACCAGTTGGTTTCAAAAAGGTTACTGCTCCTCCTCAATTCAAATATAAATGCAAGGTAGTCTAAGATAATAGGTATAAGGCAAATGCCTGGAATGAGCCATACCTCTTATTGCAACAGCACTTGCACTATCGTCATCATCATCATATCAGCCCAAGGGCCTTTGACTGCTCAACAAAGGCCTCCCCCATAGATTTCCATAATTGTGTCATAAGAAACTAGTAAAGGATCATTATCTGTCGCTTTAAATTCTACTATTCCATTTTGACTTGTTTTAGCTCTTTACATTAAAATTATTTTATTTTTATATATTCATATGGTTCAAATAGTTATTATTTATAAAATTTTAATGTATTTAGTATAGTAAGTATATAATAATATTTATTTATATTAGTATATATAGTTACACCTCTGACTGCCTCATAATTACTTCTATCTACCATTTTCCATCATAAGGTTGCCTGGAAGAGATCGCATACAGCGATAAGGCCGCCTATTGTAATTTTACTTAATGCAAAACTTCTGTGAATATATTTTTGGTGTACAATAAAGAGTATATAAATATATAGAATGTGTGTGTGCCATGGCATTTATTTTACGCATTGCCTCCTGATTTCAAGTATTATATACAACATATCAGTGATAGTATAGTGTTGAACACTAGCCTTCTATACAGGAGGGTCTGAGTTCGATCCCAGATCCCAGGATCAGAATTTGATTATTACTTGTGTTAACGGTGATGGAAAACATTGTGAGGAAACCTGCACACCGGAGAGGGCTCCAAAATGCTCTCAATGGTGTGTGTAGTCCACCAACCTGCACCAGGCCAGTGTGTTGGACTAAGGCCTAATCTTTCTCATAGTAATGGCCTGATCGTGGATATAAATATCAGCTGAACAAAAGCATCCCCCATAGATTTCTACAATTGTGTTGTCATTTAGGGGGGAATTTGCCAGTACTCACCATACTTGGCAGGTGGTGGTGAGCTATTGCTCCACAGAAGGGATGCTCGCTCTGGCTTGGAGTCCTTTAGTCACCTTTTACGACATTCATGGGATGAGACAGAGTAGTGCTGCTTTATCCTTAATCCATACATCATTATATAAATTAGATATACTGCAGTTAATACTTAATCAAATCAAGAATGGCTTTTTAAAACAGTTCTTTTTAACAAATTAACTGTTTTACATTGCCTAAAATCAGGTTGAATTTTTTTGATGCCACTGATAAAGTACAGTTTTCGAAAAGCTTATGCAATATATGCCATTGAGATACAAATTCTTTAAAACCAACTCAGTTTTATGTCAACATGAAGTTCATTGATAATTAATAATTGTATTCTAAAGGCCCAATGGAATAAGCTGTTATAAAACCTGTTGAACAAAACAGCATTATAAGTTATTTACCAGAAAAAATGGTTACATTACATTAATATGAAAACTGTCAATGAAAGACTGCTAGCTTGAAATTTGAGTGAAAATACTGCCACTTATTAACTAAATGCAAAACCTTTTATATTATTTTATATCAAACTAACCAGTGCATAATCAACATGTAACCAGCCAGAAGTTGAGTGTGAATTCTCATCATCACTATCATCATCTTTGTCATCCTTGTCTTTAGTGCCAATAAGTTTGATGCGATATCCAGATATTGTCATAGCTTGATCAACACTGTCCTCTCTATCAAAACGAATGTGGCAAAAGTTTTTCTTTGATAATCTCAGAGTATGTATTCTACCATATGTTTCAAAAATTTCTCTTACAGTGCTTTCTCGGATCTTATCAGGTAAACCTCCCACAAATATAGTTCGGCAACCAGAAGGCTTTGACCTACGTGGTGGTTGTGCTTTACCTACTTCAGGAGGAATAAGCTTGGCATGTTTAAAAATTATTTCTTTCTTCTCCTGCATAGCTGCTATATCCCCACCCATATTAGAGTATAATCCCATCATTGTGGGATCCATCATCATTCCACTCATCATGCTCATATCCATAGCAGGAGCAGTATTGGGAGTCATAGCCTGTCCCCCCATGGTTGAGACAGACATGTCTATTGATGCTTGTGGAACCATTTCCATGCCTGTTCCAGACATCAACTCCATTCCTGAAGTAGGAATTATGCCTCCACCCATATGGTGCATCATCATATTTGGGTATATCCCACCAGCCATCATCATGCTAGCTAGAATAAAACTAAGTTAGAATAACCATATGAAATACAAAATCAACACCTAAATAGTATATTTAAATACCTTGTGGAAACATATTGGTCATCATCATAGGATTCATGACATTAGGCATATTATCACTCGATTTTGAGATATCGTGAGGTTTAGAGTCACGTCTGCGACCAACATTATCAACTCTCACAGGCGATCTGGACCTGTCTCTTCTGTGGCTTCCTATGAGTGCAAAAGTAATTAAGTGTTAATGTTTTATTAAAGCTTACAAACAGTGTACAAATGTAGTGACTACTTAATAGGACTGGTTCAGGCGGCTTATTATTATTGCCCTAAGTAAACATAATAAGACGGTACGACTGAGTCCTCATGGCATCATCTAAGATTTAAATCGTAATTATTTGCATTTTAATATTTCAGGATACACTAACCTTGCATGGCTTCTTTAAATCCGAATGATTTGCCAGTTATTGCTCCTGTAAACTAAGAAGGGTTTTAAACCAATTCAGAAAAGATTACTTATTTTTTATGGGTACAGAGCACCGAAGTTGTCAGCTTTTTAATCTTTTGGATTTATGCGAATCGAGCGTGCGATCTAAACTTCAGAAAAAATCGCCCTCAGCTACATTATAAAACAACCTAATTATTTTGTTTATTTGACAGAAATACAGAATGCAAAGAACAAGAACCATAGGACTTTTTCTTTTTTTTTAATAGAATTGTAGCCGAAGCCATTTTGCCAAGGACAAGTTTTAAACAATGTAAAAGTTATAAACAAGTATTATGATTGTAAATGGATCAACATTTTGTATTTATTTTACAGTAATGTTACATACTTAATATTATTATTTTTAATCAACACTACAAAAAATATAATAAATTATATTATTATCTATTTTATATAACCTGCCGCAGCGTATGGATGTGGTCTATGGTACTGAAACCTATTCGGAAACCGGCTTGTTCGGGAGGCTGGAAGTCATCAAACCTGCGCTCGACCGACTCTCTGGAGCATTCGGGTACGCAGTGTCGCCACTCACATTCAGCTCGCCACAAACTGCCCTGCGTTCTGTAAGCTACTTAATATACATTTTTTTAAATATATATTAGAAGGTAGGAAGAAATCAAGCGGCTACTTTAATCTGCCCTCTAGGATTACCTTATCCCATGGTGAGATAACGTTTGCCCAGAGGGGTTTATTATTATTCCATTTATTGCCTTTTTACACATATATATTACATTTTTAAATATGATATAAAAAACAGATTATATACATTTAAAAATATAAAACATAGTGACCAACCGGCATCGGACACAAGGGTCCAAGCTGCCGGTGGTTAGGGTTCCAGAGAAAGTAACCTCCTCACAATGCGTGCCGTGTCGAGGATAACTGCTTTCTGCATCAAGCCCTTGATCCAGCCACCTAACGAGAGCCTCTTTAAATGTTGGTCGAGGCTCTTGGCAATGAGGCCATTGGCTGTCACAACTATCGGTACGATGATTGCAGAGTCCACATCCCACATGTCGACAATCTCGTGTACCAAGTCCAGATACTTAATTTGTTTCTTTCTCGGCTTTCACGAGATTCTCGTCATGTGGGATTGTAAATTCGTTATTTAACAGACATAGAAACAGCCCGATTAGTATATTTTGGTTACTTTCATAGTGTAATGTCGTACGGTATTCTGTTGTGGGGGAATGCTGCCGATATTCAAACTATTTTTGTGCTGCAAAAACGAGCTATTCGGTCAATTTATAAGTTAAGCTCTAAATATTCACTTAGGGAGCAATTTAAAAAGATTAATATAATGACCGTTCCATCTCAATACATTTACGAAAATGTTTTGTATGTTCATAAAAATATCTCTCTCTTTGCAAAGAATAGTGATACCCATAGTATTAATACTAGGAACAAACACAAACTCGTTGTTCCTGCCATTAGGCTCCAGAAAATAAGCAAATCATTTAAATGTCAATGTGTACGTTTTTACAATAAAATCCCAAGTCATATTCAAAAACTAAGCGTAAATAAATTCAAGTCCACTATAAAACAGAAGCTGTGTAGAAAAGCTTTCTATAATGTAACAGACTATATGGACGACAAAAATGCTTGGGATTGAGCTGCTCTGATATGCATAGGCTTATATTGACATTCCATGTACATGTATCTAAAACCAGTACTTTTTAATTAATTTGACATTTAGATTGCATCATTTCTTAAAATGGATTATATTAATTCATATAATGACATTTCATTATTCTATATGACATTATGTTATTTATTTTTAATGTTATTTTTATGTTCATGTTATGCATTTAGATTTGATACTGTAATAGTGATACTGTAATACAACCGTGTGGTGCCGGTTCAGAATACCACCACCCCATTTCCTCCCGTGGGTGTCGTAAAAGTCGACTATGGGATTAGCCGGAGGATGGGCAGCAGCTTCCTTCGATTACATTAACAAATCAACTGCGATCGCCAACCCGTCTGCCAAGCGTGGCGATTATGGCAAAACCCCCCAATGAGCCCACAACACACCCATATCGGTCGTTGTGGTGATCTTTGGGGTAGGCCTGTGTCCAGCAGTGGACTTCATTCGGCCGAAATGATGACTAATAGTGCGAGTACCATGTGGGCTTTTCAATTATTTTGTTTTATTGACGTGATATTTGTCTGGCAGTTTAGGTATGTCATGCTCACTCAAGTGTCCTGCTTATGGTGGTGTTGTGTGTCGGGTCGCTAAGTTTCCCTACAATATGGTTGAGCTGAGCGACGCTGATGCATGCGTCATGCTCGTGAACGAGTGCCGTCTGTTGGGATTGGTCATCTTAATGCTGTCATGACAATTGAATCAAAAATTCTGGTGAATATTAAAATCAAGCTTGTTTAGTGTAGACTTTTTAAGATAGACTCTTTCTTCCTGCATTGTCCTCACATTACCATCATTTCGAGAACATTGTACCAATATGATTTAAAAAGAGTAACCTTGGAGTTTCTTGCCCGTTCTTCTCCATAGGAAATCTACACCTTGGAACGAGGCAACTAAAGTCTTGACTATTCATAAGTGCCTATAAATGGTTTTACATGAATAAAAATATTTTTATCTTTATCTTTATCTTTTAACATCAACAATCATCGCACGGCGCTCTAATCAATCTATCACCACTATGTCACGCTTATTGGCAACAATAGTCCTATCAGTGATGATAGACCGATCCCAGTACAACGTGACATGACCATTATCAAGAACTGGGTCAGGCACATACCTGTAATACGGTACCTCAGAATCCACAAGATTGTACTTTAGAGCAAGTTGCTGGTGTATGACCCTGGCCTTGGTTATGTCTGTGCAAATACTCGCCGTTAGCAAGACGAGAACAACCAGAAATAATATGTCTAAGGGATTCGCCCAGATGGTGACAATTTAATTAATAATATTAATGTTCGTAGTAAAAAGAACACATGATAAAATAACATTAGTCGAGGGTTCGAAACGTCGGAAAATAAAGAAATAATTATGTAGATATTGAATGAAAATATATGCACGGTTGGCTTTGCTACACGTATGTTCAAATTAGGTGTGTATTAGATATAGGTGTGTATATGTTTTCCTTACGATGAGAGATCAGCTTAAACGAGATATGTATAGCTTGATGTGTAGCCGTGTGTACATAACTAGTAGCGTGAAAAAGTCCGTAAGTTTATTTCAGTTATGGATGTATTGACGTAAATGTCAACAAATTAATACTAACACCAGATGAAAAGAGGTGTAGCTAGAAGGTGAGGTAGGGGAAAATACCATAGATTTAAATTGCCATATAGACGATTTCAACGAGTAGTTCAAAAAAGCAATCGCAGCAATTTGAGTAAATTTATAAAAAGCGTTTAATACATAACGAGCTATCAGTAACTGGAACGCGGACCAATTGCATTAGAAAATATAAATATTTTAACCTGTTCCTCTACCGACAAAATTAACCGTACAGTCATATCATATCGCCTCCCCCATAGATTTTCACAACTGAGTCATCATTCTGGAGGGTATTTGCCAATACTCACCACGCTTGGCAGGTGGGTTGGTGAGCGCAGTATGGCTACCGTTTCACAGAAGGGACGCTGCTGCCCATCCCTCTGGTTTAGATTCCCTTAGTCGCCTTTTACTACATCCACGGGTGGAGATGGAGTGGTGCTATATTCTTAATCCGGACACCACACGGAATACCGGACCGTACAGTAGACACGGAAAACATGTAGAAGCTGAAGACACTGCTGATTTGGATTTGGAATGTTAAGTGTATCTCTCGCCATTTGGTGAAAAGGTACTTGAATACATGTCAGGTTTTGTATTTATTTTATAATTTATGTACACACAGAGTGAATTGGTTAGTTTACAAAATGTAATGACACTTGAGTACAAAGGTACTGCTTATTTCAAAAAGAAATTTCTGCCAGCAGACCTGCGATAGGAGACGAGAGTTATTGTAGTGTTTTCTTTATCAAAAAAAATTCAATGTGATGATTGCCTTGTCGTGTGGTGCCGGCTATGTCGTGTGGTGCCGGCTCAGAATACTACTATCCCGTCTCCTCCCGTGGGTGTCGTAAAACTCGTCTAAGGGATTAGCCGGAGGATGGGCAGCAGCGTCCTTCGAATACATTAACAACTCAACTGCGTTCGCCAACCCGTTTGCCAAGCGTGGCGATTATGGCAAAACCCCCCATTGAGCCCACAGCACAGCCATATCGGTCGTTGTGGTGATCTTTGGGGAGGCCAGTGTCCAGCAGTGGACTTCATTCGGCTGAAATGATGATTGCCTTAAAGGCCTATTTGGTCCATCTGAGGCCTTACATATCATAAGACAAAAGGTTACTTAAAGTATGCATCGCCAAGTGTGATATTGTTATGTCGGCTGTGTGAAAAAATTATAAGACAGGGTCTTGATGGCAATAAAAAGTTAAACACAAAATTTACAACAAAATTTATAGTTACAAAAGCTCTTCATTCCTTGGTTGGTAACAAATTGTTTCCAAATATTGATATCCATAACACCGATATATTTGTTAATCACGAATTAGCCAAATTAGTCATGAATAAATATGTTGATACGAGAATTTCATATCTAGCTAAGAAAACCGATCCTAAGTAATGCATAAGACACATTTATACAAAATTAATCCATTTTAAGAATCAATAAATAACTGTAGGATATTTTTTTATAAACCTATTTTGATGTATGGTTATTATTTTATTGAATACTTCCCAATTCCCAAGAGTAACTGAAACTATATATATATCTTATTAAAAGAAATCGAAACAAGAAATCGATACTGGTCTCTTCCCTATTTTTCCGGCTGTCTTATAGTCGTGACTTTCTGTATGTTGACATATTAGTTCTATTAGTGTGCATAAAATGTATCTAGTGTTAAAGATTTCTATATGTGTGCGTTTATAAAGACACAAAATATTTTTGAGTAAGTGTGCGACAGTATCAATGTAGTGTTTACCTCGTCCCCCTTCAAAATTGACAGAATGTTTTGTTCGTAGAATTGTGCGCGTTACTCGTCCATTGGTTATATGGTCTAAGATATAAACCCGTGTAATAGAGAAACATGTAGATAATAATAAAATCGTTTATTTCTCCTCACATAAAATAACGAGTGTAGATACACAATACATATTCCATTTTCAAAACATAATTATGTGAGCAGCTGGTGTCTAAGATAGGTATAGCCCTGTATTACAGATCACCAGGTCCTCACCCAAACGGTAAGTTTGCAAGTAGGATACATTTATATTAATTTATTACATACACATTCAGGTTACAAAATTACACTTATTTAAATTAGATGTTAAGAGAGAATAACGCAATTTAAGTGTGCTTTCGTGCGTGTGCGTGTTCGAGCGTGCGAGTGTGCGTTCGTGAAGGTGTGTGTGTGTTTGGGCGTGGATGTGGGGATGTGTATGCGTGTGTGTATTATGCATGTATGTAAGTATATGTCACTACATGCCTTTTTCCTAATTTACTTAGTAGATTTTCTGTACTTTCATAATCCAGTTAATGCAACCATTCCTTAACCACTGACTAGCACTTTTCTTTCGAAAGCGAATAGATGAATAAAACCCTGTTTAATTTGTTATGTAGGTTACTTCCTTGAAAGCAGTAGAAGCGGTGAGAAAAATTAGTATTTAAAATGCATTTAGCACAAACTCTATCCTTTCTGCGCAGTGGATTTATTTTATCAGGTTCAAAGATCGTCACTGAGTGTTTTTTAGTTACAGTGTGAAGGATATACAACTCACGAACTGTAAGGGCCTTCGTTAATTCATAGAGGTCAATGGTAGGGTGCAAGAAGGACAGAAAGTTACTTACTTTTAAATTCGCTCTTTGGGCTCTTTTAATTTTCGGAAAGTGAGTTTTTTGAGCACCTCCCCAAGAAGTGATGCAATATGTTAAAAGTGATTGGCATAGAGCTAAGTAAACAGACTTTATCAGATCAGGGTCTGCTATATGCCGCAAGTTCTTAAAAATGACAATAAGTTTACGTGACCTGGCTGCTAACATGTCTATGTGGCAATGAAAGTTTAATCTGTTATCTCTGTGTGGCAGTTGTTTGGATCTTGGGACACACACAGTTAGTAGTATTGAAATTATTACATGAACTGGATATCAAACTAAGATTTGAGGGAACAGTAGTCTCAGGATTTCTTAAGGAAAATGTTATATATTTTGTTTTATCTACATTGAGAGTCAGTATGTTACTGTCTAACCATCTAATAGCAGTATTGAAGCCCTACTGGGCATAACAAAATACTTCGTCCCATGTATCTCCACTAAAAAACAATGCTATGTCATCAAACGCTATAATTTTGGTTTTAATGAGTTCTATTTAAACTATCAGTGTCGGGCCCAGTATGCTACCCTGCGGAACGCCAAACAACACTGGTACGTCAGTCAGATTATCAATTTTTACACATTGTTTTCGGTTTTTAAGGTAGCTCTCGAACAATTTTAATTGTGTTTCCCTTACGCCGAGATGCTCAAGCTTATTAATTAGTATTGGGACAGAGACTGTGTCAAAAGCCTTAGCCAGATCCAGGAATATTGCAATAGTTTTTTTCTTGTTATCTATTTTAGTTACAATATAATTGGTCAGTTCATGCACAGCATCGGCAGTTGATTTTTTAGATCTAAAGCCAAATTGCGCGTCTGATAAAAGATTGCTGTCCTCTAAAAATCTTACTTGTCTCTTGTTCATTAAACGTTCTAAAATTTTTGATAACGTAGGGAGAATCATACTCGGTCTATAGTTATTAACACAGTCTCTGTCACCAGTTTTATGAATAGGGAGGATTCTGGCTGTTTTAAAAGCTGATGGAAATACTCCTGTTGAATAAGATAAGTTACAGATGTATGTTATCGGCGATGCTAACAAATCTTTATTTATTTTTAGAATTTCAGCTGAGATCGAGTCTAGGCCAACAGCACAATCACTTTTAAGATTAGATTAGAGAGAGCACCACCTCACCTTTGTTCCACGCTTCCGGCGTTGTGCTCTCGACAGACGGAATTGAATAGCTTCTGAAGGGCTTCAAGTACCTACCGGTGTGCCACCCGCTTTCAGAAGCTCTGTCATAATTCCGTCCCCAACCTTGCCCCAGCCTTGTTATTTTTAAGCTGTTTCAAAGCCATCCTAATCTCGTACAAACTGATGTCCGGTATAGTACCCAACATTAAATGTAACGCAAGAAAATGGATACTGAGATGCGTTCAGAAAAAATATCGAATTTATAACCTAAACAGATACTCAAAAAAAAAAAAAATGTGGTGTCGTGGGACACCCAGGTAGGAACGAACTTCCTTCGGCTAATGTAGAATCGACACTTATACACTACTCGCTTGTGTATGCGACTGTCGCGCCTGCGCACGTCTCATTTAACGGTTTTATTCCACGCACTTTGTTCCACGGGTTTTTTCCACGGATTTTTTCTTACGGTTTTACTATCACATTTTTTTCAGTTCGGTCGCGCAGCAAAATCCCTATCCCCTCAGAGCCTGCCGTAAGGAACTTCGTTCCAAAAATACGATAATCGATATATCAAGATTAAAAATAACGACACTAAATTTATTTAAAAAAATATCGCTATTAATTTGTATTATCGATATATTGTAACCAAGCCTAGGCCAAACTGAAAACATATAACATATAAACCTACTCTGTGACATATAAGAAAAGAGTCCTCGAGACTACGGGTGAGATACAGAGGTGAGATTCAGAAACGAGTCTAATAGTATAAAGCAGGGGTTCCCAACCTTTTTTTGTCTACTGCCCACTTTAAGAATAAATTATTTTTTAACGCCCCCCTTTTTAAACATACTTAAAAACCGCTAAGTACTTATAACTGATTATTGAAACGCAAATTTATAGTATTCGGCCAGAGTATCTTTTATTGAAAATAAAACAAACATAATCAATTCTTATATAAAAACTAATGTGAAGGTTGAATCTGATGCTGTTCAATAAGTTTGTTGATATCAGGTTCCAATTTACTCAAAAACAGCCGCAAGTCGCCACGTTCGGTAACACGCAAACGATTTCTCTTTTTAGTAAGCAGCGTTGCCACAGTACTAAATCCACGTTCACACAAATATGACGATGGAAATGCTATCAAAAATCGTTGAACAATTGACCACAATCCAGGGTACAATTGCGGGATCGGTTTTTGTAGCCAAAATTCTTGATATCCATTTTTGAACTTGATTTTTATTTCTTCGTTTGTTGTCAATTCTATAAGTTCTTCTTCCAGCTGAGGTGACATTGCTGTGTTGACATTTGAAAACGGATCCAACACCCAGTCTGGTATTTCCAAGTTTAAAATGTCCTGGTATCGTTCGGTGAAGTCAATGTGGAGGTTTTCCAAATGTTGGCAGTAGGCAAACAAGTCGTCGTTACTGCAGTATACTGATAAATTCGGAAAATTGTGAAACTCACGTCTGCCCATATTCTTTTTGTGCAGAAGCAGTTTGGCTGCGAAAGCAGCAACGACATTTTTTGTTTTAATTAAATTTAGTTCATCGCCTTGCAGTTGGAGGTTCATGTCGTTGAACATTTTATACAGGTCTGTCATGTAAGCTATATCATTCTTTGATGTTATGAGCTTGTTGCGCAGTTCTGTATCTTTAGTTTCCAAGAACTCTATCATAGAGTCAAACAGGTTGTAAAATCGAATCAGACAATTGCCTCTTGACAGCCAACGAACTTCAGTATGAAGCAACAAACGGTTGAAATCTTCGTCATTAGTAACACAAAGCTGATGAAATAATCTATCATTCAAAGAGCTGCTACGGATTTTATTGACTGCTTTGATGACATATTGCAGTGATTGAAATAGTCGTTCACTTAAGTTTCTAGCAACCAAATGTTGTCTATGAATAACGCAATGTATAGCAAGGATATCTGGAATTTTATTCTTTAAGTATGCTATGAAGCCTTTATGGCGCCCTGTCATAGCCGGAGCGCCATCCGTAGCAACTGATATACTATTTTTCAAAGGAATCTCTTTCTCTTCACAAAACTTTTCCAATGTATTGAATATGGTTTCGCCTTTTGTATCTGTCTCCAAATTTCTGGCAAACAATAGTTCTTCACGTATTTTCTCATCTTTAATAAACCTCACGTAAGATAGCAACAACGCTTCATTAGTTGGTAAAGTGGACTCATCGAGCTGAATTGAGAATTGACTAGTCCTCAGATGATTGCACAGTGATTCTTCAATGTTTTCAGCCATTTCATCAATTTGTCTTTGCACAGAATTATTACTCAAAGGAATTTTTCGGATAATATCTGCGGCCGGTTTATGAAGCAGAGTAGTTATTACTTCCTTTATTGCTGGCAAAATTAACTCTTCTCCGATGTTGTGTGGTTTGCCTTTTTGAGCAATTAACAAAGAGATATTGTACGAAGCTCGAAGTCCGTCGTCATCTTGCTTAGCAGCCGCCGAAAATAGTTTTGATACACTTGGCTGAGTATTATGCTTCTTCTCTAGGTCTTGAAAATATGCTACATTCTTTTCTGTCTTATCTGGATGCATTTTATTCAAATGATCTTGCAGTCTTGAAGGCTTCATTGCTTCGTTCGAAAATGTTTTTAGACATAGAAGACACAAAGGCGACGACGGGTTTGTGGGATTTTCAATAAATCCGAATTTAATATATTCCGCAGAGTATTGCCGTCTCTTCTTTTTTACTTCCGACATTGTTTTGTTTTAAGAAATACGTAAGTGTTGAAATCAAGTACTGCTTATCTATTATGCGCGAAACCGCAAATGAAAATAAAATAAATTTACGTCGTTTATATAGGATTGCATAAGCAGCACGCACCAACAGGAATAAGACAAGGACAAGACAGACGTGCATAAACTCGTTTATCTCATTCGACGCCCAATCGTACTCGACAAGCAAGAACAAGTATTATAGAACCAGCCGATTGGTATAGGAATGTACAATTCGGATTATTTAACCAAAACTTGTTAAAACATGATTGCCCGCGGTCTTTTATATCGAACCGAGTTTGAGCTATATCTTAATTAATATTAGTTGATGTTCACAAGATGTAGTCGAGAGTCGAGAGCTCAGTCGGTGTCTAAGAGTCTTCCTAGCTAGGTAGATGAAATTATAAATCGACCCCAAAGCCCTACACAATGCCCCCTTTTTTTCTGGGTCTCTTACCGCCCCCCTTTAGGCCTGCAGCGCCCACAAGGGGGCGTTATCGTCCACGTTGGGAAAGACTGGTATAAAGTATTCTGTGAGTCTAAGCGTAAGCGTGAACTTACGCTTCCAACTGTCAAAATGCACTACTTACGCCCCTAATTTTGACAGATGGAAGCGTAAGTTCACGCATATACTCATATATACTCGCTTCTGAATCTCAGCCTAAGAGTTATGAGCAAGGAATTTAATACATAAAGGAGTTACGAGTTACGGCAAGACCACAGAGTACATTATAAATGGGCAAGACAATTGGCCAAACGGGCGAATGAACGATTAATAAAATTGCGACAAGAAAAATTGAAAAGAAGTTTTGCGACTTTTCCATAATTTAAAATGTTTGTTTTAACTGAAATGAAAGATGTGATCAGAATAACTCCTGAGCATTTCCATCAAAGTTTAACAGAATCAATAACAACATTACTTAATAGGAAACTAGCTAACAAAGTCAGTATGATCCTAACCTCATATTTTATTGTTATACTCATAAAGGCCTAAGCTCAGCAAGACGTCAGTGTTTATGGGCTGGTACGAGATAAACTATAATGGCATTATTTGGGTCAGTGTAGCCTTAGGGGCGGAATGATATTGATAATTTCAGATCTGTTTATCAACTGTAACCATGTGCAATGTTAACTTTTTAGGTAGTGTTGAATGTAGGTCTATGCATAGCTTTATTTGACATAAAAGATATAGGGCATTCATATATTTTTCCTGGCGATGGTTCGTCTCATACCGAAGTGAAGTTCAGATATATTGTCTTCCGGCCTGTTGTTGAAGAAATTCTTATTGGAAAGATAAAAAACTGTAGTAGGGAAGGTGTACATGGTAAGTCTAATAATATATTCACTATTGTTTCTTTGCAGTTCCATTAAGCACATCATTATTGCTAGGTAATATTGAAAAAATAAAAAGGGAGTAATTTATTTTTACATATGCACACTATATAGAGACAATGTTATATTCTATATATTAATATGTGAAGAGAAATATATGTACCCCCTTTTAAGTGTTATATTCTATATATTAATATGTGAAGAGAAATATATGTACCCCCTTTTAAGCATAATTGTGCTCAGAGAGGAGTATAAAAGTTGAAATAGTTAAACTTTGTAGGGAGAAGATGCAGATAGCTAAAATAAGTTTAAAAAATATGAATTGTGGTCGAATTTTGGCCCATTTGGTGACCACCAGTAATAATAAAGAGGTAAAATGAATATTTTCTTTTATCTAAACAAAAATTTAAATAGCTAAATTGGGCATAATGCTTTGCCCCAGCTAGATATTGAAAGTGTGGATTGGCACTTAGTAGAACTTTGTGACATTTGGTAACAGAAAATAGGCAAGCATGCATGTGTGCCATGCACATTGCACTACTCAGCTGGTACAAAATATGATAAAAAAGAAGTAATCATTAGGGACAAATTAAAAAGAGCAAATAAAAACACTCAGTGTAAAAAAGGGTTGTAGCTTAATAAGCTGCGATTTTTTTATTGCCGTGTGGTGCCAGCTCAGTATACCACCACCCCATCTCCTCCCATGGGTGTTGTACAAGTCGACTAAGGGATTTGCCGGGGGATGGGCAGCGGGGTCCTTCGAGTACATGAATAACTTAACTGCGATCGCCAACCCATCTGCCAAGCGTGGCGATTATTGCAAAACCCCCCAATGGGCCCACAATTCACCCATATCGGTCATTGTGGTGGTCTTTTGGGGAGGCCTGTGTCCAGCAGTAGACTTCATTTGAAATTTCGAAATGATGATGATGATGAAGCTGTGATTTTGCTACAAAGCCACACCAACAGTGCTGGTTGTCTGATACAATCATCATTATCATATTAGTAAAACTGTTGTTAGCCAACCTCTCCAACCATGGGTGAGCTAAAATGCAACTTAGGGATTACGCCAAAAAGATGGCCAGCAGCATTGTGTTTTGTGCTACTGTGGTAAAGTCTATAGCTAGCTATTGCGACCACCAATCTGGCTGCCCAGCATGGTGATTATTTTTTTATTGTTATACAGTACTTTCTTTAAGCATTCAATGAGCTGTCTGTTCAGCAGTGGATGTTTATGGGTTGATCTGAAATAACTTGAGCCACCATAGTGTGTCAACCCAGGCTAATTTAAATAATAGTTATTGGCTTCCTATGGGCATAATTTATTATAAAAAAAAGAAAATGTTGATACTATTACCTGTATATTATCTGCTATTTTATTCTGCCTTTCTTATTTCAGTCACCCTAGGATTTTTTGATGATATTTTAATACCAGTGAATGCTCTCCAGCATCCATCTAGATTTGATGAAACTGATCAAGCATGGGTGTGGGAGTACCCAAAAGAAGATGGAGAAAAACACGATTTATTTATGGACTCTGGTAAGGACTTACATACATTACAAGAAAATACGTAAGTAAGTACCTATAGTATGGGTTTATAAGCTTTTCTGAATGGTGAAAAAATGTATTTTCGTATAAAGGGGTGTTACCGACCCTCCCGTATCAGAAGCGAAGTTATGGAATTTATTTAATAAAAATACTGGTTTCTAATACACCCCTTGTTATACCCACTCAAGGATTTATTTCCAAAAACAATGAAATACATTTCATTATTTTTAATCAAAAAGCCATATAGTAGTTTTCATAGAAAGTTTTTACCCTCTTAAATGTAGATTTTTCTAAAACGCTGGAATTACGCCTTCCCATACTTTTAACTATATAGACAGAGTCGTAACTTGGAGCAAAAGCAATCTCCTACAGTTCAATACTTCTAAGTGCGTAACAATCACATTCACACGTGCACACACACACATCCAATATAACTATACTGTGGACGGGGTACCGATGGCTAGGGTGACGGAAGTAAGGGATTTGGGAGTTCCTTTCACCACTGAGCTTACATTTCGGAACCACATAGTTAAGATATGTAAAAAATCATACAGGAACCTGGGTTTGGTGCTCCGAATGGCCAAAGGCTTTACCAATGTTAATGCAATTGCGGCATTATATACGCGCGGACATATTGGAGAGGTTGGGTCTATTCATCCCAGACCGATATTTGCGTCATCGGCGTCGGCCGCGGCTACTAGTAGTACCGCGGGCGCGCACTAACTTGTTGCAAGAGGCGCCGCTGACCCGCGAGCTCAGCACTCTAAACCTCATAGACAGAGATGTAGACATATTCATTTGTACTCTGAGTGAATTCACAAGGATAGCAGTCTGTAAAATCTGCTATAGTATTTAATTATAAAATTTTATGTTATAGTTCACATTAAGTATAAGTACTGATAATATTGTTACTAATGTTACAATATCGCATTGGGTTTAGCCTGTAAAGATATTTGTATGTATGAAATAAATAAAAAACATACAAAAACTAAGAGAGGTAAATACAATTTTTTTATAGATCTAACTTCAACACTGACCAATTTTGCATACAAACTTCCACCCCCATTTTTTACGCCCTTAAGGGTTGAATTTCTCCCCCTCATACCTATATCGTATTTCATTTCCATGCCACGGTCTGGATGGGTGGCCATCTATTTCATAGAGAAAACGCACCGTGCCTTGGCGAACACGTTAAACCTCTGTACCCTGATACTGGTAAAAACCAACGATCTAAAATATCGTTGAGGTTTGAAAGTCGTTCGACCGATGTTCTATCCGCAGTTGGTATTCACGATCGAAACTAAACGATTACTCGTATTAGTAATTATTCGTTATGTAATCGTTTAGTTGTTCGTAGCTGTAAGATGTCAGTTTCTTTTTGTATCTATCGAGTTATTTGATCGGTTTTTTCACTCTTAATATTGTGATTTACCGTCAAATTGATCAAATATATTAAATTAAATATGATATCAATGAATATAAACTGGAAATGTTGGAATCTACGCATTAACGACTGCCGTTTAATGACACAATGGGTGACGAAGGTATCACGTCGGGGTCACCAGTTATGGGGAACAAGGTGTGGTGTTACCTTGTAGCCGAGATTGCTGGCTGGCAGTTTGACTTGCTGCTTGCTTCTTCTTGGGATTGGGTGGGGAGTGATAGCGATGATGCGAAGTAATTGCTTCTCTGCATCGTGACGGCTGCGCTGATGTTCATGGTCAGGGTTCACCAGTATGGGTGACAAAGGTATCACGTCAGGGTCACCAGTATAGGGAACAAGGTGTGGTGTTCCTCCACGTCATCGGAGAGTTGTATTTAATAGTCAAGTAGATGTCGTTGTAAGATGTAGTTGTATTACTGGCAATGTAGGTGTCGCCACATCACCAACCGGAACCGACGATTAACGTGCCGGAGATAAATACTCAATGCAAATACCACTATGCGGACACCCATCCATAGACAGACCGCGTGTAAATGTTGCTTAACCTTGCCGATCGTTTACCGATAAGTGAATTAATTAGAGTCCTATACAAAATTATCCAATCTCAATGTTAAAAACATAGTGATGTTCACATTTCCTTATAGCTACAGTTTGCCACAGGAAGAAAATATAGTTAGATACAAGCTCAATTTGACATTGCATAACTTGACATATTGTAATGACAAATTTTACTTGATCGATTCTAACAATCATGTTAGTAAATATTTGTATTTGACTGAAGGTAGATACTATCTTTCAAAATATTATAAACGACAGATAGCTGTGTCGCTATCATATTATTTTGATATTACAGCCAAAATTTGGCTAATAAACATATTGCTTCTGTTGAGCAATTTATTGACATTGAAAATAAGTTAGCCAACAACATGGCTATACATACTGACATACATAATAATTTACCTATACCTATACAAATCTATAGTCAGGCCGCAATTGGAATACGCAGTACCGATCTGGAATCCTTATTATATAAAATATAATGAAATGATAGAACTTGTGCAACGTAAATACCTTCGTGCTATGCAATATAGATGTTTTCATAAAAAAGCTTCAGTCCAGATGATTCTTAAAAAATACGATTTACTTACTTTAAAATCAAGACGCACACTCCTTGAAATGATGACTCTGTTCAGTATATGCCGCAACAAGTTTGACTGCCCTGACTTGGTGAATAGTTTATGCTACCTGGTTCCTCGAATAGATCATTGGCGGAAGGTGTGCACTAGGCGCCTCTTTGCTACCAGCGTTTGTAAAACAAATTGGAATGCGCTCACCGCTACACCGCTTAGTCGATACATACAATAAGCAATTTTGTGCAATTGACGTTTTATTTCTACACAAAAATAAATTTAAAAAAAATATAATTAAAATTCTAAAAGATCAGCAGTAGGCTCTGTAAGTTCAATGATACTTGTATGATACATCACACTTGCATGAATGTGTGACTTTTCTTGTTATTTTCTTTTTTTCTTTTAGTTGAAAGCTTTTGTTTCTATTTACCTTTCATTTTGCTTCATAAAGTAAAATTACTGTGACAACAGCTAACTTCTGCTAACAGCTTAAATTCTATAAAATAATCTGTGGAAAATGTAGTGGGTAGTATATTTATTTAGTCTAGTTTTAAAACCATTGTATAAGACTTAACATACTACTGTTTGTTTTCCCTTAAAATGAAATAAAAATAAAAAAAATAATTAGAAATTAAGACAATGGAGGTAACCTCTTTCAATAATAAATATACTAAACATGGAATCCCAAACTGTAACAAAGTCAATACATTTTGTAATTTTAATACTATCAACCTGGCCCATCAAAATATTCAAGGCATTATGGGCAAAAATTTAGAAGTTGAATTGTTCATGAACTCCAATAACATTGATGTACTTTGTATTACCGAGCATTGGCTAAAAAACCAGCAGTTTATGTTCAATTTCAATAGTCACCAGGTTGGCAGTTCGTTCAGCAGACAAAACGCTATACATGGTGGCTCATTAATCTTAATAAGTAACCAGCTTAAATTTAAAGAACGTAAAGATATTGTGAGCCTCTCCTTTGAACGAACAATAGAAATAGCCTGTATAGAATTAGAGCAGTTTATTGTATTGAGCGTATACAGACCGCCTTCCGCCTTATATGATAGTTTTGAATTAGTCATGGATGAAGTATTGCATAAAATTTGTAATTTGAACAAAGCCATTATCACATGTGGTGATTTTAATGTCAACTTACTAGAAAATTCAAGTTTGAGTGTAAGAATTCAATGCCTATTCCAGTCATACAATCTGGTTAATTTGTTTCTGGAGCCTACCAGAATTGCTTCAACTACAGCCACATGCTTAGATAATATTTACACCAATGTTATACCTCACTATAAGCAAGTTATTAACCTGTTGGACTCTGATCACTGTGGACAGCAGATTATTATTGTTGCAGAGCAAACAAAGAATGTGGCTAAAAAGGATATTACTGTTTATCCAAAAACCGCAGGTCGCTTGGAAAAATTTAGAAATAAACTATGTAATAAATTTCCATATTTATCATATTATTATAATAATCCTAACAAATTATATACAGATTTTTTTTATCTGTACTGTAAAGAATTTAACTCTACTTTTATCCCCAAGACAATCACGGTTAATGGTTATCCTAACTTTAGTGAATGGGCTACTGTTGGAATTCACTTATGTAGAAAGAGACTATATGAACTATATAATGAACGAACATATATTAATAGTAACGAATTTAATCTTTATGTTAAAAGCTACTCTAAATTATTCAAAAGAATTTGTTGTATAGCTAAATCCAATTATTTGAGTTCCAAAATTAAAAATGGTAATAATATTATTAAAATGACTTGGAATATTATTGGTAGTGAAACTGGAAAAGTTAATACCCGGGGCGGTGACTATAGATTAACTATTAATGACAAAATTATTAATTCAGATATGCAAGTTGCTACCGCTTTTGAGAATGTTATCACCGACATTCCCGTTTCGACTACTAAATGTTTGAACTCTTCACCCACTGTTGCAGAAACTTTACTCAAAAATAATGTTAGCACTTGCAATAATATATTCAAATTCAATCATGTTAATTGTAGAGATTTCATAAGAACCTTTAACACTCTGAATGTAAAAAAAAACGGCAGACTTGTGGGGAAATTCCGTCAGCGTGGTCAAATCCATCATTGATATTGTTGCATCTCAATTGGCCGTAATTTTTAATAAATGTATTGACTGTGGGAAATTTCCTAATCTTATGAAAAATAGTAAGATAATTCCTTTATTTAAAACAGGTAGCACAACTGACCCTACTAATTTTAGACACATTTCGGTGCTACCTACATTTAGCAAAATATACGAAAAGCTTATATTGGATCAAATGCAAAGGCATTTTAATAAGTATCAGCAATGCAGTAAATTGCAAACAGTTTAGGTTCACCAAGGGTCGTTCAACAACTGATGTGTTGAACTTTTAGGACATATTTTCGGTGCTTGGGATGATTCACACGATACCCTGGGCAACTTTTGTGATTTGTCTAAGGCATTTGATTGTGTTCTTCACGAAATATTGATCAGGAAATTGTAAAAGACTCTGCGCTGGATCTATTTGTCTCATATTGGAGTAATAGGATTCAGAAAGTTGATGTTAACGGTAAGAGGTCTCCGGGGTCTGTGGTCACAATGGGAGATCCGCAAGGCTCAATTCTTGGCACATTTTTGAGAGGTCAAAAATGAGAATGCAGGCGTTCTTCAAATGATCACTTTTATTTGTACTTCTCGATTATACTCCAAGACAGTCTTTCCTCGTCAAGCGCCAAAATCAGAATGTGTATGTCGGCGTGTCACATCGCAATTAGCTGAACGATAGATTGAACGTCTGAACAAGATTGTAAGTATACTGAACGACTATTGATCAAAACAGCAACTGTGACACGCAGACATACGCGTAAAAGTACCTATTTATTATTATACGTGGATAACAATGTTATATAATTATCTTATTAAATTAAATACTAGGACAAAAATAAGAAAAAGCTAACACATTTTTGTTTCTTATTTATATAAATGACCATCATTATACGAGGGCAGTTTGGCAACTCAATGACTTTAAGGTTGAATTAAAACGTTTTTAATATATTTTTTTGTTTCATATTTGGAAACTCACAACGAAGCGCATGCCGTTCTTTTTTCAAATTATGCGCGAAAACAAGCTTTTTAGAAACAAAAAAGTTAGGCGGCATCTAAGTATTCTTTGAAAATGGAGAAAAGCCAGTTTCGAGTGCTAATTAAACACTATTTTTCACGTGGTAAAACTATAAAGCAGACCGAAGACAAATTGAAAAAGTATTAAGGTGATTCTGCGCCTTCTCATGGGATGGTACATAAGTGGTTCACTGAATTTCGTTGTGGACGTACTACCACTAATGACGCGGAGCGCCCAGGAAGGCCGATTCAGGTTACTACGGAGGGCATGGTTAATAAAATACATGATATTGTTTTGGCAGACCGTCGAGTGGAGATACGCGAAATAAGTGATGCTGTGCACATCTCGACTGAACGAGTGTTTTATATTTTGCATGATATTCTGGGCATGAAAAAGCTTTCTTCAAGATGGGTGCCGCGTTTACTAACAGTCGACCGGAAACGAAATCGTGCAACAGCTTCTGAGGAATGCCTAGCCATGTATAATCGCAATCCGAGTGAGTTTATGCGTCGGTACATAACAGTTGATGAAACGTGGGTCCATAATTATACACCAGAGACTAAACAACAGTCGAAGCAATGGACTTTTACCGGGGAACGTGCCCCAAAGAAGGCAAAAACAGTTTGCTCGGCTGGTAAAGTGATGGCCACAGTCTTTTGGGACAGCCAAGGGGTTATTTGCATCGATTTTTTTGATAAAGGCAAGACAATAACCGGAGCTTACTATACTGCATTGTTAGATAGATTCAATAAAAAGTTGATCAAGAAACGACCGCATATAGCAAAGAAAAAAAATCTATTTCATTAGGCTAATGCACCGGCCCACTCGTCTGCAATCGCGACATAAAAAATTGTCGAATTAAGATACGAATTATTGCCACACCCTCCGTATTCGCCAGATTTAGCCCCCTGTGACTTTTTCCTCTTGCCAAACATTAAGAAATGGCTTGGCGGGCAATGATTTTCGTCAAACGAAGAGGTGGTAGCCGAAACTGAGGCCTATTTTTAAGGGTTTGACAAAAAAAATTTTTTTGATGGGTTGAAGAGGTTGGAACGTCGCTGGACTAAGTGCGTAGAGTTGAAAGGAGATTGTGTAGAAAAATAAAAACATGTATATGTAAAAAGAGTGTTTCTTCTTTCCATCATGGACTTATCAAACCGCCCTCGTATCGTAAGGGATAATCACGAGATAGTGTTGTTTGCAGATGACACTTCACTTTTATTCAAACTCAAACGCCAACATTTGGCTACTGACGATGTAAATAGCGCTATCTCCAGAGTGGTCCACTGGTTTAATGTTAACAATTTACTCTTAAACGAGAAAAAAGCTAAGTGCATTAAATTTACTACACCCAATGTTAGAAATTTAAAAACCAGTGTGCTAATGAATGGCGCGGTGTTGGATCTTGTGGACACAGCACTGTTTTTAGGTATCACTTTAGATTCTAAGTTGCAGTGGGGCCCACACATACTTAAGTTGTCGAAAAGGCTTGGTTCTGCAGCATACGCGGTTATGAAAATTCGTAATTTAACAGACACAGAAACCGCCTGACTACTATATTTTAGTTATTTTCATAGTATAATGTCGTACGGTATTCTGTTGTGGGGAATGCTGCCTACATTCAAATTATTTTTGTGCGACAAAAACGAGCCATTCGGTCAATCTATAAGTTAAGCCCGAAATATTCACGAAGGAAGAAATTTAAGGAGATTAATATAATGACCTTCCCATCTCAGTACATTTATGAAAATGTTTTGTATGTACATAAAAATATTAATCTCTTTGCGTAAAACAGTGATATCCATAGTATTAATACCTGGAACAAACATAAACTGGTTGTTCCTGCCACTAGGCTCCAGAAGATAAACAAATCATTGACATGTCAATCTGTGCGTTTTTACAATAAAATCCCAAGTCATATTCAAAAATTAAGTCTTAATAAATCCAAGTCCATTATAAAGCAGAAGCTATGTAGAAAGGGTTTCTATAAAGTTACAGAGTATATGGACGACAAAAATGCTTGGGATTGAGCTGCTCTAATTTTCATTGGCTTATACTAACATTCTTGGTTTTTGATGTATTTATCAAACACAATTGCCATTTTTTATGTTGACATTTAAATTACGTTATTATTACCTATAATGGATTAGATTAATTAATATAATGACATTCGATTATTCTATTAAGACATTCAATTATTTTATATTTGTTTAAATTACTTTAATGACTTGTTTATTTTTATATATTCAATTTATTTCGATTTGTTACTGTACTGGCAGTGCGAAAACCATTTGGGTTGTTTTTTTATTTTGTTTTGTTGACGTAATAGTTATCTGGCAGTTTAGGTATGTCATGCTCACTCAAGTGTTGCTGATGGTGGCGTCGTGTATTGGGTCGCTAAGTTTCCCTACAATATGGTTGAGCTAAGCGACGCTGATACATGCGTCATGCTCGTGAACGAGTGCCGTCTGTTGAGACCGGTCAGCCAAATGCTGCCATGACAACTGAATCAAAACTTTAAATAAAATACATTCAGGCTTGTTTAGTAGACTTTTTAAGAAGTTTAGACTCTTTTCTCCTACATTGTTTTCACATAACCGTGATTCTTACATCTTATTTTTTTCTTAGATATATAGGTTCTTACAACAATCCAAACTATACAAATAAATATATACATACTTATAAGTTATACTGAAAGGAAATGCTTTTTGAGTCCTTTCTTGAAAACGTCCAGAGAAGGGCTGTCGCGTAGTGAAGTGGAAGAGAATTCCAGAGACGCACTCCGCGTACTGTAAATGATCCATCATAACCGTTGGAGATGTGAAGAGGAGTACGAAGGAGAAGAGAAGAAGATGTACGACAGGCTGTACCCCTAGGTACAAGATGCTCGAAAGTGCTCACGCAGATAGACAGTAGACTTAGGGTTGTGGAGAACCGAATAAAGAAGGGAAAGAATATGAGAGTCGTGACGTTTTCGTATAGGTAACCACCTCAGTTTTGCACGGAATTCCGATATATGGTCATATTTCCGAAGGCCGAAAATGAAGCGGATAGATAAATTCTGCAAACGTTCTAGTTTATTAAGGAGTTCCTAAGTTGTATCAAGGAAGCAAACATCAGCATAATCTAGAAGCGGTAAAAGTAATAAAAGTAAGAAGTCAATTCTGATAGCCATTTCAAAAGTAACTTGCAAAATTTATCCCATTCATGATGTCAATAGTCAAATACCTACATTTAATAGAATTAATATGAATTTGTAAAAATAGTCTTGTCTCGTTTTACTCTATGAAGCCTTCGTGTACACACACAGATCGCGATCGTTCCGGACGCTCCGCAACGAACGTATCCCCTCTGTGAGCTCTCGTGAACGACTAAATTTTCGAGACTATGGCTCGCATTTTTATTTTTTGTATCTTCTCGCATACATTTCTGGGAAATGTGGTTGCTTAACCGGTCATTTCTGGTGAAGCCAAAAGAGGCCTCCAGCCAGGCTTAAAATGAATATTAAAAACAAAGCAAAAAGCGAAAATTGCTTTAGGGCGTTGCTGGGGATAACAAGCTATTGTTTTGGGGACAGCTGGATCGGTATTATTTATAATGTATTAATGGACATTTAAAGCTACAGGCTCGGCATGGGCCGACGCGAGCAAGAGACGAGAAAGAGAAGTGCTAACTTGAACGGGAAGGTGACGCGGCCATAGCCTCCGCGACGTCGGTGAGGCGGACATCCTCGGCGGCGAAGGCGGTAAAACGGTCGGGTGTTTAGTGAATGTATCGCATATATATTACCGCTCACAGTAAAAATGTATGTCAGATTTGCGTAGCTTTTTTCAAAAGATCATATTTTAATTGCCAAGGGACATTTAGAAAATTGAAAACGGACAAATTGTAGTTTATACATTTTTATTTACTTGAAATGTGTGACAAAATTGTACACAAAATTATCCTACTTCGACTGAATGCACGCCATTTTTTAGTTTTTGCCCAGTTTTACGAGTTTATTTCTTATCAAACTAAATATTATTTTCAAATTTTGCTTCGGAACAATTGTAGATAATTTCTCTATGATGGTGATTGTATTTTTTTCATATTGAATATTGCAATATTATTGATAGCATCGACTTGACCGTGACAGCGGTTTTGGCTTATTTTGGTCGACGCAGTCTTAAGGATTAATTTCCAAAAAAATACACTGAAACATATTTCTTTATTTTTAACCAGAAAGCCAAATACCATTTTTCATATATCTAACTTCAATAGTGACGGAGTTTCATACAAACTTTCAACCCCTATTTTACCCCTTTAGGGGTGGAACTTTTTTAAATCCGTCATTAGTCAAAATTTCTAGGTTAGGCCCCAGTGATTTAGGCTGTGCGTTGGTGTGTCAGTCAGTCAGTCAGTTTCTCATTTTATCTATATAGATTGCGAATAACTGGTCAGAGTCCGTCGTTGAATGTTTGCGAGTGTGTTAGTTGTTTGGTTTATTTAATATAAATTTGTGATTCATTGTAAATAGCTCAATTGAACGTGATGATCAATTTCAACGCAAATTTCATTTTGGAAGTAGGCACTGAACTACGGAAGAAACACCTACTAAATGCTGTGGAAATTTATTAAATTTTAAGGTAATGTGGTAAATAAGTAAGATTTGTTTATCGTCAAGCTACCTACGTCGAGCTGTAGACGATGACTCGAGTTGCGACGTTTAAACTTTAAATATATTGTCAGCATAACGAAGGCGATACGTGGACTAGTCGACGAATCCAGCTAGTTGATCGACTCGTCGATGTTTGAAAATGGACGGTCTGGTTTTATTGACGATAAAATCCGTCAAAATTTATTATTTATAATATATTATTATTCTATATGTCGGGATTTTGCTGTTTTTCTTGAGAAATAAATGTGATGAATTAAACTGTTTATTTTTATTTATTTATTTAAAAAATAACTTGAAAGGACTAAACAATTTCAATAAGTAATTTGTAGTTTTGAGAACAATTAAACGGGTCTAATTAATTCCCTCAATGAACTTCATTTTTACATTGCAACGTGTATTTCGCATTTGTTTTCACCGAGTCTTCCAATTTCGACTTTTTAAAGAAGACTGAAAATTTTAGCACGTTACTCATAATTCTAATAAATTGTGCTGATAACTTTACGATAAACTTTTTGGTGGGAGATATTGTACTTTTTCGGTAGTCTGCCGATGACGAACTACGAAGAGTCAAGTGTCATGCTAGTTACGACAAGTTACGATTGTGCGACTGTTTTATTTGTTTACAATCGGTCAAAGCATCGGTAAAGTGAGTAAAAGAAATATGGGAGACCAATGCAAGCGAGGCACGTATGAGAAATAATATATTTAAAAAAAATCTCAAGTATACAAATTAATCGGATTGAATTTACTACCCTTGAGGGAGTACATCTGAGAGACCGTCCGTATCCGTGTGGTGTCCGGATGAATATAGAACCATTCCATCTCCTCCCGTGGATGTCGCAAAAGGCGACTATCGGACTCTAAACAATAGGGATGGGCAGCAGCATCCCTTCTGTTGAACAGTAGCCATTCTGCGCTCACCAACCCGCCTGCCAACCGTGGTGAGTACTGGCAAATGCCCCCCAATATGATGACACATTTGTGGAAATCTATGAGGGAGGCCTTTGTTCAGCAGTGGACGTTGCATGGCTGATATGATAAAAATGTGGTGTTTTGTTATTTATCACTTAATACCTACTTGACTTTATTTTTTCTATTAAGTCAATATTTTATTTTAAAATCTTCGCTTTGGTTATGTGGCATCTGGTTCCGACTCCGCGGAAGTCTTTCTAAGACATCGCAACTCCGGTTCCGCATCCGTAAAACCACCACCGTACCATTACCAGGGCCAATTATACTAAACTGAATTCTAATCAAATCTAATGAAATCTTATTGTACATACACTTATTCACAATATACATTGTAGTTCCTGTTTACTGAAGCAGGTTACTTGGTGAAAATTTAAGGACTTATTTGATAAATAAAAACGATGGCACGGTTGGCACAGTGGCTAAGTGACCCGATTCGTGCGCTACGGGTCGCGGCTTCGATCCCCGCACGGAACAAATATTTGTATGATCTATAGGTCTCTACTCGTTTCGGGTCTGGGTGTACATGCAGGAGACATCCTAGTGTGGGGCAACGTTTTTTAAAAACAATAAAATGATTAGATTGTAATGTTATCTTTACAGGAGAATCAATAAGATTTCGCATCACAAGTGAAGCATTTGAAGAAAGTTTACCTACAGGACCACCAGGCACTGAATGTACGACACAGACTGTCGCACCGTACAAGATAGTTGGTGGTATCAATGAGCCTGGACTAGGTCTGTTAACCTGGTGGGAGGCTCCAGAACAAGATGATGGTGATGAAAATACTGAACAAGAAAATGATGAATAAATATTTTAAAAAATTCAAACATTGGTTTGATTTGCTGCTAGGATTAATAACTATGTAAGGCATTTGTCGAGTAGGTAGTCGGCTCAAGGGCAAATCCAGAATTTTATTTATTTATTTAATACTTTATGCACTAAAACTGTACAAAGGCGGACTTAATGCCATTAGGCATTTTCTAGCAGTCGACCTTAGGGTGATGCAGAGAAAAAAAAATACATGGTAAGTGCACAGACAGTGTAACTGTGAATAGTTAAATAACGAAAGGCAATATAAATATACAAATTATTTATATATAATATATAAATAATTTTTTGTAGGAATTACTAACATAGAGATGTTTCTGCCAAAGAATTGAGGAGGTATTTGCGTAGGTTATTTTTAAAAGAGTAGCGACTGGTGGTCATCCTGACTTTAAGAGGTAGCGAATTCCAAAGAAGAATAGATTGGACAAAGAAAGAAGAGTGTATAAAGTCCGAACGGTGAGACGGACATTTCAAGATACGATACGATGGGCGCTGATTTCTTGCGCCATCACAATCTTCTCGTTGACCTACGTTCCAAGAAACTCGTCGATCAGAAGACAGGATTGACAATTGACGGCTGTATTTCTAACAGTACATTATCATCCCCGACAGTGCTCACCATCAACCTCACAGACCCGTTTCATAATTTTCTACAAGAGTATGCAGAAATAACATCTGCAAATTTATGTAACGTGACAAACAGTGACGTCGAACACCATATAGTCACTTGCGGACCACCAGTGTACAGTAAAGCAAGATCGTTACCACCGCATAAATATCAAGTGGCGAAGAAAGAATTCCATGTCATGCTTGAACAAGGAATATGTCGGCCATCAAAATCACCTTGGGCAAGCCCTAATGGGCTTGTGCAGAAGAAAATGGTGAATACAGACCGTGTGGTGATTACCGCAGATTGAACGCGGTAACCAAACCAGACAGATATCCGATACCCAGACTACGCGATTTTACATATTGCTTGGAAGGAATGAAGATCTTCACAAAAATTTATTTAAAAAAAGCCTACAATCAATTGAGGATTCGTGAAGAGGACATTGAGAAGACAGCAGTCATCACGCCTTTTGGCCTATATGAATTTCCGAGGATGTGTTTTGGCCTATGCAACGCAGGTCAAACTTTTCAACGGCACATCAACAATGTTCTAGGTGACTTGGACAATGTATTTCCATTCGTCGACGATATACTGTGTGCTTCGGTAGACGAAGAAACACACAGAAGACATTTAGAAGCCTTATCCAAAAGACTCCGAGAACATGGTTTACGAATAAACGTGTCGAAGTACGTTTTCGGACAGGAAAATCTAGAATTTTTGGGATATACATTGACTAAAAACGGTATCCAGCCAACAGAAGATCGTATTAAATGCATATCTTCTTACCCTGAGCCAACCACAATTCAAGAATTACGTCGTTTCCTCGGTATTTTAAATTTCTACAAAGAAAATATCCCACACGCCGCACACGTCCAAGAAACGCTTTATAAATATATGCGATCATGCAAGAAGAACGATAAAACAAAGGTGAACTTTACCAGCGAAGAAAAAGAACCCTTTATAGCGTGCAGGAATAGTACCAAGGACGCTGTAACCTTATCTCACCCGTCAGTACACGCTCCACTATCACTTATGTGCGACGCGTCGAACACATGTGTCGGAGCCTCATTACAGCAACACGTCGACAACAGCTGGAGACCGCTTGGTTTTTTCCTCAAAGAAATTAACAGATGCACAGAAGAAGTATATTACGTTTGACCGGGAACTTCTAGCAATATACTTAGCTATACGGCACTTTCGATGTATGTTCGAGGGCAGAGAAATAACGGTTTACACGGATCATAAACCAATGACACATGCAATTCTGAGGCAAAACATTACGCACAAGGTACTTGCACTATATAAGTCAATTTACGACGAAAATATGCCATATAGAAGGAAAAGACAATGTTGTGGCCGATGCCTTATCAAGAATCGAAGCAATATCCACTCCTTCACCAATCGACTACGATGAACTGGCACGCCATCAGCTATGCTATAAACAGATAAGAGACGTCACGAAAAATGAGTCGCTGCGATTTGAACGCTTACGACCACCTAATGCAAGCAACTCAATATTGTGCGAAACATCGAGCGGCAATATACGACCACACTTACCGCCGGAATTACGAAGGAAGGCATTCGACGCCGTTCATGACTTGAGTCACCCCGGCACCCGAGCAACTAGGAAAATGATTACACAAAGATTTTTCTGGCCGAACATGAACAAAGACGTTAACATGTGGACAAAATGCTGCATAAACTGCCAACGGACGAAAGTACAGCGACACACAGTATCGCCGTTACAAAATTATCCACCCACCGATCGCCTGTCGCACATACATATAGATATCGTCGGTCCACTACCGATATCAGACGGAAGACGATACTGTGTGACCATCATTGACCGAGCTACGAAATGGTCAGAAGCATTCCCAGTTAGCAACATTGAAGCCAACACTATCGCTACGATTGTCTACGAAGGCTGGATAGTACGTTTTGGATGCCCAGAGCGGATAACAAGCGATCAAGGAAGGCAATTTGAATCACTATTATTCAAAACATTAATGAATAGAATGGGTATAGAAAAAACTCGGACTACTGTCTATCATCCACAGGCTAACGGGATGATTGGCGATGGCACCGCTCGTTAAAATCTTCCTTGACTGCTCGACTGCAAAACTCAAGCTGGACTCAAGAATTGCCCACAGTTTTATTGGGACTCCGGGCCGCAATAAAAGAAAACACCGATGTCTCATCAGCAGAGGCATTATACGGAAGACCGTTACGACTGCCAGGCGAAATGTGTGAAGAAAAGTTTTTAAGCGCAACAAATACACACTTTAGTGATAACATTACGTCAGCGATGAAGAAGTTTCAAGCCGCACGGCGGAATACCGATCGCCGTTCAATGTTTATACATGACGACCTACATGTATGTTCGCATGTATTCATTCGCACCGATGCATACCGCCGGCCCTTAACACCGACGTATGAAGGCCCGTATCGTGTTTTGAAGAGACAGGACAAGGTTTACACAGTACAAGTCAAGGATCGACCGATAAATGTTAGCATAGATAGACTGAAACCTGCATTCCTGCCTAACACCGAAGAGCCAGCAAGTCGTGAAGATGAACAGTCGGTGGGTGGCCATCGGGAAGGTGGGGCGACTATCCTGCGACGAGGTAGTCGTTTGGGGTTGAGCGGGCGAGGCCGACTGAGTCGGGGTGGTTGCTTGCGCCGCCGCAGTTTTCGGGGACTTTGCCGGGACCTTAGAGGGCTTAGCCTTCCTGGCCCGTTTCTTTCCTGTCTCCACGAGAGTAAATTCTTACGTGGAGGCGGAGTCAGAGGTGGGGGGGAGGAGGAGGAGTGATCGGACTCCGAGGCGGAGTCGTCCGACATGTCCGAGGGACTGTCCATGTCGGCGTCGGGGGTTGGGGTTATGGGGTGGGTAGCGTAATACGCTACCAGCACCGGGGGTTTGGTTAGTTATCTGTCTTAGGGGGAAGCATGTTGCCATATCTGGCAACGAATTGGGGGTCCTTGAGGAGGACCTCCCTGAAGAATCCTAATAAGAATGAGAAATTTGAGTCGTCCGACATTGTAATAATAGAATTCTATGTTTACAGACAGGACGGCGTAAGAATGGCTTTATAAAAGCGAAGATAAGGGTGCTTTTACGCGAACCCTAAGTCCTCCCGGGTGGACAGCCCCGGGGGGTGTGTAGTAACAACAACCCTCCCCGCCGGGATAGGCAGGGAGGTGTGGGTACCTACGGTGAGCCCTAAGCTTGTACTCCCGTGGCCAATCTTATTGTGCAGACGGGTCCCTAAACAGCTCTTGTGCAATGGGCGATAAGAATATCACCGGATAGAGACAGCTGATCTGAAAAGCAAAAACTGAAGAACAGACTAGGGCCGACTAGGGTAGCCCCCAAGGCCGGTGATCCCAGCCCGCGTCCGCCTTTTCGTTTAGTCCTGAAGGGACTAAACAGATGCGACGGGGCAACACCCACTCGGCTTCGTTTGCACCTTTCGGTTTCCGCCGAGGACCACAGAAACAGTGGATTTTCCCTGAAGGAGCACTATACGACGTTATACTGTTGAAAGAAACAAATAGGTATCACTTGTCTTGATAAAGTCAGGATCGCCTATAATTTGGTGATGCTAGTACTCGCCTTGAAAAGGGCAACTACCAACAATACGAGCCGTTATTGTTGCTAAGCAGGACGCCTAAGCAACAACAACGACAGACGACACGAAAACCGTTATAAAAACGCGCAAAATGAGCACGAATGTGGTACGTGACCGCTCTGTGCGGATGCGAAAACGGGACTGACTGACGATTGTTTTTTTTTTTTTTTTTTGTGTTGGGCTTCTCGCATACATTTCTGGGAAATGTGGTTGCTTAACCGGTCATTTGCTGGCGAAGCCAAAAGAGGCCTCCAGCCAGGCTTAAATTAAATATTAAAAACTAAGCAACTTTCGCTAAGGGCGCCCCCTGCGGGACACGGACCTCGGCTTAGGGCGTTGCTGGGGATATCAAGCTATTGTTTTGGGGACAGCTGGATCGGTATTATTTAAATTGTATTAGGGGACGTTTAAAGCTACAGGCTCGGCACGGGCCGGCGCGAGCAAGAGACGGGAGGGAGAAGTGCTAACTTGAACGGGAAGGTGACGCGGCGATAGGCCTCCGCGACGTCGGTGAGGCGGGCATCCTCGGCGGCGAGGGCGGTACAACGGTCGGGTGTTTAGTGAACGAGACAACGCGAGTCTCTTCATGTGATCTAACGTGATTTTATCGTCTGGATCGACCAGAACGTGCCTCGGGCGGCGTACTCTACTGATACGAGAGGGTTCGTAGTCGGCGGCTGATACCACAAGAGGATTTGGGTGGGACAGGGCAGAATCGAGATAGCGTTTAGACGCTTGTTTCATAAATTGCCTGATGGTCGGCAAGTTAAGGTCGAAATGGAGTTGGTCGTTTCGCATGTACAGAGGCGCTCCGGTGGCCTTGCGCATGAAACGGGTTTGGAGGGTTTCGAATCTACGGAGTGGTCTTGATTCAGCGTGTGCGAACACTGGGCTGGCATAGGTCATGATGGGTCGAATGCATGTGGTGTAAATTCTCACCTTATTTCTAAGGGATAATTTACTACGAGCGTTCAGAATATAGTGAAGGCGACCGAGCACAAAGGCAGCGCGGGTACGCACCATCTTTGTGTGGGGAATGAAGGTCAGTTTTTTGTCTAGGGTGACTCCAAGATACTTGGCGTGCGGTTCCTATGGAACCGACTGGCCCAGCATCGAGATCTCCCTGAAGCGTGGGTGGTCGTCGCCTAATTTGCAAAATAGGACGGCTTTACTTTTGATAGGGTTAACTTCGATCCGCCATTTCCTAAACCATTTACCGTAGGCGTTGGCTGTGGTTTGGAGGATCTTAGTTATACTATCGGGAACGTAACCAGAGTAGAAAATGGCCGTATCATCGGCGAAGAGTGCTAATTGGGTCGTATTAGTAGGTCTTTTGGAGAGGTCACTGGTGTACAGTGTGAACAATAGTGGGGCTAGCACGGATCCTTGTGGGACTCCGGCTCTAACGGGGTGGGGGGAAGAGAGAGCGCCCCTGATTCGATATCGGAAACTGTGATTTGACAAGAAGTCTCGTATGATGAGAACGAGACGGTCAGGCACTCCGAGTTGATACAACTTATATAATAAGCCATTGTGCCAGACTTTGTCAAATGCTTTCGCAACATCGAAAAAGACGACACCCGTCATCATGCCGCGTGAGAATCCGAACGTGATGTGTTCAACTAGTCGGTGGACTTGTTGACCAAACTGTTCGTCGGGAATGAGTTTCTTGGATTCGGCAAAATCCTTTAATCGGGAATAGATAATCCGCTCATAAATCTTCGCAAGAGAATTGAGAAGGCTTATGGGGCGATAGCTAGAAGGCTCGCACTTGGGCTTACCGGGTTTGGGAATACCGATAACGGTGGCCTGTTTCCACGTATGCGGAAAGAGGTTAGTGTTTAATGCCGCATTGAAGATGACGGTCATTAAGGCGATAAGACGGTCGGGGAAGAGTTTAATCACCTTGTTGGTGATACCGTCAGAGCCGGGGGCTTTGCGAGGGTGAATCTTTTTCACGAGATTTCTGACCTCGTCTGCCGTGACCGGAGGGAGGGGGTCGTCAGGATCCTCGGCAGGCGGAATAGCTGCTCTACGTTCGACTTCAGCGTCAACCTTTTTGAGGTGAGCTTGGTCTACAGGTAGAGTGCTTGGGGAACATTGCGCTTCTAGACTGTCAGCTAGGCATTCGGATTTTTCGTGGTCATCAAAGGCCGGCCTTTGGTTGGGACGGTTGAGGGGGGGGACAGCATTGGATGTTTCGGATTTGAGTTTCCGTTGCAGATGCCAGAACGCAAGGTGGGTTGGCTCTAAGTCGCCCAACATCTTATCCCAGTTGGCCTCTCGGCACTCCTTAATACGTTCCTTGACAGCACGCTGCAGGTGGCGCATAAAGAGGCGATTGGGTTCGCTGGGAAAAGATGAGTACGCTCTAAGGGCTGCGTTCTTCTCCGTCATCAGTGCACGTACATCGTCAGGGAGTTTCATACGATGGTCTTCCATCGCAGGAACTCGCCGTGAACACTCGTCTACGACGGACTGTACATGCCCGGTGAGGGAGTCGATCGCGCCTAGCGTGTCTGCGACTGACGTTATGCTTTCGGGAATTCTATCTAACTGGGCGGACGAGGGGTCGTTGAGGCGTTGCCTAACTTTCCTCCAGTCCGTCGTCACAATGGTCTGAGGGGTAGTCCTGTGTCCGTGGGGCCAAAGCGGGAGGTGAGGTGAAAGATCACAGGACGGTGATCGGAGTCTAGCTCTTGTAGTACTTCAATGGAATGCAACTTGAGGTTGACATTCATTAGAAGTGCTATGTCGAGTATATCCGGGCGATGATTAACATTGCTGGGGTAGTGAGTGGGATACATCTGGGCGATGATGTCAAAATTGAGGAGGTTACTGTGGGAGTATAATTTACTTCCTCTGTGGTTGTGGGTGAGACAGTTCCAAGACTCATGTTTGGCATTGAGATCTCCCGCCACTATGACGGAGTCGCCTAGATCGTAGAGTGCTTCGAGATCCGATTGAATTGGATCGTCTTGGGCATTGGGGGTTAGGTAAGCCGACACCATAGTGATCGGTTGATGACCTGTCATGCCTATCCTGCACACAGATGCCTCTAGATTGGAAAGGGACGGGGTATGTAGGGGCATGCAATAAAGGGATCTCTTATAGTAAATAAGAGTGCCTCCTCCACGGGAGTGGGTCCTATCGTTGCGCACTATATCATAGTTTGCAATTCTAGGGTTCCTGTGAGAGGGTTTCAAAAAGGTCTCTTGTATCAACATAATGTCAATAAGGTGGTCGCGGAGGAATAAGGCAATTTCATCTTTTTGGCCATTAATGCTGTTGGCATTGAAGATGCCTATTTTAAGGGATCGGGGTTTTGTTCTGCACCTGTTTTGTGAATCCATTGCGGATGAACGCCGTAGGAGAGGAGGGCGGATGAGACATCAGCGAAGTCGCTGAGTACTAACATGAGGCCGTATTGGCCCTGGTTTGCCCTAATGGCTGCGGCCATTTGGGCGACTCTGTACGGGTCGACAGAGTTGAGAAGACCGAGGCAAACTGAGAGGTCGTCAGTTTTGAGAAGGGGTGTGGATTGGGGTGAGGGAGGGGCGGCCCTCTGAGAGTGCACTTGTGGTGCGGGTTGATTGTACGGCACGGGAAGGTACGGTGCCGTATGGGGGGCGGTCATCAGCGAGGGAATCACTGATGCCTGGGTCGCCTGTTGGGTCAATAGACTTTTCCTCAGGGCGGGGAACGCTTGCTGATGATTCAGCGCGTTCCATGGCGATGGCCTTTGAGGGCTGAGTCGTTGCGACGTGGGAGGGGCCTGAGAGGCGTAGTGGGCGGCCGCGAAGGCTTGGGTAGCCGCTTTGCGCTTAGCAGCCTTGTTGTTAGCTCGCGGGGCTTTGGGGCATCCGCGATAGTTCGCTGGATGACCCGGCTCACCCCAAAGCACACAACTCGGGGGCTCTGTGCATTGTATGCGATCTTTGGGGCGATCGCAGTCGGAGGTGCTGTGGTCACCTAGGACTACTTAACGCACCTAGGTTTGGCGTAGCAGTGTCGCTGCGCGTGCCCATAGAGTTGGCAGCGGTGACACTGCCCGGGAGGACCATAACGATGGGGAGGTTCGACTTTTATGCCTGAGAGGTGGCATACGGTCTTAATATTAAATATTTTCCGATCATTATCGGCGGTCTTTTCGCATATGGCGAGGACCATGTCGTAAGCTTCACCGCTGCGACCAGCGTGCATGCGGTGAGCTTCAGGGACGGGGATATTTTGCGACAGAAGGTCGTCTTTGCTGGAGTCGGTATCGATCTCCTTGGATACCTTTAAGGACTACCCGGAGTGGGCGTTCCTCAGCGAGGGAGTACGTGTGAAAGTACACGTTTCGGTCTTGGAGGGCACGGGTCAAAGACCTGAAGTCTTGGGCAGTGGGAACTGCCACTTTGACACCGACGGCTGTGGTGCGGGCACTGAGGTAGTTAATACCTAACTCGATGCACATCTTGGACACATCGTTCCACTTTTCCTTAGCCTGGATGTATATAGCGGGTGGTTTTTTGTCCTTTTTGGGGACCTTGGTGGGCTGGGATTGGGGTTGGGAGTTTACGGGGGTAGGGGTGGCGGCGGGACTGGCCTGTGAGGAGGTCGTCAAGGGAATTGGGGCAGAGGTCGGAGCGGAGGGCGGAGCCTCGTCCGTTTTTAGGGCTTTAGCGGGAGCGGCCTGGGCGGAGGACTTGGCCTTGCGGGCCCGCTTTTTGCGGTTGCCACTGACGAGTTGAAACTCGGAAACACGGAGTGACGCATAGATAATATACTAAGAGTGACGACTGCACGCGACGCAAGTATTTACATGGCGACCGTTTTTGTTAATTTCTGCGCGCTCATCTGCTATTGGTCAATTCAAATAAGCATACACGACACACTTTCCATATGCTGTGATATGAAATTATCAATATAACCAGTGGTATTAAATACGAAATTATTCAATCTGAATTCTAGTATCATTTACTTTCCTGATCTGCCTGGTAAAGCTTTAACATTAGATGGGAGTAAATTTTTTAATCGATAGAGAGATCGCAAAGTACCAGTGACTTTTTGGCTAACATTAGTGACCTGTGTTCGCCAATTTAGATTGGTGTCGATATTCAAGCCTAGGTTTTTAACTGATGAGATAAAAGTAATATTAGTACCGTTAAACGTAATAAATGGCAATGTTATACCCTCAATTTTAGTAATAGTACGGTAGCTCCCTAAAAGTATCTATTGGCACTTGACAGGATTTACCGCCATTCTAAATTTATCAGACCAGTTTTTGATAGATATCAAGTCGTGGTTTAATTTTTCAATTGCCTCGGGTATGCCTTCAACTTTAGCTTGGCAATATAATTGTAAGTCATCGGCATAAAGATGATATGCACACTGAAGTTCAGGAGTTATGAAATTTATAAAAATAGAAAACAAACGAGGAGATACAATGCCACCTTGTGGAACGCCAGATTCTAGATCACACCAGCTTGACAATGACTCACCGGATTGAACTGATTGCTGACGTTCCCGAAGATAAGAAGAGAACCAATCTAGTGCCTCACGGGAGACCATAAGGTGAGAAAGAATAGATAAAAGGATATCGTGATTGACTGTATTAAAAGAATTGGAGAAATCAACTAACACTAGAACAGTGATTTTGGTGTCTTCCATACCAGCCCTGATATCACCAGTCACTTTCAGGAGAGCAGAAACAGTACTATGCCCTGGTCTAAACCCAGATTGACGGGGGCTAATGAGAGAATTACAGCGAATGAAATGTTGAATGAAACTTTCGAGAGGAAAGGAAGGATATAAATTGGGCGGAAGTGATTAGGAAGAGAGGGGCTAGGAACATTTGGTAGGGCACGGACGTAAGCTTTACGCCACAGAGAAGGGAAAGTTCTCGAGTCGAGGGAGAAGTTTATGATGTGGGAGATAGCAGGAAGGATCTGGTCCAGGACTGTTACAATCATGCGGCGGCTGATGCAATCGCACCCCACTGCATTGGATTTTATGGATAGAATTATTTTTTTAATCTCTTCCATATCAACTGGGAAGAAGCGAAATGGTTCAATATCAGGACGTGTTAGACCAGATATATAAATGACAGTTTGATCTTGGGTTTAACGATCCATACTAGGTACAGTTGTGAAATGGCGGTTAAGATCGTTTAATCCAATTGTGCTTGGCAGATCTGAATGTTGCTGTTTGCCTACACCTAGAGTTCCAAGGCGAGGAAGTTCGCCCTCTATACGGGGGCGTCGTGCGGTCTGTGGCCCTCTACGGGGCGCCTGTATGGTCATCCCGGCTGTCAGGCGTTCAGCCAGCAGTATGAATAACTTTGAACACACTACAGGATTGGAAGGCGTATAAAAGTCGCCTCACACAATGGTTCATTGCGAAATATATATCTGCAAAAAACTATGCCGCGGCATCGAGAAGACGTGCCATTTTGCTAAGCGCACTCACCGATGGTACCTACCAGCTTACAGCGAACTTAGCATTGCCTAAGCAGCTCGAAGAGGTGCCTTAAGAAGATATTTTGGGACTACTTGATTGTCATTTCATACCGAAGAAGTGCGGGTTCAAGTTGCAAAGGCCTGTCAATCTATAAACTAACATAAAATAGGAGCTGTTCCACGAGGTTTACAAAACTGCTTTCTTTTTATCAAGAATAATATTTTGAGGAGAACCACCCGGGTGTTGTAGTAGGCGACTAAGGGAGTTTGGAACCCTGGGCGTACCATCATCACTAAGCAGATGGCGGATAAACTACCGACTACTCGTACTACTATCATACCCAAGGAGGGTTAGTGTCGACTGTAAAACCCTTTTGCAATATTACTAAAATATTTCGCTAACCCCAAGAAACTTGGGACCAGGGGCAGGAAGAAGAAAAATCAATGCAAAGCGTCTATGATTCTAAATATTTACAATTGAAAATGATGTCTAATATAAAAATAACTTAGATTTTATTTATTAAAAAATACTTTTTTTACTAGTAACATATTGCACGCCTCATAAGCGAAGCGTTGAAGCTTGACTTTCTGTCAGTTTACGCACACCGGGTGATTCTCCAACTTAAAATGTCACTTTTTTATTCTTTAATGCTTTTAAAAGTGAATATAAATAGACAAATGTTGAGAAAAACACTATTTTTAACACTCACTCATATTTTTAAATCTCTTTTTATTATTTAAACTAATTAAAAATTGTTTAAAAAAGTTCTGTCTTGGACGTCCGTGTGTCTGTATGTGCGGATTCCGTATCTTGTGGTCACGATAACGAGCGAAATACTTCACTTATCGAGTTGGTTTTTTTTTATATATATTTTGAGGAATAGAAGCCTATTACTTTTCACGGTATAATTCGATGTAGTTTAATTATTATTTAATAAATTAAAGATTATGAGGCGTGCACTTTTGGATTTTCCAACTATATTTAATCTAGACTGAGTTTCTGCGAATTGGTCATTTATTTGGGAGTAAATTAGTTTTTGCCCTATATGCCCAGTACCTATATGCCCATTTTTGTCTTTTGGGTTTAAACCCTCGACCCAACACTAGCTGTGACTCGATCATTCCTACAAACCACTTATTTCTTTAAAAGTACCAGACTACAGTAACAAACATTAAAATATAAAAAAACGTCAAAAACCTTCTTTTTTATTACATCAACAAATTCTAAGTATGAAAAAACAACCATAATTGAATTATTAGTTTGCTTGTAATAATTATATTGTGTCTTCAAAACAAGAATATAAATAGTAGGTAATTAATATTCTATAGAACCTTTTAAGGATAGATGAAGAAGACTCAAATATCGCTAGAAGTAGCTGAAAAACTAAAATTCGCTAAACGACAGAAATTAATCACCAGAAAGGAACAAAAGTCAGTCTGACGGGAAAAAAGCCGGGTTAGTTTTCCTGAGGAAGGAAGGAAGGGCCGTAGAGTGTCCCTTTGCGTAACGTCCCATTCACCTGCTCGACGCGGCTTCAAGTGAATAATTGACCGAAGAGTCGTTGAGCACCTGTCACGAGTTCGCCCCGACGCCGACAGCCAGTATGGCTTTCGGCAGCGGCGGTCCATTATCAACGAGATTTCGCGAACGCATCCACTCGCTGTTGGAACAGTGTCCCAGAGACACCTCTGTCTGGCGTTAACCATCAGTCTTAGCATAGTCAACGCCTTCAGCTCCATCCTGTGGGGCGTGATTAAGGGCGCTCGCCCGCCATCAGTGCCCTGATAGTTCACTTTGTGGGCAGAGACAGTAGCATAAAGCAGAGGGAAATTAAGTGCGGGGTGCACAGGTGTCGGTTCACGGCGCGTTCTTATGGAACCTTGCGTATGTCGCGGTCCTGCGTGTCGTTCTCCCCGCTGGCGTCCGTGTAGTCTGTTACGCTGACGACAATCTGACACATGACACATAAGTGCATGTTGGCCAGCGAGTCCTTCGAGGGAACCATCCAGCTTACTGAACAAGCGGTGACAAATATCGTTGTGAAAATCCACGCTACGAGTTTACGGATCACACTTATAAAATTCGGGGCATTATTCCACACACAGACGTGGAGCAGAGAACCACCCAGTTCCTGAGTACGTGTTGTTGATATGCAAATCAGGACGGGCTGGTATAGGAAGTACCTGATGTTCACCCTAGACCGTCACTTGGGCTACGAAGAGCACTTCGAGCGACCCCCGAATCGAGAGGCTGGTGCCTTGCACCGGTTTCTGCCCAATCTTGGAGGACTGAGGGACGAAATTCGTGGCCTCTATAGGGGAGTCGTGTGGTTTGTGGGCCATCTATAGGGCGCCTGGTTCGGCAGCGTGCACTCGAGAAGTGACGAGAGCGTCTAAGGTTGAGTTTGTAATCAAGGGCGTGTTAGAATTATTTATTTTATTGGGTTGACGAATATTAAAATCATAGTGGATATTATTTATTACTTTTATTTATTACTTGTCACGTTAATACTCAGTCTACGCGTGTCACAAAACATTTACATACATTTTCAGTTCAGTGAAGGGACAGAGAGAGAGAAGAAGGAAGTAGGCATAGATGATATTTAACTATCTTTTTTATTGTAACAAATACGTTCTCCTTTTGCAAGTTCTAACAGGGCGTCGTCAAGGACATCGGCTGCTTTTCGGAGCCATGCCTTGTGCATAACACGCTGTAAGGGGAAACTACGTGGTTATGTTGGCACTAAAACCAACACCATGTGACCGTGATGCATCCGCTTTTTGATACAACACAAGTACTGCGTGAAAACTACGGCTCATCAGCTATTGGCCCGAGATGGCCTACCTGCCATGTACGTCGATGTATCCACGGCATCGCCGCAACCACAGGGCCCTGCAACGCGGACGGCAGACTCCCCGATCTACCGCCCAGTGGCTCTTCCGGCGTTATGCCACCTACGCCTAACAGTCTGCCATACGGTGGATTGGGTCAGCCAGGGCATCTTCCTACCAGACCCACTCCACCACCTCCTTTCGCGAGATGACCTCCTCGCAGATGAATGCAACTGCCTCCCAAGCTTTCTTGCTGTCAGCCATGGCTTTTACCAAGGCCAGTAGCGAGAGGTCCTCCGGTTACTGCTGGGAGATCACGGTACTTGGGCAGCAGGGCAGTGCTCACGAGTATGCTGCACTGTGTATTTGTTGAAGCCGCACTGGTGGCAGGTGGGAGTTGCCTCCTATCTCGCCATCATCATCATCATGTCAGCCAGAGAACGTCAACTGCTGAACAAAGGCCTCCCCTTAGATTTCCAGAAGGAGCGGTTACATGCCGCTCTCATCCACGACTCCCACCGACCTTCACCAGGTATATATGTATATATACCTGATTATGTATATGTATCTCACCATAGTGTGCAGGTATTTGCCGAAGCAGCAATACTCTAACAATACCTGCTAGACGATAAGACAACGTCTACTGCCATCTCCGCATCACCTCCTTCAGTGCCCAGGATACCACACAACACACGGTCGAGGAGTGCGCTGCCTGGACTGCCAAGTGGCAGATACTAATCCATCGAGTAGCAAAGGTCCCGGTACCAGTTAGGTTTCGGGGAACCTACGAAATGCCTTCTCTCTGCTAGAGGGAGTGAGCGCTCTACAATCATCCCCTCCAAGATATGCCTAAAGGTGAGGCACCAAGGGCGACTCTAGGTGGAGATTTTTTGAGTTCCTTCGGTGCCGGTGAAGATGACCGCTCTGGTGGTTTTGATTGTACGAGTCCCGTATGCCCCAGCACCTTTCCCCGGGGCGGAGGAAACACATAATGTATTTCCACCAGGTGAAAACGATACTCTGTCTACGTTTATGATTCAGATTAACCTGATTACCAACTTAAAAAACAAAATGAATATGTGTGGCAACTGGCAATAATTAACCATTCGGATAAAATCCGTATCCGGCCGGCCGCCATTATCGAGTTGTTCGTTCGCCGGGTCTGAGAAAGGTCGCTAGTGAATGAAAAAATTATAAGGTCTCAAAATTCTCTCTAATCGAGAGGTCAGTATTTTGTGAAACGAATATTAGACTAGTAGCATAAGTTTTGTCACATTTTGTATTATAAACGTGATTGGCCGTCATCTTGTTCCAGATACCCGTTCAAGCGATCAGCGCCCCTTAAGATCATTAAAAAGAATCATATTGCATCAAGATGCAGTACAACGGATTCCACAACCAGCATCCGATGTAAGAATCTGGCTTAATATTTCATTGTTTCACATTTTGTATGACTCCCTGACTATTGATCACGTACTTCACAGGCGGCCATTTTGTGAAGTGCATTCGTCGCTCAGCTGATAATGAACGCAACCCACGTAAAGTAACAATAGTTACGTTAGGAAAAAATATTTTTATTCTTACGTATTTAACTTTACGCTGATAAATACTTTTTATTTCGTCGTTAGTATCGTTTTTTGGCTAGGGGATTTGCTTATATGGACAACTTTCATTTTCTTTGGCATTGTTGGAACATGATTTTCTAAAACAATTTGTTCGTACATGATGAATTTGAACAGATTTTATGCTATCTACTTTAAATCATAATTTAATGAGGTTTTCTTCAATGCTTCCTTCCTGTCTTCCTAGCAATTTTTTCCCAAGGTCATATCTCAAATTTATAAAAATTGCGTCTTTGTAGCTTGAACTGAGCGTACCTGATGAAAAATTTATTATTATCATTATATTCTATACCTATCACTATAGGTGGATTAGGTACTCATCATCTCTATCCTAAGTGAATTTGAGTTCATTATGGATAATAATAATTATTTCAGTCGTAAACACATAATCTAAAGCACCAGTTTGGTTATTCGTAAATCATACAGTTCTGTAGTTTAAGTGAAAAAAGAATGTTACAAAAGTGCAATGAAAAGCCAACTGGTTGTTCACACGGCTACACATCAAGCTATACAAAACTAGTTTACCCTGATCTCTCATCATACCGAAAGCCTATACAATGCGAGATCGGCTTATACTGGTTTGTTTAGCTTGATGTGTACCTGTGTGTACAACCAACTGCAATATGTATCATGTGACATGTTCGCTAGTTAAACTGCTTAAAAGCAGGAGGCTTCATGACTTGAACCATAATTATAATGTATCTACAAATATTCTGGACTGGTACCAAGACAAATTCACTGAAATATTAACTCACAACACATACACATAAGGACTAACATAACAGTCTGTTTATGTAACTTGCATATAGGGACATATCAAGCATGGGCATTCACATTGACAAAACTGGATGGCTACAGCGGCAACATGGAATACAGTTGTTATACATCAGAAAATTATGGTTGACTGATAAGAGAATTCTACCAAGTCTAAATTGGATATTGAACTAACAGAATTTTACAAAAAGCAATACAAGTACAAACATTTTTTGCATTTGTCAAAGACTAGCTGTTAAACCATTTTCATAAATTAAATACTGACTTGTGCCTAGGCATGAGCAGAGATATCTGCTATTATTTTGATATTAGACAGTTAATTGTGAATATATATATAGTTTACAACACAGCAGATTATACAGAATTTCAGATTAGAATGCTCTAATGTGATCTTGCGAGGATCTGGAGCCCCCCTTTGGTGCCTAAGATGACTGTCCCAGTGGGTTTACCCAGTAGAAATCCACCCCTACTGGCATATCCCCCCAGGGCGAAAGAAGTTGATGTAGAATCCACTGGATACCAATAAAAAAAGGCACTTTGAAGAAATTTAGATTGTTTTTCTTTACAATAATGCAGATCATACTTTGTGGTTTACCATTTTTTTTATTAACAAAGGTTAGTGATTGTCAAGGCAATTTGAATCTTTGGAATGGCAGTTCCAAAATGCTTGACCATATGCTTTTGTTGGACCATTTGGTAAAGTTTTACAGCCAATAACCTGCGCAATAAGGTGTCATTATAATAATGACTTGTGCCATGTGGTGCCAGGTAAGAATACCACCACCCCATCTCATCCCGTGGGTGTCGTAAAAGGCGACTAAGGGATTAGCCAGAGGATGGGCAGCAGTGTCTTTCGAGTACATTTATATCAACTGCGATCGCCAACCTGTCTGCCAAGCGTAGTGATTATAGCAAACCCCCCAATGATCACTCAAGATAAACCCATACCGGTCATTGAAGCTATATTTTATGGAGGCTTCTGACTAGCAGTGGACGTTATTCGGCTGAAATTATGATGATGATGATAATTACTTGATGGGAAGGTTGGTGCAGTGGCTGTGCCATTGGCTTTCTGCAGTATGTGTGCCATCCCTGCATGGACCAAATATTTGTATGATCTACAGATAGTTGTTTCACTATAAATGTTGATGTGAGATTTAAATGTCTACACTGCTATATACTGTGAGGAGTTTTTAAACTTTTTTGACTTGAATTTTACTAGCAATAAACACATTTATAGTTTTTAGAAGAAAAATGTTAAATTGGTCAATCTATCAGTTTTGCAGTCAAAGACTGGTAATGGGTATGGCTCTTGAAGAGTAATTGTGGTTGCTTTTTTTAAATACTGCTGCATACTAGCATGACTTAAGTGAGTTAGTATAATATAATGATTTTGACAATAAAGCTATGTCAGTAGGAAACCAAAGATGTATTATGCAAATTGTTGTGCTTACTACTGTGTACTATTGAATGAGAGGCCAATAAATGGGTTCATTGTTTTAAGCCTTGTATTTATATTGTCAGTTACATAAATACAGACAAAAAATAAACTCTGTACTTAGCTGAACAGGATATTAGAGCTGAGTAAAGTAACAGGTATGCTGGTTGTAGCTAAAATTGTATTTTCTGTTAGTTTACTTTGAGTGTGGGTTAGCCAAATAAGCTAAGTCTTGGCCTATAAATGTTGCAAGTTTTTATAGTCAACTAGCATTAATAGACAATATTATATTACTAACTTAAATGTTTATTAATAGACTTCCACAGACATATTTTGAATGTTAACATTCCATCTAGATTTCCCTGTTAATTATATGCATGTATTTAATCACATTCAGTTTCAGACCTCGACCAGACCGGAATGAACAATTCGGTAAAATTCCATTCTTCAATGGAATGGATTTTGGAGGCCCCAAAAATTTTGGACCACGAAACATGGTAAACAAACCAAATTTTCGACCCAGAGGCGACTTCAATGGAATGAGGAGCGACTTTAACAACCACAAAAATGAAAATGGAGGAAACCCAGGTGATTTTGGTGGCCCAAAAGATTATAACAAATTAAAAAACAACTACACTAACCAACCTTTGAAGAAAAATGATTATGAAGCTGATAAAGCTGCAGGTGGAAATATGCAGTTTTATACCAATGGTAAACCAGACTTTGGTGGACCAAAACAGCAGCAAGGTTTCCCTAAAAATAATTTTGGTCCTAAAAACTTTAATAATCAGACTGGATATAATAGTCAACAAACCTTTGGACCGAAAAAGCCTTTCAATGCGAACAGCATGCAGCAAGCAGTTGATTTTAATGGCAAACAAAGAGGCAAGAAAACCAAACATCCTGGTGACAGTTTGACTAAGCCAATGTGGGATTTGACACAACTGGAGCCAATCCAAAAAGATTTTTATAAACCTCATGCTAATGTAGAAGGTCGCTCAGATGAAGAAGTGCAAACATTTCGCGTGTCAAAAGAAATCACTGTCAGTGGCAATAATGTTCCTCGCCCTAATCATATCTTTGATGAAGGAAACTTTCCAGATCACATATTGAACACAATCAAAGAACAAGGTTGGGCTGAGCCCACTGGCATTCAAGCCCAGGGATGGCCAATTGCCTTGTCGGGTCGTGACATGGTTGGCATTGCTTCAACTGGGTCGGGTAAAACCCTTGCATATATGTTACCTGCTGCTGTTCATATTGGACATCAACAGCGCATCCAGCGTGGTGATGGCCCTATTGCACTTATTCTTGCTCCCACCAGGGAATTGGCTCAGCAAATTCAATCTGTTGCTCAGAGTTACAGTGCACATGGATGTATTAGGAACACTTGCCTTTTTGGAGGCTCACCTAAAGGACCTCAAGCCAGAGACTTGGAGAGAGGTGTAGAGATAGTTATTGCTACTCCAGGGCGATTGATAGATTTTCTTGAACGTGGAACAACTAACTTGCGACGATGCACGTATTTAGTTCTGGATGAAGCTGACAGAATGTTAGACATGGGATTCGAACCACAAATTCGTAAGATCATCGAACAAATTCGCCCAGATCGCCAAGTTCTGATGTGGTCTGCTACATGGCCTAAAGAAATTCAAGCTCTTGCTGAAGATTTCCTAAATGACTACATCAAAGTAAACATTGGATCATTGAATCTCTCTGCCAACAATAATATCAAACAAATCATTGAAATTTGTGAAGAACATGAAAAAGAAATAAAGCTAACTAATTTACTGAAGGAGATTTCTCAGGAGAGAGATAACAAAGTCATTGTATTTGTGGAGACAAAGAAAAAGGTATTTAACTTTTTGTAACCATACCTCGCTCATAAATCATAAAGAAAATAAGCTCAGTAGACAATATGATTCCAGGTGGACGATATTGCTCGCGCTGTGCGTCGCAAGGGACATAATGCTCTTGCTATACATGGAGACAAGTCGCAGATTGAGCGCGATGCAGTTTTGACAGAATTTAGAAATGGAGCTACTAGTATCTTAATTGCCACAGATGTTGCAGCGCGAGGCCTTGACGTCGAGGACGTCAAATTTGTCATAAACTTTGATTACCCAAATTCTTCTGAAGATTACATTCATAGAATTGGTTAGTTTTACGGTTTTTTCTGTTTTCATACAAGATCACATTTTATCTGTATTTATACAATATATCGTTTTTATGTTTGGCCCATATGCATTCCTAAGTTCAGCCGAATGAGTTCAAAATTTGTAGTGGTTGGTACTGGCTTGAAATTTGTTGATATAGAAAAATTGAAAGGAGGCATTGCAACACATGCTAGGCATTAATACATAAAATTGAATTAGTGATGTCTGTAATTCTATTTTATAGGTCGAACTGGGCGTTGCCAACAGTCTGGAACAGCTTATACCTACTTCACCACTGGCGACGCGCGTCAAGCTCGAGGTTTACTTGCTGTACTTCGTGAAACTGGCCAAAATCCACCAACAAAGTTGAGTGATATGGCTCGCAGTAACAACAATAATACTGGTGAGTTGGATTAACATTTCTATAAATATTACTCAAACATTAAAAATACTTGCTATTAATAATGTCGCTTTGCAGGTCGGAACCGCTGGCAACAACGTAAAGAAAATAATAGCGGCGCCAGTTCACCGCGCCAGCAGAATAACCAGTGGAACAACAAGATGGCAAACACAAATCCTGAAGAAAGTCAAAACACTTATCAAAATCGTGGTGGAAATCAGCAAGCTCCTCGATTCTCAAACCAAAACCAAGGAAATCAGGGTTACAGACAGAACAACTATCAGAAGCAAGTGCCCTTCCCTAGCCCCAATGTATTTGAATCTATGGGTAGTTACCAAGGCGGATATAATAATGGGTATCAGAATGGTTACAACAGCCAAAATGGATATGCTCAACGCCCATACAACAGTGAGTATTAGTTAAGCATTGTTTAATTTATTTATTGATAATTTACATAATTAAAAGTCATTAATAGTAATTCGGAATTATTCATTACACAAAATCATAGCAATACATAAAAAATATTCTTTTTAGGGTATGAGCATATATGGGTATGTGCATTCCTTAAAGTCATAAAAAGCTTGCTCAACAAGCCAACAATTAAGCTTGGTTTTAAAAGCATTGTCTGAAATCACAGCTACAATGTTCTTTGTCAACCAATTATATACTACTGAACCCATTATATGAATCAACTTTCTTGATTAACATTATCATCACCATCATCATTATCATCATCACCACCACCTCCACCATCTCTTCTGCCAAAGTGCCAACTTTGTTGGATAAAAGCCTCTCCATAGATTTCCCCAAATGGAAATTTGCCAGTACTCACCATGCTTGGCAGATCCATAGAAAGCGTGCCCATTTCTCTGGTTAAAGGTCCCTTAGTCGCCTGTCGAAAATTACGACCACCACCATGTAACTGGTGGTCTATGTAGGAGGCTTTTGTTCAGCTGTCTTTTGGCTGATATGCTGATGATGACACAATGTTGTAAGAAAATAAAAAACATTTCCCTTCAAGATATGCGCAATGGTGGGCAGCAGTATCGCAATAATAATGCTGGTAACAAGAACAATGGCACAGGCTCATCATACGGATCGCCGCCCCCGCACTTCGCTACACCACAACACTATCCCCAGATGCACCCACATCATCAAGAGATGCTTGGTTGGTATAGTTTATGAATATTTTATTATGACTGAACCAGGATAAAATTATTAATTGACAAAAAAGTGTATTCTGCTCCTCTCCAAACCTGTTCAGACCTGTTTCAGTATGAGCTTGGTCTAGTCTCTTTTTAATCTCGACATTCCTTTAAGGACAAGAATACCATTTTAATTAGGGGTGTTAGTTCAGAATGTTAGCAGAATACTGTTGGCTTAAATCACATTTTCGATCTCATCACAGTGAGCGTCAGGATGGCTGGACCAAGAGAGATTTTGAAAGTTTGAGCAATACGAAGTTTTTGTACCTATTTGGTACGAGAAATCAAATAATTTGTACCTCGCTAAAGAAGCAAAACTATTACGAGGAAAGTGGCCAGCCATTCTGACCTCAGAATGGCTGGACCACGTTGGTTTCGCCTGGTTGTAGGCATTATAACTAGTTCATGTTTTCGTTAAAATTTAGTACCTCCGTTAAAATTTAGTACCTCATTGGTACCTCAACATATGTTTTTCTTAGATTTTTTCAATAAGCCAAAAAAATGATACTCCTAGAATAAGTTTTGTATGTAATCTGGACCCGGTCGGTTTCACCTAGTTGTAGGCGTTATACCTAGTTCATCTTTTCGTTTTAATTTAGTAGCTCATTGCTATCTGAACATACGTTTTCTCAGATTTTTTCGATAAGACGAAAATAAATAATAATATATAGTAATAATTTTTTTTCCATGGCAATTGTACTCCATTTTGCCAGTGTCAAGTTAAGTTTAGGAAGGTTACTATTTGTGACATTTACTATATTGTGACTGGTACGAATTTTTTTTTTTATATCGAGAATTGGATCTCGGATATTTAGTCATGCAGTTTTTATCGTTTTCAATTATGTTACGTTTTATATACCAGGTGGCAAATTTTACGGCGGTGGAGTTGGCGGCGGTGGTCCCTGCGGCTACCAAGCTGCTGTGGGTGTTAGCGGACCTTACGCTCACCTCCCTCCCGGCCCCTTGCTGTACGCGGCCCCTGTGCAGCAGTAATTGGTTTTTGATGACACGCCGTGCGCCGCCTCTCATCTCTACCTTATAAATATCCGGTTAAGAGTCGTTTATCAATTTATAGGCGTTAATACCAATATCGTCATAATAGTTATATTGATGTTCAACATAGATTTCCCTTTTAGCTCTCATTGTCCTGTTGTGGTACTTATAAGTGGTAAAATTTGATTTTTAACTTATTCGAAGGCGGGGTGGGGTGTTCATTAGTTCAATGTCGGTTTATTTTATTAATTTTTTCTATTTTGCTAGATCTGAATGATGGCTTACAAAATTATTTTTACTAACTAAATGTGTGTACAATATTTCCTTACGATAGGTATTGACAAAAAAATTATTGTCAACTATTGCTTACTTTAGGGCATGATAATATGGTCTGCAATTTGTGAATTCTATTCAGATCCATTTCAATTAAAGGTAATAATGTGTGTTAGGTTTATAAGGTTATTCTCTGTTGGTTGAGTGTGCTGTTGACATGAAAGTATGAGTAAGTTCTAAACTGATACTATTTGTATGGTATTATTAATAAAATACAGGAAGTCAACAGTTAACTTACAAATTTGGGCAATTGTTGTATACTCAACATGTAGGAAGAGGAAACTGTAATTTTTCATGTATTTTTAATCACATAATACGTGGACAGCAAGGAAGCCTCCAACAGAGGGTAAATTTTTCCAAAATATTGTGCAGTGGGACATAATGAAAAATCGTCAGTTCCACTTTAGATTTTAATCAATATATTTGTTAGAGTAGTTGGTGTGGGTACCCACTCGTGTAATCCCGGGTGCCGTTCGTTTTCTTTTTAAGTGTCTGTATGATGTACGAAATGCACGAAACATATAGAAGATGAGTGAAAATTTAAGGGAGGTTTAAATATGACAGATATTTATCTGAAATATTTTATATACATTATTTTTACTCTTAACGATTTATTGAATCCAGTGGATAATGGGACAATTTAGTATTAGAAAATAAAATACTTAAAAACGCGTTATAATAATGCTTTTGATATACTTCATAGTAACAATCTGTATTGCCAGATAAAATTGTGAATATTTTTCTTATGTAAAGTGATGTCAATGGCATTTCAGTCACTGATTTCAATGTTATTTTTTTAATAAAGATTAGATCTTTATATACTTGAATATTATGCCTAGGGATACTAATTAGTCAGCGTCAATTTGATCTAAGACAAAGTTGGGCTTTGAATATAAAACTCATTTTACCATTCACAAAAATGTAGAAGTGTGTATATAACATGCATTTAACTTGTAAAAGGATTAGTATTTTGTGTGTGATAAATATCAACCACAATATTTACTTTCATAGCAAAATAAGTAATTTGTTCTTATTTTTGATTATTTTTATGTCACTGTTTCAGATAAGTCGTCTAGTTACTTACTGGATTTTCTTTGTGCGTACACGGGTTCTAAAGGCTATATAATAAGAATGTCAATAGGTACAAATAATACTGAAAGTAATAACATGTATTGATTAGATGCCCGTTACAGTCCAAAGATTTGGAGAAATCTGTGATATTTCAATACTATACTGTCTTTGAGTTGGTCAATTGTTAATGCATAAGAACACTTCCTGATTCTGGAATGTGTTAACTAGACAAAAATATATTTTTTGACTATTTGAACGAATTTCATGAGAATGTTTGTGACAACAAAGCTTGCAAGTCGTTCACAAATATATAATAATTATAATAGTTGTAAGATTTAATAATTTATTGTTATTCAATTTAGTTTTCCGTTTACTGTTAGGTGACGAAAATGAACCAGTTCAATGGGACGTAAACGTTATTATCTATAGTAAAAACCCTGTTTTATAATACATCCCTGCAATACGATGTAATAGCAATGGGTCTAATAAACGGATATAAGGTGGTCAACAACGTGTTTGTGAGTTTCGCATTCGTGACGAGTAAAAAATGCGGGGCTTACTTTGTTATTTGTGTACATTTTAAGAGAAGACTGCCGTGAAAGGATGTGTATATGAGCATAATTTCGTCTTAAAGATGATATCATAATGCTAGGCCGGCCAAGGAAGTAATTTTTTTTTCTTTTTTTTTTATATTTATTAATCTGATGTAGCACTGGTGGTGGTAGGACGGCCAGGCTAGTTATGCGTGCGTAATTTAGATTGGCCATCGTGTGTCGTGTCCGGTATGGTCGCGGTTCGCAGGTAGCTCCTGTATTATTATGTACAAAGTACTGCACCCACCTCTACTAAACAACTGTGATAATAACACTAAGTAGCGTAGCAGGCGATTTATATACTAGTTACGTCCATGAGAAGGGATGACATCATATCTGACATATTGTATTGTGATAATATTTATATCAAAGCGTGCCCACGTTTTGACAAAATGTTTTCTCTAAACAAGACTGATTATTTCTTATTAATAAATATTTTGTACATTTTCCACTTCGACTGAATGAATTAAGATGTCTGTATTTATATTGGTAGTATTTTCTTCTCTCTTGCTGTGTGTTTTCTCAAAAATGGAGTATTCACTATGTTGGATATGTGTCACAATGCCTTTCTATGCGGTCACCGAAATGATAAAATTTAATGTTCATTTGTTTTTGTTCATTGATTTCTAATTTTCTTTATTGTGATGGAAAATGTTGTTGACAAATTATGTGGCAGCGGCAGTATAAGCACTAACTAGAGTATATTATTTGTTGTTAATTTGCGAAATTTTATTGAGCCAACAGATATCTCATAGGCAATCGTACTTTTATGCTTTACTATTTAAGGATTTAGTTTCGAAAATTGAGAGTTGGTGAAAAATATACATAGATTTTTAAGTATGTGGCAATGCAGATCTTCATAAATATTGATTCTATTATCACGAGCGACATATTTATCCAATTTAAATAATATATGGAGAGAAACTCCTTATATATAAAACTGTCCCAAAGGGAAGTCTTCTGAATGTTTCAAAGAAGTGCATTTCTTCTATGTAATACAGTATTAAATTCAGAATAATAAATGTATGATTATTAAGACGTAAATTTTTATTACTACCACCTTTTTTTATTTTTTTATTGGTGCCCAGTGGAAATTCTTCATGAACTTCCTTCGAAGGGTTATGCCGGACTACTACCGGCTAAAACCACTGGAGCGGTCATCTTCGGCATCTAAGGGAGGCTCCAGGTCCTCGCATGATCACACTAGTATTACTACCACCTACTCTTAGGTGACCCTAATTCTCACACATTTTACTTAAAAAATAGGATTGTTCCCAGTAGTTCTAATTCAACAGTTGGCTTTTTCCCATTAGTTCTATTGCAACAGCTTGTTAAGAAGAATATAACTAATGAGAATGGGAATAATACAATAAAATGTCCCATTAAGGGGTCCAAGAATACCACGTTTGCCCATGCATAATAAAAATAGGGCATTGATATGTGATCCGATACTCACTCGATCCAGCGTGGCTATTCTGTAAGAATTAACTAGCAAACTCACCTTGAATCCGCAGTGAAAATTAGTAAAAACTAAGAAATTAAGAGATTTTTTACTGCGGATTCAGAAGTAAGTTTGTTAATTAAACAAAGTGAGCGTCAGGATGGCTGGACCAAGAGCGATTTTGAAAGTTTGAGCAATAACAAGTTTTTGTACCTATGTGGTACCAGAAATCAAATAATTTGTACCTCGCTAAAGAAGCAAAACTATTACGAGGAAAGTGGCCTACCATTCTGACATCAGAATGGCTGGACCACGGTTTCGCCTGGTTGTAGGCATTAAAACTAGTTCATGTTTTCGTTAAAATTTAGTATCTCTTAGATTTTTGCGACGCGATGTGAGCGATATCGAGTCGGTTGTCGACTAGAATCGTACATACGTTCTAATGGAGCCATGCGATGCAATTCGACCGATTTGCGTCGCCGACCAACTACAACGTTGTCATTCGTCATCATGTCGAGTGACGAGGAAGATGTAATGTTGTTTATAGGTATATTTGAATATTGAGAAATTTAATCTGATACACTGGCAATTTTGTCAATATTGTTTTTAATATTTTACAATATGGAAAAAAATATTTATGTTACAAAGTTTCAGTTTTTTTTTTACTTATATACTACTACTGAACGAAGAATATTACTTTCTTTTTATATGACGCAAATTATATAAGTACTAAACCAACGTGGTTTGTCGACCAGCCGACAGGCCACGTATTATGTAGGTACCTTTTTTTTATTGATCGCCTGGACGGTGGAAATATATCGTGTACTTCATCCACCTCTGGGAAGGACGAAGGGGCATAGTCCTCCTATCGGCTAAACCCACTGGGGCGGTCATCTTCGGCACCTAAGGGGGGCTCCAGGTTCTCGTATGATCACACTAGAGCCGCCCACTGGTGCCACGCCTATAGAAACATCTCGGAGAGGGTGACTGTAAACCGGTCACCCCCGGGGGGATTGTAAAGGATCCCTCGAAGCCTCGCTGTGCGCTGTGCTGTGCACACGGTGGCACGTGATCACTTGCGCGCTGCCGTCTTTCCGGGGGTCGCTTGCTATGAGCACTCAGACTCCCTAATCTGCGCACCCGCCACCCCCAAGGCCCCCTGCCATAAAGCGACGGCTGGGGGCTCAGGCGGGTTGAACCTGGGGACGACTAGCCAGGGTGAGCCCCAGGTACTTACCTACTTATAGGCCCATCCCGATTAGCTATCACCAATGGGTATCCACGAACTGGGAGGTTCCCTGCTCTTCGGCACTTTGTGGAACCATAGCGCCTTGGTTTTGTGAGTTGCAATCTGAGAGCGGATTTTGGCCACGAAAATTGCCACCGCTTGCTCGGCAAGCCGGATGGTTCCCTCGAAGGACTTATGTAGGTAACTACCTACTAGTCTTGCGCATAATATATCACTGAAAAGAAAAGAGAGATAAGTATATATCTTTTCACTCTGAGATATATATCTCTCTTTTATATCTCGCTCAGAGCAAGATAGAACGGAATAACATGAGCTAGATAACAAACTGTACTGATTGATTAATTGAGCTGAGCGAGATTGTCTGCCGAGAGTGAGATAAATAATGAAAATAACTATATTATTTTGAACAATGATTTTAACCATTTGATTTCCCTTCATACTTATTAGGCTTAGGACTATCAACCTAGAAAAAAGAACTACGATAAAAGCGTGCGTGATAGTCAAATTAGGTTTGCGTAGTTAGAAATCAGTGGTTATTTACATTAATTGGAATATATTAATCTATACAAATAAATAAAATTGAAGTGTCTGTTTGTAATGTCAAAATAAATGTTTTTTACTAAATGCATATGAAAGTATATACGTTACCTATAACAAATAAGTAATTTTTAATTTTTTTGTCTGTCTGTCTGTCTGTCTGTTTGTTCCGGGTAATCTCCGATACGGCTGGACGGATTTTGACGGGACTTTCACTGGCAGATAGCTGGTGTTATAAGGAATAACTTAGGCTACTTTTATTATAGAAAAATAATTAGGGTTCCACGCAAAAAAATAAAACCCTTGAAATCCAATATATATATTCTATGTTAAGTGTCTATGTCGAAATACCTACTCTAAATTTCTTTTAAATTAAACGCGGGTGAAACCGCGGGTCTCAGCTAGTTGGAATATATATTTTAGGTTTATAGGTATGTACATACATTATCTAGTACGTAAAATAGTTATTTATATACATATTTACATTTCTGTACGTAAATAATTATACTATTTATTTTCAACACAAAAACTCATCAAACTCCGTAGTAATTATTACTTCCGATCAATTAACGTACGACGGTCAAACTGCACGGGTCAATTCACGCGTGACGTTGAACTGAATTCAAATAAAAACAAAATCTGTTCAAATTAGGTACCTAAATATTTTTATATCCAAATTCATCGGGAAATAAGCAATGCAACCCATATCGTGCTTTATTACGAAGGTATAACGTACACTTTCTTTTGTTACTTATTCCATTCCCGCTCGCTCTCGGTGCATGCCTCTTTCTCTTTCTTATGCAAGGCGGTGATGTATCTTTTATTCATCTAATCTGTAGGATTCAAAGATAGAGAAGATATGGTACTGGTGAGCGAGATATACTCGCTCTTTTGGGAGCATTAACAGATTATACAGGATGTTTGGTGCATCGTGTGCATCATCTGCTATCCTTTCAGACCCCTAAACATTTCTCATGCCCTGTGTGTTTTATTTAAAAAATACCCCAATTTTACATTCAAATACAAATTTTAAAAAAAGTTTAAGTCGTAGACTCTGAATTTTAACTTTATTTAGATGTATATTGTATTACAGTACTTTTAAATTTAAAATTAGTGACATTAGCCATCTAGTTCTTTTTTAAATTTACTCGCAAAGTTACGGACTTAAATTAAAGTGTCCATGTTACAGCTATTTACATGGCTATAAAAAAAACCTAAAGCGACCGGGATCTTCCAGCTCTCTCAAAAATTCTCTAGTCTATCCTCTTGCTAGTGATGTGTCACATGCCATAAAAAGCTTTTTACAACTTTGTGAATTAGCTAGAATTGTAAATCGAGCCACAAAATACTAAATTCCAAATTCTAAAGTAAAAAGTCTTTTTGCGTAATTGTTACTTGAGAAACAAGTAAAATTTGTTTTCTCAGTCTCGCGAAGTAAATTCTATCTACTATCTCTTTCTTGCATAGCGTAAACTAGTGTGAACAAACGACGAACTGCCACCGACGACGCCGTCAATCCGTCATTATTTTAGTCGAGACATCATTGCCTCTGCTACCTGACGTGTAGGGGATCAGTTTAAATGAAACCACACTTTTCACTATAGAAGTATTGCGAGGAACTTAGTAAACAGAGAAATCACTATGTAGAAGTAACTATGTAAAAACCAATATCATCCTACGGTTGACGCTCGCTTAGCTACTCGCAATCTGTACCGTGGCGACAGCCTTTATTTTAGATTCAAAACTTTACAAATTGTTTGACAATTTTCATTATGATAACAACACATAACTGATCATATATAATGTTAGAAATATTACAATTTACATAAGAACTTACTTTTTATATGCTTTAATACACAAGCTATATGTTGAATTTAGGTACATGTTGATTATATTTAACTGAACTACGATTTTACTTAATAAACTATCACGAAACATAGGGTTTCGTAAAACAACATTACAAACATGGCGATAGCTATCAATGTATATAATATATGGCTTTAAAAGTTGTTCTCTACGATGGGCCTAATCATTGTTTATATAATTCAAATAGTCTTAGCGATCAAAGATACAAGATAATAACAAGAAATCAACATAAATACGATTAAGATAAATCAGTTAGATTTTCGTTGTTTTAAGCACTTTCACAATAACTATAGTTAGTGTTTTTATTCACAATCACTTAAATGTCCATTGTTTATGTTTTAATTACACATTCACTTATATTCGTCGCCAACAGTCTCCCCCTCGGTGTTCTACACCTTTCTCAGGTAGGCGACGGTGTAGCAGCTGATCTCGGCACGATAATCACTAATCGTGACGTAGGTCGTCGCAGCTCTCCGACTGAAGTTCTCACATCGACGACTCGTATTCTTCCGTCGGGACCGGGATATGTTTTGACAACTTCTCCGCGGGGCCAGGAACATCGTGGGAGTGTATGATCAACAATGAGCACAATGTCACCAAGCGTGGGATCTATGTATCGCGGACCCACGTGATAACGAGGTGAAAGGGTGGGGAGGTACTCTCGTACCCACCTTGACCAAAAGTGATCGGCCAAACGTTGCGATGTCTTCCAATTTGGTGTGCCGACCAGCTCACTGTCGTCGAAGGCACCAAACAGAACAGCGCCACATGACTTCCCAATGAGGAAATGGTTGGGAGTTAAGGCTTCTTCTTCATCTGGATCTAAGTTGATATCTAATAGCGGTCTAGAGTTTACTATGTGCTCAGCTTCGAGCAGCACTGTGTGTAGAATTTCTTCGCGAGGATGTCGTTCATGCAGAACGGCTGCTAAGGCAACTTTCACAGATCGCACCATACGTTCCCATGAACCTCCCATGTTCGGGGCTCCAGGGGGAATGAATTTCCAGGTGATGCCGAGTGCTGTGACTGCTTCTTCCATATTTTGCATTTCTGCCTTGATTTCTTTGTTTGCACCAATGAAGTTGGTGCCATTATCACTGTACATTACGCGTGGAGTTCCTCTTCGTGCAATCATTCTGCGAAATGCGAGGATCATAGAATCGGTGCTCAATGATGAGGCGAGCTCGAGATGTATAGCTCGTGTCGTAAGGCAGGTGAACAAAGCGCCCCATCTTTTCTCGTTGCGGCGCCCAATGGTGACAATCATAGGACCAAAGTAGTCTACTGCTGTACAGGTGAAAGGCGAGCATCCTTTGGTCAGTCTCTCTGGAGGTAGATCTCCTTGCGGCACTGCTTGTGGCGCTGTCTTACGCAATTTGCACCATCTGCAATTCCGGGATACGTTGCGTATTAAGCTTCGGAGTGAAGTTACCCAATATCTCTGTCTGATCTCATTGAGCACGGTATGGTGATTCCCATGACCGAAGGCTGTGTGTAGGTGCTCCACTAAGAGTTTCGTAACGAGATGTTTCCCGTCCAATATTATAGGGGTTTTGTATGATGATGGCAAGAAGCTCGCTGCTCCAATTCTGGTTGAGAGTTTCATGATGCCATCTTCTATAATCAGCGTATAGTTTTTTAGGCGTGAGTTTCTTTTTAATTCTGTTTTGTTTTGTGTTGCGAATATTTCTTCTTGGAAACTATCGTGTTGGATCTTCCGTATTATCATCAGTTCGGCTTTTCTTATATAACTTATGGTCAACGGCATATATAATGTTTTGTTTTCGGTTTGTTTCGTTTTAGATATGGATTTTCCTAGATTAGTCTTTTTTTTTATTCTTTTCCAAGCAGGATCTTGTGTAGTTGTATTGCTGGCATTGATTGTCTTCTTTTTGGCTTTAAAAACGTCTACAGCTTGTAATAAACGAGCGGTTGAGCGCAGCAGGCGTGTCCAATTTGAAAAACGTGAAGGGTCTGGTACGACTATTATTTTCCGAACTCCAGTATTCACCGCGACAGTTTTTGTTCTTTCTTCTCCCGTATTTTCTAATTTTACTGCGCTAGTATCTGTAGGCCAATATTTGGGGTCTTCATAAAGAAACTGAGGGCCTGTAAACCACCGATGTTCAATGTTGAAGTTCGCTGGGGCTCCTCTTGTAGCGTCGTCTGCTACGTTTTGTTTCGTGGGCACCCAGCGCCATTCTTTTTGCCTAGTCAAGTCTTCGATCTCCGCTATTCTATGAGCGACGAACGGTTTGAACCTTCTAGGGTCTGCTTTGATCCAAGCCAGAGTTGTTCTTGAATCGGTCCAATATTGACAGTGCGTAATTTCTAGTTCTATTTCTTGTTGAACGGTTGCGGCTAGTCGACTGCCTAGCAAGCAAGCTTGTAGTTCCAGGCGTGGTATAGACACTGGTTTTAATGGAGACACTCTAGCTTTTGCCGCCAACAGTTTCACTTCTACGTGACCGTCAGGGTGTCGAGTCCTCCAGTACACTGCACAAGCGTAGGCTCCTTCGCTAGCGTCGCAAAATGTGTGTAACTCCCCCTCGGTGACGTCATGTGTTAGGCACCGAGGTATATGTAAATCCTCTAGTTTCTTCAAATTTTGTAACCATTTTCGCCATTCTTGCTCTCTTTCGGGCGGTAGCCTCTCATCCCATTCAATACCAGATCTCCAGAGGTTTTGCAGCATCACTTTTCCTTGAATGGTAAGGGGTGTAGCCAGTCCCATTGGGTCAAAAATTGACATTACAGCGCTCGTCGCTTCTCTTTTTGTAGGCGGCCTATCACCCTGGATAGCTTCTATAGGCGTATTGCGTAGATTCAATGTGAAATGCAGGCTATCGTTTTTCACGTTCCAGTTTAGGCCCAGGGTCTTCTCTATTTGATTCTGTTGTTCTCCTAAGCGGATCGATTCATTTTGTTCGTTATCTGTGAACTCTTCAATTGCTGTGGGTTCGTTACTCGCCCAGCCTCGTAGATGGAATCCTCCGCTTTTATGGATTTGGTCGACTTCCCGGGATACCTTGGCTGCTGTCGGTGCGTCTGGATAACTTGCCAGATAATCATCCATGTAATGATTATGCTGGATGGCCTTTGCTGCTTCGGGGTATTTTTCAGTGAAGTCCACAGCATTTTTGTTCTTAACGTACATGGCAACACACGGTGAACAAGCGGCTCCGAAAATGAGTGATGTCATTCTGTATTCTTTGTTTTTCCACAAGAATCTTAAGCTGTCGCGGTCTTCTTGGTTAACTTGCACGCGCAAAAACATCTCTTTGATGTCGGCAACCACTGCTACAGTTCTTTGACGAAAACGCATCAGGACTCCGAACAATGATAATAATAAGTCAGGACCTGTAAGAAGTGCGTCGTTCAAAGATCTTCCGTTAGATTTCGCCGCGGCGTCAAATACTAGTCTCATTTTGTGTTTTTGTGGATGTACAACGGCGAAGTGCGGTAAGTACCATGCTCGTGGTGACGCAGATTCCTCATTTACCTCTTCGGCATATTGGTTTCTGATGAGGTTCTCAACTTGTCCTTCATAATTTATTTTGAATTCTTCATCTCTTAGGAATCTTTTTTCTATCGCCAGTAGGCGTCTATAAGCAGCAGGTCGGCTCTCTGGTAATTTTTCGTTGTCAGTCTTCCATAAAAGGCCTGAACTGAATCTGCCATCAGGCAATCTCATGGTTGTAGAGTCAAGAACATCTAGAGCACGCTGGTCGATGTCGCTAGTAGGTTTCTTAGGTGCAATTCCTAGCGCGTCTATTTCGAAGTGGTCTTTGATTATCTTCTCTAACCGATCGTCCTTCTTTGGTTGCACTACGAGGTGGTTAACGATTCGCACTGGAGTACAGTTACCCAAACGGACGCCATGTAGCACCCATCCTAATTGGGTTCTTGATGCGACGGGTCGGTTGCGATCTCCTTTCTTAATCTCTTGTGACACTATCAAATTCCAATTGTCTTGTCCTATAAGAATTGTTGGTCGTGAATACGGATATTTTAATTGATCAGCTATTTCTTCCAGATGTGAGCAGTCGACTAAGTCCTTTTCGATTATTTCTTGAGGTGTTAAGTGCAAGTTCTTCACTGTGTACCCTTTCATTTGTTCAAAGCTCCTGCTGAATAGTCCTCTAATCTTAATGTTGATTTTCTTAGAGACCTGGTCTATTCGGTTGCCTCCCACGCCCTCTATTCTTAAGTCTTCTGAGGGACCTCTCGCTCCAATTATTTCGGCAACACTGTCTTCCACCAATGTCACGGTTGAACCCTCATCGAGAAGCGCGTAGGCGTTTGTCTTCCCGCTTGGTCCGATCAGTTCCACAGGCACTATTTTTAAGTATGCTTTGGACGTGGTTTGAGCGGCGTTCACTGTCGAAATGACTTTGGGTTCAAGGCTCGCTGTCTCTTCAACATGTAGGAGCTGGTGATGTCCTCGACGACATTTAGGACAAGGCTTCGCACGACAATTTATTCCCCTGTGTTTCCTTTTCAAACATTTAAAACAAGTGCGCGTTTTCTTTGCTATGTCCCAGCGCTCAGTTGTTGTAGACTCGGTGAACCTTTTACATTGTAATAATGGGTGTTCCCCTTCACAGAGAGGGCACATGATTTTTTCTTGTTCTTTAGTTTCAATCTTCTTAATTTGGCTATCGCAAGTACAAGTGGTAGCAACGGTTTTCTTTGGGTCTAGCTCTTCTTCCGACTCTGCGTAAGATGTATACGAATCTTCGTCATCGTCAGACTCGATGGCTGCTGTCACATGAACTGCCTTGGGCCTGGGATAACGTACTCGAACTTGTGAACCTTCACGCTTGATTCGTATACTGCTGGCGTCGTGCATCTCGAATCGGTCGACCATTTGATTGAAAAAGTTCGTGAGGGATATCAGGATTGGTTCATCTTCATCTTCTTTATCAGCTTTGTATTCGTACCACTTGAATTTCACTAACGTACACATTTTTTCGATTATTCTTCCTGATATGTCGCTCGAATGTAGATAGCTGGACTTTTTAATTTGTTTAATTACACTCACGGTGTTAGAGATAACTCCGGCATACCTAACTAGCTCCTTGGCATCTTCAGACATCAGGGGTAGACGATCAATATTTTCTATTTCACTCTTGATCAAATAAGTAGGTCTCCCGAAACGTCTTTATAAAGCAATAATAATAGCCTCGGGATCCGTAAGAGTATACAGCATTGATTTTACTGCTTCTTTTGCCTTTCCCTTGATCGCACGTCGGAGTCTTCCCATATTTTCAATTGAACTAAAGAGCGCCTTCGTATCTTCGAACGTTGCCTTGAATGCCATCCAGTCTCTTGCATCGCCTTCGAATGGGTGTAGTTCACTCAAATATTTAGGCGCGCGTTGCTGAACTGGCACTGGTTTCCCCGAAGACACTGTTTTCATAGCTTCAATTAGGGCTTCGGCCAGTTGATTGGTTTGGTTTGTGGCCGATGGTGTCGGAGGTGGCAGGCGGCGATTTCCTTCGTCGCATTCTGTTTCCCGTTGTTTTTCAGTCATCTTGTTTTTGGAGACCCAATCTTCAACTACAGTAGCACGTGCGGTAATTTCGTCGTGATCACTCAAATCTGTGTCTTCGTCATCAGCTTTGGCCAACTCAAGTCGTGTTTCAGCCATTTGAGTTTCAATCTTCAGTTGCTCCAGTTTGAGGCGTTCGACTTCAAGGCGAGCCTCTAACTCACGGCGATGTTTACCAGTTTTCATGGATTTTGTTGAACGTGGTGACTTCCCAACAACGGTGTGCTCAGAGTGTTCTTCTTGAGCTTTCTGAGATGCTTTCTCTGTTGTGTGTGAACTGCTTTCTGTGGTACCCGTGGTACCGGTTGAATCTGTGTTCGTTGTACCGGAGCTCGTTTCTTCCTCCGTGGTAGATTTAGTACTGCTGTCACCCTTGCGGCTTCGAGTCATCATTACGCGTTGTCTTCCAGGCTTCAGGTAATATTCTGCACACGATAGGTTTCGAATTATAGGGGTTTATCGAGTGACCCTATAATTAAACTCAATTATTCAAACAAGTAGTGCAGACTTAACCCTGCAATAACAAACGCGAGTTCTTAACTCAGCTATCGTAACACTCGTAACGAAGATGCTTGATGACGTCACACTTCACAGTATCAAAGTTCGCAGCTCGCACCAACTCGCTTTCAGTATAACTTGTTCGATGGTTGTTTTCTTAAGATCCGGCTCGAAGGACCATTTTGTAGGGGATCAGTTTAAATGAAACCACACTTTTCACTATAGAAGTATTGCGAGGAACTTAGTAAACAGAGAAATCACTATGTAGAAGTAACTATGTAAAAACCAATATCATCCTACGGTTGACGCTCGCTTAGCTACTCGCAATCTGTACCGTGGCGACAGCCTTTATTTTAGATTCAAAACTTTACAAATTGTTTGACAATTTTCATTATGATAACAACACATAACTGATCATATATAATGTTAGAAATATTACAATTTACATAAGAACTTACTTTTTATATGCTTTAATACACAAGCTATATGTTGAATTTAGGTACATGTTGATTATATTTAACTGAACTACGATTTTACTTAATAAACTATCACGAAACATAGGGTTTCGTAAAACAACATTACAAACATGGCGATAGCTATCAATGTATATAATATATGGCTTTAAAAGTTGTTCTCTACGATGGGCCTAATCATTGTTTATATAATTCAAATAGTCTTAGCGATCAAAGATACAAGATAATAACAAGAAATCAACATAAATACGATTAAGATAAATCAGTTAGATTTTCGTTGTTTTAAGCACTTTCACAATAACTATAGTTAGTGTTTTTATTCACAATCACTTAAATGTCCATTGTTTATGTTTTAATTACACATTCACTTATATTCGTCGCCAACATGACGTGTGTGCTAGTTTTGCTGTTTGTGCTTTGTTTTGTTGGTTTTTGTTACGTTTTAACTTTTGGTGTTATTGTTAAACTTTGTTGACTTTTTTGTTGTTGCAATGGCGACGTTCTCTAACGAAGAATATGCTGACATCATGATGGCTTATGGAGCCGCCCATGGTGTCGCTCGTGCTGCGCAACGACTTTACCAGGAACGCTTTCCTGGTATCTACCAGGTAATCATCTGATTACCTGGCCACAGTGTCTTCCAAGAGACATACCGACGCATACGCTAGACTGACAGTGTCACTTTTCATGAACCAAGGGGCCTTATTGTGCGACATAATGTTGAAGTGGACGATTGAATACTGGCACTTTTTGAGGAAGAGGGTTACAAAAAGCATTAGAAATGTGGCAGCACATCTTGATATTTCAATATGGAAAGTGTGGAAAGATCTTCAGCAAAACTAAAAGCATCCATTCCACTACACTCCGGTGCAAGGTACGTAATTTTAAACAACTTTAAACCCGTACACGCTTTGTTTGACGATGCCTTTGTTTAGCAGGTAATCGGTATGGTATGACGTCACTTCCAGGTAGTGAATCAGTTAGGTACAGGTAGTACCATACAGGCGGTACGCCGGTCCATAAAAATCTTATTGTGCAATTATTTACTGCTCAAGAGGAATTTAAAAGAGTTCTTTGCTTGTAGGTCTTGAGGGTGGCGACTTTGACAGACGAGTGGAATTCTGTCGGTTTATGTTACACACGGATGTGGATGATCCAAATTTGCTCACAACTAACTGAATCGCAGCAGTATGAAAATTCGCCGTTCGGTCTCTTTTCTTCGATTCCATTGGAAATAAAATATAATTACTTTACGTACACAATAACGGGAACCTTAAACAAACTAAAAGTAAACATTCACAAACAACAAACATAACTTCGAATTTAATACAAAAAATACTCCATCTACGTCATCATTTCGGCCGCATAAAGTCCACTGCTGGACACAGGCCTCCCCCAAAGAAGTACCACAACGATCGATATGGGTGTGTTGTGGGCTTCGCCGGCGATCGCAGTTGAGTTGTCAATATACTCGAAGAACGCTGCTGCCCATCCCCCGATTAATCGCTTAGTCAACTTTTTACGACACCCACGGGAGGAAATGGGGTGGTGGCATTCTGAGCCTGGGATCACCTGGGACTCGCGAGTAGAAAACTTAGATCCGTGTTCTCTCTCTCCAGTCTCTCTATATTTGCTCCAGTAACAGTGCGCTGTGCCACCTCATCCACCGCAGCCTGCACCGTCAGCGCGGCCATTCGGAGGCTGCGGGCAAATGCCGAGGTTGCGGAACTTGTCTGCAACATTGTCCACGGCATCTAGCCGTTGCTTGATGCAGGCACTGAGATCGGCCGTTAGCTGCGCCTGCATCTCCTTCGGGAGATCCTCCGGCTTGGGCAACTCCTGTCTAGCCCGAGTGCTGGATGGAGGCTCCCGCAACTCCGGGTCCATCTCCTCACCAGCGACACTAGAAGGCCCGCTCTGGACCGTCATTCACCGGAACACAAGCTTCCCGCGCGTCCGTGACAAGGTCACTGGTATAGGCACCGGAAATGCTTTTCCATCCGGGACGCTCTGCGCCTCCGACCTCTCCGATATAGAGTCGGTTATCGACTCCATACCAACATCGTCATTTTTTGCTCTATTGTTTTTTGTGTCCATATTTAATCCCACGAGTATGGGGGAAATAAATGGTCCACGCGAGCAGTGCCCCCTGTACCCAGGTAAGCGTATTTACTACCAGGGTTTCCGCCGGTGCCCTGGAGTTGCGTGCTAGAGACTGAACTACCCATACGCTATGCATTAGATTCACTGGCCACTTTAAATAATGTTGTCGCCTTGGTTGCGGGCGTGGCCTCCTCGCTCTGTCTCGATGCAACTGTGCTCATGGTCATGTCAGTTAACGGACGCTCGGTACACGATTTTTTCGAAATTAATAATGTTTGAGATTTTTGTGATGATGAACTCTAATCGTTTTTCTCAATAATGTATTCACACTTTGATTTTATATCATTTACATGCTCGATTGTAGCGTATGATTCTTTTATTTATTTATTTTTTATTTATTTATTTATTACTGGAAAATCTACAGCTAAAAATACAGGTGTCACAATAATAGTAAGGAAACAGAAAGCCAATTACAGATTTTCACATATAGCAGTTGCATAGATAACTGTTAGTGTTTACACAGGTTACAACAAATTGAATATATAACAATAAAAATATAAACAAGATGCTAAGACACTGATTAAAGATAAACAACGTTTATAAGTAAAAAAAATTGCTAATTCGTTGTTAATTGTTACTTAAATTTTAAGTAACGTTTATAAGTAAGACCGTTATATGTTAAGTTTCATGGTTATGATCTATACATATAAGTACTAATTAATATTCACTATATTTAATAAACATATTTAATAATTATTTATGAGACATTAATGAGAACGAGAATTTGTAAATTTGTGTTACCGTTTTCACGAGAAAAAATCAAGGGTCAAGCACCGTTTTGCTGATGTTATACTGGTTATAAACGGATCTAGGTCATAATTTTTGCATATTTTATTGAAATTTTTACTCGCTCGCACTATAAAGGAGTTTTGGCGATAGTTGGTTGATGCTTTAGGAATATGAATGGGGGGATTACGCTTTGTACATTTAGTTGGAACATTGAATTTAATTGTTCCTAACAGTCCGGGACAATCAATTTCGCCAGATAGTATTTTTAATAAGTAAAGACAGTCCGCAATTTCTCGGCGTTTTACAAGAGGCAGGAGATGAAATTTTTTACACAGTTCGAGATAGTTTGTAGAATGATATGGCACATTAAGACAAAAACACAAGTGCTTAATAAAGCGTCTTTGTAATTCTTCAATTCGATCTATGAATGTATTGTAGATTGGGTTCCAGACATGTGAAGCATATTCGAGATGACTCCTGACAAATGTGCAGTATAAGATTTTAAGAGTTTTAATATCGTTAAAGTTTTTGGAAACTCTTATTATAAAACCCAGAGACTTCGAAGCTTTTGCCAGAATGGAGTCAATATGAGTGTTAAATATCAATTTGGAATCGTGATAGACTCCTAAGTCACGAATACAAGTATCCTTAGGAAGCAAATGGCCACTCAAAGAATAAGAAGTGTGTAAGATATTTTGCTTGCGAGTATAAGTTACTACTGAGCATTTAGAAGGGTTAAGGTCAAGTTTGTTAACCAAACAGTAGATTTCTAATCGTCCTAGGACCGCTTGGAGATAGTCTTTCATGTCGTCCAACGACGAAATAGTACGATATATCTTCATATCGTCAGCAAAACACAGTAGATTCGAAGAGTGAAGGGAAAAGTTGATGTCATCTACATATATTACAAAAAGTAGAGGACCCAATAAGGATCCCTGAGGTACTCCGCTAGGGACATGGACCCAGCTAGAAATAAAGTTATTAATAACGACAGCTTGTGATCTATTGTCTATATAGGATTTGAACCATCTGAGCAGGTCTCCACATATGCCTATCGTTTCTAGCTTGGATAATAGTGTGCAGTGGTCAATACGATCAAATGCTTTACTGTAATCCGTATAGATGACATCAACCTGCATTCCTCTATCCATTGCATCTGAAATAAAGTCGTTAAGAAGTACAACGTTTTACACCGTTGACCGACCCCTCAAAAAGCCATGTTGAAATGGGCTGAAAGCATTCTTTATCGCAGAATATACTTGATTGTATACGACACGTTCGAGTATTTTCGCAATAGTGCAAAGTTTGGAGATGGGTCTATAATTGCTAACTTCACTTTTGGATCCTTTTTTGTGAATAGGTGTGACAAGTGCTGACTTCCAGATTGTGGGGACGGTACATGATGATAGGGACTTTTCAAATAGAAGCGATATAGGTTTCGAAATAGAAGAGATGCATTGCTTGAGAAATTTTACTGATATATTGTCAGGGCCCGAACCTTTCGTGCGAACCTTTATATTCTTTACCTCTGATTGCAATGAAACAATATCCTTTAATAACCTTGTAACATCAACATGGTCGAATGTCACCGGTGGTAATTTCTGCAACTCTTTCGCTACAAACACAGGAGTTTCATTCGGATCGGTACTCTTGAATACACAAATAATATCCTCGATATCTTTTTGCTCCTTATTTTTACGTCGCGAGATGTTTCGGGTAGTTGTAGAGACCGAGCCAAACAACAAATTTTATGCATCTCTTACTTCTGTAATGTACATGTACATGTACATAAATGTACATGGGCAAGACAAAAGTCATGTCAAATGCCCATGTCGTGCCCATCCCAATATCCGTTGGGAGCTCTGTTCTCGAAGTTGTTGACGAGTATGTCTACCTAGGACAAACTGTCCAGTTAGGTAGGTCCAACTTCGAGAAAGAGGTCAATCGTCGAATCCGACTCGGCTTGGCAGCGTTCGGGAAACTTCGCAACGTCTTTTCGCCAACATTACCGCAATGCCTCAAGACGCAAGTCTTTAACCAGTGTGTGTTACTAGTGATGACATATGGAACAGAGACGTGGTCACTCACAATGGGCCTCAAAAGAAAGCTCAAGGTCACTCAACGAGCTATGGAGAGAGCTATGCTTGGTATTTCTCTACGAAATCGAATCAGAAATGAGGAGATCCGTAGAAGAACTAAAGTTGTCGACATAGCTGAAAGGATTAGTAAACTGAAGTGGCAATGGGCAGGGCACATTGCTCGTAGAACTGATGGCCGTTGGGGCACAAAGGTTCTCGAATGGAGACCGCGCACCGGAAAACGCAGTGTGGGACGACCTCCAACGAGGTGGACAGACGACCTGGTGAAGGTCGCTGGGAATCGTTGGATGAGAGCGGCATGTGACCGCTCGTTGTGGGGGAAAGAAATCTAAGGGGGAGGCCTTTGTTCAGCAGTGGACGTCCTGTGGCTGATATGATGATGATGATGATGATGATGATATAATAATTCACTACATAATAAGCGGTATTTAAATGATTGATCTAACAGCCAATCATTTAAATACCGCTCTTCGGTATTCAAATGATTGGCTGTTAGACCATGGTCTTTCTTTATCGATTTCAAAATTTCATGCAGTAATTTTTTCACGCAAGTGAAATCTCCCCCCATTAAGTCTCTCTGTACCTAATGAGATTATTCAATCCCAAGATAGAGTTAAATTTTTAGGTATCATTCTTGACAGTAAATTGTCTGGTATACATCAAAGTTAAATTATTTTATTACAAATAAACCAAATATTGGCACTTATGAAACGTCAGAATCTAAGTTGCACGGTTCCAAATAGTTGATCTCGTGGAGAAGAGCCGGTAAGAAACTTCATGGATACTCTTAGAAAACAATTGAGAAAACAATGTTGATTAATACAAAATACTGTAAAATATATGCCGAGAAAAATGTAGGTTAATGTGTTAAGACAATAATATTATATTAATAGATTATTTGCCGTGGCAGTTAACGGCTGACCAATCCTAGCAGACGCTACCCGTTCACGAACATGACGCATGCATCAGCATCGCTTAGCTCAACCATATTGTAGGGAACCGAACCGCCACCGCCAGCAAGACATTTTAGTGAGCATGACAGACCAATACAGCCAGGCAAAAGATAATCAATATGAGTACTAAAAATAACATTGATCGCTACATGATGCTCACACATTTACAGTTTTGTATGAATATTATAATTTAATGTTACAAGACCAGTATTAACAATAACTAATGTTCAATCAATGCCATAATATTAAATATAAGTAAATAACATAAAAAAATGTAATTTCAACTGAGTCAAGTCATTCAGGTATCCTAGGAAATAAAGCTGCGGATTTTTATGCTAAACGGGCTATTCAAATAGGGGCTAATGATTATTCCACAGTTCCTTCCCGAGATCTCCGTTCACTTGCCAGTCCACGTTTTTCAAAATCCTGGAACAAATTATGACAACAGTCAAAGCTTCTTAAAGGAAAATACTACGGGAGTATTCAACCTACTATCCCATCTAAACCCCTTGTTTTTTAAAAATAGTAACCTCAGTTATTATTCGTCTTCGTTTAGGACACGTTTGTTCCCCAGTATTTTTAGATCAACCTTGTATGATATTCTGCCTCCCAATTTTCACAGGCCTATTATTATTCCATTCCATCCTTCTTACCTTTGTCGAATTATCTTCAGTTAAAATATTAAATACATTTGTTAAAAAGTACAGTATTAAATTCTATTGTATGTATTTATCTTATATATTTATTATTATGTTTATTGTTCGGAAGGAACATTTACCTTATTTATGTTTTGTTTATCATCATTGTGATTTGTTTTGACATTATAATATAAAAGTTTATGCATTACATTTTTAGCTTATTCAACCAGATCAGTTTTGATTTGTAATACAAGGGCTATTTTATTTAGTTTTTTTTTTTTATAGAATATCTACATTTTTGTTTTATCCAACCTTGACACTGGCAGAATCATCGACATTTCGACAAACCGATGGAGCCATAAACTAAAATTGGAATTGGAATGTTTGAGTGTAACAATTAAAATTATTAGGGTTACTATAGGGTTATTAAATCGTAGTAGGTAAAATGGAATGTAATCGTCTTGGCGAGTCCTTTCTTTTTGTGATGATTTTACAAGCAGTGTTACCACCTTGTGATCGGTGACTTTTGACCCCTTTTGGCGATTCATTTATGTCGTTTAGCGATTTATTGTTTTTAGCGACTTCTAGCGACGTTTGAGTCGTCTTCATCTATCCTAAAAAGTTTCTATAGATATGAATTACTATTTATATTCTTGTTTTGACGTTACAATTTAATTATTACAAACAAACTATGTTATCTATTTTTACAATTACGGTTGTGTTTCCATACTTAGAATTTGTTGATGAAATAAAAATCTCGTTTTTGATATATTTTAATGTTTGGTACTGTAGTTTGGTACACAATAAAAAGTAGTGTAGAGTCACAGCGTTTATTGTTATTAGGTAACAATATTTGAACAATGATTTTGCTTCTTTCTGCCCTGGTCCCAAGTTACTTGGGGTTGGCGAAATTAGTGTTATTTACATTGCAAAAGGGTTTTACAGTCGACCGCCTGCCCGACACTAACCCTCGTTGGGTATGGTAGTAGTAGTCGGTTATTTGTTTATCCGTCACCTGCAGGCAACTCAAAGTGCCTTATAATAATGGTACACACCGGGTTCCAAACTCCCTTAAGTCGTCTTCTACGACACCCCCTACATGAGATGGGGTAGCCCTAACCGTGACCGGAGCTACACGGCAATTTGAACATATTCTGCCGCTTGAGTAGTCTGTCCAGTACTATCGATACTTCGATAGATAGCATTACAATATCGTTTCTACTAAAATATGATTTTGGGATTTCTGGTGACTTTCGCTTTGAATTTAGCCCCACAGAGTACCTTTTTATAATGTTTAGCCCAATCTGGTGACTTGTGTGTTGATCTAGTGACTTTAATTTTTATGAGGTAACAGCAAGCTAGTTTGTTTGTTTGACCACACTTATACCCCCTATACCCCCTTATACCCCCTATACAATAATTACATTAGTACGGAAAATATTCATGTACCATTTCACACTACAAGATCCTAGTGTAAAAATCGTATTTTTTTTTTTTAGAACATAATACGCGATTACTGCGCATGCGAAAACATACAACTGCAGTTCGCAGAGAGTACATACGCCATTATACAGTGTTGTATTTTGGCGTACTAGACTAGGTTTCCGAACATGATAATATATTAATATAGGTAATAAAATAATAATAAAACCTAATCAAAGGGAATAATAAATACAGAGCGGAAAATGTAAACATTTTTGAACAGATTCTGCCACCTCCCGGAAATATAATACAACTACGTTTGTGTGCAGCCCAGTGTAGACGTATTATGGAGTAGTTCGTCACTCGTCCAGCGTCCTTAGTTGCCTTTGATGTCGGGAGTAGTCAAGAGATGGCGTAATGTTTAACTTCGTAATAGTCAGTCATGCTGGATTATGGGTTGAATGGCTGATAGTAATAAATTTTACGTGATATTTTTTTTGGAAATTTGCGAAATTAACGAATTAGTGCTACACATTGTGTTATTTTGTGCATTTTTTAACATAGAGATTAAGTGAAAACGTTGGAAATCGCCGGACGTCGATTAATATTGGTGTTAGTGTTGAAAACTGTAACAAATTTAATAATCGAGGTCACATTTTGCAATGGCTGAATTTGTAATGGTACGTACGGATTATTATCTTTATTTCGGTATTTCCTGTGTTTTGGTACAATAATAAGCAAACCTCAGTTTACTGAGAGGTAATCCAATATTTCTTTAGTTTTCCATTGCGACATAACCCAACTTTTATTCATGCCTACATACTAGACAAGACGACCTTGAATCTAATCTTGTCAAGTCAATGTCGTTTGTTTATCAATAATTTCGTCTGAAATTTGGCGAGTTCCTCCTACTTTTCGAATTTACACATCAAATTTCTATGAACTTCGATTTTTGCACCTATTAGCTGTTAGGTGTTTATTTTAATATCCTTATTGCTGCAAAGTAGTATCACCATAGTTAGGCAAACAAAATTACTAATTCTTGCATACCTATAAACTTAATTAATAAGGTATCAAAACAAAAAGAATATTATACTTTTCTTTTTTATGCTTCATTATATTTTATGACTGCATGCCAGGATGGAATGGTGGTTCAGGATTTAAATGGGGATTGATTTAGCAGTGGTGCAAGACAGCAGAAGCTTTGCGACCTGTCTACGTTACGTTTCTTGTAAGTAGGCACATACCTACTCTCTCTCTACTCCCGGAAATTTCAAGGAGGTACTTTAAATTATGGGTACTTCAAATACTTACTTTAGGTATTTTAAAGTTCGGTATCGGGACTGAAAATCTAATTTCCCAGTATTTCGGTACTAACGTGACTTAATAATTTCTACTACCTACATCATTATGCCATAATATATTTTCTTACTATGAGGCCGCATTCCTTTAAGGCTCGACCTTATCTTGTAGCTTTTTATCTTTCGTGAAAAAATATATCGGTACTTAGATCTAACATCGATCGCTAACTCTTCAGATAAAAGGTCCTTATTGACCGATCACGAAAGTGGTTTCATTCTAGGCAATTTATCAAAAGAGTGGGATGAAGGTATGATAGTAACATAGGCACCTATATGTCACATCAATGGTTGAAGTTAGCTCAGGGATTCAGGAGGACCCAACTGATACTTACTGAGAACGGAATAGACGGATGGCAGTGTAAACTCTAAATATGAGATGTTTGAAGAACAACAAACAACAACAAATTCTGGAGACGACTGTACTCAAAGTGGTACCCGTGGGTCCCAGTAAATTATACCAAGGATCTCCCAAAGGTAACACAACAACAAGGGCAAGATTCAGGCGGCTATCCTGCATCTTTGAAACTCAGCTTCAGGCGATAACGGTAGAGCTCCGGGCATGAAAGAGCGTCTTCGCCTTTGTCATCTTAAATTCCGTCATCTAAGACAGCACCATACCGAAATCGTGGATAATTAATGGGCCTGTTTTTAAAACGGATAACATACTTTGCTGAAGATTTGCAGACCCATCGAAAAATAGGTCTGCAAATCGGTTGTTTTGTGCAACCATTTTTTAAAATTTATTTTTGTATTGATCCGGTGGAAATACCTCATGTACTTCCTTCGCCCCGGGAAAAGGCGAAGGGGCATGCCGGACTCCTACCGGCTAAAACCACCGGAGTGATCATCGTCGGCACCGAAGGGAGGCTCCAGGAACTCGAAAGATCTCCATCTAGAGCCACCCATTGGTGCCACGCCTTTAGGCACGTCTCGGAGGGGATGACTGAAAAGAGGCCACCCCCCCAGGCATCTCTCGAGAGGATTGTAAAAGATTCCCCCGAGGCCTCACTATGCGCTGAGCTGCGCACACAGCGGTACGTGACCAGATGCGCACCGCTGTCTTCCCGGGGGTCGCTCGGTATGAGCACGCATGTTTCCCAATAAGCGCGCTCGCGACCCCCAAGGCCCCCCCCGCCATATAAAGTCGACAGGGGGCTGTTTTGTGCAACCTAGTGACTGGAGTAATTTGCATGATGATAAGCGTCACGCCTGCCCATAACAATTCTAATACTACCCAGAGCTACTTCTGTGTGGCACCGCACTTCGCTCGTAACCTCGTGAAAATATATATTAATGTAGTCTCATATGCCCAGTAATTTTACTAGCTACAGTGCCTTACGAACCTGGTCGCAGTAATGTTTAAAGTTAAACTGCTTGGCAGCGAATATCTAGAAAATTTAGGCTGGAACCATTTTGTTCCATAGTAGCTCTAACTGGCAGAGCTCTTCGAATTTTGCCGAGCGTTGAGTTTACCGATGGAGGACGCGAGCTGCAGGGAGTATGAGATCTTGAATGATTCACGCACCTCCCTGGAACCTATCGCAAGCCTGCGTTCCATGCACCCGCAGGTAAGCGAAATTAAGACGAGTCTGTCACCACCTGCCGGGCTGGTATATAGTAATAGGGCTACAACATTAAAATGTATGTGGGTGCATGTTTATGTCGGTACCTACGGCTGGCATTGAGCGCGCAGACGAGCCCGCCAAATATGCAGCCCTTCACAAGAAATGTTAACAGTCTATGATAGATGCCTTATATCGTATGCCAGACGGGTGATACGCCAACGTGCCCTGAACATCTGGCCTGAACTAGGAGGACTACTCCCTGCCCGGAAAGGGCCGAATTACCAAGTTCTAGGTCGACGAAACTTTGTTAACTTCCAGGTGGAGCTATCCTAATCGGGACGTGTTCAGGACCTAAAATTGCGGTTTTATGCGTAGGTGTCATGAAGGCAGTAGCGCAAGGGAACGGAGCGATCGTGGTCTACCCCCAACGGAATAAAGAAAACAAGGTCTACCCAGTATCGGGGTGTGATTGTGGTAAGTGCAGTCGCATGAAGGGGTTTAGGAGATGATGAATAGGAGGAAAAAAGTACAAACGACGGAACAAACAAAAGGGACAAACAAGGAAAAGGAGAGAAAATTTTAAAAATAAAGAATGAAATAAACTACTTTAAAGAAACGAAGTAAGCGTAATGGAAAAGAAACAAAAAAAAGGAGTTATAAAGGGCTTTATAAAATGTGAAACGTGATAAATACTGATATCAAATTTGAAAAAGTTCTTACATTTATTTACACTAATTAGAAAAATATAAAACTTTTTAACACAAAAAATACCCGAATTCAAGAACCCTATACGATATAAAAATATTAAAACCACTGATAAGGAAAAATGAACTTTATTTATGAAGTCGGGCGGGGCCAGGTATAAAATATAACTTCTCGTTGGTCTACATCAGTCTTTCCCAACGTGGGCGATAACGCCCCCTTGTCGGCGCTGCAGGCCTAAAGGGGGGCGGTAAGAGACCCAGAAAAAAAAGGGGGCATTGTGTAGGGCTTTGGGGTCGATTTATAATTTCATCTACCTAGCTAGGAAGACTCTTAGACACCGACTGAGCTCTCGACTCTCGACTACATCTTGTGAACATCAACTAATATTAATTAAGATATAGCTCAAACTCGGTTCGATATAAAAGACCGCGGGCAATCATGTTTTAACAAGTTTTTGTTAAATAATCCGAATTGTACATTCCTATATATATATAGGAATATATTAAATTCGGATTTATTGAAAATCCCACAAACCCGTCGTCGCCTTTGTGTCTTCTATGTCTAAAAACATTTTCGAACGAAGCAATGAAGCCTTCAAGACTGCAAGATCATTTGAATAAAATGCATCCAGATAAGACAGAAAAGAATGTAGCATATTTTCAAGACCTAGAGAAGAAGCATAATACTCAGCCAAGTGTATCAAAACTATTTTCGGCGGCTGCTAAGCAAGATGACGACGGACTTCGAGCTTCGTACAATATCTCTTTGTTAATTGCTCAAAAAGGCAAACCACACAACATCGGAGAAGAGTTAATTTTGCCAGCAATAAAGTAAGTAATAACTACTGTGCTTCATAAACCGGCCGCAGATATTATCCGAAAAATTCCTTTGAGTAATAATTCTGTGCAAAGACGAAATGTTATTGATGAAATGGCTGAAAACATTGAAGAATCATTGTGCAATCATCTGAGGACTAGTCAATTCTCAATTCAGCTCGATGAGTCCACTTTACCAACTAATGAAGCGTTGTTGCTATCTTACGTGAGGTTTATTAAAGATGAGAAAATACGTGAAGAACTATTGTTTGCCAGAAATTTGGAGACAGATACAAAAGGCGAAACCATATTCAATACATTGGAAAAGTTTTGTGAAGAGAAAGAGATTCCTTTGAAAAATATTATATCAGTTGCTACGGATGGCGCTCCGGCTATGACAGGGCGCCATAAAGGCTTCATAGCATACTTAAAGAATAAAATTCCAGATATCCTTGCTATACATTGCGTTATTCATAGACAACATTTGGTTGCTAGAAACTTAAGTGAACGACTATTTCAATCACTGCAATATGTCATCAAAGCAGTCAATAAAATCCGTAGCAGCTCTTTGAATGATAGATTATTTCATCAGCTTTGTGTTACTAATGACGAAGATTTCAACCGTTTGTTGCTTCATACTGAAGTTCGTTGGCTGTCAAGAGGCAATTGTCTGATTCGATTTTACAACCTGTTTGACTCTATGATAGAGTTCTTGGAAACTAAAGATACAGAACTGCGCAACAAGCTCATAACATCAAAGAATGATATAGCTTACATGACAGACCTGTATAAAATGTTCAACGACATGAACCTCCAACTGCAAGGCGATGAACTAAATTTAATTAAAACAAAAAATGTCGTTGCTGCTTTCGCAGCCAAACTGCTTCTGCACAAAAAGAATATGGGCAGACGTGAGTTTCACAATTTTCCGAATTTATCAGTATACTGCAGTAACGACGACTTGTTTGCCTACTGCCAACATTTGGAAAACCTCCACATTGACTTCACCGAACGATACCAGGACATTTTAAACTTGGAAATACCAGACTGGGTGTTGGATCCGTTTTCAAATGTCAACACAGCAATGTCACCTCAGCTGGAAGAAGAACTTATAGAATTGACAACAAACGAAGAAATAAAAATCAAGTTCAAAAATGGATATCAAGAATTTTGGCTACAAAAACCGATCCCGCAATTGTACCCTGGATTGTGGTCAATTGTTCAACGATTTTTGATAGCATTCCCATCGTCATATTTGTGTGAACGTGGATTTAGTGCTGTGGCAACGCTGCTTACTAAAAAGAGAAATCGTTTGCGTGTTACCGAACGTGGCGACTTGCGGCTGTTTTTGAGTAAATTGGAACCTGATATCAACAAACTTATTGAACAGCATCAGATTCAACCTTCACATTAGTTTTTATATAAGAATTGATTATGTTTGTTTTATATTCAATAAAAGATACTCTGTCCGAATACTATAAATTTGCGTTTCAATAATCAGTTATAAGTACTTAGCGGTTTTTAAGTATGTTTAAAAAGGGGGGCGTTAAAAAATAATTTATTCTTAAAGTGGGCAGTAGACAAAAAAAGGTTGGGAACCCCTGGTCTACATGAACCATGGTTGGGGCATACCTGGCCCCGTATGTATGTCGTGTAGGGTTTTTGTAGTCGGTATTTTTTTACATTTGAGCATTATGTATGAAAAAGAAAAGAAACTGTAAAGCTTATATTTTCCTAATATTTTCTAGTAGGTATGATCGATTTAAATGGTTTCTTTTCTGTTTAGGAACATTTATATGGGCAGATGTCAACCAAGGGCGCCAGTAACTAGGTTAAGGCGTCATAAGCACATAACCAGGCTGTTATTGCGGAACGAGGTAAGTAAGAAACACGGCCTTTTATGGTATTGAAACTCGCTTGTCTTCCTGAGAATTTGTGGTAAACACCGATTCATGTTGTTTGTGTATGCAAGTGAAATTCTATGAGATGCGTCACTTGTGTTTTTAGTCCTTGTTTACTCAATATGAACCAGATACACATTATGTGACGCATGAGTTTTCTCCATTTCAGTTCAAGTAGTCTAATTTTGTGCTGAATATGATATTCAAATGTCTGTATCGTGATTTAAAGGAAGTGAGTTATCTTTGTTTAATATTTAATAATGCTAACATTACCATTTAGGTACGTAATGTTTGAAGCATCGTTCTTATCAAGCAGCCTCGACAATACAATAAAAAGTTGACTATTTATTTATTGCTATCTACAAACGAAAATGGTCAGTTATATATTAAAAACGCAAACAATATTACCGTAAAGTGAAACCACCTGGTACTTGTTACAAGTAACCTTCACTAGTCAGTAGACATGTTTACAAACAGACGCAACGTGACCGCGGCTGTGTGAATGCCACGTCTCATTCCAGTCATACTTACGCAGGTATTGCAAAAGCATCCTAGCGTATACAAAGTTATACTGTCCAGAACTTCAGACTTACCGGACCAGTAATGTCTTTGGCATTAATACGTTAAGGTGGAAAAATAATAGTTTAAAGAAAGTTTGCACAATGATTACCTAAATGTAGCAAACGTTTATTGAAAACCTAATACTTAACATACCTATCTATTCACTGAAGTATAATGAACCGCCGGTGGTAAGAAAAAAAACTTACAAACATTGTAATTGAGGCAATAAGCTAATGTTGTTGTTGTTTGTGATCTACGCGTTCGTTCATATCATCCAATAAGTCATTCATGTAGGTCAACTGCTCACTGCCAATGACTCTCGGCGATCCGTGTCAATGAAAAATATGAACGACCTTATGAAAATGGGATAGTCGTGGAATAATAGGAGCAATGGGAAAAAATCAAAGTATCAACATCTGCGGAGTTAATTTTTAGCATTCCATATCTCATAAACTAAAATCTGTTTATCAAATAAATCTTCGTAAACATGTAATAAAGGATTCATTTGTCTATAGTCGGGCTCCATTTATAAAACATCATTTATTTACTCTTAACTTTCTAAGTTATATAACGGTAATTTCATGCGTTTGTTTTGAAACAAAACTGTGTCGTAACGATAACAGATCCTGTATACAAACGACACTTACATTAACAGGTACTTGGCAATCCAAGTTATTTTACCGTAGTGTAGCCACTAGCCAAGTACCTAATCTCACTTGTATTTATAACTTAACACTTTCCCTTCCGACCATAACGTGTCATGAAACTCTTTTTTTTCGGTAACCCTTTGGTCTCAGACTTACTTTTCAGCAACCTAGGTGTTCTCCAAAGTTTTAGCCGTAAACAGTGAAAAACGTATTTGGTCTTCGCTATTATTATCGCGAAAAATCAAGCTATATAAACATGATGCAAAGAAATTAAAATATTAAAGAAGGTTCTAAATTTTAATTGCTGGTCAATATTACGAAAACAAACATCGAACAAGCACAACCGTCGAGATTGTAGTGTGACATCCGTAATGCGGAATGCGAGCGGATTGCGCAACTTGTTTTGACGGCGTTAGCACGCGGCGGACGGCGAAAACTTCATTGCTTAATACATAGTACAAATATAGCATACTTTCCAGTGGAGACTCAATCAAAACAGGTCTCTTATTCAATCAGTCTCTTATTGTCGGCGTATAGCCGTAAATAATGTAATATACGAAATCGATGTTAAGCCTCGATAAAGAAGCGTATATAGAACGCTACAGTTTCCGTACGCGAATCATTCCAAGAGGGAAGACGTTGAATATCTTTACATATGAAATTGGCGTTTTATATGAAAAAAAACAACTCTGAAATTATATATCAAAGTATGTTGTTAACCATTGCTATCTAAATATACGCATTTTTGCCATTTCATAGGTAGTTCATTGATTCCTTTGCTGAAGAAAGTGTGGGAGCGAGAATCAATAAAATCTTTGACGGCGGTTTGGAATGCCTCATCGAAATTGATTTTTTTTCTTTGCAGAAAGTTGTATCAAAAAGGGATTGGTTGGTAATCTGTTGGAGCAAGCTCTGGGGAGTATGGTGGGTGTCGGATCTGACGGTCTGATTGTAATCGCAACTCATCTAATTTAGCGGCCGTCTGTAGTGCAGTGTGGGGTCTAGCGTTGTCCTGAAGCAGCAGTGGGCTAGAGCAGTTGACCAGTCTGGTTGTTCAAGGGCTAGCTGTTCCATCGTAGTTTGTAATTGTTGACAATACACATCTGCCGTAATTGTCTGGCCAGATCTTAGGACGCTGTAGTGGATGACACCAGCGCTCACACTCTCCAGTATCTTTATCTGAGTCAACTTTTGTTTAGGGTTGGATTTGGCCGGTTCTTCTAAGTTCAACCAAGTTACTATACGATTCGAAATTATCTCCATTATTGTGCCGGTTGAGTAATGTAACGCAGTACTCGACGCGTGTTTGTTGGTGTGTTTCACTCACTATTCGATTCATGCGGTACCCATTTTTCGAGCATTTCACTTTTCCAATTTGCTTCAAGTGAATTAAAACTGTTTTATCACTCACACCTAAGCCTGCCCCTAACCGACCTGGTTTGCGATGGATCCGCTTCCACGGTCACTTTTAATTCTTCGTTATTAACTTGGGTTTCCGGCCGTCCACGACGCTTATTCTATAGGTCAAAATTTCCAGAACGAAAACGTTGGATCCAAAAAAGTACCATATTTTCTTATGCAATAGCTGCCTCATACACATCATTAATCCTTCGAGCTGTTTCTGCAGCGCTGGCACCACGGTGGAACTCGTATTCGTAAATAAAGCGATATTTTAAGTTTTCTATATTTCGTGAACAGACCGATGTCAAAGTAAAATCAAATGTCGCTAAAACAAATGAATAACTAAAAAACCGTCCTCTATTTCCCCGTTCCGTGTGGTGTCCGGATTAAGAATATAGGACCACTCCATCTCCTCCCGTGGATGTCGTAAAAGGCGACTAAGGGAATCTAAACCAGAGGGATGGACAGCAGTGTCCCTTCTGTGAAACGGTAGCCATACTGCTCTCACCAACCCGCCTGCCAAGCGTGGTGAGTATTGGCAAATACGGGGGGTATTTGATGAAAATGATGACACAGTTGTGAAAATCTATGGGGGAGGCCTTTGTTCAGCAGTGGACGTATAAATGGCCGATATGATGAACTAAATTCGAAACATAGGTAAACAGCTTAAATCTATACATACATATACATACATACATACAAATATACATACAAATAAATAAAATTGAAGTGTCTGTTTGTAATGTCAAAATAACAGCTTTTTACTAAATGTATATGAAAGTATGTACGTTACATATAACAAAAAAACTATTTTAATTTTTTTTGTCTGTCTGTCTGTCTGTCTGTCTGTCTGTTTGTTCCGGGTAATCTCCGAAACGGCTGAACCGATTTTGACGGGAACTTCACTGGCAGATAGCTGATGTTATAAGGAATAACTTAGGCTACTTTTATTTCAGAAAAATAATTGGGGTGCCGCGTAAAAAAATAAAACCCTTGAAATCCAATATATTTAGTCTATGTCGAAGTACTCTATATTTCTTTTAAATTAAACGCGGGTGAAACCGCGGGTTTGAAATAAATTTCAATTTGGAATTGCTAACCAACCGCCAGATATTTGACCAAAGCGGCTAATTCGACAAAACGCCAATTTCATATCATTCGTTTCAGCCAAATGAAGTTCACTGCTGGATACAAGCCTCCCTCCAACGATCGACACAACTACTGGTATGGGTGTATTCTGTGCTCATTGGGGGGTTTTGGCATAATCGCCACGCTTGGCAGGAGGGTTGGAGATCGCAGTAGAGTAGTTAATATACTCGAAAGACGCTGCTGTCCATCCTCCGGTTAATCCCATAGTCGCCTTTTACGACACCCACGGGATGGGATGGGTTGATGTTATGCAATTTCATATGTAAGAACTTAATATTATAACTCTACATAGTCTCAATCTTCTTGTTTCGCTTTTTATGTTATGCTCTAAATAAACGCTACGCTTGTAATGGTTGCAAACACAGTTATTGAAAATGTATCTGAAGGCCAATTCTCGTAATTTAAAAATGATCAAAATATAGTTCCGATCTAGTCTCAGTGTCAAAAATGTCACAAATGGTATTCTCCTAAACTAACAAACAACGTCAAACGTGAACTTACACTGTCGAAGAAGAAGTCGAACACTTACAATCGAAGTCAAAACGGTATTCTGCTAACATTTCAAACTGTCACATGTACAAAATTTTCATTAAATAAACGTCAAAATTGAGATTGAAATGAGACTACACCGAGGTTATACTGAAATTCGACTGAACTTTAAGAGTAGCAGAATACCAATTTTTTCGTTCAATTCATAATTTAATCCCAGTTCGGTCAAGTTTCAGTCATATTGTCAATTAATTACGAGAATTGGCCCTCTGATCTAAACTTATAAGTACTTGTTTAAATAATATGAGCATTGTCGTAAAGTTACATTATATGTTTACTTTAAAAAAATTGCGATTCAGTTTTATTAATATTTCTCATATAGGTAGTTGACCAATCAAAGTTAAGTTACTGGCGTGAAAAATTAAGATCGGCCGCTGTATGCTAAGGTTCTACTTCATTGTCATGATGTTTGTAGTGCTGCCAGACACTATACTATGTAGGTAAAGCTCGTTTAATTTTGAAAGGGCTCTCATCATACAAAGCAGCAAAGTTCCTTTTCTAACCCAACCAAATCGGTAATGTGCGTTTTTGCTTAATGCCGGCCATCGTCCTGAATGATGATGGTCAATCGGCTGCCCTTCGTCTTCTTGACGGCATCTTACGGTGTGCCAAAATATATTTAGTTCATGTGATATGGCATTAATCTTCATACCGTCTTCATGTAAAAGTATTATTTATATTCTGCTCTAGGGTAAAACTCGCCATTAATTAGTTCTGTTTATTCTGGAATATATATGCAACCCACATAACTTTTTACAAATATCATGAAGTGAGAGATGATGCCGTTATAATGAAAGTATTTTTTTACGATAGTCAAATCGTTTTTATTATGGAAAATTCGCCTTTTGTTGCTTATTACCCAATATTTAATAAGTAATTGTTCCATTACTGCGCATTGTAAGAAAGAAAGGAATTTGAAAACTGTTAAAAAACCGACCGCGACCGAAATGGTTGGCTCAAAAAAATATCTCAGTGTTCTGTGTGTTTAACTGAACGCAAGCATCTGGTTGGTTCCGGCTGCGCGGATTCTGCACCCGCCGCGCTCGCACCGATTTTGTCGACAGCCTTGTCGGAGGCAGTGTTTTTGCAAAACTATTGCAACAACAACGAGCCTACGATTGACTCTCTCTTTATTGTTCTGTTGCCAGTGTAGCTGATCGCTATTTAAACGTGATTTAAGCACGCAATTGGTATTATTAAATCATTTCATCATGTATTTCTTAATTAGTGAGCTGTCAAATGTTTTCCACATAGCGCAAGGACGCATACAGAACCATAAAAATCATTATGCAAGCTTGCAACAAAACATTGATATGACGGCAGCAAAAAAATAATTTCAAATACTGGACCGCTTATTTGCTTTAATTTGTATCTAATGTTTACTTAAGAATCTTAAACAAATATGATTTCCATTTTAAATTCAACACATAAGTAAAATCAAGTAAATATTTGTACGTGTCCGCAAACTAAAATCAAAACTTTGAAATTAAGTTCGCAAATCAGTTATTATTACACTTGTTAGATATTGCATTATCTATAACTTGCTTTCCTTTAAAATGTCATACTTCATAAAAAAGATATTATGTATATAGCCGCAATGCTACTTTTGTTTTGTGCTTCTCGCATACACTTCTGAGAAGTGTGGTTCCTTAACCGGTCGTTTCTGGCAAAGCCAAAAGAGGCCTCCAGCCAGGCTTAAAATTAATATTAAAAACTAAGCAACATTTATTTATTTATTAAACAACAGAGCTCTGTGCACTTACAGTTTCCTAATGCGTGCACAGATTAGTTAATAAGGATATCACAAATTGCATAAATAGCTATAACATTGTGTGATAAACTGAAGTTTGTTTCTTGGACTTTCAAATATGTTTACGTCTTGGTGTCGTGCAACCATAGTATTGGCCAGAGCAAGTGCACTGTACGTGGGAGCATGTCGTACGCCTTGCAACGCGTATTGCGCAACGCGAATAGCGGCTGCCGGCGCAAACGCAGGTAGTTGTTCGGTACAGCGAGTAAGCATCGCGCCACCTCCTCCAGGTTGTCAACTATACCATTAACAATCTCGAAAAGCCGAATCAGTAACGTCAACTTACGTCTAACGTATAGAGTATCCAGCGCAACCATCCCTGATACGAACAATGAAGGAAACGCATATCCGGGATAGCACCCATATTTCTTTTTGTACAAGTATCGTGCAAATTTTCTTTGTACCCTTTCCACCATGATATTATATTTGGCCTCATGTGGATCCCAGATTATCGCGTTGTATTCTAGGCGACTGCGAACATAAGCATTATAAAGCGCAATGATACACTTTAAATCGGTAAATTGAGCAGACTCCCTAATAACAAAACCAAGCGACTGATGGGCACGCTTACATACGTCAGTTATGTGTGCATTAAAGGATAACTTGGAGTCAACTGTCAGACCTAAGTCTTTCACTTGAACAGATCGTGTAAGCGGGACGTCTGAGACCACGTAACTCCACGTGAAAGGAAAACGCGAACGGCTGACGGACATAACTTGGCATTTCGAAGTATTAAACTCTAATTTGTTAAGTTTACACCATTCTGTCACAGCATTTACGTCTTTTTGTAGTAACTGGCAGTCCTGGTGATTACGCACGCCTACGTACAGTTTAAGATCATCTGCAAACAACGGGCAGTTAGTAAATTTAACTGATTCTGGCAGATCATTGATCATGATCAGAAACTGGGTAGGACCGAGCGTACTACCCTGACTTACCCCTGATGAAGTGGAATAGCATTTTGAGCGAATTGTTCCTAGTTGTACATATTGTTTCCGCTCTGCGAAATAATTTGCAAAAAATTGTAATAGTTTGGGTGTAATCCCGAACCGGGAAAGTTTTTGTAATAGAATATCAATATGGACCCTTTTTTTTATTTTTTTTATTGGTGCCCAGTGGAAATTCATCATGAACTTCCTTCGCCCCGGGGAAGGACGAAGGGGTATGCCGGACTCCTACCGGCTAAAACCACTGGAGCGGTCATCTTCGGCACCTAAGGGAGGCTCCAGGTCCTCGTATGATCACACTAGAGCCACCCACTGGTGCCACGCCTATTGGCACATCTCGGAGAGGGTGACTGTAAGGCGGTCACCCCCCCAGGGCGATTGTAAAGGATCCCCCAGTGCGTCCCACGGCAGCGCGTGACCACATGCGTGCTACCGTCTTCTCTTGGGTCGCTTGGTGTGGGCACGCAGATTCCCCAATCTACGCACCCGCGAACCCAGAGGTCCCCCACCTTATAGCAACGGCAGGGGTTTTCAGGCGTATCGGAATTAGGCGCCAGGGCGGTTGTTACCCCGGCGCCGTCTCCTTCTTCTTCGAGCGGGATCGGCCCTCTCCTGATCCCGCTCTGCGGTCTCCTTCTGGAGCATGACGCTCTCACAGAAGGAGATCAATATGGACCCTATCAAACGCTTTTTTAAAATCAAAATAAATGACATCAACCTGTTTTCCTTGATCTAACTCCTCAAGTGTAAAGTCAATAAAGTTGATTTGGTTTGTGACGGTTGACCTACCTACCCGAAAAACATGCACTAGGGGCGCCCCCTACGGGACACGGTCCTCGACTTAGGGCGTTGCTGGGGATAACAAGATATTGTTTTGGGGACAGGTGGATCGGTATTATTTAGAATGTATTAAGGGACATTTAAAACTACAGGCCGGACAATCAAGAGACGGGGGGGAGAAGTAGTAACTTGAACGGGAAGGAGGCGCGGCAATAGACCTCCGCGACGTCGGTTTGGCTGGCATCCTCGGTGGCGTGGGCGGTAAAACGGTCGGGTGTTAAGTGAATGAGACAACCCGAGTCTCTTTATGTGATCTAACGTGATTTTATCGTCTGGATCGACCAGGAACGTGCCTCGGGCGGCGTACTCTACTGATACGGGAGGGTTGGTAATCGGCGGCTGATACTACAAGGGGATTTGGGTGGGACATGGCAGAATCGAAATAGCGTTTGGATGGTCGTTTCATAAATTGCCTGATGGTTAGCAAGTTAAGATAGAAATGGAGTTGATCATTTCACATGTACCAAGGCGCTCCGGTGGCCTTGCGCATGAAACGGTTTTGGAGGGTTTGGAATTTACGGACTGGGGAGGATTCAGCGTGTGCGAACGCTGTGCGGGCATAGGTCATGATGGGTTGAAAAATTGGTAAATTCTCACCTTATTTCTAAGGGATAATTTACTACGAGCGTTCAGTAGATAGTAGAGGCGACCAAACACAAAGGCGGCGTGGGCACGCACCGTCTTTGGGGGGGTAGTAAGGACAGTTTTTTGTCTAGGGTGACTCCAACATACTTGGCGTGCGGTTCCCGAGGAACCGATTGGCCTAGCATCGAGATCTCCCTGAAGCGTGGGTGATCGTCGCCTTATTTGCAAAATAGGACGGCTTTGCGTTTGATGGGGCTAACTTCGATCCGCCATTTCCTAAACCATTTACCGTAGGCGTTGGCTGTGGCTTGGAGGATCTTAGTTATACTATCGGGAACATAACCGGAGTAGAAAATGGCCGTGCCGTACATTATGCAGCCGTACGGCATTGGCATGATTTTTTTGGCGTATTTTAGTGTGAATAGCCAGTTACAATCTTGTGTTTATTCAGTTAATTGGATGATGACTTGTAATTGTGTGCATTACTGTGTTTTATGATGAATGGAAGGGGAAAAATGGGATCTCTAGGTTCGCGTACATTTAGGACTACACGGCATATCTCCTTTCTTCCAATATCTTTGGCGTCCGTGATTCGATATCGGAAACTGCTATTTGACAAGAAGTCTCGGTATGATGAGAACGAGACGGTCGGGCACTTCGAGTTAATACAACTTATATAATAAGCCGTTGTGCCATTCTTTGTCAAATGCTTTGGCGACATCGAAAAAGAGTACTCCCGTCATCATGCGCCGCGTGAGAATCCGAACGTGGTAATGCTACTACTAACTTGCTGTAAAATATATCGATCTTACAATGTCAAATTTCCATGGCGTCACGTTTTCTATAAAAGTTAAACAAGTACATTGTATTATATAGCGTCCTAACTAAGCCACGTATGTAAAAAAGCAAAATAGAAAAGAAAAGACCGGATAAGCATACAACAGTAGGCTAAATATTATAGTCAAAAAAGTATAATTGCTCTGGCATTAGAGTAATTTCTTAACTAGGTAACGACTAACGAGCGCAGAGTTGCTATCCGGATCGCACGTGGATACCGAACAGTGTCCTATGAGGCGGCAACTCTTCTGGTGCGTTTTCCGCTTTTCGGCATCCTGGCGGAGATGGTTGCGTGGGTCTACGATCAGACACGCTCACTCCGCCAGAGAGGCGAAGGCGCGCCTCAAGTGGCGTTGGACAGGCTGAGGCGGCTAGCTCAGCGGCGCGCACTTGGAAAGTGGCGTTACCACCTGCGGGTGCGGTTTTGCGACCAAGCGCGTCGTGGAGGTCGTCCTGCCTCTCTTTGAAGCCTGGCTCAGAAGGAGCGAGCGCGCCACTTACCACCTGACGCACCGGCTGTGCTCACCGGGCACGGTTGTTTCGGTGCGTACCTGTACAGGATAGGGCGTGAGGCCACGGCACAGTGCCACCATTGTGATAGCGACCAGGACACCACACAGCACACGCTCGTGGCGTGCCCTGCGTAGGCCGTCGAGTGGCGGATCCTGGTCGATCGGATCGGGTAAGATCTCTCTCTGCCAGCAGTGTGGTGTCGGCTATGTTGGCAGAGCACGAAAACTGGAACGCAGTGTGTGAGAAGAAGGAGACCGTAGAGCGGGACCGGGAGAGGGCTGATCCCGCTCGAAGAAGAAGGAGACGGCGCCGGGGTAACAACTGCCCTGGCGCCTAATTCCCATGCGCTGAAACCCCCTGCCGTTGCTAGAAGGTGGGGGACCTCTGGGTTCGCGAGTGTTTAGATTGAGGAATCTGCGTGCCCACATCGAGCGACTCAAGAGAAGACGGTAGCACGCATATGGTCACGCGCTGCCGTATTTCTAGTAACCGCCCAAAGAGAGATACGAGACAGATTTTACCTTATAAGAGTGAGATAACAGATTTAATAAGTTTTTCAGGTATCATTTAAGTAATATTTTTTTTTGGAATTTAGTATTTTGTGACTCGATTCACAATTCTAGCAAATTCACAAAGTTGTAAAAAGCTTTTTATGGCATGTGACACATCACTAGCAAGAGGATAGACTAGAGAATTTTTGAGAGAGTTGGAAGATCCCGGTCGCTTTTGGTTTTTTTTTAGCCATGTAAATAGCTGTAACATGGACAGCTTTAATTTAAGTCCGAAACTTTGCGAGTAAATTAAAAAAATAACTAGATGGCTAATGTCACTAATTTAAAATTTAAAAGTACTGTAATACAATACACATCTAAATAAGATTAAAATTCAGAGTCCACGACTTATACTTTTTTTAAATTTGTATTTGAATGTAAAATTTGGGTACTTTTTTAATAAAACAATAAAAAGTCGATGAAAAAAAATCCACAGGGCATGATAAATGTTTAGGGGTCTGAAAGGATAGCAGATGACCCCCCCAGTCCACCATTTCTATTTGGCACACGATGCACCAAACAACCTGTATAACTTTTCTATAGGACAAACGCGGCGCCATGAAAATCTGACGTTGCATGATTATAACATAAAAAATTGGAGGTCATCTATTACGATAACAATTAACATTAGACTAGTGTATTATATCTGTGACATTAGTCGTGATTTAAACTGATATTCTATTCAGATAATATTAGAGAGGAAGAAATCTACATAAAGTTGTATATAAACGTGAACTTGTATAATATTATTATAATGGCTATCTGCGTGCCGTCTTATTTGGCGTGGATCACGTGTGGATAGTACGTGTTTTGTTAAATGTTACTGTAATGTTTCGTTTGACTCGAACGACCACGGCAAGGTCGCCGCCTCCACTGTCACTCACGTTGTTTCGCTGCGTACTTTGCAAGATCAATTTACGTAACATTGAAATATGCACAGCTGCTGAAACATGACATTCACTGTTTTTAGATCTTGTTGACTTATTCGTCATTTAATTTTCTTATTATTTAAGTTACAAATAAGTTTCTCGAACTATCAAATTATTTACAGCCACTTGTTTACCCGCCATCATCAAATAACGGCTTGTTGATGATTGTCCTATTTTTTTATGTAGTTTATATTATATTATAAATATATATTGCCTTTTGTCCTAAATATGTTCTGTAACTTAACCTCTTTTGTTTCGGTAGCTTATGAAGTTATGGTATAAGGTAGAACAACAAAAGCTTTCTCCGTTATTGAGTTGGTTGAAATAAAGCTGTTCTGTGTGTAATTTATACGCAATTCACAGTGGCTACATATCTCCAAACTACCACAACTTGTGTCATATCAAGCTACACCAGGTTCTTACGAAATTGTGTCACAGTTGGCTAGCGGGGCTTCACGCAGCCGACGAGTGCTCCACAACGTCGCCGCCGCGCGCCGCCCGTCGCGCCGCCTCGTCGTCGTCGCTCACAAGTGGGCTAAGGTCGCGACTGTGCATTTTTCATGTTACCTGTATACGAGTACACGGCATTGTTACATTCCAAATCCATTCATCCGTCGTCGAAAAAACACGTTTTGTACTTAAAAATCCTGTTTAGAGAGTGGTCATACATGATTACGTAATTATACTCGAAATCTTTTTTGACTTAATTCTTTAATTCCATTGTGCTAGGTAGGTACATAACATATTATTATAGGGTGGATGTCTAAATGTTATGGCAGGTTATTGAATAAAGACTTAATTTACATCATCATTTCGGCCGAATAAAGTCCACTGCTGGACACAGGCCTCCGATATCGGTGTGTTGTGTGCTCATTGGGGGGTTGGCCATAATCGCCATGCCTGGCAGGCGGGTTGCAATCGCGGTTGAGTTGTTAATGTATTTGAAGGATGCTGCTGCCCATCCTCCGTCTAATCCCTTAGTCGTCTTTTACGACACCCACGGGATTAGATGGGTTGGTGCTATGCGTAGCCGGCACCACATAGCGTTTACATCGGCAGGCATTAGTGAGGATATAGGTGGTAAGTATTGGTTTTACTGACGTAACGTAACCAAGTGCCGCAAAATAAGGTAAATCTTAAGGATGGATGATTTAATGATAAATCTCATCATCCAATGTTTTATCCTAATTAGTAAAAGATGAGATTAAATTTCGCATCCCTGATATGGGACTATACACAGTCCTCGGCGAAATTTGGTACAGGGAATACAGTGTAATATTATTGATTACCCTACGTTTAACGGATATGTTTGATGATGACATTATGTACATCGAGCAATATGAATTATTTACGACATAGTTGAAAAACAAAGCTACGTCTAAAATCGCTTTCATGTGCTGTACGCACGATGCGGCTGCGCTGAGCTGCGACTGCGTTGCAAAACTGGGTCAGCGAGTAAAACAAGCCACATTTGATACGGGCTTGTAATGATACCCATTCCGCTGGCGCCACGCGATGCAACATAATATTTATAGTTACTGCCGTTTTTGAAAATGGAACAAAAAACATTTGTTTAAATCCATAACATAAAAATTTTAGCGGTACTTATACTTTGATGACGGCATATACAACTCGATATTGTATGTTTTATATCGGATTTGTTTATTGTTTTTTTACAAACATGTATATACTTTTCTCTCTATTTCCGATGATTATACCCATCGGGAATATTCAGATAGGAGCGGACGGGCGTGCCACACCTTCCCGTAGGAAATATGAATCATTCTGTAGGTACCTAGCGCCCAGCCAGCAGACGCAGCCGGAATGTAGGTCACCTGCTCGCGATGGTTTGTTTGGGTCGGTGGGTCCCCCAAATTAGAATGTGATAATAATACGACAACCTTTGCTTACATCGTCTCGCACGTCACGTTTTACATCACTCTATTTTTATCAGCAGTTAAAATTTATCAGCGTTCGTCCCAGTTGCATCTCGATTAAACTAATAGGTAGGTACTCAACTTTCGCTTTCTGTATTTTCCTTTCATACTTATCCATGATGCTTACCGTCAAATCGAGCAACGTGTATACATGTTTGCGATTTCTGACAATAAAATTAATTGTAATTTGCATTTCCCACGGTAAGGATTTATTTATATCTGGGGGGAAAATGCTTTATTAATCTTCACGTTGATTTTCCTGTTAATCTTGCTACAGGAAAATAAATAATATTAAAATTGCAAGACACTGATGACTATTAAGTTCCAGTAAGATAATAAGGAAAGACCCACAGAAGACCATCCTAAGTGTACTTAGCTTGGTATGCGTAAAAGTGTGTTTTCTAAGAAGATACCTACCAAAACATTTTGTAATTTTCTGTTTTACAAAGAGGGACCTCTTTGGTAATTGGGCAACTATGATTTTTTAACTTTATGCAAGATTTTTACATCTGGGACCATAGATTGATAGCTTTTGCTACAGTTCTTCAATTAAATCGTCTTAGTAATGCAAGCTGCATATTTCGCACCGTGATCGTAATATTGCGGCATCCGACCTGCTGGGTAAATAGGTCAGTCGCCCACGCTGCCGCAGCGCCCGTTTGTTTGGGTCCCCTTTATTGATCAAGCTCCACCACCGTTCCCGAAGCCCAAGGTGTGCGCACGCAGGCCACCACGCTCTGCATTAACTTTCCAATGCAGTCTTTACGCCTTCTACCCCACGCTCTACTTACGTGCAGATTTGTGCTTTGCACATTGGAGCCTGCAGGGAAATATAAAAATTTGATTCAGTAACATTTCGTTGTTAGGCGAGATCCGATCCAATACTAATTTGAAACATACCGTAGCGTGTATTCGAGAAACGAAATGTTTGATCGATAAAATCAAGTAAAACTGTCCAGACTTTTACTAATCTGAAATGATACCATAGTGTGTACTTGAGAAATGAAATGCTGAAACGATGAAACCAACTGAAGGTCTCCAGACTTTTACTAATCTGAAGTATACCGTAGCGTGTACTTGAGAAACGTAATGCTGAAAGGATAAAATCAAATAAAGCTGTACCGACTTTTACTAATCTGAAATATAGAATAGAAAAGAATATAACTTTATTGTACACCAAAATAATATAAAGGATTACTTACAATAGTTAGCGTGGCACAATGGGCGGTCTTATCACTAAAAGCGATCTTTTACAGACAACCTTTGGATGGATTTAAAAGTAGGGAAATAAAGAAATTCAGGTAGTCTATGGTGTACTGATCGATGATTTATATAATAATCGATATATATACAAAAAATAA